>OY992530.1:26224723-26908287 GCA_963921185.1 Dasysyrphus tricinctus | reverse complement strand
ATAAAAACAAAATTTTTTTGTTTGCGGTTATTTAAAAGATATAATATTTTATATAAAATGCACAAAAGTCAAAAATAACGGTATTTTGCGGTTTTTTTCTTAAATGGTGAAGTTTTTGAAAAATAATTTATACTTTTTGTATAAACAATAATATTCTCTATAAGAACTCTTATGAAGACTTTTTCGATATAAGGCCCCAATAAAAAGATATTGAGACTTCAAAAAGTATCAATTTTCGAAAATGCTGGTTTTTCTGGCCCAAAATGATTCGCCCAGCGACATAAAATAATAATAGGGTTTCTTAGAGAGACATAGTACAAACATTTTTTCATACTGAGGGGGGGGGGTCTATCTCCCCCCAATTAACCGGGAGGAGCAATTTTCTGAAAATAGTACTAAAATAAAAAAAAAAATTAAAGCAAATGGCAACACTTAAAATAAAGTACTATATTTTTTTTGAGATTTTCAAGTTTGTTCTTTAATTTTTTTTCAAAATAAGTTATTCCTGCCAATAGCTTTCGAAAAAAATACCTTCAAACCCAACAGTAAAAAAAAAACTGAAAAAAATTATAAAGGTACTGTTCTTTTTTCAAAATATGAAATCGGGAATTATGTTAGTTTCTATTATACAGTTTTCCTGTAATTTTTAAATGAACACTGAAAACCAGATGGTTTTATGCCATCTAGAAATTGTAAACTAAGAAAACTATTTTTTTATTATGTTTTTTTGGTAGTATATCTAGGAAAATGCATTACCACTTCGGGAAAATTCCAAGTTAAAATTTTTAAGCGCAATTATCTTTAAATTACCATAAAGAATACTCGTGCAAAAGTCTACACACGAATCTGGCTTGCGCTAAAAGTTATTCAAGGTCAAACGCCAGGAGATTCTTCTTTTAGAGCATAACCTTTTTTTTTTTGGATAGTATCAAGGAAAAAATTCATTTCCTCTTGAGGAAAATTCCAAGTTAAATTTTTTAAACGCAATTATCTTTAAACTGCCATAAAAAATACTCGTGCAAAACTCTACACACGAATCTGGCTTGCGCTAAAAGTTATTCAAGGTCAAACGCCCTCTTAGAGCATAACCTTTTTTTCCAAAAAAAAGGTTATGCTCTAAAAGCATTCTGCTTCTGATTCTGCTGGCGTTTGACCTCGAATAACTTTTAGCGCAAGCCAGATTCGTCTGTAGACTTTTGCACAAGTATTCATTATGGCAATTTAAAGATAATTGCGTTTAAAAAATTTAACCTTGAATTTTCCTCAAGTGGAAATGAATTTTTTCCTTGATACTATCCAAAAATAAAGGTTATGCTCTAAAAGAAGTTTCTCCTGGCGTTTGACCTTGAATAACTTTTAGCGCAAGCCAGATTTGTGTGTAGACTTTTGCACGAGTATTCTTTATGGTAATTTAAAGATAATTGCGCTTAAAAATTTTAACTTGGAATTTTCCCGAAGTGGTAATGCATTTTTCCTAGATATACTACCAAAAAAACATAATAAAAAAATAGTTTTCTTAGTTTACAATTTTCTCGAAAACTAGATGGCATAAAACCATCTGGTTTTCAGTGTTCATTTAAAAATTACAGGAAAACTGTATAATAGAAACTAACATAATTCCCGATTTCATATTTTGAAAAAAGAACAGTACCTTTATAATTTTTTTCAGTTTTTTTTTTACTGTTGGGTTTGAAGGTATTTTTTTCGAAAGCTATTGGCAGGAATAACTTATTTTGAAAAAAAATTAAAGAACAAACTTGAAAATCTCAAAAAAAAATATAGTACTTTATTTTAAGTGTTGCCATTTGCTTTAAATTTTTTTTTTATTTTAGTACTATTTTCAGAAAATTGCTCCTCCCGGTTAATTGGGGGGAGATAGACCCCCCCCCCTCAGTATGAAAAAATGTTTGTACTATGTCTCTCTAAGAAACCCTATTATTATTTTATGTCGCTGGGCGAATCATTTTGGGCCAGAAAAACCAGCATTTTCGAAAATTGATACTTTTTGAAGTCTCAATATCTTTTTATTGGGGCCTTATATCGAAAAAGTCTTCATAAGAGTTCTTATAGAGAATATTATTGTTTATACAAAAAGTATAAATTATTTTTCAAAAACTTCACCATTTAAGAGAAAACCGCAAAATACCGTTATTTTTGACTTTTGTGCATTTTATATAAAATATTATATCTTTTAAATAACCGCAAACAAAAAAATTTTGTTTTTATTTTCTTGTAGAAGGGTAAATAACCTACAAACTATGTAAAAATTAAATTTCTAACAAATACCGTTTAAGAGTGGTAAGCGAAAAATCCTTATTTTCAGTACTTAACCTTTTTGAAGTAGCAATATCTTGTTACTGGTCACTCGTGTGGAAAAAAGTGTGTTAATATTTTTTGTAGATTACATTATAGTCTATAAGCTGAACATAAATTATTTTATGAAAATTTCGTTATTTAAGATTTAAAAGCAAAAGTCTGGAATTTCAGGTTTTTGACGAAATTTTTCAAATATTTTTCAAATTTTTTTTAATAGAGGGTAACATAGTATACAAATTTTGCCTATAAATGTTTTCAATAAAACACTCACCATTTCTGAGTTATTCGCAAAAAAGGGATATTTTCGTCAATTTACGTTTTTTGAAACGCCGATATCTTCTTAACCATCAGTCAGAGAAAAAAAAGTGTTTTAACATTTCTTGTAGATAATTATATTATCTACAAGTTTTGTATGCATTACTTTTTTATACCATGTACCGTTTCAAAGTTATACGTGGAAAACCGGTATTTTCGACATTTAACCTTGAATAACTTTTAACGCAAGCCAGTTTCGTTTGTAGACTTTCGCATGCGTATTCCTTAGGCACAAATAAAGATAATTGCATTCAAAAATCTTCACTTGGAATTTTTCCGCAGATTAGCAATTTATTTGTACATTTTTCCTGGGCTATTTGGGGGACAAGTTTTCTGCAGGGAAAATCAAGACGAAGAAAACTTGTTAAATACTTGTGAGGCCCTTTTTTAAATAAACTTGTTAGAAAAGTTTTGCCCTCCCATCGCAGTGGATGACATTTTTTTCTGTTTTTTTTTTTTTTTTTTTGTAGCCTCTCATTGCCAACTTAACTTGCGACGCTCTAGAGAGTTTCGTTAATTACCCTTTGTAGGCCCTTGTTAGCACCAATGTTAAAATTTCTAGGGCCTTTTTAAAAAGTAGAATTTTTTTCAAATGGCATATTTTAGGACTGAAATACAGAGAAATAAACCATTGACATGGACTTCACAGTGTCCATAACGAGGTCCTAGGAATTTTTGCATTGAAGGTTACATGGGCCTAGCAAAGGTAACTATCGAAATTGTGTATTTTCAAGCCCCGCCTGTAATAAACATGGAGGTGAAGTACAGTACATTCGCTTCTAATAAACATGAAGGAGAAGTACATTATCATCCTTATTCATAGATGCATTTTAGAGACTACGTAAAGTTACAATGCCTCTTAAATCGGAAATGTTATTCATAAAAGTTATTTGACGTTGGTATTTTAAGCTTAACGCGTTTAGAGGCTACGTCTAAATGGAATAGATTTATGTTTTTGGTATGCCTATTTGAAACGAAGGCGTTCTTACTTAAATAGGCTGGTTAATGTTTTATGAATAAGAATTTACGCAACGTGTAATAGAGGCTTATTAAGGACTTATACACTGCGTAACTATGCATTCACCCGTTGAGAGTTATTTTATTCTAATGAATACGGCTGTATTATGTATTAGCTGTTAAGCTCTATGTGTTATTCCTCCCACATGAATTTTTTCCATGATGGGGAGAGGGCAAATCTTACAGGGGGGGGGGGGTTAAATAATGGATACCAAGAGAAAAAGAAAATAATTTCTCCAAAGTCTAATGAAAATTTAAAAATATTTTAAAAGTGTGGTTTTTTCAAGAGTCTAGGGGGGGGGGGGGGGGGTAAAAGCAAAGCCCCTCTTGCCTCAAGAAAATTTTTAAAAGCCACATCATTTCCTCAACCCTGGCTGAGGAACATTTCATGCCGAAAGTATTTTTAATTTTGTTTCTATATGGACTTTTGAGAAATATACATATATGCTTCACCTCCTCCTCCTAGAAAAAATCCTAGGGGTGCCTCTACGTTGGCCAAATATTCAATATCCTAGCACTGCATCACCTGAAAATGTCATTGATACAGAACACTGACCACCGAAAGAAAAACAATGTACGCATACACACTTGTATACGCATATATACTAGGGTGGTCCTTATATTGGGTTTTTTGAAATGCCAACTTGGATAGGCATCAAATAACTCTAAATAGAGAAAAAAAAATCATAGTTTTTTCAGTGTTATTTCGCGCCCCTGGTCTCCCTTTTTTCACTTCAAGTTACAAAAGGTACAAATAATGGAGTTAGGGTGATTCTTATAACACACGAAAAAAATCAGAACTTATAGATTAGATTTAGACGAAAAATAATCGTGTCGGAGGAGGGTCTATTTGCCCCCGTTCAGGCGGGAGGGGTAATCTTCTAAAAATTTGACCCAAAATAGAAAAGAATTATTTAAAAAACAACGGGACCACTTACAATGGCATGCTATAGCTTTTTTTAGAGCCATGAATCCAGTCTTAAAATATTTTTTTAAATCAAGTTTTTATTGTAAATAGTTTCTGAAAAAAATAATTTTCAAACGTAAAAAAAATATTATTTTTGTATTTATTTTTAAGTTTGAAAATTATTTTTCAAAAACTATTTTCAGTTAAAACTTGATTTAAAAAACATATTAAGGACTGGATTCATGGCTATAGCATGCCATAGTAAGTGGCTGTTGTTTTTTAATCTAATCTGTAAGTTCTGGTTTTTTTCGCGTGTTTTAAGAATTACCCTAACTCCATTTTTGTACACATGTTGCACATGTTAAAAAAGTGAGTTAAGAACTTCTTGAAGTCATTCGATTCATTTTTTCTATAATTTGTTGACAAATAATGTTGCTGCTTTTATTGCATATGAGAAAATGTATTGCTCTTTCAGACATCATAGAGAGCACTGATTCATACTAGAGCTCTGGAAACTCGGGTACCCGAAGTCCCGATCGGGTAGTACCCGGTTACCCGGGTGCTCGAATTGCCCGGTTGTTCGAGTACACACAAAAATTGAGCCTGTTAAAAATTGTTTCCTTTCTTTGCCATTTGTATGTCTATTCTTACTGGGCTAATTGGGTTTAGGTCGGAACTCATTGTTGGCCATGTGCAAAACCGTGAAATTGACTTCCGTGTTGTGCGCCCACTCTATATGAAAATAAAGATAACATGAGGTTCGATTACTCGTTCAAGGTAACTGGCGATGGTTACGGTACCCCCTCACATAAAACTTGGCACCCCAAAACGGTTACTTCACTGAATGCGTGGTTCTGAAAAGGGTAAGTCTTATTTTCTCAGCACACGTACTCGTTTGAGTGTGGGTTCGCTTCCCAGCCGTGCCACCTAAAAACAGAAATGTTTTATCCGAGGTACTGCCTCTTGCGAGGAACTGACAAATCTTCCAAGAGTATACTTGTCATGAGTAAGTGCTGCTCATTTAGGACTCGGCAAAAAACTGTAGGTCCCCTCCATTCCTGCCAACAACACGCACACAGGAATGGTTGAGAGTTCTAAGTCACAAGGCCCTGGTTCTCCACGAGTTGTTGCGCCACCCAATTTATTTTATTTTACGTACTCGTTTCGTCTGTAAGAGGCTTCCAGTTATCCCTAATAAACAAATTGGGTGGCGCAATAGCTCGTGGAGAACCAGGGCCTGGTGACTTGCAACTCTCAACCATTCCTGGGTGCGTGTTGGTGGCAAGAATGGAGAGGACCTACAGTTTTTTTGTTGAGCTCGAACGGCAAGATGAGAAGCATTTATTCATGACAACAGATAACTACTCTTGGGAGATTTTTCAGTTCCCCGCAAGAGGCAGTTGCTTGGAATCGAACTCAGTCCTTCGAAGAGCCTTTATCAGCTTGAGTCGAACAACGCGCCCTGGAATGTTTACCATCTTCGTTATGTCGATTTCGAATCGTTTGATCACTAACTTGTTTCCCAGCAGATTACCTATCGAAGTTGGGTTTTTTAAGCCCCGGGTGGTTACGGTTCACTTTGGACGCGCAGTTAATTTTATTTACCTGTCTTTGGGGGCAGTTGTGGCCGTAGTTCTTCCTGATCGAGGTCTCCTTACAATGCTCCCGATTTTCTGATGTATATCATCATGAAGTTAGCACGAAACCTTTTTTCTCCCACACCAAAAAATTTTTTCGTAACAAATTCGCAATTAATAAGTAACTAACGATAGGATACTTTTTAATATGAGTTTCCAAAAGTGTCCTGCTACATAACTTCATACACCGCTACATATCTCTCTGAATCTCCCTCCTGAAGGATAGCAACCCCTTTTGCTGTGGTCTCTATGTCCATATGATGGAGAGCATAAGCCATAGAAATTACGATTAAACAAAAATTAAAAAAAAAGCTGAAGAAAGTGACGTTTAACAATATCGCTTCGCATCAGACTGAGATCATATGAGACAGTTTTGCCATACAAATATTTTCAAAAGTCTTCAGTAATGACGAACAAATCTGCGAAAATGATGAAATTTCCCAGGAAAAAACCCTTGACCTGCATCAAATCTTTTAATTCATATTAACATTGGAACGAATGCATACAAAATCCACAGTACAGATCTCACTCAAATGAGCAAAAAGTGGAAACAACTCAATAAGATTCACTCTTAATGAAATGGACCAGACGTGTTGGCATAGATGACCTATTCTTAAAACATTTCTCCTCTCCTTGAGGTGCCTCGACTACCCTAAAAAGCTTACGATTTCTTAAAACAACAACATCAAAACAATAGAATATGCTAATTGAAGTCCAAAACTAAGAATAATTAGTTCTTTTATTTTTTCCGGATATTCTGACACACATTCCTTAAAAATATTCCTCTTACCGCATTAAAAAAAAATCATGTTAAGCTACCCAACTGTTGCATAAAAAACAATACAATTTCATAATTAAAAAAAAAAAAAAAAAAATGGAAACCCAATCTGACTCTCACTGTGCTTGTGTCTCTACGCATAGCTGCTTAGCATTCATCTCTTCTTTTTTTTTTCCTACAAAGTCGTTGAAGTTCATTCAACTACCTACTGTACTCGAGCCAATTTGAAAAAAAAAAACATACAAACACTGAAACTTTTTAAGCTTTATCATTTAATGTATGAAATAAAAAAAATCACATAAATATTATATTCCCTATCAAGAGTGTGAAACAATTAGGGTAGAATGGGGCTTGTTTGGACATCACGGGGCAACTTATATCATGGGAAGATCTTATTTTAACATGCGCTGTTCTAACGTCAAAAAAATTTGATAAAGGCATTTTATGACCAAAAGTTTTGAAAGATGTAAATATGGTTTAGAAATGGAATTAAGATCCAGAACAGACAAAAATCTAGTGTACCTAACTTAAGCCTTTGTTGCCCTTATTATTATTTTCCTTATTTTGTAGAATAACAGTTGAGAAGGTGGTTTCAAATTAAAAATACTGCGACCCGAGGGAGAAATATTTGATGAGGTAGTTTCAGGCTGTAACCACCTTGCAACTGTGGGTTGATGCCAGATGCCACTTTAGAAAAGAAATTCAGCCTTATGATGAGTTTCATGTGGAATATATTTCACCTGAAAAATGCGTGTTCGCTTGGAATTTTTAAAGAAATTATGAGTTTAGTCCGAACTTCTCTTGGCCTAAAATCAATAAAAAAAAACTTGCGCAAAGGCCCAGGACCCCCTGTTTTTCTTTCGTTCGCCGTCAAAGAATATAGTCGGAGAGCAGTTTTTTGAAGTTTAAGAAAAAATAAAAAAAGGATATTTCTTACAATACCATCTTTTAAGACTTTAGGCCCGTCTGGCAGGAACTTACGACCTTCGGTCCGGTCTGATATATTTTTTTTTCATATTCAAGAATATGTCAGCTAACATATATGTAAAAATCAGCTTTGTGCGGGTAGGCTTGCAATTTTGACAGTTTTTTTAAATTTAAGAAAAAATTAAGAAAGGATATTTCTTATAATACCAATTTTAGGCTTGTCTGACAGAAGCTTTTGACCGTCTGTCAAGTAGGTCTGGTATCTTTTTTTTCATGTACAAAAAGACATAAGTTATTATAAATTCAAAAATCAGCATTCTAAAAGTAGATATGTTGCATTTGGAAGTTATTTTACATTTTGAAAAAAATAGGTGACAACCCTAAAATTGCAGAAATTTGCTCTGATCTTTATTTTTTGACTAATATGTTCAAGAATAAAGAATACACTAAGTTTTAGCCTTGTACCTAACAAATTTCTCAAGTTATCCAATATCTTTTATTAATCTTTAAGAGCTTTAGGCTCGTCTGGCAAGCACTTTCGACCGCCAAACCCGTCTGGCATAATTTTTTTCATGCATAAGAATGTATAAACTAAATTATAAATAAATTCAGCCTTGTGCGAGTAGGTTAATTTTGACCCTTTTTATGCATTTTGAAAAAATCAGATGGCAACCTTTCGACGGCGGCAACCCTGCCAGACCGTGGTTTTCATACTTAACTAGTCCCAAATCAAGCATACACAAAGTTGTAGCCTTGTGTCTAGTAGGTTAGTCAAAGTGGCTGGTAGCTCTTAGACTAATATGCTCTTAATTGCGATACATTTCGCCCGAAGGAAGTTTACTTACAACAACATTTTAATTTTTCTGGTGCAACTCGCAATAGGCGAAATCTCAATTTTCCGGGTGGAATGTTACTCGGGTGAGACTCACAATAAGGCTGATTTACTCTGTGGTTCAAAAAAGCTTTTTATGGCCATTAGTCCTACAAATTGGCGTTTCGTTCGAATTACTCACTTGAACTCATCAGTGACATAGTGAGGGCTTTGTCATACGCAATTTGTATTAAGTGGTTGTTTATTCAGTTTTGTTTTCGTAAACTAAACCCACGAAGCCTGCCCTTTCGTACTGGACTTTGGTTTGGATTCCATTCTACAATTGACACCCACCCAAATTACCCTAATATGCCCTAACTTCCTTGCAGTGCTTGTCCGCCTGCATAAAATACAATTCAAAATGTATCTATGTAGGTATTCATACCCGTTGTTAGTTTTTTAATAATTTCTTTTCACGCATGCAAAAAAAAAGTATCTTTTAACAAACAAAGCTCTTTTTTTTAAGTTGTTGCATTCGAATAAACGCCTACTAGACACTTTCGGGTAATAAAATCCTTATAGATCCGGAGAATGCAGCTGGCTGATGTCATATTGCACTTAGCGAATTTTTATTAGAGAGCCAAAGACCTGATGCCTGGGCAATGGCGCACTATGGTATAGTTACATTGTGTGTTTGTGATGTGCCTTTGCATTTGCATTTGCCTGCATCTCTATCTCTATTGTTTGGATGAAAATAAATTTTTCAAATTAATAGTTTCATAGATGTGACGTTTGTTGTTGTTGTTTTATAAATGGATCGAGGAAATAAAATCTCTCAAAAGGTCAAAATCATCATTGAATTAAACAAAATACAAAAAAAAATCATACACAAACCGATTAACTCGAAATAAACACTCAAGGACTCATAAACTTATTTAGTTTATTTCCTTGGAATAGCGCTGCTAGAGATTGGAGAATGGTTTAAATGAATTAACCACACAAAATGAGAAGAATACCCTTTTCGAGATGTTGTTCGTTAGAAAATGCTTAATGGTCAAACTGAAAGACAAATACTGTTGATGCAGTAAGAAGAAGCATGCTTGGTCTCGGGTGTCAACAAATCTAGGTGGCTGTTACCACTTTTGAAAGCCGGACAATAATTTTAAAGGGCACTGATGTTATGTAGATTTCTTAAGTTTTATCAACGACCACAAACAAAAATAAAAAAAAACAAGACAGACAACTGTTGGTCCCCATCCATTCCATTGAACAATAGTTCACTCCAGGGTTGCCAAGACTTAATTTCTCTGCCTTCTTCATTTTTTTTTTTTTAATTTAAGTACCTACATATTTATACTGAAGGTCTTTTCTGCCAATCCTGGCAGCAAGAGTGAAAGTTGATCATGATCATTAATACTACGGTTCGGCATGGAAGTCAAGGCTTTGTCCCTAGGACTGGGTTGGGTTTTTTGCCGTGTATTACCGAACGTCGCTTGGTTCCTCGGACGCATATGGCCTCCACTACTCATACTCGCCATCGTGCTAAATTAAATTTGGTGGCGCAACAGCTCGTGGAGGACCAGGGCCTAGTGTCTTACAACTCTCAACAATTCCTGTGTGCGTGTTGTTAGCAGGAATAGAGGGGACCTACAATTTGTTGTCGAGTCCGAACGGCTAGATGAGAATCATCTTATGCATGACAAGTGTAATCTTGAAAAATTTGTCAGTTCTTCGCAAGAGGCGGTACATTTCAAACATTTCTGTTTTTAGGTGGCAGCGACTGGGAATCGAACCCAGACCTTCGGCATGACAGTCCAACGCACTAACCATTAGCCACTACGCTATCGTGTACGGTTTCTGGAGATTTAACTCAGCTCTCTCAAACTCTTTCTTCCTTCCCCTGTTATGCTGATTCCTCTTCGACCGTTCTTCGCCAAGTACTTCCATATCTGCCCACTCGTCTTCCTCGCTGCTTGAGAGGTTTCCATTGCATCGCTTGACTCGCAATACACTCGTGATCGTGACTTTTTGAAGCGTATGTCCATTCCTGACCTGTTGTCACAAGAAGTTCATCATGGGAGATACGGTTAGGGCAGAAAATCCTCAAGATGTTGCGCAGACATCTATATTCACGAATGCTTGCAGCTTTCTTGTAACAGCTGATGTTACTTTCCAAGTTCTTCACCCATAAAGAAGCATGGATTCAACATTGGAGCGGAACAGTTGTAGCTTGGTCTTTAGCTGTATATGTAGAGTTGTTTCCCCATATGTTGGAAAGAATTCCGAACGCAGCCTTTGTCTCCTCGACTGATAATAGCCGCGTTTTATTATCGCACATATCCCATATGGTTCACCTGGTGAAAATAAAACGATGCGGGTTAGTGCAAAAACCGTGCTGTATATCGGTCTCTTTTTTCTAATGTTTATTTGTTTTTCATTTAAAGCCTGTCTCTGTTCCTCTCTATTCCTAACACTGCTGATAAATCGCTGATATCATTCACAATGACATGTTTCTGGGTTATTGAAATTAACCTCGATAGAAACCTGGATCTCATGTTGTTTTTGTAATACATGTTAAAAGATAACCTCGACCCAGACCCGAAGATAATAAAACGCAGCTAATATCTCGTTCCGTTCCCGCATCAGTAGAGAGAATACTCCCAAGATATTGAAAACTCTCTAAAGTCGTAGCTTGGTCTTTAGGCTTATAGAGTAGTTTCTCCATATTTGGTATTCCGTATACAGCCTTTGCTTTCCCGATTGGGCTGATTATATCCTGTTCGGTCCCATAATCTGTAAACACTACTTCCAAGATATTGAAAACTCTACCATGTCTAGTGGTCGTCCAAAAATATCTAATTGAGAAGATGAGGAAGCTCTAAGGCTGACCCTTTTTGTTTTTGCCATATTGTCTTAAGCCCAACGATTTCAGTTTCTCTCTACATACACCCTTGGTGTCATTTGATGGAGATCCATGGTCATATGAGAGAGTAAGCATACGTCGCTCGTCCGTGTTGTCCAGATGTTTAAGGTGTGAATGTAGATCTCACTGAATTCCTCCATTTCCTGTCGACAAAGCTGCATGCAGTACATCACTTATTAGTTATCAATCACCAACAAGAACAGTACTGGTCACAGTATACAACCTTGTCTAACCCAATTTTGAATTTCAAACTCCTGACAAGCTTTCTTTATCCAAAACGTGACATTTTGATCCATCATATGTAGCCTTGATAATAGCAATCAATTTATGTTGGATACCTCTCCTGTGAAAAGCAAGCCAGATAATTTTTCTATCGACACTGTCGAACGCCTTTTCAAAGTCGATGAGCAGCAGGTGAAGTGATGATCGATATTTAACGCACTGTTTGATGATAATGCGCAAGGCGTTGATGTGGTCCACACAGGAAAATCGAGTGTGGAATCCTGCCTGTTCGGCGTAGAGCGTGTCTTCTAGATGGTCTTTTATTCGCTCCAAAAGGATTTTTACTAGCTATAGCAGGACGTACTCTAATTCCTCTCCAGTGTTCGCACTGCGTAAGGTCTCCTTTGGAAAATTTACAACTATTCCGTTTTTCCACTCAATAGGAAGACTCCATTTCTCAAGCTCTCTCAATGAGTCGTTGTAGCAGCTCACTGTATATTGTTTGCGCTGCTCGTAGGGAGCTCTGCGGGATTACCGTCAAGCCTAACAGTTTTGTTGTTCTTCAGTGTTCTGATTGCGGCTTAGATTTCTTCTCTACTGGGGGATATAGTGCGTATTCGGGAATTCGTTCCTACGGACGGGTCATTGGTTGTTGGGCTCACTTCCGAAACTTGCAGATTTATCCATCAGTTGTTTAGAACTTTGGACACCTGTAATCTCTTTGGTAATTCTGTAAACGGGACTAATGTCCCACCTTCTTGCACTTTCTTCCGTTTCGTGTTGCTCGCTTCGGTGAACTTCTCTCATCTTCATGCGGTATACAGACTGTTTCTGCCTGCTGCTGGTCGTTTGGTTGTATGCTGAACAGCGAACGACATTGAGATGTCGGTACAAAAGTTGTCGTATAAAACAGCATTTCTGGCAAACTGTTGTTGGTAAATTGTTGTATCGTGTATTGCCGCTTTATTATTCGAGGCCAGAATATACCAGATTAAAAAGACACCATTTTAAACACTTGAATTTAAAGAAAACAAATATTGAAGGAGGCAGAGAAATTAAGCGTTACCAACCCTGGAGAGAGCGAAGGACTAGATGTCTTTAGTCCAGGAGTGGCTAAACTTCCCCACGCATCACTGTCGTCACACTTCCATAGCTATGGCAACCACAAGAACTTTCATTGCTGTAGCCCCCTTGTTTTGCAATTTAATGTTGGATATCAAATTTTAAACTTTAGAAACCATAATTGCATGACTTGATTAAGCTTTTTAGAATTTAATTTTGATGAATGTTGACTTGTAAGATGTCAGTAGTAAGCTTTTCTGGATATTCGTAAAGCTGTTTTCGTTGGCCTTCAATCGTGCGGTATTTATCATTTTTTGGCTGAGTTTGAAAGTACTTCAAGGGCACAGTTTTTCAGGGCGAAATCATCCTAGTGTCGGGGTTAAACCTGAGTTAACTCCAGAAACATGTTTTCAGTTTCGATTTCGATAGTGAAAGTTATTGTAAGTGCAATGTCGATTGTTGCGCCATCTCTGTTTCAATAGATTTTTGACAACTGAAAGATAAAGTTAATCTTCAACTGATCCAGGTTAATTTATTTGCATGTTAAGCTTACTCTGATTTTATTCAGACTTAACATTGCTTTCTTGAGTTGTCACCACTTCAACTCTAATTGAATGGCTTAGTTCTTTTTTCAAATATTTGGGTGCCGATACTCGTATCTGACAATCTTCTAGAAAAGTAGCCCACTTTACCTTATGATGGCTAATCCACCACTGAACAAAATGTTATCTTTATTGACCAATATGTTTACTTCTACGTGCAATTAATGATATTTTTTTTGTATTATGGATGGTCAATGTCATGAAGGTTGAATTAATTTAATTTACAGTTAACAGTTTAATGCATGTGAAATCTTCATCTATCTTATATTACTCGTGCTCTTGTGGATCATCATATTGGCTACTGGTTTCCTTAAGAAAATTTATTCATTGTCACGTAGTCAATCATGAGAGTATATATTTTTTGATTACGATACATTATTTTTTTAATTTTAAATTAGGTACATATATCAACAACGCATTTTGTCAAAAATCATAATACATACCTATTTATTGTTGTTGTTGAGATGTTTTTTTCGAACGAGATTATTTACTAATGATAATGAGAATGACAATTAGTCACTTAAATAAAACTCATTTGATTAGTAGATGGCTCAAAGGCAAAAAATAAAAATTAATCCAAAATTTTAATGTTGGTTAAGAATTGTTTTTTTGAAAGTGAATTTTTTGTGTAATGTACTCGTACCTAGATACAAACCTCTCTCTCACTTATTTTATTCTGTCAGCCGCCACGAAGCTTAGAAACTGGCCAAGGCATTTAGAAATGTAGATACTAAGTGGATGCCTCCAAGATTTACTGCCTGAACAGAATGCAAGACGGAGCTGGAATAGATGTCAAAAATGCTGCAGCCGGAGCTGCAAGAGTTAAACACTTTTTAACTTTAACTGCAGCATTTTTGACATGTATTGCAGCATTTTTGACGTCTATTCCAGGTGCGTCTTGCATTCTGTTCAGGCAGTTAACAAGAAGCATAAAACATTTTTATCTGATGTTTTTTCTGGGTGCAGTGTGTGTTACTTCCTAACTTACAAAATGCGTTTATATACAAAAGTAGGCACTTTAAATCTGGGTACAGAAATACACACACGTAAAATAATCACAGAACTAGAATATCAGTATAAATAAAAAAATATTCTACGAAAAATTTCCAATTTATTTTCCGAACAAGTCCATAAGGCTTTGCAGGTACCAAATTATTGCAAAACCTTCAGAACTATAAATAAAATTGAACTGAATTGAATTCTAAATTCTAAAATAATAATTACTAACGAAGCGAGCATATCCGTTAATGATAATTATGAAACATTAAAGTGCACGTGGCACTCATGAGCATACAAAATAAAAATGCTCACAGCAAATTACTCATTAGAAAAAACTACCGTAAATGCTCATGTTTTGCTCACATATGAGCATCTGCTCATGAATGAGCTTTTACCTGTCCTATTTTGTACCTATAATAAATTTAATTTGACCAGTAACAAAGAAACACGAGAACCTAATGAACAAAAACCCAATGAGAGCCCGAGAGCCCAACGCCTTCTTTTGTCAATAGTAGCTTTCTGAATCTTGATGCATATATCAATAAATAACCAGCGAACAAATCGTCAGTTCAAAGGTAAAACTCACTAACTTACATATTACACTTTTGGAGGAAATTAAATCGAAACACACTTTTTAAAGTTGAAAAGTCACGTTCCGAAAATTTTTAAATAAAGTTGCCGGGCAAACCTTTAAATCTCCGTATTATAACCGTGCAAAATGTGACTTTTTGGATAAAAAAAATTCATTTAATTTTTATTTTCTTGAACATTTTTGTCTGCACTTAGTGAGTTTTAACCGACGAAATAAAAACACACAATTCGCACCATTATCACGTTAAATGTTGACATCAAAAATGTTTTCTATTTATTTAAAATTTAAGCTACCTTGAACATGTCTTAAATAAAGCCCATCTCTATAAAATATATGCTTTTCTGACTTAAAATTTTAAAGGTTAAAAGAGAGAAATGTTCAGAAGCATGCAATTCGTTCTCTAAAATTCTAAACTCCTTAAATAAAATTTAATCTCAAAACGAAAGAATTCAGCCTGCTTTCTTGAAAAAAAATGAATTAATACAAAGAAAACTTCAAAATTTCCAAAAACAGTTCTATTGAAAACTTTCAAAAATAAAAAATAAATTTGAAATTGAATCAAACCCATCAATTTATTGAGGATAACTGCTTTAAAAACATGTAAAAATGGAGTATTATTACAATTCTTATACATAAAGAAAATTGGCCTAAAAAATTATTGCAAGATCCAAAAAGTTCAATAAAGGGTAAAATGCCAATGCCACGGTAATGACATCCACGGTACTGACATTTAGATTGTTTATGTAACCTAACTTATCAAATGATAATGAGTAAAATGGTTTATACATAACAAGGAATATAAAATTCTGATAGTAAACCAAAAAATGTTATAACATGTTTCGAAAATACTACCACGGTACTGACAAATAATTTTATGAAACAATTTTTTCGAATGAATACAAATCACTCTTAACTTGCAAACAAAAATAACACTATCATACCAACGTCTTATAAGTAAAACAGTTGTGAATACTGGACCCACAACTGCGGTGTAGAATTTCTGGGACCAACACTATTTTAACTGGCGACCATTTTGTCAGCTGTCAAGTGATTTATTTTAAGTTTGGTTTGGCATTTCAACATGAATTGACTGACGCCTGAACAATACTTCCAAATTATTCAAATTTATTTTGAAAATCATGGTTCTTTTCGAACTACGAAATAAGCGAATTTTGTTTAGCGATGAAGCTCACTTTTGGTTGAATGGATACGTGAATAAACAAAACTGTCGTATTTGGAGTGATGATAATCCTCAAGTGTATGTTGAGACACCGTTACATCCAACTGTTTGGTGTGCTCTATAGGTTGGTGGAATAATTGGTCCGTACTTCTTTAAAAACACAGTCAATGGTGACCGCTAAAGAGCCATGATTACTGACTTTTTCGATCATCAATTGAACAACCACAATGTGCAGGCGCTGCACAGTGCGTCGATTGTATGGAGATGGTGGACAAAAATCAATTTTCCAAAACTAAGTTGACTTTGCAAACAAAATTTGTTGTAAATGTAATAAAAGGAAATTTTCTAAAATCTAACGAAATTTTCACGCCCCCTGCCACGCCCACTTTTGAATATGGCTTATATCTTAAGAATGGTTAGCACGATTCGAATAAAATTTAGAGAATTTGACTTTCTAGGTGAGTTCAAAAACAAAAAATAGTGTGGACCCTATCCGCCCACTGCCACGCCCACTTTTTTATATTGTTTACTTCTAATAAACCGCTTGTAAGATTTGAATAATATTTTGGAAATTTGAATTAGTTAGTGAGTTGAAAAAGACAAAATATTGTTAACGCTATTCGCCCCCTGCCACGCCTCCTTTAACTGGTGAAAAATACTTCACAAATACATGATTTTAAAATAATACTTTTTTTCTGAGATAAATCAGAAAATGCTTTTAGCGGTCTTCCACGGCTAGTTCTAAGTTTTTCACAAGATATTGCATTTTCAAGAAAATTGAGAATGCTTTTTGGAAGAATAAAAGGAGTTTTTAACCAGACTCCGTGGCGTCTCGCAAAAAGAGCGCGGTTTCGTTACACGCTTTCCACCTACGTTCCAAATTTTTGTCAAAAAGCCTCACTTTTTCCGCCAAATCACTCTTAGTTGTACCAGAACAATTTTTTATTTTCAATTCATTTAATACAAATTGAATAACACCTTCAATTTTAGAGTTTTTATCGAAAGAAATCCATTTTTCGAAATTTTTTTCATTTTTAATGGTTTGACCTTGTCCTACAAAAAATCAAATATTTTGAAGGTTAGCAAGAAGTAGCAAGAAAAGTTAACATTTTCTTAGAGCACAATAGCAACAGAACATAATGGCATAAAAGATTTTGCTGCCATTTGCTAACATTTTTTAAAAAGCTTAAGTTTATACAATTTATAAGCCTTAAAAAAGAGCATTTTTTGAAAAAATCACCAAAATTCACATAAACAAGAAAAAAATAAAACAAGAGAACTCATACCAGTACTCAATGTATCCATTTTCAATATTTTAATAAGAAAAATTATAAAAGAAAAATGTTTTTCTCACACGAGCTAAACTTGCACGCACAAAATTTCAACCTTTAATTATACTGCAGCTTAAATTACCTCAATTGCTTACGAAAGTCCCGCTAATCCAAGAAGAAGAGAAAAACAAAAAACAAAACAAAAACAAATTTAAGTACTCCAAGATGTTCCAGAACAGGTTTAGAGCTTAAAACAAAGAAATTGCATTTTTATTTTTTTTATTTTTGTCCACTAGTCGATGCACTGTGCGCTGTGGCTTCAACAAGACGGCAGCGCAACATGTCACACAGCTCGTACTACAATTGATTTACTAATGGAAACGTCTGGTAACCACATAGTTTCACAAAACACAAACACACAAAAGAATGCAATGAATTTAAAGTATTCAAAAAAATTAAAAAGACCTAAAAAAAGATGCAAAAATTCAAAGAATGCAAAATACTTCAAAGGAATTCAAGACTTCAAAAGAATTAAAAAAATTCAAAGGATGCAAAAGAATTCAAAAGACTTCAAAAAAACGCAAAGAGAATGCATGAAGTTTCAAAAGATTGTAATCAGTTGATGGTGATTAAAGATTGCAATCTTTTTAACGAAAAAAGAATGGCGACTGAATTTTTTGAAGTCGCACTCTCAAACAAAAGAGAGTGTAGAGAATGCAATCTTTTTATTAAAGTCCTAAAGATTGCATTCGCGAAAGATTGCAATCTCTTTCAACTCTGCTACAGATTCACATTGGTGACTGAAGCTCAACGTCTTTGTTTTTGGCACTTCTTCCTACGTTTCATTACTATTCGGCTAATAAGTTCTTGAAACTAATCGCTGCCCACGGGGCGCCCAAATCAGATGGCGTGGTTTTGAAAATCAAGCAACACAATATGCAAATCCTTTCTAAGGTATCAAATTATCAAATTGTTTTTCCATAATGATCCTAATACTTGGATTGTATTTGGTTGACATACCTGCAACGAGACTGAAAATAAATTTAAATTTCAAACAAAAATCAATAAGTGAACGCTTCTCGGAATTTCAAAAAAAAATCCAACAAATTTATTTCTTGGAAAAATCTATTATGGCAACACTATTGAAAGTATTTCCTAAGGAGCCTTTCAAATCGGTTAAGCGCTTATTGCGAGAGCCGAAAAACGTTTTTTTATTTTTCAATATCTTTAGAGCATTAAAGAAGGTACCTTTATGTAAGATCTGATAATAGTAATAAGAGCAGTTATGAGAGCAACGATTAGTAAAGATAAGCTTAACGCTCTGCTCTTATCTGATGTTTACGTCAGAGCTTCTGTATCGGCGAAAGTACGAATTTGTTCGCAATTTTTAAGAAGTTGCCATAATTTCACTTCAGATTTTTTTTACAACTGCAAAATTTGCCACATACTGGGAGTGTCGATATCGCAACTACAGCTACCCAAAACAATATGATAACACCTTTCAAAAAGTCATGTATCGTTATCACATGTACATTCTTAACAATAGCTTAACAAATAATTCCCTCAAAATCGCGTGCTGTCGCGCCATCGTCAACTAAAAATAATAATAATGTCAAGAATACGATTTGATTTAGCGCCTCTAAATAACCTGACGGCACGACGACGACGACACCATCGACGACGACTACGTTTACCTTCAATATAAAAACCAACTGAATAGATCAAAATTGAATAAAATAAAATAATAATTATTATAATACAAAAACAAAACCAATCATAGAATTCAATATTGATAAGCTATAAAATGTATGTTATGGAATTAATTCAACATCACACCGGCAATTAGTGTAAAATTAATAAAAATCAATAAAACACAATGACAAGAAATAACAAAAAAAGAAAACAACAAATACGTACCTATACGTACGACATAAAATAATAAAACAAAACTTGGCATAAAAATCCAATCATCTGTGCAAACGTACAAAAAGAAGCCCCTTCGTGACGGTCGAACAAAACGTAGTGAATATGATATGTTGATATATACCGCCACCACCACACTAATTCACAGTGGAATCATTTTATTTATTTTAAAGAAAAAAAAGCAATGAACTAAAACTTTCGACCAAAAAAAAAAAAATTTTTTATCAAGTAAAAACTGAAGTCAAATTTTCTAATTAGGAGGATGATTGTTGCACAATTCGCACGCCTCCCTTATGCCTTTAAAAAAAGAGAGAAAACCCTCTTCTTAGCAACGTTTTAAAGCAGCTATCATAAGGTTTCTTTTTTTTAAATGACCGACTACAAATTTGAAACAAAATATTCATGATCAAACTAAACAAAAAAACCATAGAAAACATTAAACGACAAATTGGAAAATGTCACAACTTATTATGGATTAATGAAAGACAAATCATTTAGCAATAAAACATTTTGCATCTCAACCATTTCCAAGGAGTTGCTTCCCTTACTTCATATCAACTTGCTTCTCAACCATTTCCGAGGAGTTGCTTCCCTTACTTCTTATCAACTTAATAAAAAAACATAGAAAATATCGCAGGACACATTGAAAACTGTCACAACTAATCAACGGCTAACTAAAAGCAACTTATCAAGCAATAAACTTTCAATATTTTGCTTCCGAAAACATCGAACGGCTGAATTGAAACTGTCAGAACTAATTAAGGACTAATCAACATCAAATTATTAAGCAATAAACTTTCAATTTGGTATCGGTATCAATTTAGCAAATTAGTTTAAAAAACAGAAAACATCGCCTTACAAATTGGAAACTGTCACAACTAATTAACGACTTACTTAAGGCAAATTATTAAGCAATAAAATTTCAATATAAATGTTTTACCCCTTTCCGAGAGAGTGCTTCTATAACTCGATGTCAAGTTAGCAATAAAAATATTAAAAACATAGCACTTCTTCACAATTAATTAAATATAAGTAATTAGCTATAAATCTTCAATATACGAACTTTTATATCCCTTTTCGAGGGTGTTGCTAACTTGATATCAACAAAAAACATAGAAAACATTGCACGAAAAAAATCAAGTTGTAACAATTAATTTATGACTAAACAATGTCAAATTATTAAGTAATAAACTTTCAATATAAGATTTGTATCGCTATTAAGTAACCTAAAAAAATATGGAAAACATCGCACGACCACTTGCAAACCATCACAACTATGTTACTAATTGAAGACGAATTTTTCAAGCAATAAACAATATGAGAAGTTTTTTTATATTTTTATAGAAAAACATCGCACCACAATTGAAATTATCACAACTTTTTACCGGACTACTACATATTAAACAATACACCTTCAATTAAGAAGTCATACTCTTTTTCGAGGGAGGACTTCCCTTGATATGAAGTTAGAAATAAAAACATGGAAAACAATTCACCATTAAATTGAAACTCACAATTAATTACGCCTTTTAAAGGACGTACTTCACTTGCACCATATCAAGTTTCCAAGAAAAACATAGAAAACATTGAACTACAAAATTGAAACTGTCACAATTATATAAACAACTAATTAACGTGAAATTAAAAAGGTTTTATTATAAGATTTTGTATCAAGTTAGAAAATTAGATTTGAACAAAAAAAACATCGAAAACATCGCATTGAAACTGTCACAATTAACTTACGACTTACTAACGGCAAATTATAAAACAAAAACCTTCAATATAAGAATTTTGTAACCTCTTTTACAGGGCGTACTTCACTAACTCCATATCAAGTTACCAAAAAAAACATAGAAAACATTTCACGATAAAATTGAAATTGCACAGTTATATTAACGACTAATTAATATCAAATAATTAAGCAATACATTTTCAATATAGGATTTGGTATCAAGTAAGAAAATAAGATTTAAACAAAAAACATAGAAAACATCGCATTGCGATTTTCACAACTAGTTACAGGAAAATAACTCACCTTACGTCTAACATACAGAAAACTACCTACCTATCTTTAAAATGAATCCAATGTGCAGCAAAATGCATGCTTTGCTGCATGCAGCACTTATCCTAGGATATAAAACGTATCATCTTTAAAATTTGACGTAATTATTTAATTCCTTCGACACTTTTAAGTACATAGTTCGACTTCAAGTACATAAAAGAAATCCATTTGAATCAGAAAGAATTTTTTCATAAAAATAAACACCTTCTACACACATTTTTATTTGGTAACCACTTTCATCAAAAAGGGCCACAGTACACCATACTAGCCAATGTAGGTTAATCTTTTAGCGACAACCACCTAATAAACCAAACCAAAACCATGAATTCTACAGCACACTTTTTGTTTTGCTTTTTTTCTTTTGCCCTAGAGAGAGAGAGGCTCTAAGACTTAATTCTCAGGTCTCAGCTATTGTCTGTCAGCACGAGAAACAAAATCTTTAAAAACAAAGTTTCTTAAGCTGAATTGCTGATTGCTAAGCAAATATAAAAGTGATCGTAATTTTTAAGATCGTAAATTTCTCTCATATATCGTAAGCTCTTGTCAATATCAAAAAGACAAGTTGCTTTCAAAATAATAAAATCCCAAAGAACTGCTTAGGATGATGATAAGAAAATCGTAAACTATACAAGAAGCTAAAGAAGAAAGAAAAACAACAAAAACAAAATAAAATGAAATATAAAAAAGAAAACCCATAAGAAATACACAGAAACCCACTTGGTGAGTAAGTACCTAACTAACCTACACGCTGGTGAGCGTGCGAGCGAACAAACAAGCGAGGGGCCCGCTGCCGCAGCACTTACAGTACCAGCCACAAAGAGCGATTTCTATGAGCGCCCCTTTTTGGGGCTGGAAGTTGTCTGTCTGTTGGAATTAAATTCAGTCGATGCGATTACTTTATAGCGGATGGAGGTATACCCACTGCGAAATATATTTAAGAAAAATATAAATAATACAAATAATTTTTTTGTTGTGTGTTTTAATTTTTTTGACAAATAACTCCGAAAGAATCATCAAAATTTTTTTGTATAAGCATAAGAAAAGTGAATATCGTTGAATTTTCTTCTTCTTTGCGGAATTTGTTGTTTTGAAAAAAAATCCACCATCACCGCGGCGCACGTTTTCTAACAAAAATTTAAAACAAAAAAAAGGATAAACCGAAGTTTATGATCGTGTTTCCGGTGTGTTGATCTTCAGTTTGTTTTTTAGTCTCTCTCAAACTAAAAACAAAATTAATAAATAAATAAATACAAGTGTTATGCTAGTGATAATGTAATTTGAAAAGTATGTGATTCAAAAATGATCTACAATCAATATGTCGTCTATGCACGATCGTTTTTCCTTGAGAAGTCCCAAAATGTGGTGTTGTTTTTTTTTTTTTTTCGTTTGTCGAGTGTGTGATAAGAGTGTTATCAGCTGTAATGATTTTTTTCTATTTCAATAGAGAGCCTTTAGTTATCAGTGACGATATTGTTATCACTATTTGTTTAAAAATAGTTAAATTTAGATGACACGAGAAATATCATAAAGTGACGTATCACACATATTGAACCAGATGATCGTGATCATGGTTTGTTTTACCTGTTTTGGAACATTTTTTTTTTTATGTATTTTTCCTCTGTTCACTATTTTTGTGTTAGTTTTTTTTTAAAACAAAGAAGAAGGTGGGATTAAAATTAAAAACTAAAAAAGACGTTACAAATAAAAAAAAAAACAACAAAAGCTCTTCTCAAAAAAAATGATCCACGTGAAGAGAATGAGTAATTTTGTTGGATGGATCGGTCTGGCCCTCTTGTCTGTCGGTCGGTATCTTGAATTGGTAGACTCTGTCTTCCTATCGATTAATCAATTCATTACAAAAAAAAACTAAAGTTTTGTGCTAAGTTGTTGGTATTTTTTTTTTTTATTTTTTTTATGTAAAATACGTTTACGGAATATTATGCGAGAGAGAATGTCAGTTTGTTTATTTTGAATTCGTTTATTTTTTTTTTTAACTTGATTTTATAATTCATTTAGTATTGCAGGTGCAGGCTGCAGCAGACCTGAGATACAAGTTTTCTTTCTTTCTTTATGGTATAGAAAGTATCTTTTAAATAGCAAGTTAAGTGATTATATACCTACAAAAGTGACAGTTAAAAATATAAACTTTGCTTAAGTTGTAGGTAAAGGAACAATGAGATTTTTTTTGTTTGTTTTTGTTGCTATTGGCAAGAAGGATGAATAATAAAGATATTTTTTTTAATTGAAGGTAGATTATTAAGTCTTTTAGTTCAGGTTCAAAAATGGTATTCTATTTTGTTGTTTTTTTTTTTTTTTTTATCATTAAGACAGGTAGACGTTTTCTGATTTTTAACATGAATACCTGTTGAAGTTTATTGTATTTTTCCTTTGTTTGTTTTTTGTTGTTATAGAATTGATTCTTGTTTTTTTGTTTAGATAAAAACAAGATCAGTGCATAACTTTCAGGAGAGAAGCTTAAAGTTTCAAAGCAATCCTTCAAGTTAGGAGTTGATCTTATTAAACTTTGTTCTAAGAAATTTAAGGCTTTTATGTGTTTTAAGACCTGCTCAAATCAAACAAATATTCAGGTACAAAATTAGGGCAATTGAAAGCCAGTTTTTCAGTGCTGAGTTAACTTTAAGTTAAATCGGAGTTAGTTAGTTTTAAAGATCTAGATCTGTTTTTCACGATTATTCACGATTTGATTTTGGTTTAGGGCCATTTTGTTCACATTGGGTTCAATCTGTAAAAAATTCTGGTTAAATAATAAATCTTTCTGATTCAAATGGATTTTTTTTTATTTACTTGAAGTCGAACTATGTAGCCAACACATGCGCCCAAAGTTTCGAAGGAATTAAATAATTACGTTTTTTTTTATCTAATTTCAAAAATAATACGTTTTATACTCAAGGATAAGTGCTGCATGCAGCAAAGCATGCATTTTTCTGCACATTGGGTTCATTACAAAAATAGGTAGGAATTTTTCTGTATATGATAGACGAAAGGTTAATAATTTTTCAATAATTAGTTGTGAAAATTTCATTGCGATGTTTTCTATGTTTTTTGTTTAAATCTAATTTCCTAATTTGAAACCAAATCTCATATTAAACCTCATTACTCATAATTTGACGTTAATTATTTGTGAATATAATTGTGGCAATTTCAAAAGTGTCATGAAATATTTTCTATGTTTTTTTTCGGTAACTTGATATGGAATTAATGAAGTACGGGGGCAAAATAAATCTTATATTGAAGGTTTATTGTAATAATTTAACGTTAGTTAGTCTTTAATTGATTGTGACAGTTTCAATTGTATGGTGAAATATTTTCTATGTTTTTATTCCTAACTTTATACCAAGTAAGGGAAGCACCCCCTCAAAAAGGAGTATAACTTCTAAAATTGACGGTTTATTGCATAGTTTGTAGTAGTCCGGTAGTGAGTTGTGATAATTTCAATATTGTAGTGCTATGTTTTTTTCTATGTTTTTGTCCAGTTAAGAAAGCATCCTCTCGAAAACGGATAAAACTTCTCATATTGAAGTTTTATTGCTTAATAAATTCGTCTTTAGTTAATCTTTAACTATTTGTGACAGTTTCCAATAATTGGTCTTGCGATGTTTGCCATGTTTTTTTGTTTCTTCAAACTAATTTGCTAACTTGATACCGATACTAAATCTTAGTGTCTCACTTCGATTTTAATTGATTTTTGACAGCTGAAAGAAAGTTAGTCCTCCGCTGAAAAACTATTTCTGAGTTAGTCTAGAGATGCACGTGCGATTTTTTGTTGCAGCAACTAAAAAAATGCTCGGAGCTTTGTAGGATTTTTGGTGTCATGTGCGTTCTAGGTCTGGCAACGATACCAAACCAAACGGTATTTTTGTATGTGTGGTCTCAGTATCGTTTAAATCGAAAAATTTCAACATTGCCTGTCTCGGTCTTATGTGTGTTTCACGTGAACAACATTCCACGCGGAAAAATTAATATTTCACTTGTCGCCTATTGTGAGTTTCACCCGAAAAACGATAGTTCCCCTCTTTTGTAAGTAGATACTCATTTCGGGCGAAATGTTTCTTAATTAAGAGCTTTAACTGTCACTTATTTTTTGACGGCGAAAAAAAAAAGATAAATTAAGGGTACTAGTGCCCAATGCGCAAGTTTTTTGTTTATTTTAGGCCAAGATAAGTTCTGGTGAAACTCATAATACCTTCTAAGTGCCGAAGGAACAAACATTTTTCGGCTGAAATATTTACCATGTGAAACTCATAATAAGGCTGATTATTTCTGTTAGCTTAAAATAATTAATAATATTAAAAATCATTTTATTCTGCCGATAGCAATCGATACTACCGACAGTCTCGATAAATTTCGGTCCAAAAGCTACGTTTTCTGCTCCGTATCGTTTCAGTTTTCGATACTGATACCAGGCGGCAAATTTTCCTAAACCCATGCAGCCTTATTTATTAGATTTCACTAAAACTCGGTGAAACCTCGGAGTAATTGAACCAAGTTGGAGCACTTATTCCGTCTTTCCGACATGTCAAACAAAACCTTATTTATAAAATATTTTCCGAGCCGTTTTATCTCCGCCTTTATGTCAAAAAAAAAGACCAATTTAAAACTCTGGTTATTAAAAACGTTAGCAAACCCCAGCTTATTTCCACAATACCTACTCATTTCAATTAAATATTTTTGGTGGAATATTGGTAAAAAGGAATTAATAAATGATTAAGTAAAATAAAATAAAGTTCTTAGTAGCAAAAAGGTACAAAAAATTTCATTTACATTCCTTTTTGTAATTTTCACACAATGTAACGTCAAAATGACATTTAGATACTCAAACGGCTCCGACTTTATTCCTCGTGTATTTTTGTTTTATAAATAAACTTCCAGGATTAGAGGCGTTGTAAAGTGAGAGTAACTTTACACCGTTGCTAAAACGGGCTGATAATGTTTGGAAACTTCGCTGCTCTCTATCTTCTTAGGGAGCTACTACAGAGGAGTTTGACCTTTGACAACAACTGTTGAACATTACAAGTTTAATATTTCTAAAACTGAGAATCCTACGAATTTCGTTTTTCAATTTACAATAAAGAATAAAATATGAAAAGCGTCCAAAAGCTATTAAAGCATACCGAGCACGATTCATTAAGTTTTATTAAAATCCATTTGGTTTCCTCGAGTTCCCAAAAATATTTTATCTTAAATGACTCCAATGACTAGAAATGAATTTGAATGACTATAAAATATTTTTGTTGATGATACATCAAAGAAAATAATTTAAAATGAAAAAAATATTCTGTAATTTCTCTTACAAAACATATCACTCAGGTACCTATAATAATTCGTCGTCGTAGTTGTGTCTGGATTCACTATTTAAAAGAAAAAAAAAAAACTTTCAAAACATTTAATTCGTAATCGATGATGTATATTTTAGGAACAAAAAATACAAAATCTTGTTTTCTTTTTTTTTTTTCTTAAATTTAATCCTTAAGAGTGTGTAGAAGAAAATGTGTTCTTGAAAGTTCAAATTGTGAAAATATTTTAAATGAGTCAATGAATGAAAATTTTAAAAATAGATCACAGCCAGCGTTTCTTCCAACACATTCATTAGTATATTTTTAAAGATCGCAGTTTTGTGCGTGATCTTGAATGTTAAAGCAAACAAACCAAAATCCATCGCAATTAGCAATAAACAAAGCACATCAACAAATTAATACGTATTTTATTCTTATATTTTGATAGATGATTTTAGGCTAATTGCGAAATATTGTTTTTCATGCACATTTTGAAAAAAACTCAATTTTGTTCTCAGAAGCAATTTCTTAAGAATTTGACTAGACACTAACCAACCATGAAGCTCTGCCATTAAATTTCAAAAGTTGTAGAGTCTTAGGTCAGGTTAGGTTAGGTTAAGAGGGGCGTGCACAGCACAGAGGCTGTTGCGTACACGGGGGCCTATTGGTCCATTGTGATCCCCTTATAAAAGAAGGCAGAGATGCACCCAAACTAATGGTTTACATAGACTGGGTCGTTTGCGAACCAGCCTGTGCTTTCTATGAATTTTCTCATGTTTGCCATTGAGACCTGCGCTAGATCTTCCAGTTCCTCAAAAATAACAGAGTCGATTTGTTTGGAGGTTTGGACAATCACAGAGCAGGTGTTTAATGGTTTCTATTTCCTCTACGTCCTGGCAGCTCCTGCAGAAATCGGGTGCAAATACACCTAGTCTGATGCCAATGGCGCAATGGCCCGTTAGTACTCCTATCAAGATTCTAATATTCTTTTTACTCAGTGATAAAATATACCAAGATTCTTTTTCATTAATTCTAGGCCATAAACTTCTAGAGATAACACAGTCCTAGTCCTCCAGGATTTATTGATTTGCTTTTTTGTTATTAGGTCTATTTTCGTTCTAATCACGCCGATCGGGATGTTTAGTCCCATATCTAATTGGCTACTACTGTTTCTATTTGATACTGACCCTTTCCTTGCCAGTTCATCTGCTATATCGTTCCCTTCTATATCGCTATGTCCACGAACCCAGCAGAGTTTGACTCGGTTAGTGTCACAAATATCATTCAGTTTGCCTCGGCATTTTGCTACAGTTTTGGATCTTATGGTCTCACTGGCTAAAGCTTTGATAGCAGCTTGACTGTAAACGAAAAATGTGATCTCCGAGAAGTTCAGTTTCTTCATTTGTACCATTTCTGCCGCTTTTTCAATAGCGTAAATCTCAGCCTGAAAGTCACTACACTCATCTGGGAGTTTATACGAATATCTAATATTCAGAGCTTCACAAAACACCCCAGCTCCCGTTCCTTCTTCCATTTTAGACCCATCGGTGTAGAATGAGATACCCTGTTCCCTGGTTAGTGAGTTGGGTTCCCAGCCATGCCTTTGGGGTATTAAAATAGAGAAGTGTTTATTAAAATCTATAAAAGGTGTTATGAAGTCAGTCGTTACATCAAGTGCGGCCACTGTGTCATACCTCTGGAGGATAGACCCATGACCATAGGTGCTTTAGTTCCAAGAGCCCAGTTCTTTGAGTCGAAGTCATCTTATGTACTCGTCAAGTGCCAGAAGATTTCAACGCGTTCTCATCCACCGTTAACAGTGTCCGTGCCTTTGCACTATACATTAGGACCGGATGATCAGCGTCTTATACAGGGGCTTTTAAAGTGCTCGAGAGGTGGCTTTGCTTCTCAATTGCCTTCTTAGCCCAGAGAAACAGCGATTGGCAAGAGTAATCTTTCGTTTGATCTCAGCACTGGTATCGTTCGCTGAGTTTATAGCGTAGCCTAGGTAGACAAAGCCTCTGACCACCTAAAATATTATAGCTTTTTATAGTGTCGCACTGTCCGAGACGTTGGTATTGATTTTTCTTTCTTGCTGACATCATATATTTGGTCGCCTTTATTCACCGTTATACCCATCTTCTTGGCTTCCTCCTGAATACTCACGAAAGCACCACTTACATCACACTTTGTTCGTCCCTTTATATGAATATCGTCGGAATAAGCGAGTGATTGGACGGAATTTTGAAAGATTGTGCCTCTAGTGTTGACGTGAAAGTTTTGCACTATTCTTCTAAGAACAATGTTGACTAAGTCACATGACAGCGTGTCGCACTGCCTAAAACCTTTTTTGACATCAAAGATATCGGAGGATTTTTGCCGACCTTGATGGAGCAGCGTGCATTCTTCTTCGTCATGCATAGCTCGGTCTCTATAGATGTTGTCATACATGGCCTTGAAATCGATGAAAAAGTGATGGGTATCGATTTCAAACTCCTGGGGGTTTTTCAAGATCTGCCGTAGTGCGAATATTTTTGTTCGATGGTGGACTTCCCTGGCCTAAAGCCACAATGATATGTACCTATCAGGTTGTTGACGAATGGCTTCATGTGTTGACAAAGTACAGCAGAAAAGATTTTATATGCGATGATTCGTCTGTAGTTGGTGCAGTCCAGAGATTCATAGGGCATGCTTTTCCTCCGACCTTATGTTGCAGATGAGCTGGTGCATACTCCCAACCAATTCATCGCCAGCCGCTTTGAGTAGCCCGGCCGGAAGGCCATCAGCTCCAGCAGCGTCATTGGACTTAAGTTGAGATATAGCTATCTTCACTTCGTCTAGATCGGTTAGATAAAGCGGTAAATTGCCACAAACTAAGCAAATGGAGTGCTTCGTATGACGTCCTTCGCAGCTCTAAACGTCCTGCTCCATCTGACACCCCTCTATATTTTCAGCAAGTAGGTTGCTTCTAATAAAGCCATTCGCCATGAAGCTCCTTCACAACGCACCAACAATAGCATTGGTAATTCCATCATTCGGATCACTCCTAAGTCAGCAGAAGCTGTATGGACGAGAAAGAAGTACTAGAATCGACTCCTCATCTTCTATGCACTTGTCCTGCTCTATCTCAGACGATAACTTCATCTTAGAGATTTCTATTTCAATGATCCTGGTGTAATTAACATAGACAAAGGCAGTCTGCTATGTTTCAAAAGAAGCTTCAAATGTTTTAACGAGCAGGGAAAAGGGTTCCCTATAGATTCATGTGTTGTCACAATCGACCAACTTATGGTCTAAGTGTGTCAGTTTTATATCTGGCAAACCACTTTTTTTTATTTAATGAGTTTTGTTTCTCTTAAATGTAAATATAAAATTTATCAAAAAATTAAATACTTTCTCGACCTATCACCTTCGAGATTATATTTCTTTTAGTTCCTTATTGCTTCAATTAACAGCTCAATGTTTTTAATTTTTTTATTTCTTGTACCTACACCTGCTCTTAAACTACCTTGATCGACCTTGAACTTTGTCGAAACCAATTTGTATACAAACTTTGGTTTAAAAAAAATCGTGTAAAAGAAATAAACTTTCAAGTTCGCTTAAAAAAGGTGCGTCGCCCGCCATCAATAAATGGATTGTAAAATAGTTATTTTTATTTCAGTTTTTTTTTTTTTTACTCGAAGACACATTAAATACATCAAAACAATAAAAATAGCATGAACCATTTAAATCAACAAACGATTTTAAATACAAATATTATGAACAGGATGGAGTATAGAGGTATCCAAGTAAAGTAGTGACCTCTGTCAATTTATCGATGAAGTAAGGAGGGTGGGTATATTATTGATGGTTTGATGATAAAGTGTTCAACTTCCTTCAATAAAAAAAAAAACATTAATGTTTTGTGTTAATTGCTTTAAGAACTCTGAGACTCTTATTGGTTATTTATTGAAAAAGGTGGATATACTCCGAAGGCCTTGGTTGAAATGTTCGATTTTTATTTACCAACTTGTCGCATTGTTCTTAAGACATGAAGTGGTTTTTACTCTAGCATATAGTCCCTGATTAAATTTACAACGCTTTTCACAATCAAAGCCATTAGCTTTACAAATAAAATAATTGTAAATGAGTTTCAATTAAAACTGTCAAACAATATATCAAGCAGTTTAACAATTCGTTTACATTGTTGTCTGATGCTCTGGCTGATGTTGTCTGATGCTGACCGCGGTTTAAGTACCAATCTGAGATTTTAATTTAGCTGCGATGTTCTCTCCCATGGTGGTGACAGGCCAAAGTTTTGTATACCAAGTGGATTTATATGCGTTGGGAAGATTCAATTACGATGTGGTGGCTTGAGCATCTGTATAGTTTTTTTTTTTTTTTTTTTAACTAAAATAATCACATCAGAGATTATTTTTAATTATTATTAAAGAATTTATGTCTATTGAAGGTCAAGTGCATCATCCAATGTTAATTCAATGGACTTTTGTTGTTCATTTAAGTTTGAATGTTCAAAGTGGTCGTTTGTTCGGTCAATCAAAATAAATTAAATTTTATCGTTTTTTTCTTTATTTTTATTTTTTTTATATAAAAATAGAAAATTGACTGTTAAAACGGACATTGGAAATTATATATTATCTTCAATTTGAGATTATTATCTATGGCATTGTTTAAACCTCTTAACGAATAAAGTATTAACTATGATTAGACTAAGTAGCTTCTTTTTTTTTGTAATATATGCAGCTACATAATTGAAAGTCGTGATAAATTATCCTCACACTTAAACTTGTCCTCGACAATGACAAAAATAAGCTAAAAAGCCATTTGTATTTAAGGTACAGGCTCACACCAACTCATTGTTAATGATTAATTATACCAAGTGTAAGAATTTCTATATTTTATAAAAATGGGTTTATTCAATCACAGGTGGATAATTGAAATTATGATTTATTTATTTTAAGCTTATTTGTAATCACTACAATTACGTTCAAGAGCAGCCATTAAACGGAAAATGCTTCTTTATTCACCATTGCGCTTCTTAGAGAACGGTAACACCGGGCACTTTTCAGTATGTTTGGTATAACCCGGAACCTAAACTGAATTTGACAATTTTATTCTAAAAACTTTTTGTTCAAAATTAAATTTCCTATTGAAATAGACGGTTAAAAAAAAAAATTATAAAAAATTTTGACAGTTAAAGAGAAAACTTAAAGAGAACCTATTGGCAATGCGAGAAAGCTAACTGGGACGATCTCAATGATTTCTTCAGGAACTTTGACTGGTCGCTATGCTCCCTCGATTGTGACGTAGACTCCAATGCAGATATGATATCAAACTTGTTTCTTTACGAAATGAGAAATTTTATCCCACATAGGGTAAAATCTTTCAAACTAAGAAGAGAACTCATGGTTCGATTTGACCCGTAAAGAGGCTATCAGATAAGTAAGTTTCCGAAAATATAAAGCCAACCTCACTGAGGAAAATCGCAGTAAGTTCAAACAAGTTCGAAAGACTTGTGACGTTCTTATTCGTTGAAGTAAATTTTTGCATGACCAAAAATCAAAGCAAAACATACCTACTACAACATTAAACATTTTTGGTCATTTGCGAAAAAACATTTGAAATACTAGATTCGAAAGCTCTTCTTCAATGACACTCCCTATGTCCGCTCAATAGAGACAACCAATTTGCTTGCAGCACACTTTGCTGTTAATTTGACGCTGCCAGAGACTGTTATGACTCCCCTTCTGTGCTTGAGAACTCAAACGATTTCATGGGACCAACCTTCTATGGCACTCGTGCAGTTGCAAGAGTTCGAATAGAATCCCTCCTATTGGTCTGAAGAGGTGTTCTTCAACGGTGGCTAGTACTAGTCTCTTTCCGAGTAGATAGAAAACAGCATTTGTCCAGCCTCTCCCTAAAAAGGCAAATCTTCATCACCCTCCTACTATTGCCAAATTGCACTTACGTTCCTTCTTTCCAAGATCATGAAAACTCCGGTAAATTATCCGCTAAGGGTATATCTCTAAGAACGAAAGTTTCCTAATGACGGGCAGTATGATTTTCGGAGCAATAGGTCCACTGGTGATCTGATGGTATTTCTCACCGAGCAGTGGATCAAATCTTTAAATCTTTTTGGATACAATAAGATTTTTGCAAAAGCGTTTGATAGACTTTGGCATCAAGCTTTCTTATTGAAAATGTGTGCATTAGGTATCGATGAATCTCTTATTCGGTGGACTAGAAATTATTTTTCAGGCCGATCAATGCAAGGAGTGTTGAACGGTTTCAAGTCCGATGTCCATAAAATAAATGCTGGTGTGCCGCAGGGCTCCGTTTTGTCTCTGACTCTCTTCCTTATTTTTTCAATAAATTATCTTTTGTCTGATACTTCTAATCCGTTGAAATGTTTTGCAGACGACAGTAGCCTGAGCTTTTCATATTTGTTTCATGATTCATTTCCTTGTTCTTCGGATGTGGAACTTGAACGGCATCGTATGATAAGCTCATTGGATTCTGATCTCGGTAGCATTTTCTAATGGGGAATACAAAACCGTGAAGAATTAAATGCTTAAAAATTAAATGGTGTCTTCTTTCGTTAAAGCAAAATCCTCCCGCTATGCCACAATCGATGAGTGACAATTACATCGAGGAAGCTGAACGGTTTACAGTTGTGGGTATTTCTATCACAGACCGAAAGTCTCTTTTTTCGGTAATATAGCAAATTTAACATTCCTTGCAATTTATTTTGAAATCGTTTTACCATCAAACTTTACTATGCAGATGTCATACTCGTATTATTTTTACATAAGCCTTGAAACCAAAAGAAATTGCTTGTTTTTTCTGTTGGGTTTGCAAATTGGCAACACTGTTTTTAGTGACATTAAATTTACAGCTGGCTTCTGAGAGATTTTTCTGCTCAGTTTGTTTCACATAATCACTTAATCGAAAAAAGTTTGACTTTTACTTCCGTAATCGGAATTGGTACTTGGAAAAAGCCAAGTGCAACTGTATTTCAAGTGCTTGTGTTGCGTACCTAATTTAGTATCTAAGCAGTACTTTCAGTACTTCACCAATACTTACAAGTATTTTCAAGTACTTGTCCAATACTTTCAAGTACTTGTCAAATACTTTCAAGTACTTGTCCAGTACTTTCAAGTACTTGTCCAGTACTTTCAAGTTGCTGACGAGTATTTTTGACTACTTTTAAGTATGTACTTTCATCGATCAACAAAAAGAAATATTTTTGGTAAGCTCCAATTCGCATGCAGGCAAATTGGTTTTATTATTTTGGTCAACAACATAAAGTTCCTGGTCTTCTGATCAAAACAACACTTTTCTCTGATGAAACACAGAGAAAGAACCTGAAAGTACTGGCCAAGTACTTATAAGTACTGCTAAAGTCCTATAGTACTTTTGTCCTTGGTACTTGTACCCAAGTTTTTGAAAAACGCGCTTTTTTCAAATACCAGGGCTGGGGTACTGAAGTTCTGGTACCAGTACCTAGTACTTGTACTTGAGAGGACTGAAATACTTAAGTACTTTACAGTCTGATTTTAGGCAGCTTTTTCATTATTGCGAAGTAAAGGCATGTACTACTTTCGTAGCGTAGAATTCAGGGTTGGAATCGGCATTCAGCTTAGCCGATTCCACTCCACGTCAAAATTGTTCTTGTTGGTATTGGTACAGCTGTGACGTTTCAGATGTGTTAACACCTTCCTTTTTGCGGATAAAACGGTCACGAAATAAAGAAACTTTTGCTTTGTACCATTTTTCCACTGGATTTAAATTTTTCACCAAATAACACTTTTTGCCTACTACACCTGAAATATTAAAACAGACAATGGAAAGTTAATAAATAATAAATAAATTGTTGCTATGTAAAGTGATATTAACTGTCAAACTGTAGCTTTTACTTTTTGATTCACAAAGCACTTTAGTTTATTTCAAATTTGATTTTTATGCCAAATCGATGTCTTTATATTTGTCAACTTTTCTATTTTCCTGTCCCCCAGTATGCATTAAAAATTAATTGTTCAATGTAAAAACAAATTGTCAGTTTTTTTATTGATTTTTGAAGCAAAAAAATGCACATCCGCATGTTGATGTGTTTTTTTCTTTTTTTTTTTGTGTTTTCTTTAATTCAATGAAAATTAAACATTTAAGTTTTAACGAGGGTGAAATTTGAATCACATTGCCCTTGCATATGGGTGATTCCGTCCCAACTGTGATTCTTTGCGTCCAGTGCTTTTTTTGTTATTTAAAGTAAAATGTTCGTATATATTTTTGGTTCGAATTGTGTAAATGGCTATGTACTACAATCTACATTCAATATCATGACCCAAATTGCTACTTCTTCCACATGGATTGGGAAAGTGTAGCTAAAATGTCAGTACCGTGGCATGTCCGTTCCATGTTTTTTCGATTAAATCTACTTTTTTTCTGATGAAATACTTCATTGAATAGAAATGTTGTCCTTAGAAAAGTTTGAGTGCAATCCTTGCTTGACAAAATAATGCAAACATTAAGTCAAAATACGTATTGCTGAATAAAATAATCATTAATGAATGTTGTCCGAGGTTTTAGTTTTATTTTTGAATTCAAAAGATTTCCCGCTCAACCGCCATTTTGTTTTATCTTTAATGCTTATGTATTGTGGTTTTCTAAAAGATAAACTATTTATGTATAGGTAACAACAATCATTTTAATTTTTGTACGTTGTTGTACTTTAAAAGTGGTATGTTTTCATGCGATAAAAGTATGTCACAAATTTATTTGTCAGTACCGTGGTAGTATTTTTAAAGCATGTTATAACATGTTTTTGGTTGGTCATCAGAATTTTGTATTCCTTTTAACGGCATAAGTTAAAATTGTCCTGGAAATTATTTTTCTCGAAAGCATAGAGAAGTTAGGTTACATAAACTGTCTAAATGTCAGTACCGTGGATGTCAGTACCGTGGCATTTAAATACTTTTTGAGCTTTAGTTGAATATAATAAAATAATTTCTAGCAATAATATTTTTTTTCTACAAATTTTCTTTGTAAGAACGGTAGCAATACCTCAGACGAACCAAACAAAAATAATTCCGTGCAATAAAAAATAAGAAATAACCCAGCACAAGGAAAAGGGTTGCCACTCAGAAGAACAGACATCAAAAACGAAAAAGAGATAATTTTTTAAAGAAAAAAAAGGAAGTTGAGATTTCAAGAGGTTATAACGTACTAGACAATCAAGAATCTCAACAAAAATATGGTCAAAAAGAGGGAGAACAAATTAAAAATAAAAAAAGAAATTTTTTTTCTCAAAGAACACTCAACTCGTGTATGGTCTCGGACTCTCGGTCTTATCATATTAGTTGTCTTTTGCGAATATTGTATGTATATTATTTACCCTAGAAATTAAAGGGAAGTTTATGTTGTGGTTGCATTGCCAATATTACGTACTTCTTAAATTGGCTTCTTATGTATCGGTTGAACGCGCTTGAAATGAGTTAACATTGCTAATAGAAATATGTAGGTTACCTACTGATGGCTATTGAGTGTAGCAGTCCAGCTTATTTTTACAGTTTTTAAAGTTTGTCCTAAAAATACATGATGCCATTAGAATGAACATTACCATGCTTCCATGGTACTTCCAGTATTTTGGTGCGCTTTTTGCATACCAGCCCAGGCTATGCTCGTCGGTCTCGTCAGGGTCGTCCTGAAGAAAATACGAAATTTCAGAGGAAAAGGTCTTGGAAATTGATATAAAATCTTCCTTTATATTCTGGTCATCGAAAGATTCATGGGTATTTAGATGACTTGTGCTTCTGAATTCGAGTCTTGCTGCCTTGCATCGGATAAACTGGATGCCGGATCAGATGGTATTTTACTCTTAGCGTCACTTCCAAAACAACAGCAGGTACTACGCCCCTGGTGGCACATAAAACAGCAGCCTACAACGCTTTGGTAGATCAGCAGGCTAAGACGCTCCGGTAGATCAGCACGCCCCTGGTGGCTACTAAGACGTTTGACTTCGAACTAGGGACCATTAACCCTGGTTGGGGGAAGCCTTAGTTAGCAATATCTAGACAATCTCTCCAACACAATTTTTATAATAGGAACGAGACCCCTTACCCCTAGTGGGGGGAAGATCCGAGAAAGCAAATAAAGCTATATAACCGGAAGGTCTTGTCTGTGACCTGAGTTAAAATGATCAATAAAATCAAATATACTTTTGTCGTCAGACTTTGCGTATGCGATCGAAATGGTTATTTTGGTTCATCGATGCAGTTCCTCACGTTACATTTTAAGTAAAGTCCTTATGTTACATGTTCTGTTAAGACTCAATGTGAACTGTATAAGTGATGAACGAAAAATAGTAATGTTGCAGATTTTTTTCTGTACCGTCATGAGTCCATTGTGTGTGTTAATTGTATGTGGTGAAGTACAATTATCACTCTTCCAAAGTTACATTAAGTGGAGTAGCATGGAACACTTCTTTACAGTATCTTCAGTATTAAGAAAAATACTTTGAAATTCCACCAGGGATATGATTCTCGATGTCTGTAATAAAAGTGGACTCAAAATGCAACCTTGTGGCACACTTAAACTCAGATCGTAATTGTATGAATCTGCTGACTTTGATATGAAGGAGAAGTTACTTATAAATTTTATTAATAATCGCCTGAGAGAAGCGAGCTTAAATTATAATGTTGCTTTAAGGCGCTAACAAAAAAATCCTTCATTTTGGCAATCAAAAGACTGTCAAGGCTGGCAGGAGTCAAGACAGTTGAAAAATGAACCCTAAAACCTGCTTAAAAACAGGGGAACCAAACCCACAAATCTTAAAAATCTTAAGACCTATATGCCTCTTTTATTTTTGGGTAGATCTCATTCCACATTCACACACATTCGTCTAAAATAAATTGGAATCTTTGCGCTCTTAAATTTTTTAAGTTGATTTTGCTTTTGTTGGATTCCGTTTTAAAATTCTCAAAAACCCGCCATTTCATGAAATGTGTAACTGAATTCCATATATGATAAAAGGTGTTACAGGTGTGGCACTGATACTCGTGATTTTTTTACACAATTATTCTAAAACTAAATTAATAATAAAAAAAAAACTCGAGTAATCTTAAGACTCCTTAACTGAATTTAAAAAATACATGGTAAAGTTGTATTTCAGTTACGGCATGGATGTGATCTTTAAAAACCTGTGATTTGCAAAAAGGCAGGCCATTTTGTCTTTATGTGTTGTCATTTTACTGAAATTATAGTAAAACGCCAGGGATGCTCAAGTAATTTATGGTGAGAAGCCTGGTGAGTGGAGAATGCCTAGTATATTTTTGTGTCACCTACATCACCGATTCCACTGCTAGATTCTAGTTTGAGCCATGGCGAACTAGTAAAAACGACAATCATAATCATTCTTTTTTTCTCGAAAATCTTCAATATCAATAGAAATGTGAAATAAAACTATGGAAAACTGTCCAAAATGTAATTTTGGAATTGTTACGAGTTTGACAAATGAATGTTACGTTTGTGACAAAAAATGATACACACTCATTAATAGTCGACAATAAACAAATAGGAAATTATTGCTATCATTTCTCACATCTGACACGAAGTAGGAAATAAAAATCAACACAATATTTCATTTAAATGGGAATTTATTCCTTTTTTTTTTAAGTGGGGAAAATACCAACCAAAAGTAGATTTAATTCTCAAATGCAGAAGACATTGTAGAATTTTACAAACCGTAAATTCTATATATTTTGAAACAACTTAAGTGAAAATGCTAGCTGAAAAAATTGATTATAAAGTTTTGAAACACTTATTTGTTACATGTGTGACACAGACTCTTCTAAATTTAAATACAGACTCAGTATTAATATAAAATTCAATAAAAAAATTATCTGACGGTAGATGATATTATTCTTCTTTCTTCCCCAAATTAGTGGTTTGAAAAAAAAATAACTGTTGTATGTGTTTTATACATAACATTGTTACGTGTGTGACACTTTCTACTTTATGAAGCAACTGCACATACATTTTATTTATTTTTACTACTGAAACTACAACAAAACATACTCTAAGTTTAGATAATGAAGTCAACGACTCTCAAATCGACAAACAATAAAATTACAAGGTTTTGAACCTATCCTTACAATAAAAGTGACTTCGGAGCAATAAACTGCCAATGTGGTTACTACTACGAAATAGGTAAAAATAACAAATCAAATTAATGATATTTCCGCCATGGAAATAAAACGTTTAAGCTTTTTTTTTAACAATTTATCTTTTTTCTCCAATTTGCAGTCATATTTTATGTTTATAGTTGATGGCCGGTTTATATGAAATTTTTGTATTCTTTTGCACAAGATCGCCTGCGGTTATTTTCTTAGGTGGTTTTTTTTAATCAGAAATTAATTGCTTATATTTAGATCTACAAAATTGCAACATTTTTATTTTTAAAGGGGGTAGGAAGGTATTCATTTAAATATTTTTTCTTATCAGAGCGAGTAGTATTAATGAAAAATTTTGCATAAAGAGAAACACATTGTGTCAATTTTGAAGTAATTTTTTAAGATTAAACTACCAACTTTGCATACAAAACTAAGCTTTCGCGGTATTTTAAATCGAAACATGAGAAAAAACCACAAGACTTCTCAAAGAAAAACGTCGTCGTCTACTGAAACAATAAAAACAAACAAGTTTCTTAAATACCATTGCATTTTATTGTTATTTATTTAGTTAATAATGCATCGGCTTGTTTCTATTAAATTAAATATTAATTCGGAAAGCAAGTTGCAACGTAATAATTATCAACAACAAATGACGGATCCCAGCAACCGTCATCATCATAGACAAAAAACAAATAAAATCAAAGTGATGACACCAACAACGAAAGCAACAACAACATAACTAACAGCATCGTAATAATTTATTAAACTCAAAAAACAAATTAACACAACTCTTATTCTCTACAAAATAGAAAATATATTAAAAAAATAAATAAATTTCTTTTAAAAAGAAAATACAAAAAATCATATCTTTAAAGAAAAAGAAAAATCTAAATTAAAGAAAAAGTGTGATATATATATTTTTTTGTTGGTTTTTAATTTAAAATTATAATTTTTTTAATTTGTCTATCGAATTTATATATCGTAAGTTAAAAAAAATTGTGATAAGTTTTAATTTAAAATAACTTCAAAAAGAAATTAAAAATAATCTATTAAAAAAATAAAAATGCCTGTGGGACAATACACAAGTCGGCCATATAGCTCATTCCGAGCTGGGAAACTCAACTCTTCATCAAATACTACTGCAACGGCATCATCTAACACAACAAAACCACAATATAATTATTTATCACCGACAGCATCCTCCTCATTATCATCAGCTCAATCAGTATCATCCTCATCGTTCACCAATCAAAGACTACAACCATTTCGTAGTAGTTTGTATGGCACGAAGTCAACAGCTGGATTAACAGCTAGAGATGACTACCGCAGGGTGACAGGATCAACCGTACCAACTGCCATAAAACCCCTCACCCCAAAGACTTGCAGACGCATTGAATCCTATGCCGATGCTGTCAATGGTGGCAAACAAACAAAAAACCTAACACCGACAAAAACAGCAATGTCTGCGAATAATAACAACATGAGCAACAATAACACAAATAGCACGAGCAAACAATTCCTACGGAGTCGATCCAACAACAACAACATAGCAAGATCACAAAACTTCGATCGTGGCAACCAAAGTAACATCAGCTTCCGTGGCCGGAATAACCTCCAACCCCAGCACGCCAAGTCACCTGCGGTAAGCAGTAGTGGTGCTTCGGACGAGTCAATTGTCCCGAAATACGGTAGTGCCATGTACAACAACAGCAGTGGTGGGCGTCCCACTTCTGCGCTCCTCAATTGTGGCTCCCAGAAGCGAGCCTACAACACAGTCAAAGTGCCAAAAGAAAATGTTCCTATGAACTCGAATAGTAGTCGTTCCAATGGTGGTTACTTCAACAGGTTCTCGACGTCCACGACTATGGCAGCAAAAGTTGCTCCACCAGTGACCAAAGACATTACCAAACCAGCAGGAGCAGGAAACAAGATCCCTCTGCCGCCGCAGCAACACAAAAAGAAATACAAAGAGGACAACAAACTCTCCAGCTCGTCATCGCCACAGCTCAATGGCGGCCACAACCGGCGACAGTATCCGACGGTGGTAGTGGGTGGTGGTGATGGAGCTGGCAGCACTGGAAGTACTCTCAATGGCAGCAGTGCTAGTGGAAGTTTAAGTGGCGGAAGCCAGGGCTCCCCGCGGACAAAGAAAGCCTTCTCCACAAAGTTTCCCAATGGTTTGCCATTCGAAGATGAATTCTATCGACGGCGATCGTTTTCGCAATCGTCCAGCAACTACAGTCCCTATAGTAGTGGTGCGCCACGTTCGAATGTCAGAGATGACGTTAATGTGGCACGGACCAAGTTCAATGGCGGCGATGAGGATATCGACGATGACAACGACGGCGATGATGATGATGAGTTCACTCGAAAACCATCGAACGAACCACTGTATGTGGACTTTTCCAAACCGATCATACAGCAACAACAACAACGACGAAAGAATGACAGCGACACCAGTAGCATTAGTAGCAGTTACTATCAGCGACAACAGCGACATCATCAGCATTATTTCGAATCAGCTCGTGGCCAGGCATCACAAGCATCTAGTCATTTGCATTATACTCATCAAAGGCAGCAGCAAGCACAGCCTCAGCAGACTCAACAATATCGTACCAGTGGTTATCTATACAATGGCAAAAACGAAAGTAGTAGTTTTAGGACAACAACAACAACAACGGCAAGAAGAATAGGCCGAGGAACGGGCTGCAGCATGCATGACAATATCAATAACAATGACTGTGCCAGCAATAATTATGGCGATGATGATGATGATGTACACGACATTGTCTACGATGATGATGATCATCATCATCAACATCAAAACCAACAACAACAACAGCAACTTGGAAAAGATGGCGGCAATAGACGGAAGACGGATGTTTATCGAGCGGTAGCATCGTGGGTTCCAAAATGTCCACAACATCATACAACAACAAAGACGACTACGTATTCTTCGTATAGCGATCGCAACAACAATAATAATAATTATTTACAGCAAAACAGCCGCAGAGACATTTTGGAGCCCACGAATTGTGAGTATAAGTAAGTTGAATTGCATTTTATTTATTATGTTAAAAGATATTTTTTAATGGAGAGAGTTTTTACGCTATATTTAGTTAAGGTATCGTTATTTTTTTTTTTTTGTGGGAGAAAGGAATAAGTTATTGCTCCTTCGAGTATCTGTCAATTAAAGTGGATATTTATAGTTTAAATGATTTTTCTTATAAGCACGTTGGAATATAAAGAAGAAATTAATATTTTGTTTAAATGTTTAATAATTTAAATTATTAGCTCTTATGTTGTGTTGTAAAAAAAAATAATAATACTATCTAACTACGTTTGCGATGACATGATCAATTCAGAAAAAATCGATGTCTCCCATTTTGAAAAGCGTTTGACATCTCAAGCCTTGGTAAACGTCAAAAGATTATTTATCCCTCGTGGAACGATGTCATTCAGTTGTCAGTGAAATGCAACAAAATAACGAGGAACAGAAAAACAATTATTACCCTCGTTACTTTTCAGCTTTTGGGGTATTAACGAATTTCTTTTTTTATTTGAAAGGCCCTTGTTTGCCATTATGTATTGAAAATGTCATCGTGCAAATTACCGCCACTGTTGCCAAAGAGTCCAATTTTCGAGGGTTTGGTTCGAAATCTCGCAAATTAAAATCTCGCATTCAAAATCTTGCATTGCAAAATCTTTTAATAACAAAGTCTCGCTTTTCATAATCATAATTAGAAAATCACACTTTTAACAATCTCGCAATTACAAAACCCCGCTAAATAAAAACTCGAAACTTAAAATCTCTTTTCTAAGTCAAAATCTCGCATATCTAAATATCATGCGAGATTTTTAGTTTGTGGGATTTGTTAAAAATACGTTTTAGAAAACAACCGTTTTTCGTTTCCGAGCTTCTTTTGTTGGTTTGCAAAATTTTTACTTTTCAATACGAAACCGAGATAGGATATGTTACTATGGGGTTGGCTACGAAATCTCGCAAATTGAAATCTTGCAATTACAAAATCCCGCTTTTCATAATATCGCAATGACAAATAACAATCCCGCAAACTTAAATCTCGCAAAGTTTAATTTCATTGCAACAAATAAATTTTTTTAATCAATATATCGCAAATTAAAACTCGCGCGAGATTTTTATTTACGATATTTTTATCAAAAAAATGTATTTGTTGCAAGATTTTCTACCTTCTGCTAAATATGTAAATCTTTTCGACTTTAAAATCACACAGTTATTTATCGGTTATTGTTCATTGCGAGATTTTGATTGAAATTTACGAGATTTATCGGTGCGAGATGAAAATGCGAGATTGTTTAAAGCGAGATTTTGTAATTGCGAGATTATGAAAAACATAATTTTTAATTTGCGAGATTTCGTTATTCGAGACTTTTAAAAAAAATGTGAGATTTCGTTATTCGAGACTTTGGTTTGCGGGGTATCGTACCGCTCCCGTTACTATGAGATTTTAATTTGAGAAATTTTGATTTGCGAGATTTTGATATGCGAGATTTTAATTGCGAGATTTGTGTTGAGATTTATTATTTTATTGCGAGAATTTTAAAAGCTAGCTTTTGTAAATTTGCGAGATTTCGTTTTTCGAGATTTGAAAAAAATGCGAGATTTTGTGACTTTAAGAAACTTAAAAAAATGTATTGGGGTCCAATCGCACGAAAATCGCACAAACTCCTACACAAAAAATATCCCTTCTCTGAAATCGTTTATGCAGAATACCCTTTCTAGCATCAGCGTGTTACTTAGTGCTGATCTGTAAGAATCAAAAGCCGTTCACATCCATATCATCTAATCTTGGCCAAAATTAATTGTTGCTCAATTGATCGCTAGAGGTCTCCGTTGACTGAATTGACTACCTCGAATTCTCATGTAAACTCTCATGGACAGCGGTTATCTTTTCGGCAGATCATGCATTCCATTGACTTGCGGGGGTTAGCTGATTTCGGTACCAAACGTTGAATAGTCGACTGGGAAGGATGATCATTTAGTCATAATTTCTACAAGAGAGCATCCATTCAGTATTAAAGTTTTATCATGGCTTAACTTGGTATCACTGATGAAACAACATGGCTGCCACAGACTATCTACATCGACTCGAAAATTCCTTTTGGAAAATCCTTAAAAAATAGTAAAAGGTATTTTTTTTATACGTGTGGTTTTCAAGAAGAAATAAAACCCATATAGTCTAATGTTATGGCCAAGTATTTATCTTTATTATTAAGAAAAGTTTTGCCATTATGTGGCTGGCTCGAATACATTCCAGCCGAGAGGCCCAATTTTCTACCACTTTTTGCAGCAATTGGGGCCGTCTTGTTGGACCCAAAGGTCATCAACATCCTCCAATTCAGGCATGAAAAAGTCATTAATCATGACTATAGCGCTCCCCATTCACTGTAACACTATGGCCGGCTTCATTTTTCATCGCAGCGCGCGAACCGAACCATTATTTTGGTAATAAATTTGCAAACGTTGCTCGGGAGTAAGTCTATTCACTACGAAATGGCAAACCAAACTGATCATAAATCAAGTGACAGCTGTCAAAAAGACCAACTCCGAAAAAAGTATTGCCAGATTGAAAACCACATGCTAAAAAAAACACCCTTTAAAATGGGAGATAAAAATGTATTATAAGTGAAATAAATATATTGGGGAACATGAAACTTCTTACAATTTAGCAAATATTAAGTGATATGTACCACTTTTTAGCAAATGTGTGGGCTAATTTTGACATATAATGCTAACGTATGATAAGTTACTAAAAGCATAACATGAACTGCCAAAAGATTATAAACTTTTTAAGAAATAGCTTGAATTCTACTCATACTTACATATGTAGTTATAGTAGATCACACCTGTACCTACTTAAGTATTTCAGGACTTCAGACCTCTCAAATACAAGTACTAGATACTCGGACTTGTAATGCAGTACCCTAGTTCTGGTACTTGTAAAAATGCAACTCCCAGTATTTTTCAAATACCTTAATATTCGGGTAGAAGTACAAAGTACTTAAGTATCATTGTTCATAATTAGTACTTTTAAATACTTGATCTCAGTACTTCAAGTTATTTCAAATATTTTACCAGTACTTTCAAGCACTTGGGCAGTACTTTCTAACACTTGGCCAGTTCTTTCAATAATCTCGCCAGTTAGTGCTTTGAAATATTTCTTAGCTTATTGAGTAATGATTGCTTCAATTTAATTCTTATAAAAGAATGTACATATTTCATCCGAACAAAGTGTCATTTTTTTTTAACAGAAGACCAAAAACTGTAGTCCAATTGTTGTTACCGAAATATAATTCGAAAATTTAAAACCATTAAGCCAGCATGCGAAGTGAATCTTATATGTTACCCATTTTCTGACCCAAATATTTTGTTTGTGATCGATCAAAGAACTGATCAAGTACTGGTAATGTTCTTGAAAGAACTTAACAATATATGAAAGTACATAATTGAAAGTACTTGTCAAGTATTGGACAAGTACAAGTACTGGAAAAGTATTTGGAGGTCCTGCTCAAGTACTTAAGTGTACATAATAGTTGGCAATTACGACAAAGTACTTGGAAAGTACTGGTATTTTGCTTTTTTTCAAATGCGAATGCATTGTACTGAAGTACAAGTACAAGTCACAGAAACTGTTCTTGTACTTGAAATTTGACAGCTCCCATAAAAATTCCGATATATTTTTTACCTTGTCAGAGAATGAATATTCAGAACGTAAAAATAGAAATAACAAAAAGAGAATGGAAAAATTACGAATTTGTTTATCTCAATAAAATAAATTAAAAAAATCAAACCATAAATCTTAAATAAAAAAAAAAGAATTAAAAATAAAATTAAATTAAGACGAATTTTGTTCAAAATGCAATCTATTTTTAAATGTTTTTTTTTTTAACAGTATCGCAGATTAGTGTGATACCTACACCCACTCTCATCCTAATTCACAATGTCCAGACATAAAATTGTGAAGTAAAAAAAAACAACAAATCACCTCTTGAGTCATGCAATACAATTAGCAAGACAATACAGTTAGTATATATGCGCGATGGAAAACGTTCAGAACAAAGTTGAATAAACTCGGTGTGAAGAATAAATATCAATTATCATACCTTAAATAATAATAATATTACTGCCAACCAAAATTCAGCGAAAGCATAAGTAAACTAGCCAATTTAGGGCAGAAAGAGAGGTATTCTATTTTAGACAGCAGCTGTCATTGTGGACTGACATCAGAGTTGCTTGCTCGCCACAATCAGTGGCATGGGCACAGGATTAAGCTTGTTCTGGACAGAGAATGAACAAAAAATTGTGGTTAGGTTTGAAACGTGGGCTTCCATATTGATAGCTGTTGTGTGTTAATGGTTAAACAGACTTTTTGATAATTTGATTCGTGGGCTGAGTGGGAACGAGTTAACAAAATTATAAATACAAGCTCTTGTAGTCGGTTAGTCAAATTAATTTTACAGCTTTGCCCAATCGTAGATTAAATCGACATGCATATGCGGTTGATATTATGTATGCATTGCAACGAACTACAGTCAAAACTCTCGTTAAGTTTGATTTCCATGAGAATTTTTATAAATGTCTTAAGTTTTGCAGAAGAACCATTTTCTTTACACAAGTTAAACACAAAAATGCATAATTTCTTTATTTAAAAAAATCAAAAAATATAACAATTTATTAAAATATTGCGTTTGTAAAGTTTACAAACACGTCATTTTTTTAATAAGTTGGGGACATAAGACCAGTTGTTTTGACGGAAAATGGAAACTTCAAGCACATGAGTATCTTCCGATATGGTGATGGCTTTTTATATCTACGTCTTGTGCTATATTATTAAATTAAACAATTAAATATTGATAGTACAAGCAAAGATCTTATTTCTCATTTCTAAATTACTCAATTCCCAAGCTAACCAACCTACACATTCTGCCTTATCTATGGCCATTTTCAAGATATGAGACGTTTTTAATCTGCTAGAATTGTCGTTACCAAATAAAAATCTAAATATTTCGAATTAAATAAGCTTCGAGTAAGAGTGCTTTGACTGTTTTGCTCATATACATTGTAAATGAATACAAGAAAAATTACAATAGTTATCACCTTCTTAGATAGACCACTACGACAAAATGCTCAGTGGTTTCTTGAAATCGAATTTGGGATTGGAAGAGTGATTCATGGGCGGCAGAAAATAGTTTCTCAATATTCTTAACCATTGCTATATACAAAAACTACAAGATGTAGGCCCAACATTACTAGCTACTCTGATGCCAAAGCCACACCATGTTAAGTTGTTCGTTTTTTTATAGTTTTTTTTTTTTTTGGTTCAACTCCATGGCGACATATCTAACGTGGGTTGTAAAATGGTTACCGAATGTCAGGTGTTGTTTTAAAATTGAAAATAAAAAAAAAATATTATCAATTTCAAATAATCTTTATTGGTACAGATGTGTAGGCAACACTCATGAAATAAATAACTAAAATGCATTTTTTGTATTGCATCATCAGTTTGATTTTTTTTTTATTATTTATTTATAAGAGACACTTCTAGAGCAAGCATATGGCTGTGAATATTTTTTTTTTTTTATTAAAATTAAAAATTGAACAAATTGAAAGTTGGTTAGGTAGGTACCATGTTTGACAATGGCTGAAGTAGAGCGTAAAATATTAAATACCTAGGCAGGATTTCAACAGGCATGTTGACATTGTAGAATATAGTATTTTGTCTAAATAAAAGAATAGTTTGAAATTGTGCGTAGATCCTATTTCTGGGCTGGAAAAACAATCTTGTTTTTTAACAAGACCCTAGCAAGTTTTACATTGTTGCTAGGTCCTAGCAAGAGTAACTTCCTTGGAGCTTCTGTTAACCAGTCTATATCCTTACCACTGGGCTAATTTGCAATACAGTTGTGCAATTTTCAAAATGAATAACTGCACACTCATTTTTCATACAAATTGTTTGATGGACATAAAGTTCCAACAAGTTTTTGCTTGCAAAGGCCTCCCGAGTATTCGGCAAGTTTTTCTTGACTAGATTTCTGCTACAGAAAACTTGCCAGGGCTTTGACTAAACTTTGCGAAAACTTTTAGTACATCGTGGCAAAGTGGTTAGTGCGATGGACTGTCATGCCGAAGGTCTGGGTTCGTTTCCCAACCGCTGCCACCTAAAAACAGACATTTTTTTTTCCTAGGTACTGCATCTTGCGAGGAACTGACAAATCCTTCAAGAATATACTTGTCATGTAAAAGTGCTTCTTATCTAGCCGTTCGGACTCAGCAAAAAATTGTAGGTCCCCTCAATTCCAGCCAACAGCGCGCACACAGGAATGGTTGAGAGTTGTAAGTCACTGGTTCTCCACAAGCTTTTGCGCCACCACATCAATTCTTATATAGTTTTTTTTGGCAATAAGCTAAGTTCATTTGAAAATCTATTGAGACTGTGGGTTGATTAAGCCAGATGGCGGCCTTCAGTCGCAATACACCGATGTGGTCGGATAGAAGTTCGGTTCTAACGTTTTCGGCACAAAGCAAGTCTTAAATTTTCAGCATGATCACATAACGTGCAGCTGTCGGCCATTGTCCTTAAAAAAAATACGAATTTTGTTGAGTGGAGAAGTCTCCCGAGGATTTTCCTTGGGTAAGGACAGCCCCTCAGAGGTGGAGACTGGCCGGCCAGTGCTTCAGAAAGTTAACGTTGTAGGGGTTTGGTTGAGCATTTTCTGACCAGGATTGACACAGTCAACCTTATCAAGCGGTCTAATTACTTGAACAATGAAGCTCCCCAATGCAACTGAAGCTAAGCTGAGGTACATCTGCAGAAGCTGTACACAATGGCGCGTAGGAGTAGTGGAGGCCCTATTCTTCGCAAATGAAACCTCACGGACGTAACAGATCCGAGGACATAAGTAAGTATAAGTGCAATCTCTTTCGGGTTAGATGGTAGAACAGCCATCTTTAAAAAACGGGAGATTGTGTGAAAGCACTTTAAGATGGAACACTGCTATACGAAATACATATGTTATTGTTTCCATTCCCTACTGATGTCCACGAAACTCTTTGTTCTCACGACAGCGTTTACACTATACACACGATTCGTTCGCCAGAGTACTCACAAGTTCGTCAGAACAGATTCTTCTTTGAAATTAATTTTGATTTGTTCATGCGTTTATGGAAACTGAGGTGGCGAACAATGACAAATCAATGGAACTGGAAAAAGTTGAAAATTCCAACTCAGTCATTGTGGTACCACCCGCTTTTTACGATCTGCAAAGTACGTGGGAACATTTGTTGGTCAAATTACGCTTCCATTGAAAACTTTAGCTTTACATAGAATTTAATGGCTCTGGTGATTTATCATAGTCAAACTTTTCATCAGCTCGTTGAGAAACGGGTCCAAGTGACCTTAACTCTCAACCATCTATGTGCTAGTTGTATGCTCGCAGGAATTAGAACTGGCTACGATACCAAACTAACCGATACTTTTGTAAGTATTGTTTCGGTATCGAAAAAATTCAGTATCTTCTCAGTATGGATCTCGGTATGGTAAATGCGTGTCCATTTGAGAGTACTTTCGCTAGAAACCTCTCAAGAATAACTCTCGGGTGGCTATCCATTTGATAGTACATTTTTTAAGATTTTGATATCGAGAGTTGTGTGTTAGAATTTCGAGAGTCAATTTCCTGAAAATACTTCAATAGTCATGTCCACTTCATAGCTAGGTATATTTCTTCTGCTAGTTTTCGGTTGGTAGCAAAGCTTGCACCGGCTTTATTTATTAGTATTATTCTTTAAAAAATTGAAAGAAATGCTAGGTTTAGCTATGGATAGACCGTCATTGCCCATTCGGGGTCTTCTCGTTAAGTGCGTATTTGATTGCAAAAAGGCTGCGAGAGACTGTGAAGCAGCTCTCGCGAGTAAAACTCGCAAGTGAAAACAGTCATGAAACAAGCTCCATGAGAGGTAGACAGCTGTCGAGAGTTTTCAATCGAAAATACTCTCAAATGGAAAAGTGCCATTTCAATAGAACTTCAAATTGAAGATTCTCAACAATTCAGAGAATTTTGCCGTTTGACATCTAGTGAAGCGGAACCTATCCGTTGGACTCATTATTTTCAAAAAGGATACAGAACTAAGGAAAGCGTCTATTGGTAACTCTTAGAGTTCATCTCCGATAGTGATAAAACAATCTGTCCACTTGCGAGTAACTCTGAATGGGCTCAAATGTCGAGAGTAGAAAGCCAACTCCCCGCAAGTTATTTTCAAGACTGTGTCCAGTTTACTCCTGAGAGCTGCTAGGAGGCTGCTCGTAATATTTTTACTCTCAAATGGACATGGACCTCAAGACTCGTTAAAAGGTTTTTAAAGTTTTTGTTTTTTTATGACTTAACAATTTCCAAAGGTGCGTATTTATTTGCGAGTAAAAAGACTGCAAGCAGCTGCCGAGAGTAAAACTCAGAAGCCATGAATTAAGCTCACAGAAACACAAAGGGGTAGACAGCTATCCGAGAGTGACATTCGATAGTTTTTTGGTAAAGGTACTCTCAAATGGAAACGCATCTTAAGGGCTTGTTTCACAATTTAGAGTAAAGTACCGATTAGGTATCTGAAACAGAAATATTGACATAGGGTCGTAGATTTACAGGAAAACATTTTTCATCTGTTTTATGGCTCGTTTCAATAGTTTGTTAATATCTACAAAAATTAACATTTTTGCCATGTGGACATATGTTCCTGCCTCAAAATTCTTTTGCTATATAAACTATCTAAAAATTGGGTCCATATCAGTTAATATTATTGGGCACATCCCCAAAAAAAAAACTGTTCTTTGGAGTATATAAAACAATAGGTGCAGTAAAATTATTATAAAAATCTTTGGAGCCATTTCCGAGATACCAAGGTATTAGAAAAAAGGCGGGACAGTGGATGGATTTGAATAAATTACGGCCAAAACAATTCAAGTCGAAAAATTTCGTCAAATTCATTGGGGTCGCTTCCGAGAAAAAAAGTCAAAGAAAAATAGGCGTGGCAGAGGGCGGTTTTTACTAAAACTTCTCCCTGCTAAAGGGAGACTAAAAACTTCATCCATTTCCATAGAGCCGTTTCCAAGAATCAAAATTGCAAGAATTGTTAGCTTGTAATAAAATAATAATATGCAAAAATTCATTTCATCTACCGATACTACGAAGAGTTTCCATAAATGTCGGTCCAAAAAATTTTGGTATCGGCTCGGCATCGTTTTCGGATACTTTGAAACTGGTATCGTTTCGGTTTTCGTTACCGATACCAAACGAAACCGGGACTTTTCTCATATCATGGCAGAGATCTTCAATTTTCTACCGAACCCGAACTGGTAAGAAGAGAGGTATTTCACCATGACAAGACTTCCAAACTTTCCAACATAAAGGAAAGTATTGAGATCTTGTATGACGAAATTTGTGATCTACGTTTTTCGGGACCATCAGCAAATCACTAATAAGTTGTTAGGGATTGAACCAAAAAAGAAATACTTTTTACACCAATTTATCTCTCTTGAAGGTCAGGAAAGTCTCCCCTAAAAAGTCACCCTTAAACACTTTTTCAACCAAATTGAAGAAAATCGCAAAATATGTATTTATTTATGTTTGTAAGACTTTCTGCATATTTTAATATCAATTTCCTGTGTATGCACATTTCTTAGAAATGCAGAAGTCTATTATGTCAATTCAATCACATTTTGTATATTTTGCTTCCTCCAATATTATTGCTGTTTACGTTTCGTTAAGCTTAATAAGAAATAATAACACATTCTATAGGAAGACGTTTGTTTAGCAAAACGCATTGCAGTCTGCAATAAACACCTCATCTTCGAATTTTCAAAAGAAAACATTGGAGATTGAGATACTAGGAATCTATACGCGAAAAAATAAACAAAAACCTGCGTATTCATTAACATATTACGAACCTCTGATTCACTTTATTCTGATAAATTATCACAAGATAGCCAAGTCGTATTGGTCAATTGCTTAAGCGCTTTTTTTCTGAAAAGGCACCTTGCTGGTTTGTTATTGAATTGCAATTACAGAAAAATTCATGACCTTCGAAAACTGTGTCTAGTCTGAAGAAATAAGTAATTCGCACAAAAAAATTATGTAGGTATACAAGGTCACAAAATGTGTGTGTTCAGAAGAGAAAAAAACTTTGGAAATCTACTAATATTGAAAAAGACCAAAACTATATAATCTCTCTGCTAATTGTAATCAATTTTTTTCTAAGAAGAAAAAAACTGACTCATTACCTCGTTAAGAGGGAAATCGTAGAGTTATATCCAATCATTAATGCATTATGTTAAATTTTTAAATGAGACACAACTCTTCGGTAAAAGCCATTAAATTGAAAGTGTAGTTAGGAAATCCTATCACGGGCCCCCATCATCAGTGTGCGCGAGAGAGGCTTGACACTTCTCTTGAAATTCCCGACACATTTCAACAATATTGACTTTGACATCTCATTGATCAATAAATCAGTATTCGAAAAAAAATTAATGCTAACGATCATATCGAGGTGTGTATAATGTTTCATTTGTAATCATCCCAGCAAAATGAATAATTTGACAATTTTAATCCTCGCCAGCGGTGCTTGGAAAAAAACACTGATGATGAATTAAAATTTAAATATGTCAAAGTTGATCACTTTTTTATTTGATTAAAAGAACGCTTTGTCTTAATTTCAATGTGTCGCGCGTCACTTATATGTTTATTAATTTTTGCTCGTAAAGATATATTTTTACTGAACAGTGAATGTCAAAGTCTTCATTAAAAAAAAGATTTATAAAAAAACAAACAAACCCATTTCCGTTTGACAGTTAGAAGTTTTGACTGACTAAACAAATTGCAAGTCAATGAACGAAAATAGAACGAAACTTCTTTTTCTTTCGTTCATATTTTTGCCCAATTTACACGTAGGTATGGGAAAAAATGCAAACTGTATGAAAATTTAAATATTTGAACACACCTAATGCTACAAGTAGATGACAGTTGAATGGCCGTTGGCATTTAGATTCAATTTCATGAGTGACAGGCGTCTATACGAAGCGAAATTGGAATCCAGTTTTAATACAAATGAATATGAATGAGCAACTGGTTAGAATAGATATATGTATTACTATAAAAGCAAGGTCTACAACACCCGCATGACCTCAAAGAACTACCTTATTTCATAATACCTCCATACTACATCCTCTTTGTTTGTTTGACGTTTATGATTCATCATTCTGTTTAGAGTGTAATCATGGAATAAAATTTCATATTATTATTAATTAAATTGCGAATCAACAACTTGTTCTTTCTATTTAGTAAACTCCCTTCTCTCTCTATACCTCTCTCTGAAGTAACCTTATCCTAACCGATCATATATCGGGGTTGTTGGCATTGTGAAGCTTCTGATGATGATTTCAGAGACAAGGTCGTCATCACCATCACCACTATCTTGATCATCCATTTAAAAAACCGTTTTCACTTGCTGCTTTTGTGTTGCTCCCTTTTTGCAAAACAATCTGAACACCAGCAAACAGTGTAGTGTACGAGTATAATATTGGGGTCGTTTGCCCGTCGCAATATAATTGTCTAAGATGCGTTAATCATAATCAAAGAGAATGAAAAATAAATAAAACAACACTATACGTCCCAGAGGTCCCCGTCCAGTCAGTGAACGGAATCGAACTCAAACTAATTTGTGGTGTTCTTGCGTATAAGTCACCGCCGCGCTTCTTTATCAAAAGAACAAGAAACAAAAGTAGAGCGCAAATGGAATGAAATATTACTTGTACATGATTCTGTCATATAAAGCGACGACGCACGGCAACGATAATGATGGAAGAAAAACTGGGAAACGGGTTAAAGTGCTTGCAAACAACGCAGAGTCATTTAAGAACAAAATGTGAGATAACTATTCGTGATATTTCCTTGTTTTTTTTTCCTTTTCTTTTTAAAGACTTGTAAAGGGTAAAGGGTGTATTCTTTGTTGTTGTGCCTATATGATGTTTAAACACCTATAGCGGGAAGTTTTTTCTGGAGTAGTGAAATAAACAGTTTAACCTGGTAGAACTACAATTCTCGGAGGAGCACTTCAGTGGTCGGAAGAAAACAAGCGAATACATGAACGCGGTTATATGAAACTTACTTCGCTGAGCTCAACGAATCTTAACCAACTGTCAAAATGTTTGACTTTGTGTACTTAATCTTAATTAAACGGAACTTAGCAATATGTCAAAGTGTTTTACCTTGTTTAGTTTTCTTAATTGTCTTCTGTTTTATTCGCTGAGCTAAACATAAAAAATACTTAACGAAACTTAATGATCTGTCAAAATATTCTGCTTTAATTTGTTTTCTTGATTGTCAAACTTCGCTAAGCTGAACATTTAAATACCCAACGAAACTTAACGATCTCTTAAAGTATTTTACTTTGTTTAGTTTACTTAGTCAACCTTCACCACACCTTCACATTAAAATACTCAACAAAAATTAAAAAACTGTTTCATATTTGACTTTGTTTAGTTAACCAAGCAGTCAACCTTCCCCAAATGAACATTAGTATTTTTAACGAAACTCAGCTTAACTCTTAACTGACAAACTCCGCTGAGCTGAATATAAAAATACTCAACGAAACTTAACGATCTGTCAAAATATTTTATTTCGTTTAGTTAAATTAACTAAACTTAAATTTTATTTCGTTTAGTTAAATTAACTTAATATTTTGACAGATCGTTCAGTTTCGTTGAGTCAGTCAACCTTCACCAAGCTGAACATTGAAATATTCAAGTAAATTTAAAGATCTCTCAATATTTTTACTTTGCTTACGATCTGTTAAAGTATTTTACTCTGTTTAGTTTACTTAGTCAACCTTCACCAAGCTGAACATTAAAATACTCAACGAAACTTAAAAAACTGTATTAATGTTTGACTTTGTTATGTTAACCAAGCAGTCAACCTTCCCCAACATGAACATTAGTATACTTAACGAAACTTAACGTCCTGTCAAAGTATTTTACCGTGGTAAGTTCTCTTAATTGTCAAACTCCGCTGAGCTGAATATAAAAATACTCAACGAAACTGAACGATCTGTCAAAATATCTTATTTCGTTTAGGTAATAGCAGTGAACCTTTACCAAACTGAACATTGTAATATTAAAAGAAACTTAACGTTTTGTTTTAGTTTTCTTAACTTTCAAACTGAGCTGAATATTTAAGTACTCAACGAAACTTAACTACTGTATAAATATTTGACTTTATTTAGTTAACTTAACTGTCAACCTTTACCACCATTAAACTTATAATAATCAACAAAACTTAACAATCTGTTACTTACTAAAGTTTTCTTAACTGTCAAACATTACTGAGCTGAGCATACAAATACTCAACGAAACTTAACAAACTGTGTACAAATTTGATTTTGTTAAGTTTACTTAATTGTCAACCTTAAGCAATCATAACGAACTGCCAAAATATTTTGTTTTGTTTTATTTACTTTCTTACCTGGAAAATCATTATTACAGTGTTCGTTTCCGATCTGCCTTCTTCAGTCAGTATTCAGCTAACTTCGGGTCCCTCAAGGCAGCCACTCAGGGCCTGTTCTTTTTATTTTTTATTTTAGAAAGATATTGATTGATTATGCATCAAAACCTCCCATACTCACTCTTAAGGCGACAGTAGCTAGCTTTTCAAAGTAATTTCTTTGACACTTGACTACTCTTATCCAACGAGATCTCGACAGTTTCTCAGAATGGTGATATTCCATTCGTCAGGAATTAACTCTTGTAATCATTAATTTGGTGAAATCAGCGTGAAATCAGCCGATTTATGCTTTCTATCTAGTAATTTATCGGTTCTTTGGACATTTAAGCTAATAGGATAGCAATACATATCCATACTTGGGCTTAAATATTGATACCGCTATCCCTCTTTCATTTTGGTCAGGTGGGTGGGAGTTTTTGCTAACATCCTCTTGAGGCCAAATCTAATAAATCAGTTCCGGCTTTCTTGGTGGCTTGCTATCGGGAAAGGAACATACCTTTCGAGTTCTATTTTTTTTATAGATTTCTACTGCATTTCCTCTTACAATTTAACCAAGGCATCGCCTGGGAGGTCTTAATTATTATATTCAAACATCTGCCAAATCTATAGATACCTTTTTTTTTGGTTATGGGAACTAGAACATCCACAACTTAACGAAAAACCAAAAAAAAATCACTGAAAACAAAAGTCTACCATTAGCTCTAAAATTTATTTTCGTAAATCGAAAGAAATCTAGATTAATTGATATTCCAAAGTTTTGTGTTAGCATTGAGCCATTGTCACCGAGCCACCATATTTTCCCACGTCCATCGCCCAATAGAAGAAATACTTGCGACATGTGATCATACAATAATTAGCATGGAGATTAATAATTGCGCGTGTATTGTGTATATCATTTGTGACATGCTATGTTGGCTGCTGGCATCAACAAAACAGCAAAAACACACCACTCCAAGAACTCGGATATAGAATTTACAATTTACTTTCCGCGATCTCCTCTCTAAATATTATTATTATTGAAATTTATTTTATAGAGACTTTCGTTGGAGAAACAATTGAGACAAGGCCGATGGCTGAATAAGTTGGTTTTCCGTTTATTTTTTTTATTGATTTGACCCTTTGTACAATAAATGATGATCATAATTGGTCAATGTACCGAAAAGTGAGTCCAAGTCTATTGTCCATTTAACTCATAGGTCTCTTTACAAAAGTTCTTGGTGCACTAATTCTTGTTTTTTTTTCGTTGAGTGCCTTAGAAAAAGTTGTGTGTGGGATGAAAAACACCAATACAAAGACGGTTGGTAACATTTAAGTGTCACCACTTTATGTTCGCGTTTAGTTCAATTTATATTCTTCAAGCTAATCCCACCTCGAACTACAAAGACTACGACACTGCACAGTGGGGTAGTCCACTCAGAATAAAATATTTATTTCATAAAATCTGTCGAAAAAATTATCATTTGAAGATAATCTATTGAACGACTGACAAAAAGTCAAAATTTCTAACATTAAAATTGGAAAATTAATGGATTTTTTCCATTGTATATTTCTACGAAATAAGAAGTTTGTGCTCTGACAGTTTACTGTCAATCTGGGAGAAAATAATATCAAAGTCCATTTATTCTGGCAAAATTGTAGGCCCCACCAAAACAAAATGTCTTTCACAGACTGTCCACATGGACCTGCCCCGTTATAACCTAGACGTAAATAAATCGTTTGGTCAACTAGAAATCTTCTGGAACCTTACTGACAGTTCTTCTTGAAACAAAAAAAAGAGAAAGTGCTTTTGGATATGATTTCAGAATAAAAAACAATTCTAAATCTTTTTTTCAGAGTTTTTCAATTCATCGATTTCAATAATTCCTTGGAATTTGACAGTTGATGACTTGACAGATGAGAGATTTTTTATATTTCATACCGAATATCGTTCGAAATGTCATTCGCACACCTTCCAAGTTCTTTGATTATGGCTTCACCGATGAGACACGAACTATATTTTGTAGTACATAAATAGTATGTCGTTCTAAACGTTACTTACATCGTAGTCACAAACTCGATGGACTTTGACAGTTATGTCGTGATAGATGGGGGGCAAACTTTATTTTTACGTATTGTAGAGTATTTCGTTCCTAATGTCACTCATATCGTAGTCACATCTTTCGATTTAATTTGACAGATGGAGTTCGAACTATATGTTGATGTTTATAAAATATTTCTTTCCAAATGTCATTTGAAAAACCCTGAACTCGCATTTTGCGGATCAATCACTAAAATCTCGATTTTTCAATTTTCTTTGAGATTTTGTAATCCATTAATATCCTAGCCATCCATCGCTGCAATTTGACAGTTTATATCTTTACAGATGACGGACAAACAATATATTCGTGGTGGTATAGGGTACTTTGTCTAAATTTCAAACACAAGAATTGCGTTTTTTCCAAGACAATCACTGAAGTCTCGAATTTTTCGAATTTTGTTTGAGGTTTAAGGTTTGATCGGCATCGTAGCCATCTTGCAATAAATTTGACAGCTCATGGCTTCATAAAACGGTGGATGAACCATAATATTTGAACGTGTATAAAGTACTTTTCTAGAGTAATTACATACTAGAACCTCAAAATTTTTCAATTTTGTAGAAGTCACTAATACGGCAACATCGCAACATCGTTCGATGGAATCTGATAGTTTATGGCTCCACAAAGAAGGAACAATAATTATTTTGACGTTTAAAACCTATCAATGCGAACTGTCACTTGTTGTTTATCGATAAACAAATAAATTCATGGATTTTTCAACGGACATTTCGATGATTGTATGGGGATACACACGGAAGAAATGTATGTTGGTACTAACGGGTGATTTTTTAGCTGGTTTGGTTTTGGCAACACTGGTTTTGACAGCTGACGTGTGTTTAGTACCTTGTGTCACTGTCAAACAGCTTCAGTTTGGTTTGCAATTTAACCATGGATCGTCTTACAAATGAACAACGCTTGCAAATTATTGAATTTTACTATCAAAATTCGTGCTCGGTTCGAAATGTTCATCGCGCGCTGCTTCCATTTTATGGTCGGCTCATTTTTGGTTGAATGGGTACGTAAATAAGCATAATTGCCGCATTTGGAGTGAAGATCAGCCAGAAGCATTGCAACAGCTACCAATGCATCCCGAAAAAGCCACTGTTTGGTGCGGTTTATGGGCCGGCGGCATTATTGGGCCATATTTCTTCAAAGATGATGCGAATCGCAGCGTTACTGTCAATGGTGAACGCTACCGAGCGATGATAACAAACTTTTTTTTGCCCGAAATGGAAGTTCTTGACTTGCATGATATGTGGTTTCAACAAGACGGTGCCACATGCCACACAGCACGCGAAACAATGGCGCAATTGCGAGGCGAGTTTGGTGAACAGTTAATTTCACGTTTCGGGCCGGTCAATTGGCCGCCTAGATCGTGCGATTTGACACCATTTGATTATTTTTTGTGGGGGTATGTCAAGGCTAATGTCTATAGGGACAAGCCCGCTTCGATTGACGCACTGGAAGCCAACATCCATGCATTCATTCGTGAGATACCGGCCGATATGTGTGAAAGAGTATGCCAAAATTGGACTCAGCGGATGGGCTACCTGAGACGCAGCCGCGGTCAACATTTGCATGAAATTATCTTTAAACATTAAATTGCAAGGTTCAAACTATCGATTCAAATAAATATTTCATTCATTTTTTCGAATTTTGTGTGTTTTTTTTTTTTAAAAAGTTCTAAACCTCTTAAAAAATCACCCTTTATAAAGAACGCATCACTTTTATGGTGCAAAACAGTCTGTATTACCGACATGTAAAATTCAAGTCGTTAATATTGTTCAACAACTCAATTCAGTTCCATCTTTTCAATTTCAACACTCTTTGTTCTCTTTTTGTTGTTATTTAACAAGAGAAATTTAAATCCGCTTGCTATGTATACACTTTTCAATAAAACACGCCTATTTATTGATTCTATTTGAAGTTTTAGCTTGAACTAAACGCAACCTGTTTGATTTCATGAGGTGATAATCACCTTTTAAGTCTCTATTCATTATGCAACCACTCAATATGCTCTGGGCTGAGTTAGGTAAGTAATCGGAAATCCAATTTAATCACAATTACATAACATATTAATTGCAATGTAATTAGATTACTCCTCAATTACTGAGTAAATGTAATTACAAATTTCAATCACAATTACACACAACCTGTAATTTAATTAGAAATTTCTCGCAACTACACGAAAGTAATTATACTGTCATTAAAAAAATGTAATTAATTAGTAATTGGATTGCAATTAAAACTTTGTAATTAATTTTTAATTTATTTTATTCCAGTGATATTTGACTAAATTGATTAAATTATGTGCATTTTTCCGTTTTAATATCACTGACAGCCTTTGTTTTGGTTTAAAATAGAATGAAACAAAAATTTAATTAACTTATTAATTAGAAAGTTTTAATTACATTCGAATTACTATTTGATTACATTTTTTAACTACAATAAAATGATTACTTACGTAATTGCGAGTAATTGGAATTAAATTAAAGAAAAAAAAATTATTACAGGTAATGTGAAATTTTTAATTATAATTACAAAGTAATTGGGAAGTAATAAAATAACATTGTTCTTACTTGTAATGTAATTGTAATACATTACAAATTACTTACAATTGTGATCATCAGTACCCAACTCTGGGTGTGGCTAGTTGTTACAGACCCTAGTCGACGTGTTCGTCACACGCAGAATATAGCTGTCAGAACAAAGCTGTAAATCAGGACCAATATAACGATTCTCTAAAGTTCTCTTAAATCATGAAAATGTGCAGTTTTAGATCCCAGAAAACTTAAAATGCTTAAATCCCCGAAGTGCTTAAATCTTTATTTGTTTTTATTTAGTTCCATTTTAAAGTGTACACTGTTCCACTGTGTAGTGTCGACAAGCAACCAACAACTAGAGACGTGTATGAAAGACTCTTGATGCAAATTTTACAAATAATGCAAAATACAAACAAAAAGACCTCTGACTTGATGCTGTTATATTATGGCGCGTAATCAAGGTCTATCGCATCAACTCAACTCCCTGGGTGGATGGTGGTTTTTGTGGTTTAAAGCTATAAAAACTTCATCTCTCACTTTTATAGATTTATACAAAAAAAAAAAAAAAATCAAAACCTACATAAATATCGTGCAAACTTCAACAACTATTTATGGCAAGTTTTCATAAAACAAATGAAGTGAAGTGAGATTCAAACCACACACCAAAGTCGTGTGGTGGTATTTTTTTTTTTTTTTTTTTTTTTTTTTTCTGTTGCCTTATTTTCATAATTAATTCGCGTGAAATGGAAAACTTAACGTTTTCACTTACCTTTACCAGAAAAAGAGTCTGTTGAGCTGAGATTGTTTTGAAGAGGGGTGATGTTATTTTCTGGTTTTTTTTTGTCTTCTTCTTGTATAATTGAACGCATTGGAGTGAAGGATTTTCATCAAGTTTGTCATATATGCATAGTGGATATATTTTTTTTTATTTTTTTGGTCTACGCCCAAAGTGTGGTGCATGGTGCGCCGCGTTGCTTGATGTCCCAAGGGGACACTTGAGTCTCGCACTCTTGTAAAACATTTTAATATAGAGTTTTTTTTTTTTGTATTCTTGATTTTTTGAATAATTCATGATTTCAAGTTTTATGCTACTGCAATAACACTTCTCTGAAGTCTTAACAAATTAGCAATGTTTTTATGAATTTTATATAAGATGACATAGATATCAACATAAATGTACAAATGTACATATATTTGATCTGGAGCTTGATGGAATAATTATTTCAAAACAAAGAAAAAAATTATTAACATGAAATTCTTTTAAATAATTTCAGCTAATTTGTCATGGTTTTCAAGAATCTAGATGTCTGTCTCAAGGTTTTGTATTTTGTGGAGAGAAATGGGGCGTGAAATTTACTATTAACACATGATCTAAGCACTAAATCAAAAAACAAAAAATTTAATTGCAACAGATTTTAATGAATTACTTTAACAAGTTTCCCATAACATTATTATTCCTAAGCTTAAATCTTGGGAGTCCATCTCTTCGTTTATATTAATATCTTATGAATGTCAAGTTAGCAAAACAACTTTCATGGATCAAAAAGTGAGCAGGTTCATAATTTTTCGTTAAAAGTTGAAACAATTTTGAATTTGTTGTTCCATGTTTTCTATGTTTTTTTTGGTGCTTTGCTAACTTTACACAACTTGAAAAGCGGTGAAAATTTCATATACTTATGTGAAGTTTTATGGCTTAATACTTTGCCGTTTATTAATTGTGAAAAATTGATTTCAATTGCGCAATGTTTTCTAGCAGTTGTAAAAAATTGACTAGAATTGTGCAATGTTTTCTATGTTTTTTTAGGCCCTTCATAAGCTTGGTATTAAGTTAGCAAAGCACCACCTCAAGAAAAGGTAACAACTGCTAATATAGAATGGTGTATGGCTTAGTAATATGCCGTTAACTAGTCTTAAATTAGTTGTGATATTTTCAAATTTGACATGCAATGTTTTCTATGTTTTTTTTTTTGACATCAAGTCAGCAAAGCACCACCTCAAAAATGTGTAAAAACAGCTTATAGCGAATGGTATATGGGTGATTCTCTGCCAACTGTGATTCTTTTTTTAGAAAATTTTCAAAAACTAAAACTTCTTGGAAACAATTTTTGTTTTGTGTTTGTGGCTTCATTTAGTCAGAGTATCATATCTGTAAAAGTATTTTGCTACAACTTTTAAAGAACAAAAAATAAAGTGAAATGTACTAAAACTAGTATAGACGATAATGACACTCTTTTTCTTTTTTTTCATTTTAATTTTTTCTCCCTCTTTTTTACCATATTTTTGTTGAGATTCTTGATTTTGTAATAGGTTTTGACCTCTTGACATTTCTACTTCCATTTTTTTCTTAAAAAAATTATCTCTTTTTCGTTTTTGAAGTCTATTCTTCTGAATGGCAAACGTTTTCCTTGTGCTGGGTTATTACTTAGTTTTTATTGCACGGAATGATTTTTGTTTGGCTCGTCTCAGGTATTGCTACCGTTCTCATAAAGAAAATTGGTAGAAGAAAATGTTATTGCAAAGAATTATTTAATTATATTTATTTAAAGCTCAATAAGTATTTAAATGCCACGGTACTGACATCCACGGTACTGACATTTAGACAGTTTATGTAACCTCACTTCTCTATGCTTATGAGAAAAATAATTTCCCGGACAATTTTAATTTGTGCCGTTAAAAGGAATACAAAATTCTGATAACCAACCAGAAACATGTTATAACATGATTAAAAAATACTACCACGGTACCGACAAATAAATTTGTGACATACTTTCATCGCATGCAAACATATCACACTTAAAATACAACAACGTACCAAGAACAAAATTACTGTTCTTAAATATACATAAATAGTGTCTCTTTTAGAAAACTACAATACATACGGGCTAAAGCTAAAACAAAATGGCGGTTGAGCGGGAAATCTTTTGAATTCAAAAATAAAACTAAAACCTCGGACAACATTCATTCATGATTATTTTATTCAGCTAGAAGTATTTTGACTTGATTTTTGCATTATTTTATCAAGCAAGTATTGCACTCAAACTTTTCTAAGGGCAACATTTCTATTCAATGAACTATTTCATTCGAAAACAGTAGACTTAATCGGAAAAACAAGAATCGGACATGCCACGGTACTGACATTTTGACCATACTTTTCCAAGCCATGTCGAAGAAGTTACAAATTTGGTCATGATATTGAATGTAGATTGTAGTAAATAGCCATTTACACAATCCAAGCCAAAAATATAAACGAACATTTTACATTAAACAACAAAAAAAGCACTGGACGCAAAGAATCACAGTTGGAACGGAATCACCCATATGGCTTAATAGTTTACCATTAATTAGTCGTTAATTCGAAACCTTCGCTGTTTCGAATTTGTGGTTCTATGTTTTCTACATTTTGTTTCGAAAAGTAAAAAACGTCTAAAACTGTCTTGAATTGAATTAGGTCCTATTAAAACAACGATCAAAGGTATTAAGTCCTCTTCTTCTATTTAGATTCGTCACGTCAAACACTACCTGATCAACATCTGTTATACCGCAAGGAAGTCATTTAGGCCCTTGATGTTTTTTTTTCCTCAAAATCCATGAAGGGTCGCAGCTTCAGACACGGCAGCCTTCCATCCTCCACGATCCCGAGCACGCTGCTTGCAGTCATCGATACTAAGCTTTTATCAATGATGGTTTGGTCCTTAAACAGAAGGATCGGTCTACTTCCTTCTCTCAAACCTGGGGGCTGGGATTATTGTCCATTTACTCGATGTGGCCGAGCCAATGTAGTCGACGTGTTTTCTGGACTAAATCCACATCTTGAAATAGCTCATAGAGTTCGCGGTTGTTTCTTCTACTCCATTCGCCCTCCTCACACACAGGATCAAATACCTGTGGAAGAATTTTTCATTGGAAGGAGACCGGTATCAGCTCTCCCTTTCTGCGTATCGCCCAACACTCGGTGCCATAAAAAGCAGGTCTCGTGTCATAAGGGTTTCATAGAACGTGCACTTCGTCTTCGTGTGAGGATTTTTAAACCCATCTGCGTCAAACCATCGGAGCTCCACTAAGATGTTGGTCGTGGGGTTAATGTTTACTCCGAAGTAGATAAACTCCTTAACTACTTCGAAGTTGATGTCGGATCTCCTTTTCTCTAGTTTCCCCGTTTCCCCGGGATTCCAAGTTCAGCCATCGACATATAAAGCTCTTGACGATGGATGCTATCATATCCAGCTATGAAGCCAATGAATAGATGGTGGGCCTTGACTTGAAATTTGCTGATCTTTTTCAGGATTTGACTGAGAGTGCAAATTTCGTCTATGGTCGATCTGCCTGGCCGGAAGCCTCACTGCTTTTTGCTGATTATAGTGTTGCAGAACTGCTTAAGACGCTCCCACAGTACTTTGGATAAGATCTTGTATGCAACGTTAAACAGGAATTTGCCTCGATAGTTCTTGCAGGACATACGATTACCTTTGCTTGAAGAGCTCCGCTGATAAACTGTCAGATCCGGTAAGGTGGCCTTGTTGTTCTTGAGCTTCTTTATGAGTCTACCTCTTCTATACTGGGTGGTGGTTGTTTCGGTCACAAAACTCTTCGATCTACTTGAGCTAGGAGGCTGCTTCATTCAACGCAGGGCCATCTTCTCCTCTCTTCTTCATGCTCAAAACTCCTCTGTCGCTGCTCTTGTTTTTCCCTGCAGCATATTCGCCTGTGCATCTTCGGTCACCCTTTTTCAACTGTACGCATTCATCATCATATCACGGGTTCTATATCGGGGAGTGGTTGGTAGCCTTTTGTGGTTTCGGCTGCCTTTTTGATGACATAGCTATACTGTGACCACTGGTTATTGGTGTCTGTGGCCGGTGAAAGCACACAGTCAAATGTCAAGACATTACATAATTTCGGACGGAATACTTTATTACTTTCGAGTATATTTCCCTGGGAGCCAGTTGTACAAACATGGTTGTTCAGCTATTTTAAATTACCGACTTGGCGGATTTACTCATGTTCAACGATGGTTTAAGAATCTTATTGGCTATTATAACCTTGAGCCTCAGTTAAAATTGCTGAAACGCGGATCAAAATTTAAACCACTTTTTTTTACAACTGTCCCTAAGGGACCGGAAATGTTTTACTGCAATTTTTGAACATTTTCAAATCTTTCTGAAGGCTTTTAAAGCCTTATTCATTTATCTTACATTTACTTAGATTGAGAGCTACTCGGTAAGAAAGGTAAACAAAAACTTCACACATTTTTATTTGTAGCTTTGTTGGAAAAGAATAATTGTAGACTTGATTTTCACGAACTCTCAATTAGAATTAAAAAAAGAAGATACGAGTTCGTCTTTAGATCTTAGTAAGTGATTCAGTCCATTTCGAATATCTATTTACTGATATCAAACAAACTTATCAAATGTCATACAATTCTTAACCCTCGAATCAATATTGTTTACCTACAGTAGAACCCTGATCTAAATACGGACATCATTATTTTTTTGTTTGTCATGTCTGTCTTTTTCAATACCAATTTTCTTTCAAATTCGTACATTAAATACTCCACCCACGTAGATTTTAAAATACAATAAAAAAAAGCAACCAAAAATAGAAAAAATCGAATTGTTAAAAATAATAAGGTCTAACCTCGAACCTGGCCTACTTTTGGTTCAACAAAAAAAAAATGTACCCAAGTTGAATATGCTTTTTAACTCTTATAAAGTAATTTCCGTATTAGATATACTTAGTTCGTGTTTCCGGAATAATTGAGAAATGCAACTGATTAAGAAATTATTATTTTTCTTTCTTTTTATTTCAACTTTATGATAACAAAAAAGAAAAAAAGAAAAATAACACTTCACCATTTTGCATATAAATAGATTGCATCAACTTTTAATAGTTATAAATCATTCATTTATTGCAGTGAATTTAAAATTATTTATCAATCAATTTAATTTTTAATAGATATGCGCACTAGAAACAGAAGCAATCAACTTCTAAAGAATATTTTTTATTATTTAAAGTAATCAATCGCTTCCAATCAAAATGTTTCATTTATTTAAAAAAAATGAAATTCAACTTCACTTTCAAAGCAAATCAAAAGACAATCATACGACAAAGGCATTGTCTGTCTATAAAGAAAATGACAGCTGTGTAGACTGGGTGATCCGAAAAGAAAACGTGTCAGAAATTTATAAACTTAAACAATAAATTAATAAACTGTCCATAATTTGTCGGAATTATTAAACTGAAGAAGAGACACAAATTTTAATAAATATGATGCATTTTAATTTAATAGTTAATGGTGTGAAAGCAGATCTTAACTTAAACCAATTTAAACAAATGACGTGTGAATTTAATTTTGATTTATGAATTAAACACAGACAGGTCCATAAATCGTTTCTAGGACTTTTCTCCCGAATACTGATGAAACGTCGCATACAAGATCCTATCAAAAAAAAAACTGCGTGAGAAGCTCAGCAGTTCTGCAACACTATAATCGGCAAGTACTAGTGTGGCTTCCGGCCAGGCAGATCGACCATAGACCGAACATTTACTCTCAGGCAAATCCTGGAAAAGACCAACGAATTTCAGGTCGACACGCACTATCTATTCATCGACTTCAAAGCCGCATATGATAGCATTCATTGTCAGGAGCTGTATATGGCGATGGCTGAACTGGGGATCCCGGGAAAACTGAACTGATTAGAAAACACGTGATGCATTGTCCAATTAGAGAAAATCTCTTCCGAACTATTCCAAATATGCACAGGGTTCCGGCAAGGAGATGTCCAATCATGTGATTTCTTCAATCTCGATCTGGAGAAAATAGTTCGACGGGCAGGCGCTATTTTCAATAGATCTGTCTAACTTTTAAGGTACCTATACCGACGATATCGACATATTCCGTCGCTTCCAATAGGCCGTTATAGAATATTTCACGGTAATTGAAGGACGAGCGAAACTGTCTTCAAGTTAACGTGGACAAACCAAATACATGCTATCAACAAGCAATGAAAGATCTGTTTACTAGGACAAAACGTCAGTGTTGATAACAAAAACTTCGAAGTTAAGTTAAGGAGTTTATCTGCCTCGGAGTAAACACTAATCCCACAAATGCCATCTTAGTGGAGTTCCGACACGGTTTGACCCAACAGATGGGTTCAAAACTCCACACACGAAAAACGAAGTGCATGCTCTCCTTTATACTGCCAGTCCTGCTTTATGGCGTCGAGTATTGGGCGATAAGCAGTAATTCAAAGCTGACATTGGTTTCCTTCGAATGAAAAATTCTTCGACGGATATTTGGTCCCATGTGAGAGGAAGACGAATGGAAAAAATACAACCGCGAACTCTGGCTGTTTCAAGATGTGGATGTAGTCCACAAAATCAAAACACGTTGACTACATTGACTCGGACACATCAAGCGAATTGACGATAGTGCTCCGGCCAAGAGAGTCTTTGAATCTAAGCCCCTAGGATCGAAAGAACGAAGAACACCGAACCTCCGGTTTAAAGACCAATCCATCGCGGATATCAGAAAGCTTGGTCTAGCTAGATGACTGGAAGCAGCGTGCTCGGGAACGTAGAGGATAGGAGACTGCCGTATCTCAGACTTCAATCCTTCATGGGTTGGGAGAAAAAAAAAACAAAAGGGCCTAAATGACTTCCTTGAAGTACACCAGAAGTTGATCAGGTAGTATTTGAAATGACGAATCAAAATAGAAGAAGAGGACTAAATATCGTCGATCGTTGGATGAAAGAGACTTCATCCGACTAGGTAAGGGTCCATGCTACTGCACCATATAAATAAATAAATAAATAAATTGGGTGGCGCAACAGCTCGTGGAGAACCAGGGCCTAGTACAACTCTCAACCATTCCTCTGTGCGTGTTTTGTCAAGAATGGAGGAGACCTACAATAATAGAAGAAGAGGACTAAATATCGTCGATCGTTGGATGAAAGAGACTTCATCCGACTAGGTAAGGGTCCATGCTACTGCACCATATAAATAAATAAATAAATAAATTGGGTGGCGCAACAGCTCGTGGAGAACCAGGGCCTAGTACAACTCTCAACCATTCCTCTGTGCGTGTTTTGTCAAGAATGGAAGAGACCTACAATTTTTTACCGAGTCCGAACGGCTAAATGAGAAGCACTTTTTTCATGACAAGTATACTCTTGGAGGATTTGTCAGTTCCTCGCAAGAGGCAGTGCATCGGATAAAACATTTCTGCTGTTTTTAGGTGGCACGGCTAGGAATCGAACCCACACCTTCGGTATGACAGTCCTACGCACTAACCATTATGCCACGAGGTACTACTACTGCACCATATAGCAGGACTGGGATGATAGAGTTTTGTATAGGATCTCCTTGGTTCTTCTCGATAGGGCTTTTTTCCTCAATTGCTTATGTACTTAGCCCAAGGAAACAGTGATTAGCAAGAGTTTCTACGTAGGACATCAGCGCTTATATTGTTTTCTGCGCTTACAGCAGCGCCCAGGTTAACTACTCGAAGTTATCCCTATCAACTGTCACGTTTTAACAAAGTCGATGGTGGATCTGGTCCACAGAATATACTCAGGCACTGGTTACTGCTCGCTTATTTCTTCCTATCAGGTCAATGTCGTCAGCAAACCCAAGTAATTGTGTGATTTATTAAAGCTAGTGCCTGATGTACTGGCATAAGTTGTTACGTACTACTTTTTCCAGGACAATGTTGAAGCAACTGCATGACAGTGCGTCAGCTTGTCTTAGCCCTCTGGTGGTGTCGAAGGTTTCTCCAACGTCATTCTAATAAGTCGTATCAGTTTAGCAGGAATTCTAAAACGGGACATGACACGATACAGGTGGTTTCCTCCAGAATCTGGAATAATGTGAAAATTTGGTTTGCTGTAGATTGTCAGAGTCTGAAGCCACATTAGTAAGGACCTATTAGGTCGTCAGCAAACGGCCTTAGACGCTTACATAAAACAGGAGGGCAGGATCGAATAGGCGATGTTGGTGCAGAATAAGCGATCTCCTTTTTTGTGGATCAGGCAGATGGTACTGAGATTCCAATCTTCGGGCATATTTTCCTTCGGCCATATTTTGCCGTTAAGTTGGCTCCTGACTAGGCTATCCCCAGCGTGTTTAAAAAGTTCTCCTTATAGTCCATCTTCTCCTGCAGCTTTGTTTGGTTTCTAATCTGATGATGGCTACTTTGATCTTATTTTGGTCGGGCGGATGTAACTTTTGGTTGTCCTCTATATTGACTGGTACAGGTCGATTGGCGGGCTCTTGACTATCATCACCGTTCAACAGCTGGTTAAAGAGGTTCCTGAGTGACGTTCTTCCAAGAGCTGTTGAGGGGGAACCTCGGCTTGTAGTTGGTGGCAATGGTGCACCGTTCTTGGGAATCACCACGATTTTTCATTCCTGGAGGAAGTAACTGTTGTTGATGTAGTTGTTAAGATCGGTGGTTAAGAACACTATAACTATGGAAGCCTCTTTAAAACAGAGATGTACCCCATCCGGTTCAGATGACTACTTTGGGTTGCAGTTGCTAATGATCTCAGGCAACATACTCAAATTTGGGCTGTTGACTGAATCACTCGTAGAATTAATGTCACTCTACATTGTTCTATCCAAATTCATCAACATTGTCTGGATGAATGTCTCAATTTCGTCTAGGACGACTAGTACATCAGATGGGTTTCCTTTGAAATGGATAACGAAGGTTTCAACTTTATCCTGTATCATTGTTGCCTGTTGGTGATAATCGTCTCAGACTTTAAGAGTTTGTTGATATTATTCTTGCAGGCATCGGGTCCAGATGTGACTGACTGTTATCTCTTCTGCAGTTGGTTGTGGTTGTGGTGTTGAATAGAGTTCCGGTAAATAATATTGACACACTGAAGCTCACTCAACAACTTCTGGCAGATGCTTTTGGCTATGTTTATTTCTAGCTTGTGGATCCTTTGCAGACGTTTCCTAAGTCGTTGCCTATGAAAACGCTAAAAAAGTAACATTTAATACAAATGATGTGTCTGCGCCCACATGTCCGTATAAACTTTGTTCATTGAGGAATAGTTTTGTGACCGTGGAAGATTTAAAGCTGGCCATACATGACCGAGCCTTCTGTACATTTGAGTCGGTTGGCTTGCTGAAAATCCAAATGGAATAGGGGCCAATCCACCCCACACACGACCGACTTTGTATCGGCACGGAGCCATTTGGCTCCTTGGCTCTGTCTTGTATGGCCAGCTTAAGGATTAAGTTTATGTTTGCCCAAATTTAAAATTTTGCTCAAAGACAAAAATAATTGTTTGGCTGTCGGGGATAATTGGAGAGACACAAAATCAAAAAATAAAAATATGTGTCATGCGTTGCATAAATTTGCCAAGCGTTACACTGAATAAGATATTTCATTACACATTCCATTTGTTTTTAGGAGAAATGTTCAGCTTATCAATGAAAAAACCCTCGCTATGCGGTTTATGAAAAAAAAATAATTTCGTCTAGGGTCTTACTTTCAAAACCAAAACGGTTTTCTTAGAAAATGCATGCATTGCTGCGTGCAGAAATGAACATTGATAGGTTCTGCATTCCTTTTGTGGTGAATTATGATCAGTTCATGCCGGAGTTCTCGCACAGAGAATCTAATATTCTACTTAATCCGATACTTTCGAACTTACCTCGTATTATAAACCTTTCTTCTTACAAGTCTTACAATACCTACAAAAATTCTTAAATATGACTTACATCTTAGTTTCCCTAAAAATGTTAAATTCTATTTGACTAACCTAAATCCGAAAAACAAAATTACTCTTAAATTAAAGAAATTATTCCAATTACAACATTTCTATCCATCAAATTGTCTGTAAGCATGTAATCATCATTTTTGACACAAAAAATAACTCGCACCATCATTCTATTGACATTTTTCTAAAATTACATTCAAAATAAACCTTTTAGCCCATTTTTCCTGGAATCTTAACTAGTTTATGCCGCATTTAATCTTATTTTAAGTATACGCATTATTACTTTTTTGATATTCCACAGAATTTCTTGTTTAATTTTAACAACCTTAGAATCTAAAAAAAATTACATACAAAGCATCAAAGAAAATCCACCTGTTTTTGTTTTGAATAGAATTATTGGCGACCCAATTACATAATAACACTCATTTATCTCTGTTTCGTCTGGAAAGTAACCCCACAATTATTACAAACACGCATCAGGTGGGTTTTTTCTATTCAGCAAGGCCAATTTGGAAAAATCATCAACAGTTTACTTTCGAATTAACACTATGATCATCTTTTTTTAAACAACTTTATGCTTGACGTGGAAAAAAAAAAACATTGAGGGCTTTAGGTCGGCTTTAATTTGTTTTTTGATTTTACGAATCAAAAAATATTCTCCGTTAAAATATGCTCGTTAGATGGCTAATTGCATCTCTTAAAGTAATCTTTTCCACCATCAAAAATATCTTCACCACATAACATTCATTTCTCACCACGCTCACTTTCAGTGGAATGATTGCCAATTAAGGTCGTAGGCTTTTAAACTTTTAAGTGATATGAAACTACTTTCTCTTAAACAAGCCTGCTAATTGTTACATTATCATTACCACCATCAAACATCTTGACCCTTTTTCAGATGTATACAATTCATACCAACTATATGTCCACTTTCAAATGAAATAATGACAGTTTCGAAACTCCCCATAGCTTACGTCAAATTATCATCAAAATATTGATTCATCATAAAAGCGAGTGAGGAATATAAAAATGTAATCAAAATTAATACAAAACAAAAAAAAAAGTACCTTAACAAACGACTCATCTTCCCACCTTCACTGACAGCAAAAATAATGAAGCGATGACTACGACAACGACGCGACAACAACGTCAACTTCAAAAAATTAGACAATAGTGTCTAGGTCAGTTTTGTTTTGCAGCAAAGATATCACAAATCGTGTGTTATTACACAGATGTGCGCTCCGGCTGAGGTGAATTGTGTATTCCTTAGGTATTGTTTTTGTTTAAGTCTTTTGCTATCACAAAATTGCTTATTACCTCATTTAATACGACACTACATCATTTTTATGACTGAATTTATGATGATTCACATTGTGTCAGCTTAGGATAAGAAAATCTGACGTTTCTCTTGAGTGTGTCATGTTTAATTTATCAGTAGGTAAAAAATTCAAATTTCGAGACACGCCTCATTTGTTGATAGAGAAAGAAATATTAAAATTTCCAGTACACAACAGTTCAGTTCTTCCAAATGGATTTGTTGGATTAATAAAATTAAATCATTAAAAGCAGCACAATAAGCTTCGCTTAAGAACTTGGTACTTTCAAGCAAAGTCTAAGCCGGAAATTTCATATTGAAGGCATTATTCTGTTATTAAGTGGTTAGGTTAGTTTTTTTTTTGCTTTTTTTTCAAGAGTACTTAGAATAAGTTTAGTTGAATAATTATGCGTCGTGCCCACAACAATAACAACAACAAAACAACTGAACCAGTAATAATACAAAAAAAAAAGATGTAAATGTGGTTTTGGAAAGTTTAAAAAATAAATAATTATGAGTTTAATTTCATGCTAATAGAATGAAAAACGCTGGTAATTACTTGTGGTGCTTTGTGATGGGATGGAACATATCCAATAAAATATGAAATCTGATGATTAAATTTTATGAAGAAAATGTTAATGTGGAATATTTTTGTATCAATCTTGTGGTGAGTGGTAAAGTTTAGACTTTTTTTTTAAATTTGTGGATTAGTATCTTTACTTATGATGTAACTTCTGCGAACGTAATTTTACAATTCTTCGTTTACATCAAAACAATGAGTGAAAGTTTTTTTTTTATATTTTGATTAAATATTCATCGAAAATGAATTTTGTTTATTTATTTTGTATAAAAGAGCAGCATTGAAAACAATAACAAATAATATTGGTAATCATCGTATTAGTCGTATTCTGATATCCGCCTAGATCGAATCTTTCTATTCATCAGTATTGATTTGTCATACAATAACTCATTTTTTATTTTATTTTTTTACTGAAATGTCATTTTTAGCCGTTACGTGATTGCTTTGAATTAATTTTTCGAACAATAGTTTTACTCGATACGGAGACAATAGTTTACCCAGAGGGAACGTGCCTACCACACACCTACCCAAGCCATATAAGATTGCATAACTTTTATCTCAAAAAAAGGTTTTTTTTGCTAAAATCATTGCCTTTTGTCAAGAGACCTGTCTTTCTGTTTCATACATTGGTCAAACCGTCTCATACGAAAAGTTTCACCAAATTTATCTGAACGAAGATCTAAATTAGAGCTTTTTTAAATGTCTATTCGAGATCGTCAAGTCTTTTAATAGTGTTAGATCCATTATTAATAACTTTAAGGGCCACTTTTTCAGTGCGGGATCATACTAGTCTCGGGGTTAAACCTGAGCTTACTCCAGACACGTGTTATTCAGTCAGTTTAAATCCTAACTTAACTCCGATTTATATCACCTAATTTGGTGAGATATGCAGCTCAGGGACCAAACTGAGTGCCCTTTCAATTGCAGCGCCATCTCGATTTGATAATTAAAAGTTATTGAAATCTTTGGAAAGTGCAATTTCGGTTGTGGTGCCATCTCGATTTTGACATTCAAAGGCGTACAAAAATTGTGAATTCCATCGTCCCCTATTGCACGATGATTGTTTGCGCCTGACCATTACACTGTGGTTCTCAACCGCAGCAGTGAATTTCTCAATAAAAGAGAACTGTCAATTTTCCATCAAGCGTTGAGAACCATAGTGTAATAGCGCGTGCCTCACAGGTTGATTTTCAAAGAGAAATTCGAAAAAAGAGTCAGACGCAAAGAATCATCGTGTAAACGGGGACATCGATTTCAATAGATTTTTGACAACCGAAAGATAAAGTTAATCCTTTACTGAAAACTGTTCCTCGGGGTTAATTTATTTTCAGAATTAGCTAACTCGGATTTTACTCGAGAGTTTATATCTGTACTGAAAAACTGCCCTAAGACCCCATTAGGCTTATCAAAAAAAAAAAATTAGTTGGCGCAACAGCTCGTGGAGAACCAGGGCCTAGTGACTTACAACTCACAACCATTCCTGTGTGCGTGTTTGTTTGCAGGAATGGAGAGGACCTACAGTTTTTTGCCGAGTCCAAACGGCTAAATGAGAAGCACTTTTTCACGACAAGTATACTCTTGGAGGATTTGTCAGTTCCTCGCAAGAGGCAGTACCTCGAATAAAACATTTCTGTTCTTAGGTGGCACGGCTGGGAATCGAACCCACACCTTCGGCATGACAGTCCTACGCACTAACCATCAAGCCACGAGGTACTACAATTACAAATTAGGCTTATCGGTTATCACAATTATGACAACTTGTCAGTTGTTTGAATTAAGTTTTTGATTTTTCTTCGGGAATGACATTTCAGTCATTTGGAATGGAAGCGTCATTTTTTTCTGAAACTAATGCTGTGTGTTACTTTTTTACGTGGACAGAAAAATTGCTCTTTTCGTGGGCGATTGCCAATTTGTATTAATGTTTGAAATCCATTTACAGTTTAAACGTCCCTTGACGGTATTTCACAACCCTACGTGACAGATAGAGAATGAACTACATAATTGGTATGCTGTCCTACACCAGAATGCACCCATGGCGGTTTCGACAGAATATCGAATGCCAGTTATTCCTCTGAAAATAATCGAGAAATTTTTAATTCAGAATCGATATCGGAACGGTTTACACGTCGATTCAGATAACACATTAATGGGTAATGTAGGGAAAACATAGAAAATTGAAGGCTTAAATCCAAATCAATCAAAACGTTTTGCTCTGATTTATAAAACAAACAAATCATTGACTTTAAGAACCAAGGCACACCAAACAGAATTCGTTTCCACGTCTTTCTCCCTGGTTGATTTCCACGTTGTTCTTGGTCTTCCAACCCTCCATGAACTCTGAAGATTCCATCGAAAGAACTCTTGTGCAATATCATCGATTCGTTTCCTTAGTGTGAGACAAATCTATCGCAATTAGCGTTTTCTGATGTTGACGACCAGCCGTTCTCGACTTGTCAAGCGTTACAATTCCTAGTTTAGTATAATTTGTGGTCAGCGAATCTTTAGGATATGGCGTACAAAAGCATGCAATTTTCTCGAAATGGAAGTCGTGACTTTCCAGGTTTCGCAAACATATAGCAGCATATTTGATTCGAAGAATCTCAACTTAGTGCGTAAGGAGATTTGACTGGATTTCCAAATTTCAAACAGAGTACCGAACGCTGCGCGAACTTTATTTATTCTCCTTTTTACATCCAGATCCATACCACCATTTGCTGAAACAATACCTCCAAGTTAGTTAAACTGTTGAAACTCTTCGACTGGCGTCTCTTGTAGAATGATACGTTGATAGTGGAGCGGCATGTGAGCATTATTTTTTGGCTTTTTGTTATTTCATTTTTTCTACAATTCGACTCCTTTCACCTTCAGTGATTGACACATCCCGTTAAGCCCGGTGATATTATCTGCCAGGGGACATATATCATCGGCATAGTCTTAGGCGCCAGTTATAGCTATCATTGAAACTCATCATTGAAAATTTGAATGATTGATTTTGAGACGTTGAGAGACCAAAATTATTTATTATTTTGATGGACGAATAAAGCTTAGGGCTTAATTAATATTTTTTGCCAAAAAAATAATTCAAATAGGCCCAACTTTCCACATAAAAAGACTTTTCTTATTTCAATGACTGAACTACTTTACCAATGATCATTGAAAGATTAAAAGTCAATTTTTGTGGAAGGTTGGGCTTATTTTAATTTTTTTATTGGCTAGAAATATTAATTAAATCTTGAGCTTAAATCACCCATCAAAATAATAAATGATTTTGCTTTCTAAATATCTCAAAATCAATCATTAAAATTTTCAATGATGAGTTTCAATGATAGCTATAACTGGCACCTTACAGCATCAATAATAAAAAACTGGTATCCGCTCCCTAACACACGTGTTAACTGACATAGGGATAGGCTTCTTTTCCGTTTGATAATTTTTCTTTTATCACAAATTCAACACTTTATATTATAATTGTGGTGATTTTTTAATACATCTGTCACATGCATGCACATGCACTGCTTTACGAAGCGTATTCTGGTAGTAGTAAACGGTCCTATCACACGTGTGCGTGTATGGGCTAAGAAGTTATCCGTTCTTTATACGCGAAATGGGACGAGTTAAATTTATCCGTAAGTAACAGACTATTACACATTTGTTAATAAGAATTACAAGTTAACAAGCTAGCACGTTGTTATCCGCCGTTTATTAATATGAGAGTTAATGAATAAGCCTTTTAAACGGTCTGCATTTAATGCCCAGTCTCTCCAACGTTGGCCGTCAAAACGTCGCCTACCGCCAGCGGAAGAGAATTGCCGATAGAACATCCCCTATCGGATAGTTGCCCTTTGTGTAAAACAGTAGAAATGTTCTTTTCATGTACCCAGCTGATCCTGAATTGATTTATTGCCTTATGAATCGAAAACGTTTTGAATGATTCAATGTGTTTTCAGGCTTATGCTTAATTTACACGACGCGACTGCCAATTTTGTCAGAATTCTTGTCATAAAACTTACCATATCCGTTCTAAATGGCATTAATTTATACGAAGTCATGTAATGGCACTCTGAAGAAACAGACAATGTGCCATAAAAGAATTAGGGAGCTAATTATTTGCCTTCCATTCTGTCATAATTATCAAAATGGAGTCAAGACAATATTTACACGGTGCAATTTTAATGGAGCATACTAATATATATCAGTTGAACAAAATATTCTCACTTCTGAACACGTTTTAAAGAGTGCCAATATTTTTGTTGTGATCGGGCAAATGATATGCTATTTAAATTTGAAGTAACATTTTAAACATAATGTCAGCTCGAATATTCTCCTATGTATTCTGTCTATTTCATCAACAAAAACGCTCTTTTCAAACTAAGGCCATAAATCAGTTCTATTTGCGAAACTGAACTTGAAAAACTTTTAATAATGACCTCCGAATTCTTACATAAAACAACACAAAACACAACCAGTACACATAATACTCGCACACATTAGTACGCATTTCATCTGAGTCTTCTTTAAATAAATAAAATAAATAACAAAAAACAACATATTCTTGTAATAAACTGTGTAATTGAAATCATTTGTCTATTTTTATGAATTACTTTGAAAAAAAATTCATATGCACCAAGAAAGTCTGTTTTTTTCCTTGTTTTTTATAGGGCTAGTATTGGATTCATGTAAACAAAAATCGATGTATTTAATAATATCCGCCACAGCTTCGCACGTTGGGACACAACTAAGAAGTCCAATTTTCAATGACTCTGCCATAATAGATCGGGCTGAATTTTAGCGATGTGCTGGGTTATTTTGACTTTGAAAGACCTCAAAATATTACCCTATCTTCAAATCGTTCATGCATCAGAATGTCATTTGTGGCATCTGCTGTTGAAACAAAGAACCACATGTCGTTCACATCCATATCATTCATTAAGTTGACGGAATTGATTGGATTTGACAGATGTCGTCAAAACAACATGGCCGCCATAGACGGTCGTAACATCAACTCGGCTCCGTAGGGATCTTTTCGAATCTGTCACTTTCAAGAGTGAGCTATCTCTGTGAGGGAAGTGTCAAAATTCTACCACAAATCTCGATATTACAATTCTTCACAATGCTGATTTTGACGTTTGTAAATAAATGAAGGAATGATATTATGTATTGCGATTTGTAGAAGACCGCTGCGCTGTTCGGAAACCCTTTATTTTCTCTCTAATAATGTTTTTGCGTTCAGAAACCATTATACTATAGTCATTAATACTTAATTTTGAACCATCAAATCCATGCGATCTAGTCATGCATTTTATTTTGTTTTTCCTTAAAGAAGAATTATATGCAAACAATATCGCCATATTGTGTGCGTATAAATCAAATTAAATGACAGCTAGCTGAGTGAACTAATCCGCACACAGAACGCGCGTCGCTATGGCGCTAATTTAAAGCGACAATGAGTTTTGTGATATCCATTTTAAAATCTTCAATTCTTTTATTTGTTTTAAATGACATAAGCACAAAACGTTCTCCTATTTTATAACTTAGTTTTTTTTTTCGTTTGCTTTGCATTCAATAAAATACGACTTAAATCACAATGCCTTGTATTTAATCAAATGAAGTAAGAATTTTAAGTTTTGTTTATATTTTTTATGATAAAAATGCCACGAGCGATTATAACTGTTATTTTATTGTTGACAGTTTTATATTAATTTGTTTCAAAAAGTTCTTTGAGTTAAAAATATTTTATGAGACATATTTTGACAAGGACTTAAGCTAGAACTATAATGCTCGGCGGGGCACTTAAGTGGTCGGAAGAAAACAAGCGAATACACGTAAAGCATATGGCGCCGACTATAATTGCGAAGTGGAGCGTTTCGTCAAGTTTCGTTCAACTTTGGTTACGGAAGTGAGGTGCGCTCCCGAGCGCACCTCACTTAAGTAAAACTGACATTTGGTGAAATAGGAATACCAAAAAGAGATAGATAATAATAACATTATGGGTGTGTTCCCCTTTTTTCGGTACGGAAAGCTACTTTTCGTTGGTTTTTGACATTTGCTTCAGTGCCCTTCCGACTATTATAGTTCTACCTTTAGAATATAGTTGAAAATGCTCTTAAGAACCCCTTATGTCACTTACGGCTAACAGTCAAATGCCGATATGTCATCGTCCATCTGTCATCTTAAATATACCATAGACCCCGTTAACACTGTGACTGCTCAATACATAGTGAAGACAGTTTAATTGTAAAATCGTTTAGGAGAAAAGGGAGGCAACAGTCAGAAAAAACAGTGAGCAGTCACGTTTCATATCCAAACATTGACATTTGCCTTTAAAATTAAGGTTCGTATAATAAAACGCTAAGATGTATAGCTGGAAGAGGTCAGAAGTAGGTTAGATTTATTTTCGATCGGATTCTAAAATTGTTCCATTCCTGTTGAATATGGAAAATTTGAAGTAAAAGGAGTGAAAAAAGAGCTACCCTGAACGTCTTAAAGCAAATGACATAATAGAATTATGTACGTTTTTCCAGTTAGCAAATGTTTTATAAGAAGGTTTCCAGAGGTACACATGACTGAAAACTGCAAGTGAATGCGCAATAGAAACTGAGTCATAGGTCATGTAATTTTCCATTGGTTTCATCCAAAAATTCAGTTCTGGCTTCCAATGGAACATATTTATATGAAAGTCTTTTTCTTTAGTTTTGAGCGTGTGGTTTTGAAGTGTCATGTGTATAAAATATCACATCACATTATTCCGAATAGCTAGCTAATAGAACACTTGGAAATTTTTAAGAACTGTCATTCGTTTTGTAACCCTGTGGGTCGCAGTTTGGGTATAAACACATCAGATAATTATAGTTCAATGTCAAATGCAAGGTATCAGCTGTCAACAATTTATGATTTCAATTAGCATTAACTGTGAAGTCTTTTATTTCATTGTTTTTTTCTTTCAAAGAAAAACACAAATAACTTATCCGTCAAATTTCTCGTTAGATGAGTCCACAATTAACAACGTCTCTGAACTAGCTCAATATCGCCATTCAAAGTTCACCATAAATGCCTTATGGTGAATATCTCGATAGACAACACTTCTTCTAAACTTACCTGAAGTTGAATGTTAAAATAATTCGTTTGACATTGGTTTAATAATGAATGAACGTTAAAGTTCTCTAACAAAATAGTTTTAAACATAAAATGATTGTAAATTTTCACAAATGTTTAACTAACAAGTGTTCAGTATAAACATTTACAACTATAACAATTTTGTCTTACCATGCATGCAGTTAATGACTAATGAGTCCTAAAAAAAACAAAATTTTAATTTCTTAATCATTGGATTTATGAGCAAAAATAATTTAACGAACCGATGACGTTTCGATAAATCTCTTCTCATACTATTGACACACTTTCTGTCAAAATCCAGACATCGACCGTTGTTGTATTTTTTTTTTTTTCAACACTGCAACTCGCGCCTACATCATAATGATCACGCGCATTTATCAAAAAAAAACATCACTTCGTTCGCATCTAGAATTCTAGGCTAAACGAATGTATCTTTAAAATTTTATCAAACTTCCAGTAGAATAGTTGTATAGATTGTAGAATAGTGAGTGTGTAAGATAAATGATGATGGCGTCGATAAATTAGAACGCAAGCCACACACTTAACGAGCCGTCGAAGAAGCAGCCCATACTAGCTTTTGGATTGTTGTGTTCTTCATTTTAATGGGCAATTGCTATAGTGAGGATGGAACAAAAAAAAAAATAAGAAAGAAAATAAATCAATCTTCTAAAACCATGAGAGTTGTTGGTGTGGAATTTTACACAATGCAAGTGGCAGATGCGTCATGAGTAGAGTAGCAAACAAGAAAACCGAAAATTATCGCGTCCGCTGTTTGCTTGAATGCAAACAAAAATATAAGCTGGCCAGGCGGTCGTTGCGTTGTTCGGAGAGTCGCAGGGCAGGATTACCAATGAGGTAAAGCTTCATATCTTAAGGCCTAACTTTAACCGTTTTCGAAAACGTCATTTGCGTCAAAAATGCATTTGCAAAACGTTCTTAAACACAATTAGCAATAGTCTTCTGTTCGAAAACGTAACAACAAGTTTTGCTGCATTGTGTTCGACAAAATCACATGTAAGAAAAGTCACTTGTTAGAAAACATCATCTACGGTGCAATTCTGCAGTAAAAAATCGAGTTGACGCTTGATGACAGAACTATAGAGAAGACAGAAAACGTGTTCCTAAACATCAAATGCGTTTACAAGAGAACTTTGATCAGGTATCGCGATTAAACAACACGATTGACTATCATTTGAAGGTCAAACTGACGCGACGTTGATTTGACGTTTTCAAAAAGTCCTTCTATCAAACTGACGTTGATTTTACGTTTTCAAAATGGGCCTACTATTTAGGGCCTGCCTCTCTGCTCAGAAATTATTGAAAAAATATGATTATTACAAGAATAAAATCTAATTTTATCACAAAAAATGGTGTTACTAAACAAAAGCCATCAGGACTTAACTCTTACATCGTAACTCTTTTTAAGCATTATAAATGCAGAAGAGAACAAAGATGAGACAAAAAACTAGCGACCATGTTTTTCGTCTGATCACTTGTCAAAGTGAGGGCTTGAAGAAATAATTTTGTTAAATTTGCGCCGTTCGATTGTGCGTTGGTCAATTTTTGAAAAGATCTAATTTCGTGATCGTTTGGGTGTTTGGAGTAATCATTTTGAACTCCTTGTGTACTTCAACTGCTCCAAAAGCTTTCGATTGGCTGTTCTGAATGATGTTTTCGTAGTTTTTTTTTTGTTCCCGATCACTTGTCACAAGTGGTAAATGCTAGATGGATTCATTTTGTAAAATTGTGACATTTGGTGGTGTGTACGTGTGAATTTGAGAAGATGAGTTTTTTTATTTTCGATTGGAACTGATAGCAATGGACTAATATCTGAAAATCAAATCGAAAATGGCAGTTATATTATTAGATTGGAATCAAAAAAGCATCTTTGCTTTTTGATCCAAAATAAAAAAGAACTATAGGCGTGTTTTATTGGAAAAAACTATAGCTAGCACAGTAAAATTTCCCTCGGTTAACAACAACAACCCCAAAAGTGTCGATAAATAAGGCAGTATAAAAGTGAATATAAAAGTTGAGATAAAGTTTCGTAAAGTTGAAACTAAGGTGGCGCTGAACTAAGTTATGAACAAATATTCATTACTTGAAGGCTGGTAGCCTTTGCTTTTATGTAAAGATTTGTAAGAAATTTTAATGGCGCATAGTTTTGACATAAAGTGGCATGTCTGCCAACTTTCAGAAAAAATACAAAGTGAATATAAAAGTGAGTAAAGCGTTTTATTGGTGCTTGCATTGCTGCGCTAGCTATAAATACCATTAAAACGCACCTTATGTTGATATGAAAACATCGTTTTGTCAAATTTACCCTAACACTCTACTCAGTGACGCCTTTTAATAAAATGGCTTCTTCCAAACATTTAAAAATTTTGACAAGTAATCCGACGAAAATCTGCATATGTTTGTTCGTGTGTGCAAAATCTACTGCTTCTTGAAATCCCGAATGAAAATGACTCCGAAAATATTACTCTGAACAATCCATCGCAAGCTTTTGGAATAGTGTGAATAAATGTAGTGTAGTAGTTACGAAAGGTATACTTCGAACGTCCAATTGAAAACGACACTAACTTAATTTCTTCTTTAATCTGTTGACATGCTGACTTCATTCGGCATTTTTTGAAAAAAATGGAAAGTTGAAAAATAAAAACATTCGGTAGAGATGCCTCTGCGAAAAAGCGTATGGAAATTGTGATTGATTTGTGGAATCGATTTAAATGAAATGTCATTATTTTTCATACGCTCTTTCGCACACAGATATGTTTTTGTTATTCCACTGTTTGCAAAAAATGATTGAATGTAGGTAAGCCTTAATCTCACGAAAACTTGAAAATCCACTTTTTTAAGTACGATTATCCGATTCTCTGAATGGACTCCATAAATTTGATGCGTTTACTTGATTTCCATAATGTATTTGTGTTCCGTGTCTGCTCTTCCATTAAATCGGGAAACAAAAAGAGACTACGAACACATTACTTAAAACAGATAATCGGAACCATTTGGAGTACTAGGAGTGCACAGAACGTATTCTTGGAGTTAAATCCGAGTTAGCTAATCATGGAAATAAATTAACCCCAAGTGTCAAACAAAGGAAACGGAATGTTCATATTGAAGGCTTGATCACTTTTGGCTTATTGCAAATAATTATTGAGCAGTTCAGGAAACAGAGATATCACAAATTTAGTTCTGTCAGTTAGTGAGGAAGTGATTTCAAATTTTTCAGTATTTGACGGTGTTTAGACAGGCTCACGTGAGTCGACTCTTTTTTACGTCTCTCTTTGTATCTGACTCTTATTGCTTGGTAAGAAAGAGATGGTGAGGTGAGTTTTCAGAAAACTTCCGAAATTTCTGGCCATCTCTTTCAATCCAAGAGATGATGGTGAGTTAAAAATTAGAAACCTCAAAAATGGGTCGCCTCACGTAAAGCTCGTCTGAATACCTTTTTTGACAGCAAAACTGAGAAATTTTAAAGAGGAATCTTGCTCACGTTTCTGAAACCTCTAAATTCTCATTTTTCTGAACTGGCCTAGTATATATATTCGATACGTCAAAATTCGTATAACATTACTGAACTATTATAATTTGACACTCTGATGACATATGGAACTTAGTCACACGTTGCTAACACCGTGACTCGCTTCTCCCTGAGCGTTGGAACTCTTATTCACAACTAAGTTCGGCCCTGGCAGGAGTGATCGGATAGGGCAGGAGCAGGAATATGGCAGCAGATTTATATTCGTGTTTACTACTGCAGTTTTAATTGTTTCATTTCCCCAATGTGAATGAAAATCATGTTTCAAATTCATTTTCACTTTTATTTATAATTTTTTGTATTTGTTTAATTCCAACAAATGTGTGTTCCTTTAATACAAACAGCAGAAAGTAGGTATATCGTTTTTTTTTCTTGTGTTTGTTTATTTAAGTTTGTTTTGTCTGATAAAATAAATGTCTGGAAGTCACAGTATGGAAAGTTTGTTGTGAAGATTATAGCAAGTAGGGTATATGTATATTCCTAAGTCATATTGTGTTATTAAAATCACTCGAGCGTTTGATTAACTCATTTCAATGAAATTATAAAATGTTTTATATATTTTTAATTTTCTTTTAAACGCAAACATTTTGCTAAAGAAAAAAATTGAGTGCAAGTGTGAACATTAAGGCCGGTAATTATCACTAACTGACTTTCTTTAATATTCAGGGTTTCTTTTTTTTAGTTTTTTTTCTTTTTCTTGGAAATGAAATTTAAAAAAAAAATACACCCATAGTTTTATATCTGATGGCAAAGTAAAACTTGTAAACAAAAAAGCTTTGGTTTTAAGTGCCTGTGAGAATGTTGGATTTTAATTATGCAACAAAAAACTTGCGAAAAAAAGATTTATTTAGTTTTTAGTAAAACCTTTTAGGTTGTACGTAATTCTCAAGTGCCATTACTTAAAACTTTATAATCTACTTAATAGATGTACCTTTCACCTAACAGATAATAACAGATTCTTGCATCTTGTCTCCGAACAAAAATGTTCTTGGAAAACATTAAGAAATTCTTTAAAATGAAGTCTAAGGTTCTTAACCATTAATTTAATGAGTACAAACCTTGAATTTAAACCCCGGTTACAAGTCGAATTAGAAGAATCAAGTTTATAGCTACGATCAAAATGTTTGCTATCGAGCTGTAAAATTTCAAGTACAAGTACCTGTACCAGTGCCGACACTTGTATTTGTATTTCAGTACTGGGTACTGATACTTGAAAAGAACCAAGTAGTAGTTTCTTTCAAGTACTTGAGCATTACTTGAACAGTACTTTCAATTACTTGACCAATACATTTATACATACATTCAATTACTTGAACAGTACATACTTTCAAGTACTTGATCAGTATTTTCAAGTATCTACTTCAGACCACTTGATCAGTAATTTAATCGATCACCAAAAATATAAAAAAAAAAATGGTTCAGAAAATGGGTAAGCTTCACTTCATATACTGGCTCAATGGCCAACATTACTCAATAAGCTTGAAAGAACTCGAAAGTACTTAAAGTACTGCTCAAGTACTTTGCTATATAAGTACTTGGTACTTGTCCCCAAATACTTGCAAAATACTAGTACTTGCATTTTTCAAATAACGTACTTCAACTACAAGATACTGAAATACAAGTACCAGTACCTAGTACTTGTACTTGAGATGACTGAAGTCCTGAAATACTTATGTACTTCAAACACTTAGTTTGGTCATCATTTGCGATGTGCTTCATTTTATCTCATATGCGAAATATGAGATTCATGGAGTTCACCAGGGTTCAATTCTGAGTACTTTTCTTTTTTATTGAGCTTTCTATAAAAATAGGATATGAGACACTAATAGTTATTAGAACTCCTTTCAACTTAATAGGAAAGTCTTTAAAAGGTAGCTTTCAGAATATTTCTTCAACTGCGTGCTTGACACATTCAGTTGATTGGCAATTAAAATATCAATCCAAAATGACACTCGAAGAAATTCAAACATACCTTTATAGTTGTTCATAAATAAGTAAACTAATTACTAAATTCAATTCAATTATTTGCTATTTATTCCGGAAATTCAATAAAACAAAAATTGTTTAAATCATTGAAATATGTATTGTCAAACCAACTGAAACAGGCAAAAAAACAAACACACCATAAACGTCAAATAGTTGTAAAGTGTAAAAGCACTCCTTAAACGTATATCTGTCACACATACACACACACTAACCGCATACATTATACATAAATCCAAAACAGAGTAACCACATCAAACTAAACTGTCAATTAACAGATAATCTCTCCAATGCTCTTCCTCCGAATTTGAATTCCAGTCAAGAGATTTTTGCCATATTGGGGCAAACAAGCGGACACTAATGTCATAAACTCGTTGCTGGTGCTGCTGCTGCCGCAACATGACAAAAAAAAGAAACAACCGAACGGGTAATGAATAATCACAACAGGTTGTCACTGACAGTCACAGTAGTATACAACTGTAACGACAAACTTCAACAGCAAACGTCAAAGGCCAGAGGAAGAGACAATAATAATTCAGCGATATAACCGAAACGGCCCGGCTGGGTCGGCGATGCAATGGTGGTGTGCGACGCACGATTGAAAAGTTTTGTTTTGTGTTTTTGACTTTGAGAATAGTAAATTATAATTTTTGTATGTTTTGAACTTATAAACTTAAAAAAAAAAAAAAAAAACAGAGAGACAACATCAGATATGTTAGTTTTGAACTCATAAATTCGATGTCGCTGAATCTGAATTGTTTGCTCGTGAGATCTCTCTGTTTAGGTGTTGAGAGAGAGAGAGGGACTTGGTGTGGTAGGTTGGTTTGATTTGGTACTGCTGATGCTGGACAGACGACCATACAAGCAGCGACCCCTACACAAAATCCGACACAAAATTCTTTGCAGTAAATTAATCAAATTGTGTAGATATATTTGTCTGTGATGTTTTCAGAGTATACTCTGGTATACTGGTTGGTAAGGGGAGACGAGTTTTTTTTTTTTTTTTTTTTCTGCTTTACTGTTGGTGGAGAATTGGCTATATTTGTCGCAAACTGGTTGTCTTCTGTCAATCAGATTAGACCGATTACGTGGAATGATATGCCACAATGACATGGACGTGAGAAAGATCCGCCATGTGTGGTGTGGAACTGTAAAGGAAGTTGAGTACACAGAAAGACGTCATCGCATAGTGATGTTATATCACATCACTCTGATTTTGAATCATGAAAATGCTGCTGCTGCTACTGATGGTGGGTGTTATTTAGTTGATGGATTGAATAAGGGCGAAAATTGTTTTCATTTATTTTAATTTAATGCACATTGCACGTGCACTGGGGCACAAAAAAAAACTGAATAATGACATTTGCAATTTATATTACTGTCGCGACGCTTCGTATATATTTAAAATCCTGTTCTTTGATGTCATAGGTGACTATTTAACAAATTGCAGACAAATTTATACAAACTTTGTCGATAGCTAAATATAAGTTTTTGGTAATAGTTCACAGTTGCAAAGGGCAATTTTGAAATCAAGTAATCGAGATTCTTAAAATAGCATTTTCAAATACAGTCATCATCTTAGGCAACCGATAGCCAAAATGCGCATTGTCTATGTCGCAGTTTTGTTAATTGACAGCTTCTGTCAAGATAGTCGACCTGTCAAATGCCCTGTTGAATAATATTCCAATATACACTCGAACAACATCTTTGTTTCCGAGTAGTTTATGAGCGTTACATCCTCAATGCGCAATAATTAAAAAGCAATAAGAAAATGAAAACAAAAATGTATTCAAAACCGCAGCGTTTAAAAATCCATCTGCAACCAAAAGAGAAACAAAAAATATGAGATTTAAATCGTAACTTAAGAAAACAGTGACACAAAACTATAAACAGACTTGACATTTGACACGTATTAACTATTGTTAAACTTAAATGCAGCCCTTTAACTTCTATAGAAGCAAAAGTAAGTATCGCACTAAAACCGTGGCAATACAAAATTAAAGTCGAAAATGCCCCAACCACTGACAGTTCGTACGAAAAATATGAAAGATGTCAAAAGAACTAGTGTGGATTGAAATTAAAAATATTTCTTTGACTATTTTAAATTAAATGGAAGTGTTAATATCAATTGGTTCTTACATCGTCTATAAACTAACGAAAACGTCAATTTCGTGGCAAGTGCCACATTTAAATTGGTAGTTTCGGGTGGTTTTTTTTCGTCAATGTGTGGAATCGAATATAAAAAAAAACAATTCTGTTAACTTATGCATATTTTCAAGATGTATTACTTGCCTATTTGACATTTTTGCTGCAGTAGAATGCTGGAAATAAGTTAACGAAACTCTCTTTTCTTCATTTCCACCTATTGAAGGTTTTCATGTAACGACAGCAACTTGACACCTAATACAGTTTTATTGTTAACTATTTATTGAAGAATTATTATTAAAATAATAATTAACTTCAGGCATCTCGATTTAAATGGTTCTTAACGAACGGCTAGGAAATATGGAAGTTTATCTTAACTGAAGGTAATGACATCTCATCGAGTACTTATTTAAGATGGAAAAATTGGATCTTGTTGCTCTTATTTTTGACTCATAATAGTACCCCAAACGTTTCTTAACATTATTATCAAATTTTTATATAAAAATGCGAATGAAATCGATTGAGTGCACGTGAAGGAAAACTTAACGAAACTTTGAGTTAAAATATTTTAGGGAGTTATTTTTGAGGTTGACCGTCCCCATGTTCCCGACACCTTTCTACAAGGCAAACGAGACCTACTCCCCCCTCCCCCCCCCCTCCGACTCTGAAACTTCTCTTTGCATTTCTTTAGGGGGTCTGTTTTGCTACACTGTTTCGTGGTATTCCTCTTCTTCTCTTTATGTCCTCTGAGAATTTGTTTGCAAAGAGGTAGACTTGGCTCCAGTTTTGCACGCTAGCCAGCATCTTTTCGACTATGTTGGCATGATGGTGCCGACTCCAAATCTCGTCTTTAAAGTTCCCACCTACTGTCATTCGAAGAAGGTATGCTCTACATATCGTGTGCTGGAGAGTCCCTAGTAGACTATTCGTTTTGCCGATCTTGTGGAGAAGGACGTTAAAATATCCGTGACCGGAGAGTATATAACAGGGTAACGTAGTAGATCACCGTATTCCGTCTATTCCCATCAGCCTCGTAAGTCCATGCTTTCTGAGCTCCAACGTTCTTGCAACTTCTATTTCATGAGCTCCTTCTCCTCATCTGTTGCCGCTTCAACTCCAATTTCCGCCTTATTGCTGTAGGTAGACGTACTTCTTTTCTGCAAATAGGAGATCGATTGAAGTAACTCCTGCTACTACAAGAACAGCTGGTTGTGATACCGTTCGGTAAGAGCTTAGCTAGCAAGACGTAAAGCTCCACGTCTTTGCACTGGCGCCATCTGCTTGCGGTACTTCTCTTGCATCTATTTCTATTTGACGTGGTTTTCTCGTTCTTACCTTAAAAAGTTGTCGATTTAGTTTATTTTTGTTTAATACTAAATCAACAAACGTACGACGAATGCTCCTAACCGGTAGCTGCTTCTTATTCGTAGACCCAGTTCTCGGCGGCTGAGGTTCATAAGACCAATTTTTGCTCATTACCCACAGAGCGATTTCCTTGCTAGCCGATTCAACTTCTTCGGAACCGTGCAACTTGGATGCAGAGATCACTACGGATTGTTCCTGACAAAGAGTCATCAGCTTAGTTGGTGGTACACAACATCTGGCCACAGGTCCTTACGACATTCAAACCCTTCCACAGCATTGGAAATACTGGCCCGGGGAAGAATGGACGAGCAGACAAGTCGGAGTAGTGCTTCTCCAACAAGTCCTTGGAAGCCAACAAGAATTTCATGCCGACCAATTTGTAGCCCTTCTTTTCGAAATGCTCGATGATTTTGCCGACGAGTCCACGCTAGACCGCATCGGGCTTACTTAATTTACTTTAGATGACGCTTACAGCCCAGGGTGGACTACGGCCTCAACGAACAAGCGCCTGCAGCGAGCTCGGTCCCTAGATAGCTGCCTGCAGTTACGCACTCCAAGTTGCTTGAGGTCGTTCTCCACTTGTGTACGCCACCTAAGGTGGGGTCTTCGCCTTCTGCCCAGATAATCAGGGGTAGGTTCGAAGACTCGTCGGGATGGTGCGTCGGTGTCCATATATGCTCCACGTGCCTCAGCCATCTCAGCCACTGTATAATCAGCTTTTTGACCTGGTTGACGTCAATGAAAAATCCGTAAAGCTCTTTTTTTAATCTTCTCCTTTATAATCCATCGACACAGACTGCATCGGGCTTGACCATGATAAAAGTACGTTCCTTGTTTGATACCATTGTTGTTGAAAACAACGAGAAGAAAGAAATCTGCCCAAGCCTGCCAACCGTACAGGAGAACGTTTTGCGTGATCGACAACCAAAATCCTCATTTGCTAGCCGTCCGGCCAACTGCATTCGTCATGAATCTGCTTAATGACGTTGTTACCTTTGACGCTCGTTCTGCTGCGGACTTAATCTCAGCGTCCATTAAGGTCGGAATTCTCTTTTTATTCAGGAGTACTATTTCCGTTTCCAGCAGCACTCAATCCTCCAGAAATTCACTCGTAGCATGACCTGGTTAAGCTAACTGCGCGTTTTTTTTTTAACACCGATAACATTCTGCGTACTCAACGAAGAAAGTATCTTCCGACATATCCTTTTTCCCAAGAGTTGTTGTTCATCTTCAGCAGAAGCTAGGGGACAGCCATTTTGAGCACTGCCTATATCATATGGTATTTCGCCAGGTCTTGCAAGCTTTCCACAGCTAAACAAAAATCTTCTTTGCTAAATCATGATCTAGTAAGAGTAACTATCGGGGTTCTTTAGGCCGTCGCCCGTTATGTAACCTATTCTATCAAGAAGCAACACAACAAATAACAAAAAATCTTTCTTATCTGGGATTCGAACCTGGGATCTTCTGATAACCAGTCCAACACGCTAACTACCGACACATGGTGTAACTCTTAATAATAATGAAATGTTGAAAATGAAACAAATTTTTACTAACGAGGACCCCACGAGCTTTCCTCGTTTCCACTACGGAAGCCTTTCGAGGGCCTTGATTTAACTTGGCAAAAACTTGCAATTTTTTCAGGAGGGTTAAGACACGTGCTAGCTTCGAATATAGTCATCAAAACAAAATGAATCAAGAATAGTTGAGTGCGGGGTGAGAAAACATATTTTTGTTTACTTCTTTAACTATTTTTTGCGTTGTTAAACACCGTTCTTAAAATAAAAAATACAATCTTATTTATTATGTTTTTACTATCTACGCGGGATTTTATAGTTAATAAAACACTATTTATGGAAAATGTCACGCGTATATCAAATTGGTTCTAGTTATTGATGTTTATCTAGAAGTCGAAATAGTAGGAAATACCGCCATTGATACCCTAATCGAGATTCTCTACAAGATGTACGAATTTGTTTACATAAGGCAGCGCCTAAACAACAATATTATTGTCTCGAGAAATGTCATAAAAACATAGGGCTGCCAAGTTCTCATAAAAAATCTTTGGTCTGATCTGACCCAGCTCATGGGTAAACCCACGTTTTATTTAAAAATGCAATTTTTCGAAATCCAGTTTAAGGATATTGTGGTAGATAGCTTAACGAAATGACCGAAAATATTTGACCAACTTTATGCTAATTACGACATAAAACCAAAATGCGTGGAAGTGGTTAACAAGCTTATCAATTAAAAGTTCTTTTTGACACTTGGATAGAATTTTTTTTTCTAAGAGAACTTTTTGAAGACCCCGTGATGACTCAAGAACAAACAAAAATAAAGAAGAAAAATTTGTAACAGACTTATAACATGTTGAAAAAAACGTTTTAAGACACAAAATTGATTCAAGCACCCGAGTCATATCATAACCAAGGTATAATTAAAAAAGATAATTCAAAATTGCAGACTAAAAAAACATTCACCTCGACAAGACGAAAAGTGGGCACACGCCGAGATAATCATATCATACATTATGTACATGACATATCAAGAAAAAAAAAGAAACAAAATTTTGCAATTGAAATTATTATGTATTTTTTTTTTGTATTTGCTGAATTGGCGCCTGCTGTTTCAAATGTTAAATTGAAGGTTTTATACGAATGTGTATTTATTTGATTTCCGTCAAAATGACTAGAGCCGCCACATCAGCCACCCAAAGTTTCATTCGACACACGAGTTGTATAATATTCAATAATACATTTTTTTCTAAGCTACTGTTTTATGATGAATGGAATAGCTTCAAGATTTACATAATAATTACATTGATTTAGAAGAACAGGTACAGTAATTCATTTTTATTTGTTGGAGCCAGTCAGCTTGTCAAACATCAACCAAACTAACGTGGGCTAACCATGTCTCTATGACTGTACTCGTCGTCCAAGTTGGTGTTACTTGGTGCCAGCACTCTTACTTAGGCCATGGTATTTTAAAATTAATTTTTGTTGTTTTTTTTTTTTTGGTTAAAACCATGCGTGGTCTTGAGATAGCACTCGGGGGCTACTTCTAAAATACTTTATTTTTTCGCATATAGAAACATCTGTAGTAGGTTACCAAATTTGTCTAGTGTGGTGCTGTATAGTGTGTGTGTGTGTGAGCTACGTTTGCTTGATGGAAAGATTAAGAAAATTTTGCACATATGGCTTAGGCGACAAGGCGGGTTGGGTGTCAGGCAAGGACGGACATTTACACATTATTTCCTAGCGCATTTGCTCTCAAGCTTACTTCAGTTTGGTGTTTGTGAATGCGTGTGTAGGTAGGTCGTTCGATGCTGTAGATAAGTTGTGACTGTGACATTTTGGTTCTTTTTGATTGGTGTCTTGAGGATTAGGATATTTTTTGACCACCTACATTATAAAATATAATTTGTTTATATATTTGGCTATTACGTAAGAAAAGGCTTAGAAATGTATTGGTTAAGATAAGCAACAACACATTGAATGGCTTGGCGGCAGATTATAAAGAAAGATATTTATAAAAGCTTAGAATCGGTGCTGTTAACAGCATCAAGAAAATATCGATTGAAGCTTAGTAAAATAAACACTTAACAAAAGTCTAAATCCGCGGAGTGCAGCTATAAAAAAATGCATTTAATTTTTCATTTTACAATAATAAGGGTCAGTTTTTCAGTGCTAAAAGTTAATTCTTAGTTAACTCTGCAAATAAATTAAACCCGCAGTTTTAAAGTAGAGGACTAACTTTTTGAATCACTAGAACCATTACTCCAAACAGTTTTTCGAAGAAAAAATCGTACGACCGTGAAACTTGGTGAAAACGTTCCTATCATGAGAATGAAGATTCAGAAGTGACGTCACAAGTAGGGGGAAAGTTATGGTGTATCGAACAGAAAATTTAAACTTGTTACAGCCATGAATATGATACATGTTTTTAAGGTATTACATATTTTTAAAAAAATCGAAATTTTTTATACAAAAAATCTAAAAAAAAATTGTTAATTTTTCTGAAAAATTTACTTTTTTTTAATTTCAACTCAAAAAACTATCTAACCAATGTAGAACTGTGAAAAAAATCGGCGGGAATTGGTGTCTTTTTATTCATTTTGATAACAAACACGCAATGTTTAGGAAAAACACAATTTGCTCCTCTAATTGGCTTTTGTAAGACTTTGCAAATTTAGTGAAGAAAAAAATATATGTCGGTAGATCAATTTGAAAATTTACAACAATATTAATGTAATAAAAGTCTACAAATCTGCATTTCAATGCAAAAAGTAGTTTTTTTAGTACTTTTTCTTAATCTATCGGGCTCGCGTTTTCTAGAAAAAGTAATGGTATGGCCCTTGCTTACATTTAGTTGCAGAAAGTTTTTTTGGCACCAAACAGAAAATCTATCAAGGTTGTCTTGCAGATAACGAGAATCAGTGGGTGATGATACACGATTAAATATTTTCATATCGTTCGCATAAATCAAAAGATTACACTCCAAAATGTTGGCGACATCATTGATTGCTAAAATGAAAAGCATTGGGCCTAGATGACTGCCTTGTGGAACACCGGAAGGGGCGCTGTAAGGTAAGGTAAGGAAAGGAAAGGCAAGGAAAGGAAAAGAAAGAAAAGAAAAGAAAAGAAAAGAAAAGAAAAGAAAAGAAAAGAAAAGAAAAGACATGAGATGAAAAGTGAAGGAGAGCCGAGATTTTTAATTTGAAGTAATAATTTTGTTAGACATTTTGTCGAAAGCTTTGCTAAAATCAGTGGATCACATCAACATCAACTTCGTCCCGTTTTTCCATAGTGCTCAGCATATGAGACACAAACTCCACAAGGTTTGTTGTTGTTGATCTGCCAGCTAAGAAACCGTGTTGATTGGCTCTTTTTCATTAGTTATAATCTGGGAGTATTTATATTTTCGTTCATGTTCAAGAGTACTTGAATATGCTCATGCTCACCCCATGACCACTCTCATTATGCTCATTTACGGATATGATCGCTTCATGAGCATGAGTCCAGCCAGAGTCAGCGTTGCCGATGTGGCACGATCGTGCCATTTTGACACGGAAATTTTCTCGTGGCACGGTGGCACGAAAAGTTTCAATATGGCACGTTTTTTTTATTTTCATTATCTTACATAAATTTAAACTCATAGTATAAACACAGTTTCTTTCATCAAAAGAACTGGACGTGTCTATTTTATCACCTCAACATAACTGGATGCATCAATTCTAACTCATAGTAGACGTTTTCCTTTGGAGGTGGCGAAGTACTTGCTAGTACTTTACTACCTTTTTTCAATGGAACACATCAAATTGCTTTCCCATGGAGAATGTATCTACTCGAACATGAGAGCATGTGCAGTTGGTAGTACTAGATTAGGGTTTTCATCTACTCATAAGTACTTTGCCACCTCCAAAGGAAAACGGCTAGTATGAACACACTTATTTCATTACAATGTAGTAAAGCGTAGATCTTTCAATATTCAGTTGTCATATAAAGCTTTATTAAACTCTTTATATTTTTAAATAATAATAATACTCATAATGTGCTGTGAAATAGGTAGTTATGAACTTGCCAAAAACTCCTGTTTCTGGACAATGCCTACACGAATAGAGGAAGTGATTTTTGTTTTTGTAATAGTATTGAATTAAAATTTATTTTTAAAGAACAAATTGAGTTTTTTTTTTATATGGCACGAAAATTTCATAAATGGCACGTTTTTTTCAAAAAATGTGGCACGTAAAATTTTTTTTTTGGCGGCAACGCTGGCCAGAGTAAGCAACTTAATGCTTGTGAGCAATTTAGTGCTCGTGAGCAATTATTATTTTTTAGAATTTGGATTGAAAACACATTAAAACATTTTTTGTAAAATATTTAATTTTATTTATTTCATTTAGTTGTAGGAATCCAATTCAAAAATGAATGTTGTTTGGAAAAACTGACTTTATGCTCACCATTGCTCATGGTCATGACTCATGAATTTCTCAGAACTGCTCCAGTGCTCATGCTCGTGAAGTTGAGCATTTAATTATTCTACGTTTGCTCTGAATCCATGAATGAGCATTGCCTTTTTTTTAACTTTTGCTCATACTCATGCTCATGAGTGTTTGGAAACCGCTCATGATCTTTAGCATAAGGCAAAGAATGAGTAGATACTCATAAGTGAGCATTTCCGTACCCTGGTTACAGCTATTTACAAGTGAGGAAACTTGACGATTTTGATAAAAAAAAAATACTTTTAGCGGTTAACTTAAATTTTTAAGATCGAATCTGGAAGGTTCTTTAAACCTCGTGAAGTATTCCAGACTTCTTAAAGAGCTGTTTCCATCAAACTTTTTTTACATTTTTTATACGTCGAAACCTATTTTTGTGTACCTACTTTTATTTTCAGCATAGATACTTGGGAGTGCAAATAAAAAACCTTATTAGAACCTTATTTTTCAAAATGAACAAAGATTTTCAATTTAAATTCTATTCTTGCTCTATACTATACTAAGTATACACGACTGGAAAATCTTTCAATATTGACAGACCTGTCAGAAGTCTTTCAATTGCTTACAATAAGCTTTCAATTAAAAAATTTTTATCAAGTGTCCGTTTACACGGTTGGTTAATTGTATCTAAAAATCTGCCAATTTTTTGGTAGAAAATTGGTCAAATTTGTTTGTCTTTCAATTAAAAATTAGCTGTTTACACGATTGGAAGACTTCCGACAGGTCTGCCAATATTGAAAGGTCTTCCAATTGTGCAAACAGCCAATTATTCTATCCTCGATGATATACAAAACTTATCTGCAAATTAAAAATCCAATTAATTGGTCAATCGTCCAATTATCTGTCAAGTAGAAAAATTGTGTGCGCTTACACGTGTTCACACAATTGCCAGCATTCGGCCCATTTTTTGTTAAAAAACTTGCAGACAATTGTCTGAACAATTTTTGTTGTAAATTCATGTTCTTATTAATTATTCAACGAAATCAAACCAAAAGATTTATATCTTTTAAAACACCCTTTTATTAAAACTGAAATTTCACCACAAATATCATTGAACTGACGGAAATATTCAATAAAACATAAACAAAATTGTATAAATGAGTATAAACAATGAAATAAAATTTTGAAAAAAAAAATCGTGATAATATCCACCTTGTAAAGCAACTCAATTACTTTCGATTCTTAACGAACGTCAAAATCGAACATTATGTCCATTAATGGATCAACAAGATTCACAATCAACTTTCCCACCCATCATCTTGTCTTGAGAGACATTTTTTATTGTGAAAATTTGCATACAATTTAATACAAAACAAAAAAAAATACATGCATACACATTTTTTAAATAAAATCCAACCTCTTGATCATGATAGCGACAGTAAAAATTCTGTAGTCAATTATTATACTTCAACAAATGGAATGATGTTGTTTAAATGCCGGCATTTCATTTCGCATCATATAACATTTTTTTTTTAATTTGATTGGCAACTTAGATAAATTAATCAATTAGTCAATTCTCAATTTGAAAAAAAAAAAAGATAAATATGTAATTTGTGTTAACATTATACAAAATGTCGCAGATTTTTCTTCTAATATCAAATTAATTGTCACAGCCACAGGGTGTTTAAAAATTGGTTGATTGAATTACCACAATGCGAAGGAAATTCACTCCTTTTTAAATTGCACTTTTACAATAGGGTGGGTCAAATAAAATGAACTTTCACTTTTCATTTTGATGCTAGTATTCACATTTTCGCCTTAATTCAAAACCCAAATCAGGACAATGACCTTGCCATCACGCATCACCCTGTAGTCTAATCAAAATAACTAGTTTTACTGAACTTGACGTTTTTATTACTTTTTTTTTCTCTATTCGGGGTTTCCTATATTTATTTTGATTAATTAACATAGGAGCACTAATTGGACATAAGAATTCATAATATGATTAATTTTATCTTTCTATTTTCCATAAGAATATTTTGAAAAAAATAAAATCGATTTGATTTGAATATCGCATAAATTTATTCTTACTCACTTGATGCTATATAGCTAATGGTGTATGGTGATGGTGTGACCTTCACCAAATTAAGAACATGATTATAATTTATACCACCCACGCTCATTTGATTATTAACAACTTTTTTTTTATTATTTCAAGAGATTTGTTTTCAAAGAACAGTAGGTGTAGAGTATAATAATATAAAGTTTTGTTTTCTTTTAAATAGAATCACTTAAGAATTCATGATTTGTTAATAGATCTTTTGGTTAATTAGATTGTTGATAAATTAGTAGTGTTTGAAAATTTAGAAAAAAAATAACAAGATAATAATTTTTCTCAAATGTTATTGCCTCGACATAAATATTTATTTCTGTTTTTTAAATTTAATCTTCCTGATGAGTATTTTAAAACTATAATAAAATTATCTTAAAATGAGAAGTTTTTAGGCAAACATAAAATATATCACTACTTGTGATATTGTGATATAGAATTTTATTTTTAAGTATACTTTACAGACCTGTATACTTAAGGCTTAAGTACAAATACAATTACGTACCTTGTACTTGAAAGTTTTTGAGTACCAATACAATTCTTTGCTACTAATTCCACAAAAGTACTTAAAATGTTTGTATTAATTGTACTTAAATTTCAATTCCTTTTTAATGCCCTAATTCGGAGTTTACTTCACCAGTGCTTTTGGTTTCCAAGAAGGATGGGACGTACAGGATGTGTTGCGATTACAGACGAATCAATAAGCAAATAATCAAGGACCATTTCCCAATGCCTTTAATTGAAGATGTTCTCGATCGATTGCAAAGTGGTAAGGTTTTCACCACCTTGGATCTAATTAATGGTTTTTTCCATGTACCAGTTGAACCAGAATCAAGGAAATACACCTCGTTCGTGACGCATAATGGCCAATTCGAATATCTTAAAGTTCCCTTTGATCGATCATCATCGATTCATACACGATGTTTTCAGGAAGCTAGTGAGTGATGGTGTCATGGTAACATACATGGATGACTTGGTCGTGGTAGCTAACAGCTATGAAGAGGCTGTTGTCAAGCTTAAGATGGTGCTAGATGTAGCAAGCGCAAATGGTCTCCATATAAAATGGAGTAAATGTCAATTCTTGAGACCAAACATTGATTTCCTTGGATACATAATTGAAAATGGGACGTTAAGACCATCATCAGAAAAAACAAGAGCCGTTCAAGAATTTCCTAAACCTTCCGACAAGAAGTCACTGCGGAGATTTTTGGGTTTAACCTTTGTATATAAAATCTATAGTACTATCATGGGTGACGAACGACTGGCACGAACCAAGTGACGGCTTATGAAATTACTGGTGCTGAGCCTAACTAAGAGTGTACAGCTGAATTGTAAACTTAAGAATATGGCAAATGAAGAATAAAGTGTAATAATGAAATAATGAGAGAGCTGTATACTTTTTTATAAGAGTTGGAGGGAGGCAAAAAATCAAGCAATTTTGTTTTTTTCAAATGTATTGGTTTTGTCAATGAATAATAGGTTGAGAGTTGGGTGCGTATGCGTATTTGGCTCTGATGTGAGCTGAAATGAAAGTATGATTGTATTTCTTTCTATCGTTGGGAATGACAAAATTTGTATTTGGAAACAAACAATAAAATATATGCTTGCAAGTTATATTGTAAGATTGTATTTGTAACCATGGTTACATTAAATCTTTTTATTTGTTTATTTTACTTTTGTGTTTTCTTTCGTGTTTTGTTTTTATCAGATTTCAGTCGTAAAAATGCTTTGGTGGGGAAAGGTTGCTGCTGTTAGGTGTAATTTTCGTTGTCATTTAGTGTGTATATTTTTGGGTTGTTTTGTTTACTTTCGTTTTTTGTTATTTTTGTTGGTTGTTGTTGGAATATGGTAAACACGTAGGTGGTTGTCATTAACGGCTGCTGGTGCTCATGCTCGGCTGCTGCTGCTGCCGCTCAGCATACGATCGGAATATTTTTGTGCTGGGGTGGGTAAAAAAACGAATTTTTGTTTGGGGTGGTTGATTGCAGGGTTGTCAGATTGGGCTTTTTATCATAAATTGGGCTACCTTTTTCCTTTCTGTCTGTATATCTGTCCGTCTGTATGTCTGCCTGTCTGTCTGTCTGTCTGTCTGTCTGTCTGTCTGTCTGTCTGTCTGTCTGTCTGTCTGTCTGTCTGTCTGTCTGTCTGTCTGGTTTGTATCTGGATCTACAGCCTAAACAAATGGTGCCATTTGCCAAGGGCATGTACTTAGGTTAAAAGTAAACAAGAAAAAAAGTATATTTAACCGGCTTGGACAGGCGGCAATTTTATAAAAAAAATACTTAAAATGGAAAAACATACATAATGTATGTTAAAAAAAACAACTTTTTCACAATTTTAAGTTTGAAAACAATTTTTGTCGAAGCTGTTTACGAAATGAACTTTATTTAAAAATAAACCATGAGAATGGACTTCTGGTTTTCCAAAAACCTACAAAACAATACTGTTAGTGGTTGTTTGTTAATAGGTATACTTTTTCCATTCTAAGTACCTAGGTACTTAACTATTTTTTTTTATAAGACTGCCCCTTCTGTTCAAGCGGGGGGAAATAAAACCCCCACCCGTAGGATTTTTTTTTGTCTACTTTTAACCAATAGTGAGTAAAAGTGATTAAAAACAAATTATTTCTGGAGTTACATGAAATTTAAACAAACAAATACATAAATAAAAATTGCATCCCAATAGTAAAAAAAAAAGTTTTATTCAATAGCAATAAATCAAAACAAAACTATTCATAATAAAACTACCTAATGTATTTTTTCCTAACAAAAACTTAATATACTCTTTATTTTACGCGATGATGGTTTAAATTCCATGAATCGTTATCGTAAGACTGTTATCATAATGTTATAATAAAATTTGGAAAAACTGATAAAACTCCTACTACCTACATAAGGTTAATACAAAAAATTAAAATATCGCAACATGTCCTTAAATAATTCCTTCATAGATGTGGTGAAAAGTTGCAACATTTCTACAAAGATTAAAAATTTCAAGTCAAATACCCAAGATTTGAAAAACAAAATTAAAATAATAAACGAAAATATAATCTACATGCCTACCTACATTATGTATGTACGTAAATATCTATAAATAAACATATAACTTATACCTCAAGCTCACATACAAACACAATCGAGTAATAGAAAGCAATTTGTTTTATTTTTATTTCCATTAATTTATTCTTGTCGTTAGTATGGCACAAGCAACTGATTCATTTGTCTCCCTTGCTCCCCTTATTGTTGCGAGAATCAATGTAATATAACCCTCCCTTACGACTTTTTCATTTTGCTTTTACATTTTTCTTCTATTTCAACTCTCAAATATCAAATACATTTCCATATTAGCGCCGCCTGGTGAAGGCTTATGAAAATAAAAAAAATTGGCTGATGATAGTACTATAGATTTTATATACAAAGGTTTAACTTCATATTTCAGGAAATTCATTCCTAATTTCGCCACTGTAGCCAAACCGTTGAGCGATTTATTAAAGAAGAAAACTATTTTTAAGATGGGAACCGACCAGCAGGTTTCATTTGAACTCTTAAGGAATGCGTTAATTCAGGCACCTGTACTCAAGATTTTTTAACAGCGGGCAATTACTGAAGTCCATACAGATGCCAGCAAGTATGGTTACGGAGCTGTCCTTCTTCAAAAGGATATCGACGATCAAATGCTTCACCCTTTTCAATACATGAGCAGAAAAACAAAAGAACAAGAAGAGAAGTTTTGTTCATATGAGCTTGAAGTACTAGCTATTATAGAGGCGCTGAAGAAGTGGAGAATATACTTAGTGGGGAGACCTATCACCATCGTAACAGACTGCAACGCCTTCACTCAGACCATCCCAAAGAGAGATCTTTCTGACAGAGTAGCACGATGCTTAATGACTTTGATTATAAAGTGGTTCATCGATCAGGAACGCAGATGAGGCATGCTGATGCACTGAGTCGGGTGGCAATGTTAGTTGTTGATACTTTGAGTCATAGAATTAAAGAAGCGCAGTGTCAAGATCCGCAACTGAGTGCAATTCGAAAAGTGTTAGAATACACTCCATATAACGATTATTTTTTGAAGAACGAGGTACTCTATAAAAACCCTACCCAGGAGTTGGTCGCTATACCGGCTGCCATGGAAAAAGAAGTTATCGAGATGGTACATAGAGAAGGACATTTTGGAGCAAAGAAAACAGAAGAACTCGTGTCCAAGACCTACTTCATCATAAACTTGTAACGAAAAGTAAAGGCAATAGTAAGCAATTGTTTAGAATGCATTTTATCTGAGAAGAAGGCAGGAAAGCAAGAAGTATTGCTATCACCAATCGACAAGGAAGACCGCCCTTTACAAACTTATCACATCGACCACATAGGCCCAATGCAAGAAACTAAGAAGATGTATAATCATATACTTGTCGTCGTAGATGCGTTTGCAATATTTGTGTGGCTGTACCCGACTAAAAGTACGACCAGTCAAGAAGTTGTAGACCGTTTGAGAAAGCAAGCAGAGGTTTTTGGGAATCCGAAACTTATTATTTCTGATCGAGGCACAGCATTTACGTCCAAGGTTTTTAACGACTATTGTGAAGAGCAAGGCATTGCTCATTTAGTAATAACAACGGGTGCCCCCCGTGGAAATGGGCAGGTAGAGCGAATTAACATGCTCCTGATACCGTTGTTAACTAAGATGTCACTGGAAAACGACAAAAATTGGTTCAAACATGTCGGACGTGCACAGCAAATCATAAATTCCAACCCACCAAGAAGCACAAAATACTAACCTTTTCGCATTCTTATGGGACTTGAGATGAAAACGAAAGAGGATCACAAACTCCAAGAGATGCTAAGCCAAAAGTTGATCGAGGAAATGAACTCTGAACGAGATGAAATCCGACAAGACGCAAGGGATAATATCTTAGAGTTACAGCGCGAAAACATAGCGGATTACAATCGGAAGAGGAAGGAGCCGAAAACCTACAAGCTCGGAGACTTGGTAGCTGTCAAGAGGTCCCAGTTTGGCCCAGGACTCAAACTTAAGCCAAAGTTTCTTTGACCATACAAAGTAACTCGAATCAACAAACATGATAGATACGAGATTGAAAAGTTAGGAGATAGCGATGGCCCAAAGAAGACGACAGCAGCAGCCGACGCGACGGTATGAAGCCATGGAGGCGGACATCCGAGGCGGATGTCGAGTCAGGACGGCCAAATGTGGGACTGAATGCTACGCAATAGCACCCTATAGTTGCACCGTGGTTGTGCTTTTCCCCTCAATCGCTCTCTCTCTCTATCTCTCTTCACTTGCATCATTCAACATTCAATAGTAATAAAAAGTCAGTTAGTTACAAGCAAGCCGACGATACGCAGTGCGGTACAAATAAATAATTAATCCTTCAATTTTGTAAATTAAATTTAAGAAAACTATCCTCTTTTTGAAATAAATAAATAAAATCCCACACTTATAATTCCTTTTAATTCTTTTTCAAAAAAAAAAACTAGAACTAATAAAAGTCTTAACCCAAAATCGCCCTGGTGGTCCTAACGTGATTTTCACTGTCGTTATGATTGTGTTCGTCTCGATCCAGTCTCAAAGTGACCGTTTCCATGGGGACCTGTTTCGTGGTTTTCTCGGTATGGTCTCGCTTCGGTCTCGCCGTGACATTTACACATGGCTTTTGGCATTGAGCATATTTTGCCATGATCTCGCTAAAGTCTCGCCAAAGTTCTTTTTTTTTCAAAAAATTCGATTGAAAACGCTTAAAATCGTTTTAGCCTTGCTCATCATAAAATCGGTGTGAACTTCTCGCTAGAAATCGGTAGTGCAAAAATCTCCCAATGAAATAAAACAATATTGTTTTTGCACGAATCCAAAACATAGACCCTAAGTGCCTACCTATGTATATTTCAAGTAAAAAAATAACGTTGGCGAGACTTAAGCGAGACCAAAGCGAGATCACGGCAAAACATATGCAATGTCAAGCACCACTGCAAGTCGTTTTTTACAAAACTGCATTTATGAATCGGTTTTCTAATAATATACATAGTACATTAGGATAGTCCTTTTAATGGGTTTTTTTGAGTTTTATTATTTGGATGGACCTAAATCAGCTCTAAATGAAGAAAAAAAATTCCCTATTTTTTCAGATTTTTATATTCATCCCCTATAGTCGCTGTAGGGGAAAATTAAATTTCCCTTTTTTATAATTCGCGTAAAATCTTTTTTACATTTTTACTTTTGCTGTGATTTGATATCTCGAAAACAAGTTGACAAATACTTTATGCTTTCAAATTCATATCTTCTTTATTTTAACCTCAAACTATTAAAAGAATTGTTTAAGCTAATTTTATTATGAAATTTCATGCATTTAAACATTTTTGTTATAAGAGCAAGTACGTGCGACCTAGTCGTTCATTTCATTTGAACTTTTTGTAGCATTTGTGGTCACGTCAACAATGTGTGGTAATTCTATGGAACTGCTGTATATCAAATAATACGCAACCGAAAATGGAAAGCTTTTCAATTTCTTTGATACAGCAATCACTCATTGAAATAACAATATAAGAGTTATGTAGGTTCGATTTTGATTCATAATCTTCGATTCAAAGAGTACATTATGACAATACTGCTAATCTAGTTCACTTTGAATTAAGTCTTCGAAAGCAAGCTTTGGTATTTTATGAAAAAACCCTTGAGTCCATTCAATTTCTGAGGTTCCTCAGGCATAAATTCTTGGGCCACTATTGTTAACAATCTAAAATAATGATCTCTTGCACTAATTCAATAGGCCTTAATGCAGTTCTTGGCGACTGTGCTCAGACATCAATCCATAAATAAGCAAAATACTATTTTTCATAAGCATTAAAGCTTAAACTTAAATGTTTAAGTTCGTTCAGCAAGTAGTTCTCAAATACGAACTTGCTGTTTTGTTTCTAAATCCGAACAATCCGTTCCTTATGATCTTGAATTTCACTTTAAGACTAAACATGAAGTTTCACTTTCCTAGCGCTCTTTTTATCCCTTTGCTCAAAAGATGTATTAATATCTAGGTTCAACATAAAGCGGAAAGTGAAACGTGTCTATTAAAGAGCTTCTTTTGTCGTCATCATAGTATATTTGTACTACAAATTTCATGCAAATGCCTATCAAAGCCAACCTTGATCAATAACCTATTTATGAGCAATTCATATTCTCGAAATAATCGTTTTATTATTCGTTGTTGTGGTTTCAAGATTGGTATTAATAATTCTCCTCGTCGAAATGACGCCTTTTTCATATATAATTCTACATAAAAATCCTCGGATTAATCGCATACGTTATCAAAATGTCAGCTGATAACAATTATATATTTACCAGTACAACATCATAAATTATAACAAAAAATTCATTCAACTATATGTCGCAGTCTTAGTCCCTCTAGAAGGCTAGAGCAATGCAATTATTATTATTATTGCACTTGCAATACGACTCTTCTCGGTGTAAACGTGAATTAATCTAGCCCGCCAAAAACAAACAGCTATGTACTCGTATTAGGAAATAAAATTCAATTTAGCTACTTGTCAGTTTTTTTTTTTTTTTTGAAAAATTGTCTTCTTGCTGTGCAGTGCTGCAACCCCCTTAATCAAAATTAGCATTTTTAAATCCTCTCGTGTTTTATTTTTATTTGTTTATGTTTGCTTTGGCTGAGTTGTTGGTGTATTTTTTCTGCAAACCACAATTGAGTGTAAAATTTGATCTTCGGTCGTGAGCAAGTAGTGTTGTACATCGCGAATTTTTATTATATTCTTTGCTAATTTCTTTTTTAATTATGAAATGAAATTATCTAATTGATATTTATTTTTACATATTTTTTTTATCTTTTAAAATTAGATCAAATAAAATGTTCAAAACAACCGCGGGCTTTTAATAGTTCGTTATTCATCAAAAAAAAAAACAATGTAAATTTGGGCTTGTACTTGCGCCACTGCCTCTACGAGCATTTTCCATTATAATATACGCAGTGCATACAATAACAACAACTAAACAAAAGTGAAGAAATGTGTTGGGAGCATACACTTTTACTTGGGCGGCATCTAAGTGATATTATTCATTTGAAGTCATGCGCCACAAACTTTTTGTATGTTTTTTCTTCTTATTATTATTAATTTTATAAACACATACAACAACAATAACAAAACAAAAAAAATTTGATTTAATTTTATAAGAAGCTCAATTTTATGCTCTAAATATGTTTTCTTTACCTGAGGAAACAGTTTCGAATTGTTGTTGCATCATAATACACGCACTTAACTTTAATTGTTTTTGATTTTCCATTGACTGAGTTTTTTTGTTGTTTTATTATGTGAAAATGTTCACAATATATCACGCATTATGCACTCAGAGAAAATTTTTAATCATTAATAATATTGGAACCGGGAAACAAATGATTAAATTATTATTCATTTTGAGAGAGAAAAGTGTAGATACTGAGTATCTTCATATTAAAATATATCTTTAGAGCTTAGACGAAGCCTTCGGAATCAATGAAATCTTCTTTCTTCAGTAGAGTAATTTAAGTACTGAAAAACTGGGCCTAAGGGTGCCTTATTATTATATTATAAGACACCCTTCTATGCATTTTGGGTTTTGCTTCCAGCTTGTGTTGACTTTACGATAAATAATTGTATCAATTAATTCAATTTTAATTTTAAAACAGAAATTGTGTCAAACTGTTAAAAGATTTTCTTTTGTTTTTCATATAAAATTCTACAATCAGCTTAATTGAAAATTAATGTGTCGCCCGTCTATTCTCATAAGAAAATTCTAATATTTATTTGTTTCCATTAAGTTTTCTCAAAATTATTGTATTTTTATACAAAATACAACTATTTTTGTTGGCATTTTTAAGTTTATTTCAAGTGTGAAGTATGACGAATTTTTGCTTAAAACATGCCGCTTATTATGTTTGCCAACAAAGTTTCTTTTTTTTTTATTTAATTTTAATGTGTTAAAAGAAAAATTTATTTCAATATTTTTGTTTACTTATCTGATTTTTGGCAAACTTGTTGCTTTTTTTTATTTTTATTTTTTTTTTATTCATCACAATTAATTACTTTTGATTTGATTGGTTTATATGAGCTTAATAATATATTCAGAATACAAATTATTTTTAAAATCGTTTTTGATCGTGATGCCAGAAAAAAAACAGTTTTAAATGGAGAAGATAATAATTTTAAGCTGACAAAATGTGATAGATAAATTGTTTTCTTTAAGGTAATTCACTCGGCAGTAAGCTTCTTCAAAGTGACGTTAACATTGACTGGGTTTGAAATTCCATAAATAGGATGATTTCAATATTTTATAGGACCACTGTTCTTAAAATACGGTACATCCTATATGTGCAGTAACATATCGAGTGTTTTCTTCGAGTTGTCCTTTTGAAGTTGTCCACTTCGAAAAACAAAATGTCGTGCTTTAATTATAATTTTTTTTTTTGCGAATGAACTACATTTGTTATTTGGAAAAAAAATGTTTCCTCCTCTGAGGAAAGATCATACAGACGCGTTCAGTGCCACAGTTGGATAGAAAAACCTTAAGCATGGAACCTAAAATTGTTTATGTTTTGCTATGACATTAGACCAATATGAATTTCGGTGGAGAGCTTTGTTTTACATCTAAAGCATTTCCTTAAAAGTAGGCACATACCCCAAATTTGGGTGTTGTTCTTATTTAATAACTCCATCGAACAACAAAATAACGAAAGCGTCTAAAATGACGAAAGCGTCTAAAAGTTAGACAGTAAACGAACTCTTCTTAATTTTGTAGTGAAAGTTGATTTTTTGATTAAATACTGTCAAAGAGACAAAGCTCAATTTTTTGGACATGTATGTATGTATACTGCCGCGGGGTCTCAAAATTCAATTTTTGCCAAATGTCCCAAAACAAAAATTACTTCTTTCTAAACCCTATACAAGATCCACAATACCCATTTCGAATACAAAAAATTAAAAAAAATTCCGACACCCCTCATGTATATGTACCTATCTTAAAAACCATTCATAATTCTTTCAAAAACCATTAGCTTGTTACTATAGGACACCCCTGATGTCTTAAGCTTAAAGAACAAGATAGATAGATCTTTATTTTCGTATTAACAATTACATTTGGTAAGCTACCGCACAGTTTACATACAGAGATTTGATATACTACATTATGATATCTTTCTACTGAATAAGTATATTAATTTATTTTGAAATTTTATATAGTAAGGATATTAATTTTGAAGGAAAATACAAACAAAACCTTCAATGCAAATTGAAAAGGGCAGGTACATTTTGACTCGGATAAAATTTAAACTTCAAAACTATAGTTTTGAAGCAGGTTAGTAAAATGAAGTTAGCATGAATAATAATAAATAATAGAATTTAGTATATTAGTAGATGGTTAGTAAATAAATAAATCAATAAATAAATAATTTGAATAAATAAATAAATCAATAAATAAATAATATGAATAAATAAATAAATAAATAAATAGACGAATAAATTAATAAATATATAAATAAATAAATAAATAAATGATAAATAAATAAATAAATAAATAAATAAATTAATAAATAAATAAATAGATGAATGAATAAATAAATATATATGTAAATAAATATATATAGAATTAAATAAATAATAAGGTACATAGTGAATAAATAAAACATGAATAAATTGACCATTAAACAAAACAAAATAAATATAGAGATAAACAAATATGTAAACAAAATAATACATATCAACATGAATAAATTAACAGTTAAATAAATGAGTAATAGATATCAGAGGTAACAATTAAATAAACAATAAATATTGAGAAAAAAAAATGATTACAAATTACATCAAAAAAAATGGTTAAGGAATCAATTGATTAATAAGTGGATTATCAGAGGTTTCACAATTCAGCAAAAAAGTGCTAGTTAGTTTATTGATTCTTAAAGAAATCATTTCAACATTCGCTTTCTCGTGTAAATCTAGGGTGGAATGGTATCGTGGAAGGTTAAGCATCATTTTGAGTAGCTTGTTCTGCGATACTTGCAGTTTTTAAGGTGACTTTTTGCACATTTTCCCCAAACCTGGCATCCATACAGAAGTATTGCTTGGAATACAACTTTTTGTATTATCATTTTGTTATCTTTGCTAAGGCATGACTTCCTATTTATAAAAGGATATAATATATTAATAGCAATGCTTACTTTTTGCACAGTTTTGGCAATATGCTCCCTAAAAGTTAGTTTTTGATCTAAATAAATACCAAGATATTTAACACTTGAGTCCCATTTGACATTTACACCATTTACGTTAAGCTGGTTGCTTGGAAGATAACAAGACTTCCTTTTTCTACTGAAAAAGATAGCTTGTAGTTTGTCAGCATTCAGCTTTATTTTCCATTTTGTATAATAGTTGGTCATCAAATCGATTGCATTTTTTAAATTTGTCTCAATGTTAAGACTAAATTCATGCGATGAAAAGATACCTGTATCATCCGCGAATATGGCTATTTGATACTCGGGTAACCTGGGAATATCAGCTGTGAAGATATTGTACAGAAAAAGGTCCTAGTACTGATCCCTGTGGGACACCTTGGTTGACATGATAACAGTTTGACGGACAGTTATTGACGAAAACACTAAAGTAGCGGTTAGACAAAAAACTTTGAATTATTTTTACGAGATACATAGGAAACCCGAAACATACCATCTTGTGCACAATCCCGCGGGGTCTCAAAATTCAATTTTGCCAAATGTCCCAAAACAAAAATTACTTCTTTCTAAACCCTATACAAGATCCACAATACCCATTTCGAATACAAAAATTAAAAAAAATTCCGACAACCCTCATGTATATGTACCTATCTTAAAAACCATTCATAATTCTTTCAAAAACCATTAGCTTGTTACTATAGGACACCCCTGATGTCTTAAGCTTAAAGAACAAAATTTGCAATAATAGGTTTCAAAGAAAGCCATGACTGGCACCTTACAAACCAATTTTTCTAGCCGATCCACATACTTATGTTTGTCAAAAATACTAGCATTGAAAGCCTTGAAATCTACTTATTTAAAAGCTTTTAGATTTTGTTTTAAATATTGGATATTCTAAATTAAGATCGTTAAGGAAAGATTTTTTGTTAGCCTAAATTTGAACTACTTTTCTCGTCTTCCCTATCATCTTAATGACAATTCTGATCAAAATTTTGAGTTGAATTTGTTCATGAATGCATAACTTGCTACATATCGGAAGTAAATTGATGAAAAGTTACGTAAAACGAGAAGTGTCACTTTTTCAAAACTTACATTTTTTGAAAAAAAGTGTCAAAAATAAACAAGTGTCGAAAATAAAGTAGAAAACTTACCTCTAGCCAAGGAAAATTAGACTTTTACTTCGAAAAAATTGCGACAAAGCTGATTTTTGGTGGAGTGGCTTATTATGGCGTCTTAAGCATTTCCTGAAAAGTACCCTAAATTTGGCCCGGGGCTAAATTTTTTAGGGGGGGGGGGTGAAAGGGGTTGAAGTTCAGTTTTTTTGGGAATTGCTCCTAAGCTATCGGTTTTATTGAAAAAATGTTGAGGTAAAAATTAAAGTTGATGTTATTCTACACAAAAAATATTAACATACTTTTTTTCGTAGAACCAATATTTTCAGAGAAAAACGTTCAAGAACTTCATGGTGCAGTGAGTTTAGTCCAAAAAATTTATAAAATTTTTGCTTATCGCAGGGCAAATTTTGTTTTGTGATTTATGTTTAAGTACAACTCCTTATTGTAAAATCAAGTTTTTGGGGTGGTAGGGGACAGAGAATGGCCGCCATCTTGAAAACGAGGTTAAATTTGATTTTGTTTAATAACTCGTTGAAATTGCGTTTTTCAAAAATACGACTAAAGGACAGATTTTAGAGGATTAAATTATCTAAAAACTGAGCTATTAAACAGCTCTGTATGTTTATTAATCTCAAAGTTACAGTGGATCAAAGGTCACCTATGCTTCATATATGGTGGGGATGAAATGACGTTTTTTAAGGTTTTTCGCTTATTTGTGAATTTTTTTGATGATGTCTAGAATATATTTTGCACTGCTCTTGATTGTCTGTAAAATGAGTCTTCTATTCTGACCAAAAAAATTCACAAATAAGCGAAAAACCTTAAAAAACGTCATTCCATCCCCACCATATATGAGGCATAGGTGACCTTTGATCCGCTGTAACTTTGAGAAATTTGTTTCTGAAGGGACGATATAACAACAAAAATAGTCTATCATGAAACTTCGTGAAAACATTTCATTTACCTTAATAACACATATTTTGATGCACGGTTAAAAATTCTGGGGTGTTTTTTAACACAGCCTTTGTATTACAGCCGTATTCAATACAGAAAATATTATTTTTTAAATATTAAAGAAATTTTCTAATAACTTTGTATAAAATTCTTATAGATAAGTATTAAAATTGTTTTTTGTAATACCAAAAAGATTACTGATTCCGTATTCCTTTGTAATATCTGATATTATTAAGCTTTAATATATTACTATGGTATCCGCCCTGTGGTCCACTTAGTTTAGACTTTAGATTGGAGGTTCAGAGGTTTCAAACTCCATCTGGAGTTCTCTCTCCCCATTGTGCAAGTGTGTCGCTTGGGCACAGTGCAAACATCTAAGACTGCGCATGTTGTCAAAACTGTATTTGTCAGAAATAAAAATGGCTATTCTTGAGACAACCTCTTCAGGTTGTTGCCATATCAGTTCTTCTAGCTTTGGTCGTTCATCCACAGTCAAAAAAATAAAAGCAAAACATTTTTTGTTTAAATACTAAAACAAAAAAATATTTGTTTATAGCTTTTAAAGCGAAGTATACTGTACATAAAACATGTATGTATTTCTTTTACATGAGTTATATTTGAACAAAAATTAGAATTTCCATGTTTTCACCAAAAATCCCAGTCAATTATCTTCCATCATCTCCCAAAATTTCATACTTCTTAACACAACCCTTAAAAAGATCAAATTTAATAACCTCAACAAAATTCAAATAACCATTACCAAGCTTTACGGCTACATGGACAAATAATTTTTAGATTCTGCACATCTGTGGGATAAAACCAACAGTACTTAATTCATGCTTTTGCGTTGAGTATTAACGGAGAAAAGTGTATTGAAAGAATTTTCATACATTTTGCTAAGCGTATTAATATATAAATTTGCCAAGTATTAAATTTCAATATGTTTTTGGTGTTGTCATATATTTAACCCAGAAAATATTAAAAAGTACCCCAAAATTTTTAACCGTGATGGTAGTTTTTCATCAAGTAACATCAAAACGTAGTCGATACGGCCGTATAAGTAATTCCGTTGTAATTGTAAACTTTTACGAATCCCGAAAAACGCTCTCACCAAATCAAAATTGGTTAATTTTAGTTTGTAACATGTCTAAAAATATGCAAAAAAAAAACCAATACTTCTAGGTCTAAAGGTTCTAGAAGGCGCATATATATACGTATCGAACAAGGCTAAAAGAGGGGGACAGTAAATATGTCCCATAATGGCATCTCTTGCGAATATTACAGAATAGTTATTTCTTCTACAAGATAGAGGCCTTAAACCAATCAATAAGCACCTGCTATTATAAGATGGCATGGTATCAGACCAGTTCAGTTTTTGAATTGCATATTTAGAAAATCTTTTTTGAATTTTATCGATACGAATCTCGAAATGTTTTTTGGAAAGAGGAGACCATACAATAATATTCCAAAATTGGACGAAATAAAGCTACGAATAAGGATTTCAATGTGTAAGGATCCCGAAATTCTTGGGAGTTCCTAAACACAAATCTAGACAGCATTAGCTCTCGATATCACATAATCAATATGCACATTAAAAGATAGCTGTGAATCTAAAATGACTCCTCCTAAATCCTTCTGGTTGTCGATTTGCAATGAAGTATTAGCCATAGTATACTCAAACATCATAGGGATGGTGGACCTTGAAAAAGACATAATTGAACATTTATTTATGTTCCAGCACAAGGAGTTCATACTACGCCATTCATTCAATTTATCAATATCTTTTTGTAGATCTAAACAATCAGCCACTGACTTGAAAATGTTCACATCATCCGCGGACATCAGAGAAGAATTAATGATTGCGGGTAGATCATTAATAAAGAGTAGAAACAGCAAGGGTCCAAGATGACTGCTCTGTGGTACACCAGAGAAATTTTGAATTTTAAAAGATAGTTTAGAGCCAATTTTTACAAACTGTGAGCGATTGCATAAGTAATTGCTAAACCATTTAAGAAGTGTTGAGTGAAAACTAAAAAGGACAATTTTTTTAATAGAATTTGATGGTTTACCTTTGAAAAATCTGTGGAAACAACAATGGTTTGACATTTGTTTTCCATGTTTCAGTAATTCTATGGGTGAATGTGGAACGTATCTCAATGTTCACATTAAGGAGATCAACAAAACATGTTGAAACAATGTTTCAAAGACAAAATTTCCCTTCCCTTAAAAAAACTCTTCGGCTTTTGATATTCTTATGAACTCTTCTGGTTCTTTATTCTTCTCATTATTAGTGAATCATTTTTACCAATTATATGAGGAAACGGATTATTTTTTTTTTTTTCAAAGACGTTTGTGTACTATTTTACCTATACTAGTAGTAATTTAAAAAAAAAATTAACTAAGTGTTATGAGGTGATTTTATGCCTTGAAAAAGAAATATTTTTTTTCTCATCCATGTGTTCATAACTTTATCATAAACTGAACTTAATTAATTAACAAGATAGCCCAATCATAGCGCATAATAAATAAAAACTCATGAAAACTTGCCCAAACGTCAAATAAATACCCTATCAACATTGGCATGAATCCATGTAAATTAGCTCATTTTCCGATGTACTCATGTAACAGAACAAAAAAAAAGTCGTTTTGGTATGAACTTCATGATATTGTTTCCATCATCCAAAAAAGCAAAAATTAAAAAATAATTTAGATCTTAGTAGATTGACCATAAATTTTCAAAAGAATTGATTTCTAGCTGAGTTGGGGAATAATGCTTTAAAAAGTTTAATTACAATAGCCTTTAATTGAAATCTCCAAGCACTTTTTCAGTTACTTAAAAATGTATTTGAAGAAATTCAATAACTATTATTATGAACATGTAATTGAATAGTGTCAATTACTTGCAATTCAATTAGGTTAATTTAATTGAGAACTAAAGTAGTCACACAAAACGCAGTAATGATTACATTTATGATAATTCTAAATAATACAAGGGGGCGGGCGGTGTGAGTTGAAAGAGTTGACGCTAGCCAAGAATTAATATTTTTGTCAGTAATCATTACACACAATTATAATTTAGTAATAAAACAAAGGTAATGAATTACAATTCATGAAATCAATTACCTTTAATGTAATTCACGCAGGGTCTTCTTTGAATAACTTGCAAAAACCCATTACTATTTTCAATTTCATGCAATTCGGAAGTGAATTTTTTTAAATAACATGTCATTTTTAAGTGAATTTTTCATTTACAATTACAAGTAATGGAAATGTATGTTTTTCTCAATAACAATTAATGGAAAAAGTTCCATAACTAATCTCGTATAGTTGAATTGAAAGTAAAAACAAAAACTTGCATAAAGTAATCATTTTAAGACAACTTCACGGCCAATCCAAAATATTTTTCAACTTCTCCATCGAATTTTGGTGAATCGTGTTGAAAAATGTCGTTTCCAGTAATTTGAACTTTCTGCAGATATCGTGCTAAGCAAAAGTGCAGAATCTCCATGGCTTCATTCCAGTTGAAGCCTTCTTGTCTAAATAAAAATTGGGTGTCCAGCATAAAACCGACCAGTTTTACAAAGTTAATTCATAAATTAAATCACAACCCTTTTTATCAATACTTTCTCCCCACTCCTTTAATACAGAATATAAATTTTATACAAAAAAAATTTGAAGTTTTTAGTTCAGAAATAATTATTATCGAACATAACTAACTAGCTTACAAACTTGTATTTGTATATGTACGTTATAACCTGTCAGAACGCATCTATTCTATGCAAAACCCTTGTGATGAATTACTCTTAAAATGGTCGTCTGTGTATTTTTTACTTGTTTTTTTCTTATTCTTTTTTCTCTGATATAAAAATTAATTTCCCTTCAAATTCTTGACATCATATAATTAATTCATAATTTTTTTCTTCATTTTTTTTTTTTAGTTATGATCGTTCTTCAAGACGACGCAAAGAACGTTCAAAACGTTCACATCGTAAGTCACCAACATCCGGAAGACGTGCCCATAAGTATCGCTACAGGGACGAAGCATCTCATAGTAGTTCACGTCGTCGTCATCGTGATCGTCCAAAGGAAAGGGAGAATAGGACATCACCATCTAAGGTAAAACCATTTCTATTTATATACAGGAAAAATATATTTTATTTATAATTTATAACAAAACAAAAACAAACAAAAAAAAGTAAAAAAGAAATAAATAAAAGTTTCAACGAGACAAGAGGTATAAAATGGTTAGGTAAAAAAAGAGTATAATGTATCAATTATGTATATGTTCTTTGTATGTATATATGTAGTTCATTTTATTTTATTTTTATTTTCTATATTTTTGTGTTTCTATAGTTACGTTTTCAGATGTCCTTTACACCATTTAAATCGATAGGTATAACTGCATTTCTAGGGACGTATTTTTTTTTTTTTTAAGAAAAAGATTTTAATTTTTTGTGGATTGCATTATAAAAGGATAATTACATTTTAATTATAAACTTATAAACTAAGTAGGTTTATATTTTTTACTATACAGCAAAGCAAGTTCATGATTTTACTTGGTATTACTTTTTTAACAATGCTTATGAAAGAATTACAAATTTTTTTTTTAATAATCTTAACAATTCTAATTCTAAGCTTTTTGCAGTGGTTTATAAGCTATGTTAAGGTTTTTAGTTTAAGTATCTTCTCATAATGACACAATTACGATACAATCTTGCTTAATATGGGTACCTGTATAAAATTCCGTCCATGTTTGGATTAAAAATTAAAAATTGTTCAACTTTCAAAAATAAAAAATTTCTCACAAAATTATATCTTTTTCACCATAATTTGGTGGCTTTAAAGAACTGGTTTGTTTCCATTTTGCCAGAAAGCCAGTGCCGAGATTCAGCTAATTCGAAGCCGCAGGGAGTGAGTGAGATGAGTCACTTTTCGTCGAAAATCGATTCAGTTAGCAAAAGGGAGTGAGTGAGCGAGTGAAATGAAATGTCAGATTACTCGCCAGATATTTCCGCAGTGACTTGGTGTATGTGTTGGTAAATTTCCAGTTTTGGATAGGTATGTGTGCTCTTCACAAGAATTCCTATTCATGGTTCATGGATAGGAAACGAAATAAAAAACAACAACGTAGATAAAAACAACTACCCTTTTATTGATTCTTTCATTTTATTTTATTATCATATGCACATATATATATTAAATAAATTTATATTCTATTCACTTTCGACACTTTTAAACTTTTTATTTCTCAAGGGTGAAACTCACATTAAACTTTAATTATGACAAAAAAAATAATTGAAACAAAAGATACTCCAAACTCCATTATTAAAGATTCCAATGTTTACATTGTTGTATTTGTTGTTTCATTTCGTTTTGTGTAACGAGTGTGACAAGGAGGTAGAATTTAGCTCTTTTATATTTATTCTTTGTCTCATGTTCGAAACTAAATTCGAACTTACTCATTTCACTTATATAGCTGAATCACTTTTTCGAGTGAAGTGTGATGAGTCGGCGAGTAAGGCGAGTCATCTCATCTCACTCGCTGAAATAGCTGAATCTCGGCACAGAACTGGCTCCAACATTACAAAAATTTTGCATATTCCGTGTGTTAAGGAAGGAGTTCAACAAAATAAAAAACTTCTCACGAAATGCTATCTTTTTTCACCCTAATTTGGCGACTTTAATAAATGGTTTTGTTGCCATTTTTCCAAAAAAGCCAGAACTGGCTCCAACATTGCAAAATTTTGAGCACGTTCCGTGTGCTTAGGAAGGAATTCAAAAAAAAACTTCTCACGTAATTATATTTGTTTTCGCCATAATTTGGTGACTTCAACAAATGTCTCCAATGGAAAATATATTTCGATGTCTTGAAAAAAATCACCCAGTAGAGTTAAAATATGAATTGCACTATCTCGAATATACACAATTCTTCGTAATAGCGAGGTTCTACTGTATTAAAAAATCATTGACTCATTTTTGACTAATAAAATTGTTTGTTTATTTTTATTCTTTGTTTTTAAAAATAAAAAAAATCACTATTATTGTTTACAAATTAACACCGAGTCCCATCTGTCATTCTGTGATAATAAAAAAAAACTGTAAACTTTTGACTTCAATACTAGACAAATAACAAATTAATTCGTACCAATACCAACAATGCTTGCCAATAAATGCATGTGATTTATTTTTACTCATTCAATGTTCACCTGAATTTTTTCGCAAAAACTTACGAATTACCAGACAGTCTGAGGGTCTACTCTAAACCGATTGGGAATATAAGAAAAAAATCACTACATTGTCTTTTCTATTATTTTGTTTGATAAACATATTAAAAAATATTTTTTAATCAATCTGGTGGAAGTTATTAATAATTGAATTTTACATAATTATGGTTGTAAAAACATATAAAAAGGATAATCTTGATGATTTGGTAGGAAAGTCAATATTTGATATTTATGTTGGTGATTTTGTTGAAGAACAAGTATTTAGAGATGACAGCGATGATTATCTTGTAAGTTATTAAAAATTTCATTTTGGAAATCGATGAGGAAATAGATTCATAGTAAATATTGCTTTGCATGGAGTGATTGCAAAATATTATCTGTGTGTGCATCAATTTTTGTTTAGAAAATAAATAACAAAAACATAATACTTGAATTAAGTTTTGGGCTTCTTAAAGCTTGTGTGCATTTGATGCATGTTGAGCTTTTAAAATTTTGTTTTGCGTGTTGCTAATTTCACTTAAAACAAAAGCTTGAATATACATAAAAATGCGTCAATACGTTTAATATCAGTATCAAAATATTAATAAATCGTCAATTAGATACCTAATACCATTTGAGTCAAAAAAGAAGAATTTAATATGAGTGACCAGTCCTAAGAACAAAAGTGATTCAGAAACATTTATTTTTTAAACTGAGCTATATTACTTTTTGGACTTCTCATCAAATTGGTTTGTAGAAAATTAATCAGTAAAATTATATTTTTGTATTGCAATGTGAAAAATATAAATTACATTACTCAAGGATTTTTTTCGAAGGTTTTTAAAGCAGTTCAAAACTGTTTTTAATTGTAACCTTAAATGGCAAAAATAAGTTTTTTTGTATCATAAAATTCATTCAAAATTTTGAAGGTGGTAATCTTCCTCCTAAAATATATTATTCAATATTGTTTAAATATTTCAATTCTTTCTAAGATATCCTTGAATTCTTAAAACATATCAAAAACTATCTGGTCGTATTCATTAGAATTCGCTTCATACCTCTCGGGGGCCCTTATTAAGGCAAAGTTGCGTAAATCCTTATTCATCAAATATTTTCCGACCCATTTTAATTACAATTTTCTTGTGTGAAATAAAGCCTATTTTACAGTTCGTGTGCGAAAAAAAAACAATACATGCAAATATTTTCGCATGTCAAAAATTATTTTTTTGATATCATGGAACGTCATGCAAAACAATGGACCGGCTATCGTTTTGCATGCGAACAAAACTGGTAAATAAAACATATTTTGTTGGATGGTCGATTTGCACTTCAAAAAAAAATATATATATATTCACCTCAAGGTATTATTTGCATGCAAATGGTTTTTGAAAAATAATTGTTTTCCATTTTTAAGCCTATAGTTTATTAATTAAGGGTATATCAATGACTCAATGGGTGGCTTAGGCCAAGGCAACTTTAAGCCTAGTTTACAGTTCCCGTGCGCCAAAAAAGTCTATGCAAATATTCTCACATGTCAAACATGATTGAGGTGAAATACGAAATAAATTTTTTGCATGATTGCCGAACAGTTTCATGCATAAAAAACAACAACCATTGCTTAAATGAAATGTCATGCAAAACAATGGATCGGCAATTGTTTTGCATGCGAAAAAAGTGTGGTGAATAAAATATTTTTTTGAATGGTCGGCTTACACTTAAAGCCTAGTTGACAGTTCCCGTGCGAAAAAAAAATATTTGCAAATATTTTAGCATGTTATAAATTATGGAGGTAAAAAACTAAATTATTTTTTTGTATGACTGGTTTACAGTTCCATGCAAAAATAGTTTTTGCACCCAAAGATAATTGTTTTCCATTTATAGACCTACAGTTTATATATTAAAGGTAAGTTAATGACTCAATGGGTGGCTTAGGCCAAGGCAAACATTTTTCGCCCTGAAAGGTGGAAAATGGTCTTAAAAATGTTGATCTTTTTTTCGCAAAATTTTGATTTTTTTCGCATGGGAATTGTAAACTATGCTTACAGTACAAAAAAGAGAAATCTACGTTTAGAGTTCATACTAAAATATAGTTATGTAGCCACTATTCGACTGAAAACATATTGAAACGTTTCCGCGAAACTAGGCCTCAGAAAAAACGCCCCAATAGAAAAATGGAATAAGGGTCCAATTTATTTCCTGTGACTAATTTTGTGGAGCCTTTGAAAACGTTTGTTATTGAGCCTATTTGCTGTGAATTGTATCATAAGAATCAATGCATTGTTGTTTTATAGGTTAGAATAAAACGTTTTAATTGATAAGGTATGCTAATGCTAATACTCTTCACGTTTTTTCATATCATTTACACTACAGGAAAAGGAACTAATTTTCAAAACCAATACTTCTTAGTCATTATTATTCTTGTAAGATAAGCGAAGATTGGCGAACAAAGGAAGATCCGATTTAAGATTCGATTCGCTAGTCATTAACAAAATAATATAGGTAAATAAATGGGGACCTAATTGGTTACCTTGAGGAATATCGGGATTCACAATGATCCTTGTTGAACTGATTTGCAACATAAGTATGACTCCAGCCGAATAAAAAAACAATTTGAGAATGCATTGGTAAAATAATATTTTTTTATATTAAGCTATGATTTAAACAGCCAAACGTTTTTAAAAAAAAATTGAATTATTCGACATGAATTAAAATCCATATTGGTTTTATCCCACAACATCAGAAGTTTACCCTCCATAAATCCAAGTTAATTTGAAATAACGTCTTTGGATCTTGGTTGGTTTCTAAAATATTTTTGTATAAAGATTAAAGTTAAAACCGTCGAGGTCTTTGTAAGTGTCACTACAGCTCGTGTGATATCTGCCACTGCCACATCCACTGTCAATGATTAAGGTTTGTTTAACCTTCATATTTCAAACAAAAATGGTTTAACCGCGACACTTACAAAGCTCACGAATAGAAAAAGAGCTGCATTAAATGTTAACAATATTTAATGAAGTTTCCCGATAAGAATATGATTTCTATAGTTTCGCGCCAATGTTTTTCTGGCTTAAGGGTGCGTGCACTGTTGTTTAGAAGCGGACAAAAATCGTTGTACCGAATTTTTCTTAAATTAATAGTTGTACCATGGGGAACAGTTTTTTTTTATAAAATCAGGCCATTTTAGAAAACTTCAAATCAACGCCAATTTGAACGTCTAATAATCAACATTTCTTCACGCAAATTTTCCAATCGTCAAATTTGCAATCGTTTTGTTCGCAGAAAGTCTTTTTGATCAATGTCTAGCAATTCTCTTGTAATTTTTTTAGTTTGAGTTGGTATCTACCTACTACTTTTATTCAATACACCTCCAAAAAATGGCGTGGCTAAGACCTAGTATGGCCTAATTTAAAAAAAAGGTATTTCCTGCACATTTTATTCTATTTATCTTTTTTCATTTTCTACGGGACTGATTAAGAAAAGGAAATGTTGTCAAAAACGCCTCCTAAAGTGGGCGTGGAAAAAAGTTTTGTATGGCTGAATTTTTACAAATATAATTTTCCACAACTTCTCTAAAGAACACACCCCTTTTATTTATATCAACTTTGACAGTTCGATGAGTTATTTTAAAAAGTGGGCTTGTCAGTGGGCGGAAATTTTCTTTGATAATGTCTTATGATAGCTTTCATCATGTCTGAAAGTTCATTTCCAATCGGTTGACTCCTTCAAATTTTTTAGATTTAAGACCGCTTCTCCATACAACTTGAACCCTTTTATACGAGGAATAGATTTTGTATACATTTTTGGTTTTCTATATTTTTCTTTTTAAAATTAATTTTAAAAATCGAAATGTTTAAAACGCCGTTGTTTAATGGGGTTTATTCAAAGACGTTGTTTAAGCTGTTGCTGGACAAAACTGGAATTTACCTGATGAAGTTTCTATGTGATAAACTACCGATGTACCTAGCAACAGCTTAAGCTAGAACCATGATTATGTCCCAATGAGCATTTATAGAATACCGTGAACAAAAACGTTGTCCTCTGTAGAAAGTCGGATTTTATTGAGAGTTGTAAGAAGCCACTATGCCATGGCTCTCCACGAGCTGTTGTACCACCAAAACCAAGTATGTATTTATTTTTCTTTTAATAAAGAAATTGCTCTGTTGGTACAATTCCAAATATAACTTTGGCAAATCCAAAATTATGGAATTTATATTTCTAAATTTTAACTTTTTCCTAATTCTTCTAAAAATATGTTTGCATACAAAAAATATTACTCATACGCCACATAGCCCCACCACAAGAATTTAAATGTTGGCCTCCTAAAAGTATGAATTAGTTTTGCTGAAATTTTCTTCAAAATTCAAAATGAACCGCCTCCGTAGCCAATACAGAAACGAAACAATTATTTCCATCCATTCATTTATTTTTTGGATGTAATGAGCCATTACATTGAAAACGCCAATGAATCATTTGTTTATTTTTGTTCCTATTTTAAAATAGACAGTTTTCCACTAAAAAATCAAATAAAAATAAACAAAATATTACCCACCACAAAAGTTGAGATTTTGTAGCATTTTTTGAAAACTCTTGTGCGATCTTAAGAGTTTTATTTGTTTTATTTTTTTTTTTTTTTTATAAATCTCAAGAGACCCAAGATTTAAGATTAAAAAGAAATATTCTCTTGAGTGTAAAGTTTTTTTTAATCAAAACAAAAGATTTATCAAATATTATCCCTTTCTCTCTTGATTTTTCTCCAGAATATATAGTCATCCTCTTCCGTGTGATCGCAATTTATCTGCGCATGACTGCAACCACTAATTTGATGCAAAACTTCTTCTTTTTCTTGAGGACGTCATGTAAACAACAAGAAAATACTGCGCGCGTAGAAAAATCTTAAAAAACAAAACGTCATGATTATTGCGCATTGATTTTTCTCTTGCTCTCACTGACACTCTCTCCTCTATCTCTCTGTATTTATATCTGGATTTGTATGTATCCTTTTATTCTAACTACACCTTTCTCTGTTCTCATGAACAAAAAAAAAAGTGATTAAAAAAAATCGTATCTGTGATTTTTTTTTCGCCTTGCGAACTTTTTAATGTTGTGAAGATGTGAGTCGTTTTGTGTGCAGGTCTGTCAGACTGTCTATCTATCCTCTGCGCCTTAGAGTAAAACTTACCCACCGCAGAACATCTTCATTTGTCGGTTGTGCGCGGCGAACAGAAATCCGTTCCCCAAAAAAAAAAGAAAAAAATCCACCTTCTCTCAATATAAATTTTATTTTGAGGAACTAGAGATTTTTTTTCTATTTTGTTTAGAAATAAAATTTCGTTGAAGTTATTCTTCTTATTGCAAAATATAAGGAGAAAAAAATGTAAAAATAAAAATAAATTTCTACATACATATTTAAATTTAATACTTAAACATTTTTTTTTTTGTTTTTGTCCTTACCTCTACCTCATTACCTCAGTTAATTGTGTATGATCGATCCTAACGTGAATTAAGTGACGAAAATATAAATCATCAACCAAAACTAGATAGAATTTTTTTTTTGGTACAAAAGTGCTTCTTAACATAAATTTTAAAATTAAAAAAAAAAGATTGAAAAATGTTTATTTCCTTCTCATTATGACTGCGGATCAGTGAATATTTTTGACGCCATTGAGTCGAATGTGTTTTTAATTTTTTTTTTCTTCTTTCTCGAGAGGGATCAACTTATCTATTTTAATCTGTGATATAACATTGAAAATATAAATTGCAAAAAGTACAAGAAAGAAATTTTAAATTCATTTTCTTCGTTCGACTTTTGTGTTTTTTTTTTTGTCGATTTTGTTTTTGATGTGAGAAAGAGTGAAAATATTGCTGAACGTCGTATTCATCCTCGTCGTCGTCGTTTGGAAAATTGGATTATTGTCGGTGTAGACAAAATATAACCCATACGTACGCACTCGAAAAATAAGGAAAACTTCTTCCCCTTCCCTTTGGATACAGACAGAGATACACGTTTTGCGCCTACTTAATGGCTGCTGAATTTTCATCATGTTGTTGTGTAGTATAAATGAATGTTTAGTTTGAGCAAATAAAACGAAAAAAAAAAACAAAAAGTAAAAAGTAAAAATCCGAACGTGTGATGTAAAATAATGGAGGAAAAAACTATTTTTAGAAAAATACACTTCTATTTTGAGTTTAATTTTCCTTTAACCAATTTTTGACAAATGAATACAACAACAACAACAACAGAATTACAAATCGGGAACAATAACAAAAACAGTGTTCTAGTTTTTTTTTTCTATACAACAACTTCTTCCCATTATTTTTTTATTAATTTAATTTTCTTCTTCTTCGAATCTTGTTGATGATAAATAACATTTTTATTTAGTATTATTTTTTTATTGCTTTTCCTGTATATATCATTAATAATATAATTTGTAATGCTTACCAAATTTTATTTTACCATGCGCCCGGTACAAAATTTCATTTCAAAATACATATATCGAAAACACGATAAATAGAAGTGAACAAAAGAAAAAAAAATTAACTGAATTTAGATCGATTGCTTAATAAATTAAGAAGTAAAAAAAAGGAAATGACAAATAATTAAAGGAAAGAAATAAACCGATTAATGTTAATGCACATACATATGTACATAGTTATTTGAGAAAAAATAGAAAATAAAACTATAACTATAGAAAAATGTCGTCAAAGATCAAGGTTGCACGTTTCGTAATTTAGTAGATTAACATATTTGAAATTATCTCTTGACTTCTTAACAAATAAGAAATTCAATTTCAAGATATAAAATGTCATTATGTTACTTGAGTTATGCTGCCGTTATTATGCAAAAAAAAATAAAATCGGCAGGAATTACATGATCCCTGATTTAAATTTATTTTCTTTTTGACATTTCAAGTTCAACAAAATTTTTGTACTTCCTTAAGCCTTGTTAGAATTTGTATCAAGTTATTTTTGTAATAAAATCAATCGAGGACTTTCTGAAATAATTGACAATTCCATATTTACTTCAAGCATATTTTCGAATATGGCTGTTTTCGACAAACGTCGTCTGCGTCAAAAATGCATTTGTAGAATTTTCTTAAGTCCAAGCTGCAAAAGTCTTCTGTTCGAAATCGCAAATTCAAATCTTACTGTTCATTAGTTAATGCAATTTGCTAAAGTCATTCGAAAACATCATTTGCGGTGCAATTCTGCATTAAGAAAATGTAGTTGATGACATTAATATTGAAAATCCTGATAACGTGCTCGTAAACGTCAAATGCGTTTGCCAGAAAATTGACTGAAGTTGATCAAAATGATTTTGTTTGTGGGAACAGGACGATTCCTTTTTGATGAAAGCAATACAGTAGACGCTCGATATAGTGAATTAATAAAAACCAGGCCTGTTCACTATTTCGAGATTGTTCACTTTTTCGAGCGGGAGTTTTCTAAGGCTTTCTCAAGATGAATTTGATCTAAAATGCACATTTCGTTCGATGTGAATGTTTTTAATTTTATTTAAGCATTAAACAAGGCTTTCACTCAGGTTAAAACAAAAAACTGAAACAGTTTCTCAGAGCTCTCAAGCTAAAAAATTTAAACTTTTTTACTCCTACCACTCCAAAAGCTGTTTTCCATTCAAGGAGTAGACATGTAACACACACAATGCCTTCGAGTTATTTATGTTCATAAACATGTTTTTTTTAATATCGGCCTAATTTTTCACTGTATATCCAATTAGAATTTATAGCCAGGCTACGGGAATGCTCATTTATAAGTATTAATTTTTTGCTCTCTGATCATATTTTGCTTATGAGCATGAGCAGTTTCCAAATACTCATGAGCATGAGTATGATCAAAAATAAAAATAGGAATGCTCACTCATAGATTCGGAGCAAACGTAGAATAATTATTGAATGCTCACTTCATGAGTAGTTCTTAGTAGCTCATGAGTTATTCTTCAAAACAACATGCATTTATGAATTGGTTTCCTACTACTACTTGAACTAACAAATGCCTAAATAAAACAAATTATTTATGTTTACGACGAATGTTTCAATGTGTTTTCATTCTAAATTCTAAAATAATAACTTCGTTATAATAGTGCTCATAGGCTGAGCATGACCATATTCAAAGCTTAAATAAAAATGCACACAGCTAATTAGTCATCAGTCATCAGAGCCAATCATAAATCCTCATCGATTTGGTTTTGCTCACTCGTGAGCAATTCCTTACACTGATTAATATTCTTGTGAAAGATGATCTTCCTCTTATCGATGATAACCTTTATCCATATGTGTTAATCGGACACAAAAACTCATTAATTTACAGATGATTGAAATGTGGAATAATTGCGGATTTGTTCACCCTTTTTGTAGAGAAACTTATTTACATTTATGCTGCCTGTAACTTAGTGAATTTTAATCCGATTCATACAAAACAGCTTATCGTTGAAAAGTGTAAGATCATATTTTTCAAAAGATGCGCAGCTTATACCAATGGGATATACTGTTATTGAAATATATCCCAGAATTTGTAGCAAAAAAAAAACATACACTCCTCGTCAACTGAATACGCACAAACATTTTTGAATATATTTTATCCATTTTTTCCAAACAGTGATGGTTATTATGCCATCTGTTGATGGTAAAAATTTTCATAACATATAAATAACAGAATTTCAAAGTTTTATCCAAAAACAACCGTGAGTTTTTCCTTCAACCACTTCCAAAGTGTAACTTATGCAAAGTAGAAGTTTTTTTTTGAGTCAACTGAATAGGTACAAAAATTAAAATTGGTATTGGAATGGAATGAAACAAGTTTTTGTTTAAGTTTAGTAGTGGGTACTTCCACCTTTATTTTTAATTACTTCGTAAATTCGATCCGGCATGGAATCGTATAGCTTTTTAATGTAATTTAACGAAATTTCGCTCCACGCTAATTTGATTGCAGAAATTAAGGTTTCTTTGTCTTCGAACTGACGACCACCCTCATAAACTTTGCGTACTAACCATCCCCAGACATTTTTTATGATGTTTAGATCAGGTGAGTACGGCGGCCATTGAAGCAACTGCACTTGTTGCTCCTCTATCCATGTTTTTATTATGCGCGCTGAGTGAATAGGCGCATTATCATGTTGGTAGGTCCAGTTTATGGGTCCAAAGATGTTAGAAAATTTAGGAAAATTTCTTTCCAAAATTACTTTATACCCAGCTGCTGTCATTCTTGATGTTACAACCTCGAGCTCAACTGTTCCATAATAACTGACTGCTCCCCATATCATGACACCTCCTTCACGACTATGATGGCGCTTTAAAAATCTTTTTTCTTTTCTTTAGTCGTGAAAATAGAAGTTGAACCCATCAGGGCCATCGAAATTAAACTTTTTTTCATCTGAAAAAACCACGTGATACCATTCTTTTTTCCAACTCATGTGAAGTCTTGAAAAATCTAATCGCAACATTTTCCGTCTCTCGTCAAGTGGTGGTTTTTTCTTAAGTTTCATTCGTTTAAGATGGCTTGAGTTGTTGATTACTCTTAATACTGTTGAGCAACTTGCGTTTACGCCGACTTTTTGTTTTATTTTTGCCACAGAATCAGAAGAATTTGATGCATATCTTAAAATTCTTCGTCTCTCAGCTGCTGTTGTTGCTGTTTTCTTACCTCCCTTCATGTTTTTGCCGTATGCATCTTTATTTTTCAAGTAAGAATAAACTACATTAAAACTTCGGCCAACTTTATCAGCTATTGCACATCCAGTTAGGCCTTGGTCTCTAAGTAAATCGATTTTAGCTTGTTAAGACACGTAGATCTACCCATTTTTCTTAAAACTTGAAATCAAGAATTAAATTTTACTGAAAACACTAAAATCGTTAATTTAAACTTTCAAGCACTCCAAAAAACTTATAAACAACGAAGAAAATGGCGTTGTACCTATTCAGTTGACTAAAAAAAAAAACTCCTACTTTGCATATAAAACACTTTGCAAGTGGTTGAAGAAAAACTCACGGTTGTTTTTGGATAATTCTTTCGGAATTATCTGCTTAACATCTTTAGGGAATAGTTAGCATCAACAGATGGCATAATAACCATCACTGTTTGGAAAAAATGGATAAAGTATATTAAAAAATGTTTGTGCGTATTCAGTTGACGAGGAGTGTATTTTAACGAATATATAAAAACCGCTCCTTAAGAAAAAAAAAAACTAAATTTTGTTTTTTCCTAAACAAAATTAGTCGAGAGAAGAATAGTTGTTGGTATCTATTGTTCGCTCATCTGATATCTCAGCCCCAACAAGCATTATTCTACATGACCCGCCTTATGAAACAGTCTAGTTTGTAACGAGGCCCTAGAAAGTTTTACATTGACAAGGATCTTGCAAGGGTTACTTTCGAAATTCTCTAGGGACTCGCCAATTATGAAAACTTTTGCTTCGAGAGCAGAAACAAACCATGGCAAAACGAAGTTATTCCATCTGAGAAGCTAACGACTGGGCTTATTCGCAATAATATATCATATCATTGTGTACTGAGTACAAAGTTGTATGTTTTTCTTATATGCAAGGTATTTCTAATGGGATAGCAAAACTAGCGTAACAAGATTTTACTAGCAAGGGCCTCACAAATGACATATTTTCCTTGTCTACTTTTTCCCTAGGTAGGAGCTTTGCTTCTAGACTTTAAATTTACTTGGCAAAAACTTGCTATTTTTTTTAGATGGGGGAGATCATACCCTTCTGGGAAAACGATCTTGTTTTCTACGGAGCACTAGAAAGTTTTGCATATATGTATTAACAGGGGACTAACAAGGTTACTATCAAAACTCACTAGACCAGTGTTTTCAAACGGTTTTTATGCATCAGAATTACAAAATCGAATTGCTGCCCCCTGTGGGACGTGGGCCCCACGTTGCGAAACACTGCACTAAACCCTTGCCAAAAGTTAACCCTTTGCCTCAAGCGACAAACAAACAAATAAAGTTGGCCTATTTGGGATTCGATCAGTTAACTTTTTGACACAACAAGTGAAGAAAGTTTATAATTTGGCTGCTGAGCTCAAATCCGTCATTCATTTTTCGACCCCAGCTAAGGCTTTCGAGATATTTCCGTTATAAAATGATAAAATAACCTTTTTTCCCTGTTTTGAGGTTAAATACCAGCAAAAGGTATCATTTTTCAATAAACTTAGTAACTGATGCCTAAATTTCTTAAAAAATTGGTAATACTCTTGTTAATTTTCTTGTACTCTCCGAGATTTCCTTACAGCTTGTTGCTTATGTAAGTTCAAAAATAACGAAAAACCAGAGCTGATGGCAGAAAACGGATTTGGACTGAGCGTCAAAAATTACATTTAGAACAAGTTTGAAATGCCCATGTCAAAAACCGTGTTAACCTGTGTTATTCATACCCATCAAATGTATATTTGTTTTTGTAATGATTGGGGTATTCCTGATGCAAAACTCAGCCAACAAGTTTCTAGTAGCAAGGGCCTCACGAGTATTTGACAAGAAAACTTTCCAGTACCTTGACTTATCTTGGCCTTTTAATTGAATTGAATATATGACTATACTATAACGGTACAAGTATCGTGTGTTGAAACTGGTGATAGCAAGATATAGGTTAAACGTTTATTAGCACTCCCCTGGTTTGGGTTCTGGTAATCAACCAGATAATTTAGTTTCAATAAGTAAGCGGTGCCAATGCAATGGCAGTGATGATGGCTAGTAAAAATGTATTCCGACTCTTGGTTAGTTACTTCAAACAGCCTTGTTATCAATAATTGAAGCACTGAAAAACTTAATTGGAGGTTCAGCACGTTCGCAACTGGATTTAATCGAGTTAAGTCGATACAATCAAGCATTCGTAGTTCCTAATGTGACTCAGTCGATTGTTTTCAATATTTTGCTTCATCGCTGAAGATGATTTTTCATTGAAATTTCTTCAAACTATTGCAGAGCCCAAATCGGAGAAATTTCGGAGCTTCATATGATCAAGAGTCTTCAGTTCTGAAGTTAATTTGATTTTATTGGGTTGTGGTTGCAAAATTCTCAACAATGTGGCCCGATACATTCAAACACATGTGAACAGCTTGGAATTGACTGATTTGGCTCATTTTCAACCGAAGCATTAGTGGCTGCGATATATTCGGTATTTCAACTTAGTGCACTGTCTCACTTGCACAAAAGCAATCAGTAGTGAATAAGGTGTCTTAAGATGTATCCACTAAGGCAAGCACAGACTATCTGGTGCGACGATTATTACGAAGAAAATTGGAGTAACCCCTTGAACAGAATAAATGTAGCTGCAGCTGGTAACAAGAGCTGAATTTTGTTTAACTTCTGCTACACCATACATTCCTTGCTACAAGCAATAAAAGCTACGGCCACCGATTTCGGCTGTAATTTTTTATAATTTCCAAAACTGGTTTATAAAACTATAGCCTATTTTGTATACTCTCCGTAAAATTTTCGACACCACCTTTTCGAAAAATTATGTTAATCTATCGTGCAAGATGTTCTTTCCGCACAGTGTAGGCTGAAAAGCGCGCACACCGTATTGTATTTACATATATTGAAGGCTTTATTGAAAACAATGTCATTTTTAAATTAAACAAAGAAACAAAAAATAATCAGAGATTATTTATTTATCTTGAAATTCTTAAAAGTAAAAAACAGGAATTAAAACGTGCATTCTCTTCGAGGTTATTTCTTCTTCCCCAACGTTAAAATTCAATTGAAATTCTTTTTTTTTTTACCTTCCTTAAGTTGCATATTTTATTGAATAGTTCTTTACCTCCCCTTACTTATCTTTCTTCCATTTTAGATTTCTTTTTTTTTTGTTGTCAACATATAGACGAAGTTGTTTAGTTCACACTTCTTTTTGTCTTTTTTTTTTTGTAAATTTCTTTGATGATAATAGAAATTGCGCGAAACAGTGCCAAGCAATCGCATTCGAAATAGTTTATTCATAGATTTGAAATTTTGTACCGCTCATCACTGGCAAAGCATTGCAAAACTACGCGTTAAGCAATTCATCGAGTCGATGTACCTACGTTCGATCAATCAATCCATTTAGAATAAAATAAAAAACAAAAAATAATCGCAATTTTCATTCAAGCAAGCTTTTTATAGAAAATTATGCACAAACTTTATCGCTAAAATCATAAAAAAACACTTAAATAAAGCCAATTTACTAAATTAATATAAAAATGGACTATGAACATAGTGAATTCCTCGCACTAAGCAGTGCTTCGTCGAATAGTCTGACAAACTTAAAAAAAACTGTCGATACCACCAATGACAAAATCAATAATAACACCAGCAACATCGAAACCTGCAGTAGTCCAATTGACAATTCAACTGAAAATATTACTGCAACACCGCAACATAATTTTCATTCGCGGCAGCGCAGCTATAGCAGCAGCAACAGCGATGAGGTGTCGTCTGCAGCACCTCGCAATGCCCTATTCTCGTGTTCAACGCCGGTTTGTTTGAAATTAACAACCCTACCGCAATTTATTCCCATTGACTATCAAGGTCAAGAGTCGTCGACTTCGAAATCATCGATGTCGTCGTCATCGGGTTCGTCGTCGGTGAGAGCAGACAGTGGTATTGGCGGTTGTAGCAGCAGCAGCAGTGGTGGTGGTGGTGGCGACAGCAGTAGCAACAATACCAATAATCATTTGCTAATAACGACAACCACAACAACCACCGAGAACGTTAATCCAGATCCCGATGGAAAAGGCGGCCAAGAGCAAACCACCACAAAGACTACGACAACAACAACTACCACGGCGATACCAGTTTCGGTGCCCGATTTGGCCAAACTCGATTTAACCTCTCCGAATGGAATCGTATTCAAGAGTGGAGACCTTCGCATGACGATGAGTGAACTTGACGAGTTCGTTGAGTCAGCTGTAGCTGAAACCCTTGCGGCTGTCCAAGCAGACAAACCCAAACCAAGTCATCGAGTGAAGACACCACCACCGGTAGGGGTCAATTTGGGTGTCACTCTGAAACGAGTCACACCTCCCAAAACGCAAATATCTGTGAAGAACGGTCCAATGCTAGGGGTCGTGCTGCGTAAGGTTGAGAAGAAAGTCGAACCTCAAAAGAGTATTCTTGACGACGATAAGCCACTTTATCATCTGTCAATAGTTCGCACTGGTGGCGATAGTCCTCCATCTAAGCCCAAGTTGAAACCAAAGCTAAAGCCAAGGCTTCCAAAACCTGTTCCATTACAGAAAGTGGCTACAATTGCTGCAATTCCTTTAACTCGTCCATCTACGTCTGCTGCAGGAAAAACTACTGCTGTTGCTGCTAAGCCACCCGTTAGTACGACTGCTGCTGCTGCTAAACTTGCTGTTCCGCCACCTGGAACGGCCTTACAAAAGACCAAATCGGCAACGGCTATTAAACCTTCCAGGCCACAGCCGGGCGTGCCAATTACCATTCAAAAAATCGAAGGCGATAAGATTATTATAATCAAAAAGATACAAATCCCGAAGAATAGTAAAGTGCCTGCTAATTTCATACAGGTTGGTTGTATCTGTCTGTCTGTTTGTTGTTTGTTAATTTATAATTGTTTTATGGTTGTTGGTGGTGTCGTCGGTTGTTGATAGTTTTAAATGCAAGTCATATAGAGTATAGAAGAGTTAAAATGTCTCGAGATGTCATTTTTAATGTTGCCATAAAGTATCATTCATTATTGATTGTTGGAATAAGGTAATCATGTATCTTACATGTATGACACATATGCATGTCTGCAAAAAGATTGTTTTCATCATTTATAAAATATATCACAATGATAATGTCATGTCTTGAGTTGACTCATTAAAATCAGTTTTCAAAAAACTAAATTTAAAAAACTTATCATCAAGCTGGATGTCAACATGTCTCAAATGTCACAAAAGTCAGATTACGGCAGTAAATCGTAACCTAAGTTTAGAGGTTTGCAAAGGTCAGTAGTTCAACAACTCATACTCGTAGCATGATGTCACCTTACGACATCGCGAAATTTGTATTTCCGAAATCTTCAACTACACAAATAGGAAATCTGTGGCATTAAAAATTGACAAGTGTGACATGTGTCATCATGAAAATTCTTTAATTGACAAAATAAACTGTCAAATTGTTTCTCCATGGCGACAGTTATGTATCAATTTACTATCTATTTGAATCATACTGATGACTGATACTCAAGATGATGTCAAGAATCGAGTGACAAGTTCATACTGTCAAGAACAAAACTTCTATAAGAACTTCTATAAGAACAAAACATTCAATTAACAATTTTCCGATATTTAAAAAGAAATCGTCAAAATGTAATCGATTTAGTACCTTACGGTATTTAGCTATTGATAAGTCAGTAGGACTATCAGGCTGGTGGTTTCGAATCAGGTATAGCCTTTTGCGAGGAAATTGTAGGTCTCATCCATTCTTGTCGACTGACAACACGCATACAGAAGTGGTTTAGAGTTAAAAACAAGAATCTTCTGGTTTCGATTCTGAAATTAAAACCAGAAGCATTTTCTCTTCTTTTCAGAAAAAAAAAACTGTCATTCTGACCCAAATCGAAAAGGCTATTATCTTTTTACTATCGAACTAACTGCATATGTCAGTTTGACGTTAATAAATGTCGAATAAAGGTGTGTTTGCTTTGTTTCGTGTCAGTATTACATTGAGAAATGTCAAATAAAGGTGTGTTTGCTTCGTTTTTTGTTCTTACATGCAAATTATTGTGTGAGGAGTGTTCATTAAAAACAAAAAGTTCGAACTCGATTCTTGTTTAAAATAGTTTAAAATTAAGAACAAAAACAGAAGCTGAACTAAAACTAGCAAACCGGGAAATGGTATTATATCTAATACCTAAGCTTAAAGTCGGTTAAGTTTCTATGAAATTTCGTAGGAAATATATAAGTGTTTTTCCATCTGTCGTCTATCTTCTATGCATTTACATTAAAAGTAGATAATAGAACTCGCTTTGAAGCTGTCCAATTATATCTTGGTAACTTTCACTATACTGTACGGTGCCGGCCGATCAATAGAAGGGATTTCTTTCAAGTTACAAAGTCTCATATAAAAGCAATACGTTCACCTGCCAATACAGTTTCGACTTGATTTCCCTAATAATTGGTTTTGATTCCTCTATCTTCTTCCAATAGCTCCTATCTGATGACACGTATCATTGGTGTTTGGGTCTTATTTTGCTATTATCTTGTGTTCTCTCGATGCCCCAGCAACAAATCGGGTCTATTACATCAAAGTCAGGTCAGTCAAGTCATCATTCTTGATCCTCATATAAAATGCAAAAGTTGTTGAATTCTCATTTTGCTTCGCCATGACGAGATCTGAAACGCTCAAGGGATCACTTTGTTCATAGTGGGTTAGATCTGTGTTCTGATTTACACAAGTTCTGACGAAATTGCACTAATCAATCAATATCAGCTGATTAGGGTTTTTGATAATTAAGAACTAAAATAATACCTCTGTTCGTGTACTACCCAAAACAGCCCATTTTAGTCCAAAGTTCTGTCAATATCATTTTTTTTTTATATGATCTTTGATAGAACTTTGGACTAAAATGGGTAGAAATTGGCAGTTTTGGCTAGTATGCGAACAGACCTATGGTATTCACTGATCAAAATTTTGGAAACACATTCGATGATTTACCACTTGCACTAATCATTGATTAAAGATGATTAACTGAACAAACAGCATGCACAATAATTCTTTGATCGGTGTCAGAACTGCACACACGGGGCTTGACTTATATTCTAACGATTTTTGAAAAAGCTAAATGGACGAGAAAGAGGAAGGAACTGTAAATGTCCTGCTCTATCCTAAAGACGAAGGCTATATTAGCCGCGTTTTATTATCTCTGGGTCTGAGTGGAGGTTATCTTTTAACGTGTATTACAAAAACAACATGGAATCCAGGTTTCTATCGAGGTTAATTTCAATAACCCAGATACAGGTTTTCACTCTGACCGCCAGAGGGCTATTTACCATTGTGAATTATGTCAGCAATTTGTCAGCAGTTTTGTGAATAGAGAGGAAAAGAGACAGGCCTTACAAAAAAAACACAATAAACATAAGAAAAAAAGAGACTGATACAAGCACTGCTTTTGCACTAACCCAGATCGTTTTATTTTCACGAGTGGAAACATATGGGCTATGAGCGATAATAAAACGCGGCTATTGTAAAGATTTATTATGCAATGAGCCTAGTGATCTGGTTAACGTGGAGCTAGTAGTCTCTAACGCTTCATAAAGAACTTCAAATGTGGTTTCAACGAGCAGGAAGGAAGTTTTCTAAAATCAACTTATGGTGTTAGTGTTTTAGTTTCCTGTTAGCAGTCACTTCAACCGGACCTAACCTTGCTTTGTCCAAAGAAAAACCATTTTTTCCATTGGATGGTGACGGAAGAAAATCGTACATTATTCTGCCTATCTTTGCTTACTTCTATCTGCAAAGCCTGTTTAAATTCACAGTTTAAATAAGCACGACATGGTCTATCTGATACACTGTCAAGTTATTACGGAAAGACATTCCCATAAAGGGCCAGTGTGCTAGGTGGCTCTGGGTCATATCAGGGTTAACTAGTGCTGCAAATTGATTATATCCAAAATAACTCAGAACCAGTGTTTCAGTGGAGGATTAACTATGAATTTCAGTTTTCAAAAACCTATTGATATCGACTTCTTTGAAGGGCAGTATAAAAACTTGTTTCAATATATTTTGACATCTGTCAGAAATTTCTGTTCAGTAAGTCCAGAGTTAGCTCAAGAAAAATGGTGAGTTAAATCTGGACGGAGTTAAATCCGTATCTGAGGGCCAGTTTTTACTGCTGAGTTAACACAGAGTAAGCTAATCCTGAAAATAAATTAACCCTGAGTTAACTCAGAAGAAGTTTTTCTGTTGAGGATGAACTTTATCTTTCAGTTGTTAAAAATATATTGAAATCGACGAATGCGACTCAATGAATGTCACACTCTTACACCTTTCACTATCTAAATCGAGATGGCGTCACAACCAAAATTGCACTTTCCGCAAAGATTACAATAACATTCATTATCGAAATCGAGATGGTGCTAAAACCGATATTGCCCTCAATTAAATCCCTGAGCTAACTGAAAAAATAACATGAAGTAACTTAGGATTTAAATTAGCTGATAAACAAATTTCTGTAATTAACTCGGGATTAACCTCAAAAATGGTTGATCTCGCACTGAAAAACTGACCTTAAATCTTCGAAACTATTTTGATCTGTTTCTGAAAAACTGGGCGTTAAAGCTCTAGAGATCCAAGACAGGCATATAGTGCGCAAAGCGCGAGGTGCAAAGGTTTCTTCCAAGTCTATTTCTTGGTTTTTCTCTAATCCAGCGATGCAACAAATTTTAACTTATTTCATAGAACACATTTGCTGGTTGTAACAGTTTTTTTCGCTGGAGACTTGACCAATTCTCACCTCTTTATCTTGAAAAGAGCTTATCCTTGATCGCATCCAGCTTTCGACATTTGGCATTCAAATTTAACATTTTAATTAAGTAATTTTCCTGAAATTGTATGTACGTGATTTCTTCAAGTGGAAAACTGCGAACGTTAAAACAAAAAATTAGTTTTCTAAAAAAAACTAGCACAACTACATCCGCTGCACATTAGTCTATCCTTAAATATGTACCTTCCATCGATCGATTTTTCATCTTCACAATCATCGTGTTACATTAACCTGATTTCCCTCTGACCCAACAGTCAATCATCTACGTACAACTTGCAGTTTTTTAATGTTTTCGCAGTACCTACCATCCTCCAATATATAAATCATTGCTTCATCAATTTAATCGCACATACAACCATTTCAAAACAACAGTTATATTTCTCAACCTCTCAAAGTCTTGCAATAAATTGCAATCTGAATTATTATTAACGCGCAGCACTAACACGATTCAAAAGATACTAAAAGCAAAATAAAAAAACTCTAATGCCATCAGTTAATATTCTTGAACTTAATTATACCCAACCACGTCGCCGTTGTCGTCGTCAACAAGATACAAAATACAAATTACTAAGAAGAAGAAGAAAATTATACTTTTGAATGAAAAAAAAAAAAAAAAAACAAGATTGATATATTTTTTAATGTTTTTATTCTCCATTAATTTTATGCATATATAATTTCACTTTCTAACCTCAACACTCTCAATAGAGTCAGCGCAATAAATCATAATTATGCGATAAGCAAAAAAAAGATTGATAAATCGCGAATAGCGCAAGGTGCAACACAAAAAAAAAGATACAAACGAAAAATATGCGATCAAAGATCAGCTGCAATGAATTTCCAATATTCCAACAATAAATGTGTGAAAATGTTAGAGATTTTCCATCAACACCAACGTCGGTCACGTGCTGCTATTCCCCGCCGCCAACTTCATCGCCATTATCATCTTTTGCTACGACTTTAACGGCAACGACAACGACACCAGAAAAAATGATTTCTTCGCAGCAATTATTATCCACTAAGCCAGGTGAAAATGCTAATAATAATAACAACAACAATAACAACATCAACATCTTAAGTAACCAGCAGCAGCAGCAGCAGCAGCAGCAACAACAGCAGTTGCAGTTGCAGCAACGCATGCAACAAAATAGCAGTAACCAGCTTAGCAAAGCTGCCTCCTCTATGGCGATCAATCATCATAATAGAAACCATAATATTTCCAGTCAGCCGATAAAGAAAATCGAAAGTCATGCCACTCCCCCGGTTGCTATTCCACCCAGATTAATGGCTGCCCAAACAGGCTGCTCGCCAGCCTCGAGTTTGTCTCTATCATCTTCGACTTCTTCGCCATCGACATCTCCGCCACCTCCTTTGCCGCCGAAACTCACGAAAACTCTATCGGCCGGTGTCATCCATCGAATATTGAACAACCCCAACATCGATGGTTGCAGTGGCCATCCATCGAACCAGATGAGTCGCAGCATGATGGCTCCAAATCAAAAGCCAATTACATCCATGGCCAACATGTCAAAATCAATAACCAACGATAGCAGTTTGAATAACAATCTCGACCTGCTGCTGGAGAAGAAACTCCACCTAACGAAGGATGTCTCAATACCAAGTGCTGCGGGTGTTGCGGCATCATCAGCGTCATCGGTACCTGGCAAAGAAAGTGACTATTACGATGCTGAAATCGATTACATGAACAAGTATCTGCAGAGCTTGCCCGATTATGGTGAACTGGATAAGAAAATCCACAAGGAGTACAAAAAGTGCGAAGACCTCTGCGATCAAATGCAAAATTTCAGCAGCAATCAGGCTTTATCGCCATATAGACGCCAACAGCAGCCGCAAGTGCAACCACTTTCTAAATCCAGTTCGCATCAAAGTGTAACATCAGCGGCAGCGTCGTCGTCGACGGTAGGAATCAGGCCCCCCATGGTGTATCCAAGACCTGTTCTGACATCGTCATCGATAAATATTCCAACCGCAGATGCGCCTGTTGCTGGATCGAAGTCTCGTCTGCAATTTCCCTCTACGGCTGTGCCATCGCAATCATCCACCAAGCTTATGAGGAGTATATCCAGTTCTAATGTGCCACCGCAATATGGCGTAGCTCCTCCGTCCAAGCATATTCAAATGTTGCCACTGTCCAATGCTCCAGTGATTGCTGCTGCCTCACCCTCACAGACTGCTGCCGCTGCTGCATTGCAGAAAAGCGCATCGAACACTTCGATAAAATCCAATTTGAGTGCTGGCAAGCAACTCATGAATAATTTCTGGTCAGAGAATCTGGGATCTTCGGTGAAAACGCCAAAGAAATCAATTTGGAATTATGAGAAGATTTGTGCTCCCACAGCCACTATTATCGAACCAAGAAGATTCGTGCAAAATCATGAACCGCAACCGAACAAGCTACAAAAGAACTACTCGCTGTCTCATTTGGACAGGCAAATCCAACAAAGTGCAACGAAGGAAGATCTGTACAAGCTTATGTGCAATGATAATCCAATGCCGCCAGCTAAGCCAATGACAAGCAGTTTCTCGAGTAAAGTGCCAATTAAGGTGATTCAACCGAACAAGGAACCCGAAACGAGTGCAATGAGTCTGAACAAGAGTGTGTCATTGTCGCACGTGCCAGGCAGCATGGGGGTACTGAAGTCGGCGAGTAAAACTCACATACCGTGCTATATGAAACATCTTCCATCGCTTAGTCGAAGTACGTCGAATAGTGCGATTCTGATGAGCCAGAAGGACATCAAGGAGAAGCAGCCACAAAAGCCTCCATTGCCGACTCCTGCTCCTGCTCAACCTTTGCCAGCGGTAATGACAGCATCGACCCCCCTTGTGGCATCATCATTGACAAATCCAGGTCTACTTAAGTCGGCATCAAGTTCAAGTGTTTTCTTGCCAAAGTATCAACCGTTCTATTTGCGGCCAAATGAATCAGCAGTTCCGAAACATCAACAACAACAACAACAACAACAGCTGCAGCAGCAGAATCATCATCCAAATCCAACGCATGCAGATGTTTCTTCACCAGCATCTGCATCAAATATGACGCATGCAACAACACAACACGATCGGAAATCAGAGAATAGCAGCAGTAGCAGCAGCATAGCTACGAGCAATTGCTGTGCCACGCATTTGCCCCAGCTTTCAAAATTTACTTCATCATTTCATATTCCGCCGACAACGTTGTCGTCGTCGTCTTCGAATACAAGCAGCAAGCAACAGCAGCAGCAACAAATAAAAAATTCATCGGCGGCGCCGATGCCGGCGGCGGAACCACAACAGCCCCCACCGCCAGTAGCTGCTGGTATAGTTGGCGTTTGTGGTGGTGTTGGCTATAAAATTGCGAAAACACAGAGCAACGTTGATTTAGAACTTTCGAAACGCCAAAAAGATGCCGAAAATAAAATCGAGAAGTGTCTCAATGATATGTTAAAAATATCTTCTTCGACCAATTACAACCAGCAGCAACAGCAGCAAAATCAACAACAACAACAATTATCGTCAGTGAATTCCCCTGCATCATCCTTGGCATCGTCGCAGTTGGGTTCAACCACAACAACGATGGCAAAGTCAGACAAATGTCATTTACAACAGCAGCAGCAGCAACAGCAACAACAACAACAGCAACAACAACATTCACTACAACAACAACAGAATTCAATACAAATGCAACAACCTGTTATTGCAGCACCGCTTGGTTCAGCAGCTGTTTTGGGCGCCATGCAACAAAAATCTTCACAAATCAGACCGAATCCCATTGGGAAATCATATAGTGCATCGCAAGTACATCAAGCTTATCATCGTCAAGCCATTCTCCAACATCAACAGGCGCAGCAGGAACAAATACGTCAACACCAGCAGCAGCAGCAACAACACCATCACCAACAACAACAGAAGAAACCGTTAACAAATTGGAATGCCTATGGGATGGATCCCTACCTGCAGCAACAACATAAATTTATCAATCAAGCCAAACCCCAACAACAGCAACAGCAACAACAACAACAACCTGTCACTAACAATCTCTCATCAACAAGTAGTGGTGCTAGTGCCGGCGTGGGGCCATCACAATCAGTTTCAGTCCCGTCCAAAACGACTTTCTCCTTCGAAAATGCCTTTTCAAAACTCAAAAACAACAAAGAGAATAAATTCCTTCCGCCATTGGGCTTCCTGCAACAAAAGCCCAATCCTTTATCTCATTCTGCCTCGTTTACTGTGGGAAAGCCAACGGCTGCTTATCAACAACATCAAATGCACCAACATTTACCGACAACGACGGCAACAAAACAAATGTTTAATAATTATAAAAATGGCGGCGGTGGTGGTGGCAGCAGTGGCAGTGGCTGTTGTTATAACTTGGGTCACTCCGATGAACGAAAAAACATTTTACAACCATTCGATCCGTACTATTATGCGAAACAACAAGCCGCGACGGTGGGTAGCAATCCGAATGTAGGAGGAGGAGGACAACAACCACAACAACAACACTATGCTCCGAATATAACACAACAAAATCCTGCGCAACAACAACAAAACACAACACAATCATCTATGTGTTTCAATCCTTGTAATAATATGTCTAAATCAGCACTACATTATCTCGAGGTAGATTTTTGTTAGTTTGAGATTTTATGCGTTTTCAACCGAATTTTTTTATTTTCTCTTTGTTTTTGTTTAAGGCGCTGTGTGTCTTTGTTTGGTGTGTCAAAATATGCCTTTGGAAGATATTTTGAGTTAATTGCTTTGGTAATAATAATAATTGCATGTTTTTAATTAATTATATACTGACATCATAAGCTATTATAATTTAAAAAAAAACTTTGAAATATTGTCAATTTGGCAGCACTTTTTAACTGGTGATTTGCATATCTGTCAATTATGGTGCTGCCAATTGCGGCCCCGCGGAGAGTAAAACATTTCCCCTCCTTGTAAAGTTTTGGTTTGAGAAATTTCTTGCTATCTGTCAAATGCCAATTTGACGTCTGTCCGACTCATGACATTGGTTGATATATGTAATAGGCGTGTTCAGGAAAATAAGATCTCAGAGGGCTCTGCGTCAAAGACTGAGCAAGAGAATCCAAAATTTTCTTTGCTCTGTAATTGTACAGCAAAATTTCTGAGGAATCCTGTTGGAGAGACTGAGATTGCTGAGGGCTCTGAGATCTCATTTTCCTGAACATGCCTAGTAAAAAATGATCATTGATCTGAGGCAACTGTAGTGGAGAGTGTGTACCTATGTTTTTTAACGTTTAAAAAGTGGTGGTTTAGTAAAAAAACAGTCAGTTTCCGTAAAATTTGACTATCGATCAACTAGAAATATCCCGATTACAGAATCCGATAAATGAGCTGCGGAGTGAGTCAGACTCAATTTTGACATTTTGCTTATAGTAGAAATGTCAGCATTGAGTCTGATTCCCTCCCAAACTCATCCATTGGATTCTGTTATCGGAGTGATAGTCTGTGGAACCGTTAAAATAATCTTATAAAAACTAAATAATTGTGTGGTTATGGAATTCAGCTAATTGACAGCTGTCAAAATCTTACATAGAAATATGTGTTGACATACGAAGTTAGGAAAAATAGACACGTTTGCTGGTACTTTTTTGTTAACTTCCTTTTGAAGCATGTCATTTTTTTTTAAACCAGTAGGTACCTAACACCTTCAACAACTTTATACTCTTGAATAATAAGAACCAGTACATGTATGATCCAATCGTGCGTTTTATTTAATTTTCAATATAAGGGAGCTGCTTTAAAAAATTGTAAAAATACAATCAATCAATATCAGATCCTTGTTTGTTTTGTTTTCAAAAATATAACAATCATTTCTTTAGGTCATAACAAAAAAAAATAAATAAATGTTTACTCATTAAAAATTTCTTTTTTGGAACATCTGATATTTTTTTGCAAAATTTATCGTTGTCGAATGTTGTTTAGTGGTTTTTTATTGATTTAATTTTTATTTTATTTTTTTGTGGTAGGTATGCCATTTATTTATTATTTTTATTTCCATTTTTCCCACACGTCTAGAATCTCTTTATTCAATTTATTGCAACCAATTTTAATTATTGCAATATGGGTTCTTTGTTGTTTGAGATTTTTTTTCTTTTGAAAACATTTCAAATATTTATATTGCTGCGTCGTCGTCGTCTAGTAAATCAAAAATGGTGGTGTTTATACCATTAACCTTGTTTTAGATAATCATATAAATTTTGACAGAATGTGTCTGATGTGTTTTATTGACACAGTTCAATTATTTCTTGTTTTTTTTTCTGTTAAAACTGCATTATCATTCAATGAGGGTAATAAACTTTGTTAATTGCATTGCGTCAAATGATTAATGGTTTTGTTATTTAAAAGTAATACACTACACCGCTGCCGCCGGCCGGTGGCGCCGCCACTACTGGTATTTTGAGTGTCAAGTAATTACTTGGAAGTTAATAACAAAATTGCGTTGAAGAATTTTAATTAACCATTTCATTGGGACCTGTCAAAAAATACCAATGCAGTTAACTTATTATGCCGACAGTGTTGTAACAGCCATTTAAAACACAACACAATATGAATGGCAATATGACAATTAATAATGTTGTAAATTTGCCAATTTGACATTTGCATTTGGCATATCTGTCAAGCCAATATGAGGTTAAGTGAATTTTGACACTTAGCTATAAGTATCCATCAAAACTAATGGCTAATAATATCGGCAGATTTATATTTTCACACTACCTTACCTACCTATCTATTTCGAAATATTTTTTCTAAATAAATATGCCTGGTTCACAATAATCATATAGGAATTTATTAGTCCTTCTGTTTAAATGATGTCAAGGTTTCCACTCGCCTCACTTTAAAATGTTTACACTTACTATTTGTCCATTTAAATTAATATTGCACTTTCATCGATTTGTTTATCTTTGGTGAGCATTCCTTTGCGTTAATATATCTTTTCGCGGTTACTAGATCGAGGCAGTTTTTCAATATTTTATTTTTCTTTCTTTTTTTTTCAAAAATCTATTTCCTCATTTTAGTCGATATAGAGGGAGAAAACTTTTGCGGCAATGAGAAATAATTCTATTTTTAAGATTTCAGAACGAAAAAAGAAAAACAAAAACATTTTTTCAATTGACTTGTTGAATATTTCAGAACAAATAAAAAGAAAACATAATTATTTAGTCATTTTGAAGATCGCCGCTTTGGTTGCGTTAAATGATGTGCTGTTACTCCCTTACGATGCGCTATAGAATTTATTTGTCAGATTAGAAAGAATAATTCTAGCGGATTAATTGAAATTTATTGCATACATGATGGCTGTTTGTGTGTATATTTTAATATTTATGCAGAGCATCAATTATTATGTTGTAGTTCTAGTATATATTTGTATGGTTTTGCATAAAACTCTCAAGTTTATTATGGCGGTGATGTATATCGAGAATATTGGTTTGACATATTATTAGATTTTGTCTTCTGTATGACGTCACTCACTTTTGACTCAAACCGACATAAAACGAAGTTTGAAAATATTAACTTTATATTATATTGATAACCACCGAGAAGAAAATCTTATCGAATTTAGTTTAATGTTATTGCTGTTTTATTTGATATCCATTTAGTATACACTCTAAGAATCTATCAGATAACATTAACCAAAAACCTCTCATTTATCAGGTTGTTACTGTTGAACAAGTTTCGGAGAACGTTAAAATATGATTCGTTCTCTCTTGAAAAGATAATTTTATTTTTGATTCAATCCCGAATTTTTTGGTCTCATTACGTCTGTTTTTACATCTGTTAAATATGGTTCATTCCCGAATTTATCACAAATATCACACGGGAACTATTGGGGATCCATTCACGAACGATTCAAATAAAGAAAGAAAGTTTTCTCTGGAGGTTTTTAAGTCCATCAACATCGTAGCCATCCTTCAATAGGATTTGACATTTCATGGCTTGATATTGATATATTGAATGTAAACTACATTTTTTGACAACAAAAAATTGCCCTAAAATCACTTTTTTCTGAAACTGTAAATAAACTCTGAAAATTTTGATTTCTTAAAAGTTTTTAAATCCATCGAAATCGTGGATATCTTTCAATAGAATTTGACAACTATGGCTTGAAGGATAGGGATCGCATTATTTTTTAACGGGAATAGTGTATTTTGATCTAAATGTCACGCAACTGCCTTAAAATCATATTTTTCATATCAGAAAAAAATTCTTATTTTGAAAAGTTTGAGCCTGATTACACGATTCGTTTTTTCGTTCGTTTCGTCTTTTTGACAGGTAGGTTCCTTCGTGATTACTCAAAAAAGCTCATTATTTGAAGTTTAATAAGCATTACCCGCCTCTACTTGTTTGTCAAATCATAAACGTCAAAGTTCAGCCGGAAAAAGTCTTAAAATTTTCATTCGTGCTTTCGTTACTTCAATCCCTTTACATTAATGTCCACACTCCTCGCCCAATGTGTCAAAAAGACGAAACACGAAACGAGCGAAAAAAACTAATCGTGTAATCAGTTTCTTTTTTAAATCCATCGATATCGAATACATCCTTCAAAAGAATTTGACAGTTGATGGCTGTTCAGATAGGGGAAAAACTATATTTTTACGGAAAAAGTATATTTCGAGATCCAAATATCACTTATGTAATTGTTCTTAAATCACCCTTTTCTAGAACAATAAATAACTGGTGAATGTATACTTTCACGATCCCTGACTAAATTTTGAAATGACCCTGTTCCAACAGGGCATTGGATATACCATAAATCAATCTGTAGATAAGTGGGAGTATTTTGTATAATGTGCTGTCAAACATTCACGCCTATTACTCAATTTGCAAAATTCTTCTTGGCGGGAAATGACGTGACTCGCGCTGGATTCGCTTTCGCGTTTTTTTCAGTTAGTGAACTCGTTGAATGAATCATATTATCGATATCTGAACCTCCCTACCACTATCCGAACTACTAGCGCTTCTGTCATTTATTGACATTTCAAACGTGACACGCAATCTTAGACGGTGCTCAGACATTCCTCATGTCAAAATGAGTCGCCTCGTGTGAAGCCTGTCTGATCACCGTCTTAGAATTGGGCGCGTTCAATGTTTGAATGGATAGCCTATCTAGGATAGCTTTGTACCCATGTATGTGTTTGAACGCAAGTCAGCTGTTGTTGACATTTCTCATAGGATAGCTTTGTATCCTAAAATTTTTAGGATAGCTTGGGATCTCTTTTCTGCCAACAGCTGTTTCGTCATCGGCTGTGTTTTAACAAGGGATTACAACAACACAAACCTATCCAGATCGCTTTAGTTCGGTGTTTGAACGTGGCCATTGTAAACAATTTATCTCTTCAGCAAGAATGTTTAATGCGTTAATTTAACTCAACTATACTTCATTCAGAAGTATTGGTCTTTTTTGTCTTATCCATGATGATTTTCTGGTGAATAAAGCATAGCTTACAGTTCCGATGCAAAAAAAAAATCAAAATTTTCAAAGCGATTTTCCACCTATTCTGCGCACCAATAATATTCAAGCCGAAAAACGTTTGCTTTGGCCTAAACCACCCATTGAGTCATTAATTTACCCTTAATTGACAAATTGTAGGCCTTAAAATGGAAAATAATTATTTTTGGATGCGAAAACCATTTGCCTGCAAATAATGCCTTGAGGTGAACATATTTTATTTTTTGGAAGTATAAACCGACCATAAAAAAAAAATATTTTACTCACCACACTTTTTTCGCATGCAAATCAATTAGCATAGTTTTTTTTTTGCATGAAACCGTAAACCAATCATGCAAACAATTAATTTAACATTTCACCTCAATTATTTTTGACATGCGAGAATATTTGCATACATTTTTTTTGCGCACAGGAACTGTAAACCAGGCTTAAAGCAAAGTTTACAGTTCCCATGCGAAAAGAATTTAAATTCTCAAAACGATTTTCTACCTATTCTGTGCACCAAATTGAATAATATTCAAGGCGAAAAACATTTACCTTGGCCTAAGCCAGCCATTGACTCATTAATTTATTCTTAATTAATAAACTAGGCCTTAAAATGGAAAATAATTATTTTTGGATTCAAAAACCATTTGCATGCAAATAATGCCTTGAGGTGAATATATTTTTGTTTTTGGAAGTGTAAACTGACCATCAAAAAACAAATATTGTATCCACTACACTTTTTTCGCATGCAAAACAATTGCCGGTCCTTTGTTTTGCATATCATTCCGTGACAGCAATGGTTTTTTTTGCATAAAACTGATTGGTTTAAATCGTGCAAGCAATTAATTTTGCATTTCACCAGAATTATTTTTGACCTGCGAGAATATTTGCATAGATTTTTTTTTGCTCACGGGAATTGTAAACTAGGCTTAAATAAAAGCTGCAGCAATTTCGCGACAGGTATTGTCGCGAATATAAAATGAGAAAGTTTGTATGGAGGTTGAATGGTTTTCACTAATATCAAATTATTTGAACAAAATGTCGGTGGTGCAGGGAATGTCACCGACATTCGTTCAATTTTCAATCGGTGAATTCACTAATAGCTAAAACTTCGAAAATGAGTTGAATTGTGGCTTAAGCTCATTCGCCGAAATCCCATTTTAATCCCATTACATAAATAAAAGAATTTCAACATTTAATCTTAAATCATGATGATATTTATGTCAAGATTGACGTTTTTTCTCAATCTCAAAAGTGTTTGCAGTTTGCACCTGTCACTCAGCTGTTAGATTTTTTGTTAAAGATAAAAACAAAAAATGATAAAATGACTGACTTTTATCCATTTTTTTTTTTAATGCATATTCATTGGTCGTCACATCAAAAATAGATACTTTCTCATAAAAAGTCTTAAAATACTTTAAAAGATTTTTGACGGAAACGTCACTCAAATTTTTTGCGATTTTTTCTAACTATACACATACACAGTTGTTTTTATTAATTTCTCTTTAAATATCAATGCAAATTTTCAGCACAATAATTTATATGCTCTCAATAATTCATAAATTACATTATTGGAAGAAAAATCAAATTTGTATTTCGGCGCCAAATTATAATCTTACAAGTTCATCATATTTGTGTGTGTTTTGTTTGAATGGGGTAAAACTGGCTGGTGGCTGGTCTATTGCCAGCACACGCTTAGCTTTTCATCGTAAAGAAAATGATACCGTGTCGGTAATTGTGGCGGCTGCTCCGGCTCCCTCTCCGAACCGGCATCGGCAGCGCGCTTCAAAATATGTTGTTTGCTTCAGAAGTCCAAAAAATATACATTTTCGAAGAGGTATGAATATGGTAGTTTGAAATAGACCAGATGCCATAATTTTGAGAGGGTGACTAATGTATTCGTGTTTTTTTGTATTTTAAATTAAAGACTCACTAGTACTTTCTAATGTTCTAATAATAAGTGTGAAAGATTTATAGAGATGATTGTCATGCATATACAATTATATCTATTTGTTTTGACTAGTCATTTGTTATTTGGAAGAAATTACGCGGTCAAATCGATCCTAGATTATTTCACCACATTCGTATACCTACATGTAAGGAAGTCATGTTTAATGTTGTGTCTTGTGTAGTAATAAATTAATCAGTTAGGTACGTGTGTTTTTTTAGTTTTGGATGTTCAATATCAAAAACTATGTTTGAAAATTTCTTGCCAAGTTTTGTGTTTATTTTTAAATTATGACTTCCAATTTTTTGTTTCATAGTTTTGGGTCAATGACATTGAAACAAAAAAAAACTATATTTTGCGATAGAATATTTTCTTTTGATATTTCTTCTTCAACGTCATTAACTTCAATTTATATTTTTTTTTATGTGAATCATTTCCTTTGTTGACTTTGTTAGATCTCAAAATTGTTTTCTAATAAATGGTACTGATATTAATGTTATAAAAATCAAGTCTTGGTGAACGCTAGAAGAAAGATAATTCTACGTTTTCACCGAACGCTAAACCGAGATTTAATAAGATTTACCTCAAATTTTCTTTTAATCTCCAAGATTTACCATACGAATTGTTTTGGTTAAGCTACAAGATTAAAAATTAATCTTTTTGAATCTCCCCAGAACAAATAGTTGAACAAATCAAACTAACCTATTCTTATATGGCGCTGAAGTATTCATTCGTGGCTGAATTCAGATCTCCATTGTTTTACACAAAAGAAACTTTCTATCTCACTTCCACTTCATTAGAAAAAATGAAAACCCTTTTCCTTTTCAAGTGTGCTGTCAGAGTTTATCTTCTTTTGTATCTTTTCATCCGGTGGAAACACCAAATTAATCTTTGATGAAAAATATACTTTAAGAGAAGATTGAAAGCAATTAAATAAATGTGGATTTAAAACTTGCAGTTATGCTATGTTTCCACCAAAGGTTTATCTCAGATTAGATTTAATAAATCTTTTTGGTGTTTCCACCTCACATAAAGATTTAAAAAAGATTAAATTTGACAGCACCTTCAAAAATGCAAATGGCGTTCCAATTTTTCTTATGAAGTGCGAATGAGACAGAATGTTTGATTAGTGTGAAAGAGTGAAGAACTGAATGCGAGTCTCGAATGAATCGTTCAGCACCATTTAAGAAAAGGTTAGTTCGATTTGTAAAACTATTTGTGCTAGGAAGATTTAACAAGATTAATTTCTAATCTTCAAGATTTACGAAATAAATTTGTACAGTAAATCTCCGAGATTTGAAGGAGATTTGAGGTAAATCTTATTAAATCTCAGATAAGCGTCAGGTGGAAATGTAGCATTAGACCACGTCTAAGTCGAATAACCATCTAACTCGAATTTTGTCGCCATATTTTGGTACTATCCTCAAATTTCCATTCTGTTGATGTGTTTTTACATCCACTTTCTGGTTGCCTGCAATTTGTAACTTCTCAAACAGATACCAAAAGTGTTAATTTGGTAAGTTTATAAAACACTTCCGGTGGCTTACAATGGTTTTCCAGTCTCCGCTGTCACTTCGCTGGAACTTGTTGCCATTTTCCAACCATTTTATAATCTTGACAACCAGGTATGATCGTCACTTTGATATTCTTACCCCAAATCAGTTATGCTACATTTCCACCTAACGCTAATCTGAGATGTAATAAGATTTACCTCAAATCTTCTTTAATTCTCGAAGATTTACATACAAATATATTTCGTTAATCTTGAAGATTAGAAATTAATCTTGTTAAATCTTCCTCGGACAAATTCTTTTGCAAATCGAACTAACCTATTCTTGTATGGCGCTGAAGGATTAATTCATGGCTGAATTCAGTTCTTCACAAATGAAACATTCTATCTCAATTCCTCTTCATAAGAAAAAATGAAACACCATTTGCATTTTTTAAGGTGCTGTCAAAGGAAATCTTTTTTAAATCTTTTTGTGAGCTGGAAACACCAAATAGATTTATTTAATCTGAACTGAGATAAACCTTTGGTAAACATAGCATAACGCTATTCTGAGATTTAATACGATTTACCTCAAATCTTCTTTAAATCTCGAAGATTTACCATCCAAATATTTTTCGTAAATTGTGAAGATTAGAAAGTAATATTGTTAAATCTTCATAGGACAAACACTTTTACAAATCAAACTAACCTATTCTTGTATGACGCTGAAGGATTCATTCATGGCTGAATTCAGTTCTTCTCAAAGGAAACATTCCATCTCACTTCCTCTTCATAAAAAAAAAATGAAACGACATTTGCATTTTTTAAATGTGCTGTCAATGTAAATCTTTTTTAAATCTTTTTGTGCGGTGGAAACACCAAATAGATTTATTTAATCTGAACTGGGATAAACCTATGGTGGAAATATAGCCTCAGAGTGCAAAAATGTTAATGCATCGATTTTGCTTCAATCGTTCATTCTTCATTGGGAGGATCCGGTGTTTTACTTTGATCCTAAATAATTGTTAAGACAAAGCATATCGGAGAATCATGTTTGTATGTATTTTTAACCTAAAATTTGAAACTGGGCAGAAAGGCATTGAAAGGCATATCCTTACTTCGATTTGCTTTGAGGAAACTGTTCCTTTCGGTTTTTAATTTTAAATGTCAAATTTTTCCCAAGCTTTTCCATTTTGTTTCAGTCTTCACATTTACAGAAATCAATAAAGTGTGTTTGTCTACTTTTTTGCCAGAAATATGACAAGATTTAGTGAGTTAATTTTGGACTAACTGAACAAATATTTGTGATAGATAAGTTTCAAAAAATCTGTGTTGACATGCGTAGTGTGACACATTGGAAAGGGCAATATCCATAGATTCTTGGTTCTTCAGTGGATTTCTCTCAATTGAATGTTAATCCTCAACTGAAAAACTGATTCTAAACTAATAGGCTATTCACACCAACCCCAAAATCGGTTTTCAGCGAAAACTTTTCAAAAACTCGGAAACCATTAAAAAAAACTCGAAAATGTTTACACATTCTCCTTTGACATTCCAGTTTTTTTTACACTTACCATTCATTTTCTGCAAATAAGAACGGTGATTATTATTATCTATATAAATAGGATTCATATGAATAATTTGACTTACTACAAACAAAAGTTCTTATCAATTTAAAATAAAATGAATTAAATAATTTCCTCAGCTGTTTTCGATTTCTTTTAAAAGCATCCCATCGGTTTCTTTTTTGATATTTCATTAGGCGCTGAACTTTTTAAAAGGTATGTTTGTTTTGCTCATCCCTGAGCAAAAGAAGACCTGAAGTTACAAAAAATGAGGATCACAATGGATCCATTGAGATCAATCAAAAAATAGACGATGATATTCACCCAGTATCTTCACCGTTTCCAACATATTGTAACTTTTATCCAGAAATGTATTCAATCATTATGGATTAATGGCTTTGTTTTGCAAAAAAAAAATGCTACTTTGTTGTAAGAGCCAGATCACATTTTTAAATTATGCTTTTGTCACTTTTATTAAAATTCTCACAAACAAAGTAACAAATCAACATTGCGCATCAGGTGGTGTTTATAGGAACTAAGAACTGTCATTTCAAGTCGCCCCACATGTCATTGTTATTCAAAAATAACAAAAATTAAAAATTATTATTGCTCTTTGTTTAATTTTTGACCTCGATCGCATTGTTTGATTTATTACAAAAAAAGTAACAATAGCTGTGTTTGTTTTTCTCGCTACAAATTTTTCATTTTTAACCCAAAACAAAATTAAATCACTCAATATATGTTTTATCCGTGTATGTACCCGGAAAAACTTTTGCTTACTGCTGAAAATAAAATTTTAAAATGAAAACAAAGTCCATAACAAACAATGAGAAAAGATCAAAATGAGTAGAATTATTTAAATCGACTCATTTTTAGATCATCTTCTCTTAATACATAAAGTTCTCTTAGTTTCAAAAAAAAAAATATATCCATTGCATTTCACCCATTCTAAGAAAAATACAAAACATCTGGAGAATTTGTCAAATTCACCATAAAGACTGTCAGTGGGAAAGAGTCTTGATTTTCGTATTCCTGTTGTTCAAAATTACTCTTAAAAAAGATGAATCTCTGGAATAATTTTGAAATCATAATAATACGCAAAAAAAACCTATCCCCCCCCCATTTGAAAAAAAATACTATATCGCTTTGGGAGATAATTTTCTTTCAAAATCAAAACACACTCAGAGTCTATGCGGAGAATGCTCTTGAATTTTTCAAACTCACCACACCAAGTTGGTTGATTAGCTTTCTCTCTTGTTTGGGGCCATATTTCAAAAATAGCTCAACATTTTTCTTGAATCAAAATCACATCAAAGAAAGGAAATATTATTTTTGTATTTGATTCGAAATCAACACTCTGAATAATGTTTACGTATTTTTTTTCTTTTTGTTTTTTTTTTTCGATTAACGAGAGTCAAATAAATTACACTCAATTTCCAATATCAATCTTTTGAGCTTGCAGCTGTAAGAAATAATTATGCAGATTTGTAATTTCGAAAATTTCCCTTAGTCGGTTTTGAAAATTATAATTTGCCGGGAGAGTCGAAATTTTTCGTTGGTGGCATGTATATTTCGGAGCATTTCTGCGACAGTGTGAAACATATTTAGCTCTCTACAACGTTGCGGATATACTGCTTCTTTTTCTTCTGACAAAGTTCCCTTCGACTTCGGGAATGGGGGTCAAATGTGTATTTATGTGATCAGTAAATTAAAACATGTGTTTTCGATTATCTATTTCAAAAAAATCCATCGCGAATTTAAATTATAATTAAAAAATCAATATTTCAAAACCAATGATGGGTCATATAGCTCATTTGTGAATTTATTCTTTCGTGAAGATATTTATCTGTTTTGCAACGTCTTCCCACTGCATTGACGTAGATTTTTTTGAAATTTCAAATCAAAAATATAAATATCTATAATATATGCATAACAAAATCTTATATTAAATAAAAATGAAAGTTCTATTTTTGTCAAGCTAAATAAAAGTTCCTGTTTATCTCGTTGTGTGATGCTGCATAGCAGTGTTTTTCTGTGTTATTCTTTTTTTTTTTTGAAAACCCTCTGCCACTGAGGGCTGTATTTATTGTTTAACTTTAATGCTTTTCCTGATTGAGGTGATATTGTTTTGTAAAAAAAACGAACTATAAGGAATCAAGATACAAAAAATAAAGCAACAACCAAATAAAAAAAAATAAAAAATAAGTAAATTCTACTTTGAGAGTGAAAAATGTGTTCTAGTGCCAATTCAATGTGAAGCCGATGTTCCGAGCTATTTGTGTATTTGGAAACTCATTCAAAATAAAATTAAAAAAGAAATCTCATGTACGGAAAAATCTAACAACAGAACGCGCAAATGTTGGCTAATTGTTCTAGGGATATATTGTAGCCTAAGTGAAATATTTTCTGAGTTTTATTTCGTTCAACAAGTTTTTTTTTTCTATTAAGAATTTTTGATATTATGTACTTTATGCTGTCAGATCATTCAATGCTTATGAAAAAAAAATCAATTTGTGTTGCAAAGAAATTTATTTCATATTTGGGTCGAAAAGAAGTAAAATTAAAATTTTAAATAATTCAATTAGATACGAGTATATTCGGAAATTAATTGCAAAATATTAATGCAAGATGTTATCTATGTATATGTTTATATTTTCACCACAAAAATGGTGGATTTGTTCAAAAGAATAAAATAACAAAATGATCATTTCGACAGGTTGACTTCTGTTTCTGCATACATAATCGTCAATGTTGATGCATAATGATTAAACAAACTGCAAAACTCATAAAGATCTTTAATTATGAGCAAAACAATAAAAAACAAATCTGATCTAACCAGCCATAAAAAGTTCATTAGTTCTTTTGTTTCTATAATTCATGAGAACGTTTCCAACAATTTGGAATGGAAACAAACATACTTTTATTTTATCAAGACACCAAAAAACCTTATCCGATCTAATTAAATTGCATTAGTCATCTCATAATCATCGATTTTCTAATAAAAACACTCTGGCAACGTTAAACTTTTACGCAAAATTTAGATCAGCCCACAAATTCAATAACGAAAGCATTTTAAGGCCTAAACCTTGAAGATTCTTGGAGGATTTATCAAGTTACTTATTGATGAAATCATATCGAGTGCTTCTTCAATTTTAATCTTTTTCGTCAATACGCTTCGTTACATTGTTTTTTTTTTTATTTTAAAATAAAGTACGGAAATGTAGTCTGGTAACACTTCTAACATGCTGGCTCCACCTGCCATGAACGATGCCAAGACTATGAACATGTCTAATAAAAATCCAATGGAGCCTGAAAAATCCATGTCTTGTCGACGACATGTCGAAGAAAACCAACTTTTGAACAAGACATGAACGCTGTTCAAAGCTTGCCATGAGATTTGACGTCTCACGTGCGTGTGAGTCTTTATCAGGTTTTCCTTGTATCTAGAGGTAGCTTGATATTAAAAAAGGTCTTTCTACTGTTATCTGGAGTCTAAAGGGCGAGTATTATTGCAAAAGATAGAAGTAGTGGTGAGAGGGAAATGAAACGACATGACATGAACTGCCCAGCGAGAAAAAATCTGCTGATTGTTGATTGGATTGTGGTTGTGATGTTGGGCATCTGTATGTCCTGTGGAGTCGGGGTGTAAAGGAGATGACCCATTTTCCTATGGAGCTTGGGCCCAGGGCATATACTAATGGGACTTGTACCAAATGAAAGCTAACGTTTAGCCCAATCTATCTGCCAAATATTTTCATTAATTTTAAGATAAATTGTAAATTAGAACTTGCCTTACCCAGTTTATTGAAGGTATCTTCTTTTAAAAAAATTCAATTTCTGTGCCTAAGTAAGACAATCGATGAAATATGTTAATGTATTAGTATAATATAATTTTTATAACAGAATTGTAAAATACTGCAATCTTTTGTGAATGGAATCATTAAAAATCATTTATGAAATTCAATCAAAAGATTGCATTCATTGTCTTCACTTTGAGACTGCGACTTCAAATTCTGCAATCACCATTAGTTTGACATTGAAATGATTGCAATCATTTTTCTCGCCAATAATTTTACAGCACTCAATTGAATGCAATCTTTTGGGAATTCATGCATTCTTTGAAATCTTTTTGCATTCTTTGTATTCTTTTTACATTCTTTGCATGAACTTGCATTCTTTTGCATTTTTGTTGCATTCTTTGAACTCATTTGTATTCTTCCAAGGGAAATAAATAAAATAATTTATTATTAAATAAAGTCAAAACAATCCTAAAATAATCAGGAAAAAATGTTTTCTCACTTCAAAAGGCTTTTTTCTTGTTTAGCTCTAAGCATAGCACTGAGGTGTTTAAAATAGATTTGTGTTTCTTTTTTAGCTCAGAATACTCACAGCGTTCAACTTGTGTTGTTTTTTTTTAATCAGAGCTAGCTTGGAATGCCCTCCACTCCATAAACTCAGAATAAAAAACACCGAGCGAATGGAGCAAATAGCTGAGCGCATTCAACTTCAATCTACTTTTTCACTACTATCAAATGAGTGCGTTCAACACATCAATTTCAGTTCATATTTTTGAGCTTTGGATTGGCCAGCTGTCAGATGAAAATTAAAAGTCGGTATTAAATGTTGGTGCGTTAAACGCATCGCAATCGTATGTTCAGTGCTAAGATGTGTTTCAAAATTATATCGGAGAACTCGGATCATAGTCTGCTCAGAGTTAACTCTGATAGCTCGAGCTCTACTCCATTCACTGCTCAGAGCTCAAAAAAATACAAAACACCTAGTGTCAAATTAATCATGTTTCAAGAATTTAAAGTCGCAGTCTCAAAGTGAAGTCAATGAATGCAATCTATTAAGTGAAATTATAAAATATTGATTAATGCAAACTCATAGAATTCTCTCAAAAACTTATGTGATTATTCGGTCCCTGGTTTATAAAAACATCCATTTTCGACTTGGGATTCGTTGATATCTCAATTTAAACAATTTTGACAATTTGTAAATATCTTTGACCATTTCCTATATTTCAAACACCCTAGCGGTTGCAAAAATAAAAATTTATATTTCTGACTTAACTGCATATTAACCCAAGTTTACTCTTTTATGAATTCAAATTTTTATCAAATTTTTTGGGGGTGTTGAAGTAAAACATTTCATCAAAAACTTTTTTTTTTATTATTCTACAACCTGTAGTACAACTCTCGAAAGTGACTCTCGAATAGCTGTCTTTCCCGGAATTCCCAAGTGGACAGAGTCATGAGCCCACTTGCGAATTCTACTCTCGAGAGCAGCTTGAGAGTTTCCTCACAGTCTTTTTACTCTCGAAAGCATACGCACCTTAACGTTCAGCATAAAATGGTTACACGCAATGCTGCCATTTTGACTTTTTTGAGTCAGGTTTGAAATGTAAAATGTATAAATCAAGACCTTCACTTTTTTTTAAAACTACAAGTGTAAACTATTATACTGCAATCTGCATTCAACGAGTTTTCGTACCTATATAGTGCAATCATCGAACATAGCCATTTTGAAATTTCTCTGATAGTGACAGTTGACATCAGTCAAAGTGACACTCTGTTATTTGATACTTCATTTTGTTTTGAACTATGCTATTACTTCTGCTTAAACTGTCTGAAATTGACACTTAAATTTAAAATACCAAATTCATGAAACAGTAGGAAAGGGAAAAAACGTTTAAATACCATTTTTTGCGTTTTAATCGAAGAGATATTTGGTATTTTGATATTTGACTGTTTCTTTGGCTATAGAAAAAACAAGGCAGATCTGATAAGATTTGGAATTTTGAAACAAGCAACACTAAAGCTAGTGCTACTTTTACCTCCAGCCAAGAGAATTCCCCAAATCCCTCCAAAGAGGACCTCAAGGGTACCGCGTCTTATTTTTCCTAGTATTATTATAACATCGATTGGGATTTTGGCAGCTGTCAGAATTACAATTTTGTCGAAATTGATTCAGCTGATGCTCTTTGAAACTATTAGGTAGCTACGAATTAATTTAGGTTTTTTTATGTTTATAAGCGATTTTAGCCAAATTTAAATTCAATAACATTCTCGCCGCAGCATGAAGTAAATTTCTTTATAAACAAAATGTCTTCCCACTCGTTCTTTTATAATAACGAAAATTTAATTTGCAATATTTCCCCTTACACCCCAGTGTTGTGAATATACAGTAAAATGAAGAGAACATTATTGAAAAAATGTTGCTCCATGTTTACATTTAATTTAATTATCATTATGTGCTAAGAGAAAAAATAAGTTTAAAATAAAATAAAATAAAAAAATTAAATAAATAGAATGGATAAACGCGAAAAAAGCTCAACGATTGCGTCGACAAAAACTTTAACACCACCGTCAGTCGAGTTGGCAGTGTCACCATCTTCAGCATCAATTGCTGCGGCATTATCAACATCAGTAGAATCTTCAACACCTTCTACAACAACAACAACAAAAACACCAACATCATCAACGCCAAGGCGCAATCGTTATATCCGAAGCTCGACAGCAAGTGTTACACAGTTATTGTCCGATAGTTGCAACAGCCTGCTGCAAAGATTTCGTCGAAATCCGAGCGAAAGACCTGAAAAAAGGCAAAATCGGTAACAAAAAAATATACATACTTCAATAACTTAATTTTTTGAACAAACCAAATAATTTGAAATGAAAAGAAGAAGATTAACGGCCTTAAATGGTGTATGACTGGATCTTGTGGTTTTTTACCGAACGCCCAAAGTTATATAAATAAAAATGTTTAGAGTTTGACACTTCTTGATGTCAAAATGTCAGAACTTCTCTTACTTAAGTAACGAATCGTTACTTTTCTAAAAAGTTTAAAAACAAAAGTGTCATTTAAAGGTGGTTTTAAGGACGATTGTCCTTTTACTGTGATTAATCTCAAGTTTTAATTAAAACAAAATAAATAAGTAGAAAAAGAAAATATCATTTAAAAATAGCTTTCGCCTATGTTTAGCATTTAATCGAAACGAAAAATCCGATCAAGAGGAAAAATGTATTTTTATCAACAGGTTTGATGCGAAAGCTTTTCAAGTGAAAGCTTTTTACGAATTAAATCTTTTTTTTTTCTTAGCTAAACATCTCAATTCTGCGTACGCGCGTTGCCAAATTTTTCTAATTCTATTTTTGAATTTATATTTAATTACTCTAGTGTGCGAGTTTAATAATATTTTCGTTTTTTTTTTTTTAAAGAGAAATATAGGGAATGAGAAACGATGTTTTATTTTCTAATTTTCCGTTTACTATGAACTTATTCTTCTCGGATTCTCTTGGTGAAATACTCTCTCTCTCTCTCTCTCTTTATTATGTTCGAGTTCAAGGTTAGCGGTTCTTATTTAAATACAAAACAACGAATTACTCGTTTGTGTTGTAAAACTAAATAATGCGAGGTTACTTTGTTTTCTTGGTCATGTTTTCAAAACCATGGATGGTTGACGCACTTTATACAAAATAAAAAACACAAAAATACATACGCCAAAAACAGGAAGTGTTTGTTGTTGTTATTTTGTTTTGCGGATATGTTACTTTTCAGGGTCTTGTGACATTTTTGAAATAAAAAAAAAAAATAAAAAGGAAATGTCTTTCAAGAGTCAACATCAATGGTTGATTTAAACTTTTTGAAAATTAAATAATTTCGTATTTTTGGCTCTGAAACATATTTCGATGAAGATTGTTCTTTTAATTATTTATGCGTATGATATCTACCTGTTGTTTAAACGAACATCATTCTACTTTGTATGGGAAAAGTTTTATGTCACATATTTGCAAATTACAGATAATTTTCTATCTAATACACGCATAAAAATTACAGCTTCCGTGTGGCGGAATGTTTCAAAGTTCAATGTTGTTGTCAAAACCACTTGTAAAGCAATTTGAATTGATGTTCAATTATCTACTTCTACATAATATGTAGGTACATAAATGTGTATATTTTTTTTCGAAATAAGATTTAATTCGCAACTATTATTGATGACAGCTGTTAGCTTTGCATATGCTGTCATTTATAATTAACTTGTCAAAATCGATTTTGATTGACATTCATGCCAGATATCACGAAAAAAGTCATCACTTGTTGCCAAACGTTTTTTTTTAGAACTGGAGACACATAATGTACCTCATACAAAGAAGTAAAAAAATGCTTTTTTAACTAATTTTGTCAAATCAGAGATTTTTGGTTCACTTTCTTAATTCAAAATTATGAAGATCCTACTTTTTGTTTTTGGTTTAGGAAAGCGTTAACTATTATTTAGGACTTGACTCTAATATATGTAGATTTCTCTTGTCAGCCTCCTTTGTAATATTGGTCAAGCTTAGGTTGACCACAGATGTCCTCTGTTAAGAAAGAGTACATGTCCTCTTTTTGCTTACAAAAATGCCCGGTAGGTACTTAAAATAAACATACAATCTGTCCACTTTTTGGTGTTAGCTAAATTTGTCCACATTACAAAACTACAAAAAAAACTTTATTCAACACTAAATCAAAATGATTTTTATCTTTCTGGTGTGAACACGACCTTGAATATATTTGTACCTGAACACATTCACTTCTGAACACAACGCCATCTTTTTTTTCAAACAATCGTTTGAACACAGCCACTCATTTGACAGTTCAGTCCATAACTCTTTTGTTTCTGTTTAAATTTTCTTATATTAAACGAAATTTATTAAAAAATAAAATGCCAAAGCATAAATGTACGTTAAACGAAGAACTGCAGAAAAATATCCAATGTTTAGACAAAAAAATGTAAATGACCGACAGTTATAATATTTTTTCATTTGAAATTTTCGAAGTCGTCCTCTTTTTCGTTGATTTGGATATAGTCACCCTAGTCAAGCTGAACATAGATTTCAATTTAAGTCTTGAAAGTTTCTCTTTAACGAAAGTGCATACGCACACCACAAACATTTTGATTTCAACTGCCATGGAAGAACTTGGCAGCACTTAACACAATTCCAGCTTTCATGTTATTCCAATGTCATTCCCGTGCTTGAATCGAATTTAGTTTTTGTTGAAATTATTTTTAAATCTTCAATGGACATTTTGAAATTACATACAGTGAGCGTCAAAAAAAGTGTACAGCTGTGAACTGCGTTTTTGTAACACTGTTGAAGAAAATAGATTCGATCTTTTAGGAAAATACTTATCTTATTTTTTAAAGCTGTTAATCTTCAATGAATTGGCATATAAAACTTAACAAAAAATATTATAGGAAAAATTCAATAAAAAAATAACAAAAAATACTTAATTTTTATGGCGTCAAAAGAAAGTGTACACTATTCAATTAAAGCGAAAACCTTAAAATCAATACTTCGTCTGCTTCCCTTTCGCCCTTAGGACACCTTCTATGCGTCTAGGGGTTGACGCTACCAGCTTCCCTGTCAATTCAGCTGGGATTTTTTGCCACTCTTCAAACAAAATTGAATTTTGTGCCTTTTTGCTAAATAATTTCCTCTTTTGGATCTGTTTGTACAGATAATCTCACAAATTCTCAATGAGGTCAAGGCCTGGGGATCGCGGAAGGTCTTCTAGTTGCTTAGAAGTACCATGGAGTTACCATTCCTTGACCAATTTTGATGCATGCTTGAGATCGTTGTCTTGTTGGAAGACCCATGAATCAGTTAACCCCAGTTTTGCAACACTAAACGGCAATTTGTCTCTTAAAATATTAAGGCAGTCTTCAGTCTTCATTGTATTATCAATAAAGACAAGGTTTCTAACTCCAGAAGACGTCATTCATCCCCAGAAAATTTGTTCCTCAAATAATGGGATAGTTGGCGTCTCTTCTTTTTCTCCCTAGAAGAAATTTGTAGACATAGTAGTAGCCTTCTCGATTTGAGCATCAAGTTAAAAAAAAAAATAACCTTCAAATTGCTGGGGGTCTTTGGTACAATTTCGATGTCACATTTTTACAAAAGCTCCTTTTTCTCTATCATAAAAGTGCTTTCGTTTGGTAATCCGGAAGAAGTCTCCGGAACCCTCCGATCAAGAATGCCAAATGAACAAGTTGCAACACTTTTTTGGTTTTGAAGTTTGGGCTTCGTTGTGTTTGTGCATTTGGGTGATAAATCTTCCAAAAACTGTTTTTCTGAATATAGATATTCATCAATAACTGGAAGCACTTTCTTCACTTGGGCTCTCTTAATTTAAGTAATTTGCTTACTTAAGCACATTCCACGGCATCACATGAAGACGATGATTATGGAGACGAAGAAATTTTATCAGTTTTGATTCCACTTTGCTGTTAATTTAACATTTTAGTACAATGCACATTCGGAATTCCAAAATTTCTGGTTTTGATTCTTTCTTCAAATCCAGAATCGATTTTCTCTTTTTCTAGGAAGAAGGACTGTCATCTTGTGCCAAACGAACGGTTTAAGAAAAGTGGAAATGTCAAATTTTGACAGTGCCTAAAATTTCGCGCTGCAAACTTCAATTTTCAATCCACATAATAGGTTTGTTCGTTGAGCCCTGAAGTCACCATGGGGTCGCCCCAAAGCGTTCTTTTGAAAACCCTGAACTCGCCCTGGCCAGCAAATTCTGTGTTTTTTGATACCTAGGGTCGCCCTGAACTCGCCCTGAAGTAGAACTAGGTTTTTCACTGGGGCGAGTTGAGGTAAAGAATAAACTGCCAAAGTGACATGAGCTCTGAAGCATTTTTTTGTTATGGACTCACATGTTGCAGATAATTCTATTGTTTTTTAAATGGAAATTCAAGGAATACAGAAGCTTACTTTAATAATAACGAAAAGAAATAGAAAACGAAAATTGTGGCTTGTTTTTATCCATTTTTAAAAGAAACTTTGTTTCTTTCTTATCTCAACATCACAATAGAACCCCTTTTGGTGTTTTTTGACAACCGAAAAACCCAGGTTTTTTTGACAATTCTTGGGGTTGTCAAGAAAACCTGGGTCAACCCTGGGTAAACTTCAACGAACAAACCTAATTTGTTTGCTTGTTTGACGTCTGGTCATTTCAGATTGTTTTATATGTAGATCAAACATATGTAATTTTCGTAATCTAATTAAGGAAAAAAAGTTTCTCCTTGATTCAATTATTGATGTCACAATAAACAGTTCCAAGCTTCCTAATATGCCGGGTTTTATTGACAGCCACCAGCACAGTGTTGCCTATGTTAACACTGAAAGAAAAACCCGAACATGAATATTTATTTTATAGGAAACATGAAATCTGTTCCGATATCTCTCGAAAAACATGTGATATTAAAACGTGCTTTTGTGTTTTACAATCAGTCATTTTGACATCTCCACAAACACATGTTTCAATTAATCTTTCAAGTATTTTTGTTTTCACACAGGAAGGAAGCTGCTAGTAGCCACATATCACTTTCGTCTCACCATGAATTCTTCACCCTTGATATGAATGTACTTACATTGTTTGGCTGATGATGATGATGCACACACAGATTTATCTATAGTTGACATTGTCCCAGTGTTGCATCAAAACAAAAATACCTCAGAATAAAATAGGCACACACAACACTGAATTAAAGACTCATTTCTTTCATATTTCGAGTCAAATAACATCATACAAATTTTAAATTTAGATCAAGAGAACCCGTTTAAGTGATCTAGCTCAATGCGAACGCACTTTATTGCACATCACGCAGGTAAAGCAGACGAGTCTCTCTGAAAATCGTACAAATATGCCAAATACACAAAATTGTCCGTGACACGTCATAAAATTTTTTTTTACTAAGGGAAAAAATTAGCTTTTCTTTCCAAGAAAAACCATCCGTTAAGATTGAAGAGAGGAGAATTAAAATTTTCCCAACACCCCCGAGAAAAAATAAAATTCAAAACCGATAATTTACATTTTCTTCTACCCAACCCCCCGACTGACGTCGCAACGTCTATAACTCGCCTTCACTAGATATATCAACCTGTGGGAAATTTTTTTTGTTGAGATTTGAATCACACAGTCTCATCAGTGAAACCGTGAAAACCGCTCGTGTTTGACGCGAGCTCCACCTTTTCTACCTATAGTCTTCTTCTTTTCGTTTAAAAAGAATAATTTTTAAAAAAATAAGTAAAATCTCTCTGTTGAAATTAACTATACAAAGAATAAACAGACATTTCTTTTCTGTGTAAAAAAAATAGCTTCGAGCTAAGTCCATCGGAATCCGCTCCAGATATCATTTTAAAAAACGATTCCATGAGTGATCGCAGTCGGAATCGTTACAACACATCAACGTCCGGCTATGGAAGTGGTCCCGGAATCGGCGGCTATACGAAAACCACCACTTCGTCGGCATTAGATAGGTTACGTTCGAATCTAAGTCCAGTTAGTTCGTATTATAAACCGTTAATGCGAACATTCGGTCGAAGAGATGACGAATCAACGACAGTTTCTTCGACAAAAGTTAGTAGCTCAATAATTTTAAAAATTAATATTTTTTTGTATTTAAAAAAAAAAATGGTGGGAGGAAAGTTTTGCAAAATTTGAAAAAAAATTAAAAAATATTATCATATTTTTGAAAATCTTTACAAGAAAAAAAATAATAATTGCGTTGACATCTCTGAGTCAGATGTCTGGAATAAATCATGTTTGTATATGTTATTTTTTCTTTCTGTATGCGAGCGGAGGCGTGTACCTGTGCTGCCAATACTTTTTTCTTTGTAGATTTTCAAATTCAATTGACGTGAAATATGTACATATTTTTCGAAAAAAAAACAACAATTATTATTTGATTCACAAAATGTGGAAAATTAATTTACATATTTATTTATTTTCATTAAATGAAAAAGCTCTTTCCAAAATGTGAGTGTTGGCTTAAGATTTATAGGTTAGCTAATTTCGAGTGCCTTAAAATTGAATTTTTAAACAATGCCAGAAACTTAATTAGAAATAAATTGCTCTCACAAAGGCAAAGACACACACAGATGAATAACAGGAAGGTCGTAGAATCTATTTGCGGGCCATATTATTGTGTAGAAACTTTTTTATTTAATTGTTTATGAATATTTTTTATATTTAACTCATAAATTTCCGTTATTTGATGGCAAAATATTTTAAACAGGTCGTTATAACCTGAAAAATTAACGAGTTCAGGAACCATGCTTTTTTGGAGGTCAATTGTTCCTACGATTTTTTATTTTTTTTTTATTAAATGCCGTCTGGAAGCCTAAAGTGGTTATTTGGGAGATCTCTCTTGGTTTCAGAAGATAGACTTTTAGTGTATGCACATTGTGTGCTCTCTGGTTTATTCACAAACGTCAAAATTATCATTTTGTGAGATCTGTCATGTTGACATTATTTATTGGCTTTGTGTGAAATATTTTTCTATACAAAGAAATCATTGAAGAGCTTTTAATTGTAACCCAAGAAACTGTAGTATAAAAATTTAGTACAAATTTCATTTATTGTAAAAGGCTGCCTTTTATGTTCACTTTGTAATTTTGCATCATGCATTTCTCATTTCTTAAAAAATGATAGCTGTCACTTTTGATAGGATCGATCTCAGGATTTATACTACTTTGAACGAACCCTCACGAATTTGAATTCCCCAATTTTTACTAAATGGTATTAGGTGGAAAACTATTTCGCAAGTTATTGATAAGGATAAACTCGATGAGCACCGTTAAAGAAGTTTATAAGATCCTAGAAACGTGAACTGGGGACAGGTTTCACTAGGCGTTTTTCTTTATTAATTAGGAACTCTGAACAGAGTCCGAGCATGTCGAGCATGCTCTGAACATCATCTAAGCAAGTTTGCTCTGAGCACCCTGAACCATTTTTGAAACACACTTGAACACTAGCTGTGAAATGCTATGTGTTCAGCATTGAACTCTGTCCGCTTAGTCATATGTTAGTCTGAGCTCATAGAGTGCGCTCTGAACAAACTCGGACACACACTCAGAACGAAAAAAGAAATACAAATTTTTAGCTCTGAACGCTCAGAGCTAAAAAAGAAACAACATTTTGTTTGACAGTTCAGGCTCTGCTCTGAATTAAAAAAGAAAAACCCCTGCTATAGGTCTGTTTGTGTACTTCCCACGACTGCCAATTTCTATTCATTTTAGTCTGATCTGTCAAAGTTCATATAAAAAAAAAGGAATTCACAGAACTTTGGACTAAAATGGCCTGTTTTGGGAAGTACACGAACAGAGTTTTTATGTGTCAAAAACAAAACTTTTATTTCTAGCAATTAGTTTTTCTGCAAAAATATTCAAAAAGCTCCTTTAAATTATGTTTGCTTAACGGGCTTAGCCTCTTAATCGTTTTTTTAGTTGAAAACGTTTGACAGCTTGCGTACGTCATATTATGGAACAAGAATTTAGGCATACTTATCCCGCAAATAAGTAGTAAAGTCAGTAGACTACGTTAATGTTTATTTTTCCGAAACTATTCGCCCTGTTTTGGACACCCATTTTAAAATAATTTGTCATGAACAATATTAGACTTTCTGCGCAAAACTTTCCTTCATACCAAACAAATTAAGCTAATTTACTGCGAAAATATTTTTCATATAGCTTCATCCCTTCCATCTTAGAACAAAGACAATGGCGATAGAGACAAAACGCCAATAGCCGATGGTAAGCCAGTTTCAACAATATCCCGCCTCGAATCGAAATACTCCGATGTTTTGGACCGTTTTGCGAGAAGGAAACGGCACAATGATAAAGATCGAGACAAAACACTCGAACCAGATGGAAATGGAATTCCTCTGGCGCGTTCCTCGACGTCAGTTCAAATGCCAAGTACGTCGAAAATAACAACCTCTGGATCAGGACTTGGCAATTCGTATTCGTTTAGTACGGCTGATCGAAAAGAACGAACGCCATACCGATTAGCGAGAAATAAGACGACCAAGTATCTGGTGGATTCTGCCGATAGTGGTTATCTAACAAGCAGCAATGGTAGATCTCGCCCAGAATTAACCACACTGAATGATAGTAGTTCTCGCTATGGTCGAGGATTAAATAGCTATGAGTATGATCCTCTTCTTGCGGGAAGTAGGTACAAAGACTCGGCTTATGATCCATCGAATAGATATGCGTCGAGTTTTAAGCCTCGAAGTGGATTGGATTATAGCCATTACTATGACGGTTCTCGAGGATCTGACAAGGAGAACCAGTACAAGTCGCGTTATGATCCCGATGAAATGTACGCTGATTTGAATAACCACTATGAACCTGAAGCCGGTTCGAGAAGACGTCAAAAATCATACCGCCGAAATAACACTACTGGCGATCCAATATCCTTACGCTATCATATTCCAGACTATGAGCGTGAACCCTATGCGGCAGCTGCAGCCACTGCTTCAGCGAGCAGTCGCTTCACAGGACGAAATAATCGTAGTTCATATGGTGTGCAACGATCAAAAACCCAAGGCAATATTTCTGAATACGATATGCGGGAATACGAAGAAGGTGAAGACCGATCATCGGAAGACAATGCTGCAATTTTAGCAGCTCTCAAAGAAGACAACAATGATGCAGAAGCGAGAGCCTTTTCAGATCGCATTGCCAAAAGAAAACAAATTAAAAAAATGATTATGAAATATGCCCAAGATGATGCCTACGACGATCAGGGACAAAAAAGAGATGAGGACAAAACAACAGTCACCGATGGCAGCAATGCCATCAAAGAGGAGAACAACGAACGAACTCATGTAACTAGTCCCACTCGTGGAAGTTCGCCCAAATCTACTAAATCCACAAAAACGAATCACGATACGATAAACGATAGAAACAACAACAACACAACCTCCACCACAACAACCACCACGGCCCCCACCGCATCCTCCAACTCAAGAATAAAATTTAAATCCCCTCCTGCGTTGTTGCGTAATGATCGTGATCGTTATCCACCGCGTGAACAAAATCTCCACTTTAACCGGAGAGATTATGCTGTTAGCAGTCGACAATTTTATAATCCCATTGCATCAGGAGCTAGCACTAGTGGTGCTAGTAGTAGTAGTAACCTTAGTAAATACCCTGCCTCCTACAAATCCTATTTGTTTGACAGCAATCATAATCGATTGTTGAATAGCAGGAAGCCAAATATTGGAGCAACAGCATCCACTTCCTCTGCAGCAGCATCTGCCATGTACTCGTTAGCCAAGTCTTCGTCTTCTTCGGCTTTGTATGGGCACAAGTCACGCATTCCAAAAACACTTTACTCCTTTGTAAGGATTTTTATTTAAAAATTTATTTATTTGTTTATATTTTTGTTTCTATCTTCTGATTTGATTTAGCTTCGGCTTGTGCAAGCAAAGACTTTTTTGTTTAAATCGAGCTTTATATAATTTTAATAAATAACAAATAAATTTATATCGCAAACAAAAAAACACACTTGAAAAATATTATTCAAATTTTGTTTTTTTTTTTTACATAACTGTGTTATTTTGTTTGATTAACCAAATTTCCAGACAAGATTGATGGAATCTCGTTTGTTGGCGTGACTAAGTGAGATTTTAACCCTGTGCCTGCAATTTGCTTGCCTTAAATATATTTTGGATTGTGTGTACTAATCATACAGTTTGTTACTAGGTAAAATCTTGAACTTTGCTTAATTTATATATTTTTTTTTTTTTTATTTTTCTTATTCGTATTAGAATTATTTTCTTTTTCGAAACAGAAACAAATAAATATTATGATAGTGCTATTGATATATTAGAAGTGTACGTAATTTGTTAAGCTTTTGAATTCATAAAAAAGAATAGGTTTATCTTTAATGCCAAAAATAAAAAGTAGCTAAGTTTATATTTTATTTATTAATCACAGCAGATTTATGAGAGGTATATGTATGTAATAATGTTAATGGAAGTTCCTTAGCAGGGTCCTACTGAAACTAAACTTTAATGAAGTTATTTCATATTTTTTAAACTAATTTCCAGCTGTAAATTTTCCTACCATTTTACAAATCAATACATTCCACACTCTTTTCACGTACTATTTTTTTGTCTTCTTTGTAAAATATTTAAGTCAATGCAAGACAGAAGTTACAAAAAGTCTATAATACCGTTTATAAGATTCATAATAAAGAAAAAACACTTACCTAATCTTCATTATTAATAAATAAATTGAAAAGAACTGGGCCCAAATGGCTACCTTGTGGTAATCTAGAACTAACTTTAAAATTATTTTATCTAGTACACCTTTGTGGTCATATGAAGGAAACCAGTGCTTGAAAGTGATTGTGTATAGTATTAATTTTTCATTTCACCAATAGCTTAAGTACTAAGTTTTAAACCAGTATAGTTTAAGAGTGAAATTTTTATAAAATAAATGTTTTAAAAATCATGAAAATAAAACCCAAAAGAAATTCATCTCACATGAACAAGTGAAATTAATTTTTTGTGTGGAAAATTTCTTCATGGCTGGGGAAGAAGTATTTATTGACAAAGGATTTTTTTTTAGGACAAAATGCAATCCACCGGATTTATAATAAGGCTTATTGTTAGTTAGGTATTTTGAAATGTCTTCATTAAGTTCTCTATTTTTTTAGTTCTCCTAAACATATTATATACATATTTTCAAATGTAGTGTCTGACCTTTAATTTTTTTTCTTACAGTAAAATTTAGTTTTTATTATTAAAAAGCAGGATTCTTTATTTCTATTTGTTTGTTACTGTTTCAAGTTCAATTTCCCTTGTATTCATTTGACCAAATTTGTGTCAAAACAATATGTATCAAGTGAAACATACATTTCCGACAAAAGAAAAATAAAAATATTAATTTGCATAATTTTTTGTTGTTGCAAACCTAAATAATATAGATTTATCTGAATAAATAATACATTAATATATTTTTTCTGTTTTATAAAAAAATATTTATATATAATTTTTTTGTTTTAATTAATTTTGTTATGAAACAAAACAAAAAAAAAACTTTGTCCGAACTAATTTTCTTACCGAAAAACGATCCGTATTTTTCTCGTGTTTTTTTCTGATTATGATGATGATGATGGTTAATCATGGTGTGAACAACATTGATTGATGAATTGTGAAATTAAATCAACAACAACAACTCTTCTTCTGCAACAACAACTACTTGGGTAACTACTGAAATATGGTTTTGGTTGATGGTATTTGCGCTTTGTGTCGCCTCGCCTCTCTCGCCATTCTGATGTGTGCTACTTCTTCTCTCTGTGTCTGTTCTGGATTCCCGATGATGCTTTCTTGAACCTTTTTCCCCCCTACAACATTGATGCTTCTCTGATGACTGATGACTCTGATGGATGGATGAATGATAATATCATGATGATGATGAAACGATGACGATGATGAAACTCACAAAACCCCCAATCATGTACTGAAAACAGCAAGCAAAACCAGTTATTCAAGATGATGCTGATGGCCACTTGATATATCACACCGGCGACATTCTTCATAACAGATGTTCGTGACAATTTTTTTTACACAAAAAAAAACCAAAACCAAAAAATTAAAATAGAAAAAAACATTTCCATTTATTATTTTCTTTAATTTTTTTCTGTTTTAAATTTTTATTTAATTTCGAGCTATCTCTATATATTTTTTGTTTCTTCCTTCAAATCTTGTTGTTATTAAAAAAAAAAAGAACGCGTAGTTTGATATATTTTCATCAAATTTATTTAAACAAATTTCATAAAAATATATCTACTTTTTATTTTTTCCGCGAAATTTCGTAGTAAACATAATTTGTTTTAACTTTTAAATCGATCTTAATTTTTACCAAAAAAAATGTGTTTTGTTTTAAACATATTCGCGAGGATTTTCTTTATAATTTTATTTTTCCAGACGAACAATAATAAATATTTGAGTAAATTAAATAATTTCTACATAATACTATAAAAAAACGGGTTTTTCCAACAAAACGGTTGTAAATTTCACTCATTGTTTTTTTGTTCACAAAAAGTATATTAAACTTTAGTAAAAAAATTATGTCAATAAAATTTAAAGAAACATCACTTTTAATATTTTAATAATATTTAAAAAAAAATCTAGGAGATTAGAAGTTCTGTGAAAATTTCAATGGTTATTTTAAATTTTACAGATAAAATCATGGCTACACTGGGCGAAGGCACATTTGGACGTGTCGTTAAGGTCAAAGACATGGAAAGGTAAGCTCTTAAATGAATGTCATTACAATAATTACATCATATTTAATATATTTTCTTATAGGGATCACTGCATGGCCTTGAAGATTATAAAGAATGTTGAGAAATATCGTGAAGCTGCTAAATTAGAAATTAATGCACTGGAAAAAATTGCTCAAAAGGATCCCAATTGTGATCAGTAAGTTTTTCTTTTATTTTAAACAAACACAAATATAAACTGACGCCATTTAACTGCCTTCTCCTTCTATATGTATTTGAATAAGAAACGGAAATAAAATTACACTGGTGATAATTTATTGATAGTACTCGGCTATTATCACTCAATTGATCCATCTCTCACTCCATTCGTTTAAAATCAGATTTTTCATTCATACTTTCCTCAAATACCTCGAAATTTAAATGTATTTGCATTTTATTTTCTTTCCGATCACCAGCCAGAAAGATAAATACCAATTTTCTCTTCGAAAAATGTTCACAAAGAAAAATCAAAATTATTCTGAATAATTTTTGAATGAACAACATTCTGTTTTTTTATAAAGAATTCGAAACCACCCGTTTTATAATTTTTTCCACAAGAAGTGTCAGAACGGAGCATATGGAGACCTATTTTCAAAGCAGTTATGCGTGTATATCATACACTCCACCATGGCCAGTCGGCTACAACCACACAGCCGATGGCATAAAGATCATAGTTAACATTTCCCTTAAACTTTGTCAGGTGTTTTTTAAAACTTCTTTCGAGTTTTGCTGCTTTTGAGGACAATTTTTTGAATTTAAATATGTATTGATGTACAGAATCTGTGAAGGAGCTTAAAGAGGGACAGCTTTTTGTAAAGCAATTCCAAAAAGACTGAAAAGCTAATAGACCGAGAGCCCACAGCAGATTTTGGGTGTGAACGATAGCAAAAAAAGAAGTATAGGCGTCGAAAGCTCCATTAAAGACTATTAAAAAAATCAAAGTCTTGCAGTCCACAACTGGGGCCTTTGCGAGAAACAGTGCATCGAAAAAAAAATATGAATGCAACTTCGAGGAAAATCGTGTTAGCCGAAATTGGTTTTCACCCCTCCCTAGATAAGCTCCGCGGATCCCATATCACGGAATTTGAGATCATTTGAGTGTTTAATTCGCCCTGCCACACTGTTTAAAAAAACCGTTTTTCACTTAGAATTTTGAATTTTTTAAACGGTCCGGTAGAGCGAACTATACACTCAAATGGTCTCAGATTCCATGATATGTGATCCGAGGAGCTTCTCAAGGGATGAGTGAAAACCAATTTTGGCTAACACGATTATCCTCGAAGTTGCATTCATATTTTTTGTTTTCGATGCACTGTTTCTCGCAAAGGCCCCAGTTGTGGACTGCAAGACTTTGATTTTTTTAATAGTCTTTAATGGAGCTTTCGACGCCTATATTTCTTTTTTTGCTATCGTTCACACCCAAAATCAGCTGTGGGCTCTTAGTCTATAACGCTTATCTTCCCTGCTCTGACTATTTTTGTTAAACAGAGTACGTACCTATAGGAATATATCACAATTACAACAAATGAAACACAATTTTAATGTACGTTTCTTACAGTTTCAATCTTTTATATAGTCCATAGGAGTTGTTTCTACACTCAATCGATACATTGTGAACCGAAGATTACTTCAAAAAAATCTTTCTTTTTTCAAAGTTGTAATTTTTTCTTTAATTCCTTCTGAATAGTGCAGCACAGTTTAGTCCAGGTTGCATTTATAAAATATTCACGAGCTTCGGAGGGAGTCAGACCTAATTTTGACATTTGGTTCATAGTAAAATGTCAAAATTAAGTCTGATTCCATCCTTAACTCATTCGCAGGATACTGTAATAGGGGTGATTTTCTTGCTCTTACAGGCATATAATTTTACATATTATTATAAAAGGGGATTAAGATAATTGCCGTGTTTTTAAGTGGATTTTTATCCCCGCTTAAAAAAAGTAGCATGTTCAAAACAACAACAATTGGGTATAGTTCCGTATTGTTTTTGTATTTAACATGCAACTGTCTCGAAGCGAAAGTAAAAACGCACGAAAAAAACAAGGCTAATATAGGATTATAGTTGTGTTATAAGAACTAATAGACGCCTTCGGAGTATTCGGTCCTCCTCAATAAAAAAAATATTCAAAAGGATTCAGATTCAGATGATAAGTCTGAATTGTGTATCGATGACTACGTAAACCAAGATCGAAGAAAGTAACTATAAAAAGGAAAGAAGTCTATGTATGAGAACTCCTACTCTGCAATTGTCTTAGACTCCCGCTCAACTGATTAAGTAGTACATCAGCACTTCTATTTAAAAGAGGTGAAAATAAATCTGTGTTCTACTAAAATCGAGTACCAATACTTTTCTCATGCATAGACTAGAAAGCCTTAGAGCCTTTGAATATCATATCCTTTCAATATCAACTCCTTAATGTGAACATTAAGATACGTTCCACATTCAGCCATAGAGTCACTGGAGTTCAAATGTGAAGTTAACATGAACGGAAAACTTATCAGGGCCGGTTGAGTAAGCTGTGAGTATACCTGTAAACTCTTCTCGCAACTTACAGCTTACGTAAGCCACGAGCAGACGATTTGCGATAGTCACAAATACACGTGCTCAGACGGTTAACAACTGTTGTCCCAAAGTTCTCAAATACATTTGCGATCAAGGTGCTCGAAAATGACATGCACGCAAATTTTGTAGCATATTTGCGGGGTGTTCACACAATTTGCGCCAATATTTTTAGATATCATAATTTACTCATTTGCAGATTTGCAAGCATGACATTTCTCTTTTGAAAAATTTGTTTATTTGTTGATTTTTGATGGAATAGTCTCAAAATATTATAAATACATGTGTAGTATGTAAATTATATGTTTATTTTGGTGTTGTTTTATGGACTGCAGGTCAGTTTATTTTTGTTCAAACTACGTAAAACTAGTTTTCATAAAAAACAGAAAAGAAAAACAAATTTAAATATGTTAAAAAAAAATAATCAATATATGTAAGTAGGTACCTACATACTAAAACAACGGCCAATTACTTCAAGTACAACAACAAAATTCATCGCAAATGCCCGCATTTGCTTCTCCATTTTCGTATGTTCGCAAATGGTTGTCACAGTCGCAAATACTCGCAAATTGTCACAAATTATTCTTGTGAGTGCTCACACGATTTGCGAGAAAGTCACAAATGTATTTGCGATTTGGGCCTCGCAAATCGTCGAGCATTTGCAGGATGTCCCAAAAATGTGTTCAGACGATATGCGACCAAGGATCGCAAATTGTGACGTTAAAATGACGTAATACCGGCAATTATTTGCGACTTTAGCTAATCGTCTGTTCTAAGCTTAAAATTTAGGTAAGGCAAGTTTCACACATATTCGGTTTCATTCGGTTTGGCCTGTATTCGGTTCGTTTAAATTTTCACACATATCCGGTTCCTATAATAGCCTTTTGAATAGACCTTTTAAAAAGGAACAATAACGTGCAAGGGTTTTTATTATTGAATATGTTTGTTTGGCCCATTAGCATGCTTAAAACCGAAAATGCTACTAAATTCACCCATGCGTTTCTGAGAGAATGGTCGCACTGGCCACTTTTCAGTATTTTTGGTATAACTCGAAAACTAAGCCGAATTTGACAATTGTACATTTAATACTTTTTGTTCAAAATTAAATTTTCTATCAAAATGGATAGTTCAACTAATTTTACGAAAAAATTTAAGCAGGAAAAGTAAACAAAAACCAACATAAAAAAAAATCGAAAAATCAAAGATTGTTAAATTTTTTTCGGAGCAAAGATACACTCAAGACATGCATGAACAAAGTAAACTAGAGTCTTACGGCTTTAATATGACATGTTAAAAAGCCATATTACACTAGTTTACAAAATTTTAGGTCATGGTAGGGTCCTTAGAAAAAATATATTTTCTAGACTAATTTTGGGTCACTGAACACGAAAATCAAAATTATTTTTTTTTCCAAAGAAGCGTTTTCGAGATATGCGCAAAAATCATTTTCTCAGCTATTTTTTCAGATATTCCCGTAAAACTTGCTAACGACTTCGCTGATTTACATAAAATGTATATTTTCTGAATGATGTGATCTGTCTTCTTCCGAAAATGTTCAGTTTATTTAAGTCGGACTGAAATTTTATAAGTTACAGGCATTCAAAGTTTCAAAAACGAGTATTTTTGGAAAATTTCTAGTGTTTGGTTGCTCCATATGGATAAAAAAAAAAATATTTAAAATAATATTAAGGATTCAAGTGAAAACTAATCTCTTTAACAAAGATTTGAGCTAAAGTTTTTAAAAATCGGACGATAAATGTAGAAGTTAATAAATAATTAGTGAAAGAAGGCAATTTCAATTTTTTCAATAAAAGTCATATAAATGTATATTAGGGTGTCTGTTATTTCCCAAAATCATTTTTTTAAATCAGAAACCCTTCAAATCAAAGTTCTATGCCCTAAAATAAAGTTTTTCAATGAAAAAAATTTGTCTTAGGTGATAAGTCGGTGCCTCTAAGGCCATTCTCTTTTCCATACAAAGGAGAATTGGACACACCAAACTCCAAGACCAATTATGACGTGATATATGTCGTTGGAAAGGTATTTTTATGAACTACAATAGTTACTAATAAAGTTCATTTCAAATCTCTATGTGAAAAAAGTTATTCGCTGGTCAACATTTTGTTTCAGCGCATTTTGGTGTGATAAAAACTATCCTTAACTAGCGAATAACTTTTTTCACATAGAGATTTGAAATGAACTTTATTAGTAACTATTGTAGTTCATAAAAATACCTTTCCAACGACATATATCACGTCATAATTGGTCTTGGAGTTTGGTGTGTCCAATTCTCCTTTGTATGGAAAAGAGAATGGCCTTAGAGGCACCGACTTATCACCTAAGACAAATTTTTTTTCATTGAAAAACTTTATTTTAGGGCATAGAACTTTGATTTGAAGGGTTTCTGATTTAAAAAAATGATTTTGGGAAATAACAGACACCCTAATATACATTTATATGACTTTTATTGAAAAAATTGAAATTGCCTTCTTTCACTAATTATTTATTAACTTCTACATTTATCGTCCGATTTTTAAAAACTTTAGCTCAAATCTTTGTTAAAGAGATTAGTTTTCACTTGAATCCTTAATATTATTTTAAATATTTTTTTTTCTATCCATATGGAGCAACCAAACACTAGAAATTTTCCAAAAATACTCGTTTTTGAAACTTTGAATGCCTGTAACTTATAAAATTTCAGTCCGACTTAAATAAACTGAACATTTTCGGAAGAAGACAGATCACATCATTCAGAAAATATACATTTTATGTAAATCAGCGAAGTCGTTAGCAAGTTTTACGGGAATATCTGAAAAAATAGCTGAGAAAATAATTTTTGCGCATATCTCGAAAACGCTTCTTTGGAAAAAAAAATAATTTTGATTTTCGTGTTCAGTGACCCAAAATTAGTCTAGAAAATATATTTTTTCTAAGGACTCTACCATGACCTAAAATTTTGTAAACTAGTGTTATTGGAAAATTGACAGAGATATAGTCATTCAAGCCTTACCATTTCTTATCATTTTTCGCAGTTTTTGCCCGAAAGCCTATTTTTTGGTACTTTATTACAAATTTAACGTTCCTAGCACCTAGTACCAAAACTTATGTAAATCGGACCAGCCGTTCGGTCTGTAGGTCTGAAAGCATTTAAAAACAGACGAAAAACGAAATTGCGTACGTACATCCTTTTTATAATTTTTTTATAGTTCTAATGTCATATTATAACAAAAATTTGATTTCGAACATTTTTACGAAAGTGAAATTTGCCTATTGTACCGAAAAAGGGACTTTTGAGCCAAAACTGCGAAAAATTATAAGAAATGTTTAGGTTTGAATGGGAATATCTCTGTCAATTTTGAACAAATATTAATTTTTGAACATGCCATATTAAGGCCTTTAGTCTCTACTTTATTTTGTCCCTGCATGTCTTGACCCTATCTTCGGTTCAAAACAAGTTAGGCACAATTTAGTAAAAAATTTAGATATCCTTGATTTTTTGATTTTTTTTAGGTTGGTTTTTGTTAACTTTTCCTGCTTAAATTTGTTCGTAAAATTTTTTGAACTATGTATCCATTTCGATAGAAAATTTAATTTTGAACAAAAAGTATTAAATGTAAAATTGTCAAATTCGGGTTAGTTTTCGAGTTATACCAAAAATACTGAAAAGTGGCCAGTGTGACCATTCTCTCAGAAACGCATGGGTAAATTTAGTAGCATATTCGGTTTTAAGCATGCTTATGGGCCAAACAAACATATTCAATAATAAAAACCCTTGCACGTAATTGTTCCTTTATACCCCTCATTTTCCGGTCTATTCAATAGGCTAAAGGCGTTTATTCAAATATCAATTTTGAATACTAAAACTATCAACAAAATTTTAGCACTATGTTATTAATTCAAAACAGAAACAAAAAATTAGCTTTATAGAACCGAATATGTGAACGCTAAGGTTGTGTCCCCTAGACAGTTTGAAACCGATTCCCACCGAAATGAACCGAATACAGACCGATCCCATTGAAAGCGAATAGCACTGAACGTCCCCTCGGCACGAATCGGATTCATTCGGTCTCAAAACTGCTTGTTTTCGGGTCTAGGGCACAGAAAGTAATCGTAGCGTTAACAATAATTCGGTTCTATAAGGTTTTTTTTATTTAAATTGACAACCTTGTACTGAAGTTTGTATATATTTTTGGAATAAAGAATTGATATTTGATTAAAAAAACCTTATAGGAACCGTATATGTGCGAAAATTCAAAACTGAAATTGAAAACGAACCAAATACATACCGAACCGAATATGTGCTAAACTTCCCTAAGTCACTTACAGGGCTGTTTACACAAGTATGTTTTTCAAAAGATGCTTGCATTAGTTACTTTGTAAGTAATTCGTATGTAGATTCTTGGCCAAACATAGAGTCTTCGTAAATGATCCACCATCATCAAAACTTGTAGCACTTTTTTAAGATTTTATATTTTATTAGAGGTCATATCCCGTTTTTTATATTCGTATGGAAAGGTGACAGTTATGAAAACATTAATTTTGAAATATAGACAAAATGTTTGTGTGTATTTTTACGAAATTATAGCAAACAGTATACGTAATTGGATTTTTGTCAAGGCCTTTTAAAGCGTTTTTGTAGTTTGGAGAGAAACTCTGTGCAAAAATAAAACATTATTAGTCTTCAAGACCTAATTATTGAGATTGGAAATTAAATTTTGTTTTCGTAATATTTACCATACGTATATGCACATATGTACATATATGCAATTAATTAACTTAATAGCAATACTTTATACTTTATAATTTAAAAAACTCAATATAATAATAATTCATATTTTAAAAACAATAAAGATCCACTGACATTTGATTAAACATTTCGACTTAAATAAAAATAAAAGCCGTTTATTCCCTTTTAACGAACAATTATCATCGCAGAAGTCAGAAGTCATTGTATTCAAATAAATTAAAATTTGTTCTCATGATAAATTTAATTTGTCTAAATAAAGATGCCGAAGTCAAGTGACAAATAATAATTGAATTTAAATGGCTTTAAGATTATTCACCCCATTTGTTGGTTGTGTAGTGCAGTCGGTTATATATGCAAACTAAAAAATAAATTATTGAAAATATTATTATAACTAATTAATTGAATTTTGATCTCTTTTTCGTTTACAGTTTGTGCGTAAGAATGATTGATTGGTTTGATTATCACGGACACATGTGCATTGCATTTGAAATGCTCGGTTTGAGTGTTTTCGATTTCTTGGTAAGTTAGAAGTAGAATAATAAATTAATCATGAATGAAATGTCTATAAACATTTGATTTACTTCTATTTTGTTTAATTAAATCAGAGAGAGAACAACTATGAACCATATCCGCTGGAACAAGTGAGGCACATGGCATACCAACTTTGCTATTCAGTTAAATTCTTACATGACAATAGACTAACGCACACGGATCTGAAGCCTGAGAATATTTTATTCGTTGACTCTGAATACACAACACACTATAACCATAAGATTGTAAGTATTGAGTCTATTCACTCGGAAAGCTGACATACTGTGCAATAGTTGCAATCACAAATTATGTTCTTTTTATTCATATAGAATCGCGAAGTTCGTCGCGTTAAAAGTACAGATGTTCGTTTAATTGATTTCGGAAGCGCTACATTTGATCATGAACACCACAGCACAATAGTCTCGACGCGTCACTATCGAGCTCCGGAAGTAATCCTCGAATTGGGTTGGTCGCAGCCATGTGATGTTTGGTCAATTGGGTAAATATCTTACATTTTGACTATTCGAAAGAAAGCTTAACATCTTATTTTTCTATTTTTGAAACAGTTGTATACTATTTGAGTTGTATTTGGGCATTACACTCTTTCAAACGCATGACAATCGTGAACATCTTGCCATGATGGAACGGATCTTAGGACAGATACCATATCGTATGGCACGGTAAAGAAATTGAGACATGTTTACATTCTCTATGATCAGTTATTGACACAAACAAAATTAATTTGTAGTAATCATGTTCTTTTCAGTAAAACCAAAACAAAATACTTTTATCATGGTAAGTTGGACTGGGATGAGAAATCATCAGCTGGACGGTATGTCCGCGATCATTGTAAGCCACTGTTTAGGTACCTGATGTCCGAGAGTGAAGATCATTGTGAGCTATTTGACTTAATTAAGAAGATGTTAGAGTATGAACCAAGTCAACGTATTACGTTAGGTGAGTGCGTTTGTTTTTTTTTTTCGTTTGTTTGTTTATCATGTCTTATGCTTTTTTTTACAACAAGAGGTATGTCTTAATTTGTGTTAAATGTTTTAAGACAAGGCACATTCGCAGCTGATTAAATAGTATTAAGTATTAAAATATTTTTGTATGTGTTGGTCGATTGAAGTGAAAAAAGTTACGTCTTTATATTGTTGTCGAAGTAAGGTTTTAATTTATTTAATTGACTTTAGTGTTGTTTGGTTTTGTTTCGATAATACAATAAGCATTTTTACGTTGAGGAAGCTCTTTTCATTAATGAGGTCTCATTATACTGTGTCATTCGTATTCTTTCTGACAATTTTATCACATCTTTCATTATTTTAGAGGAGCTTTGAAACGAAAACTTTCTAGTACATTAGTCTTTCAAATATCCTGAACATACTTTTATTTTTTTTCCATTTAGTATGACAAAAATTGAATGCCTTCACCATTCAGTAATTGTTATTAGGTAACACCCTTATAATTTGCTTACATACCAAAATGTAGGCTATTAGAATTTGCCCATTTGAATAGTTTAATCTTGAAGAAAAGACTTAAATTAAAGGCTTCGGAAACTGTATATCACCTAAAGCTAACCTTGTCTTCAACTTCTCTGTCTATCCCAAAGATGGTAGCTTCATGTGGGAGATTTCTACTACAATAATTCTGACAATCTAAAAAATATAGATATTAAAAGTCTCATATTATCGCTTCATAAAGAGCTCCTAGTAGTTTAAGGAGTAGGGAGTCTCCTAGATTCATATGGTATCACAATGTACCAACTTATAGTCTAAGTCAGCTTCCCTGCAGCCACGTAAACCATACCTTAGACAGATTTAGAAAAAAACACCGTCAAGCTATTCAATGTTTGCTTAGGAGATTTTTGATCCTCTCGTCATCTTTATTGTCAAGCTTTTATTCATCTTAGTCCTATTCTAAGTGTAAATAATTTTATTTTGATGGCAATTAATTTGATTCTTGAAAAATCGTTTTCTTCTGACAGATATCAGATAGCTCCTGCCTAAAGCAGGGCATTTACGTTGAGACAGTCGTAGGGACGGTCGCAAGGTTAGTAGAGACTTTCAATGAACTTCAGTACACACGAGGTCCATTCACAATAGAACCTGTCAATTTTCCATAGAAAATCTCTACGATTCTTGCGACAATTCTTAAGACTGTCTCAACGTGATGATTGTCCGGCTTAAGCTTTTAATAATAAGGATTGTTGATTGCAAGCAAGCTTAGAGCCTAAAAAAGCTTCAGTGTCCAGATCATTTAAAATAACGCCAAACTGGAGATTAAAGAAAAAGCTTCCCAAAGTTATGACATTCATGATATGCCCGCAATATTGGTGAATTTAAATATGGGAGGCTGATACGAAACTTTAATATTCAAGTAGAACATAAGCGCTTATGTGAAAGTTTACGCAGAGGAAAAAGCAGAACATAAGCTCTTTAAGTAGAACATAAGCTCTTTAAGTAGAAAATATATACTTAAGTTTCGTATTAGCAAACGGGTCTCTCATCAGATGACAATTTTTTGTTGTCTAAGACTAAACAGATTATCAAAAAATAGCACGCTTTATATAGACCTCACTTAGAAGAAACTTAACTTAAAAAATAGTTCCCGTTGGTCTGATTGCCTTTCACGGCTTATTTTCTTCATATTAGTCAAGCGCCAGGGTCGTAAAAATTTGCAATCTTTGGGAATGCAGTCTTTAACAATTTCTAATTGAATTCAACAAAAAGAATACAGTCTTTACATTCTTTTTTAAGAATTCAACTGCAAAAAACGCAGTCGACATTCTTTTTTCCTTAAAAATATTGCAATATTTTGTCACCATCAACTGATTGCAATTTTTTGGGACTTCATGCATTCTTTTCAAGTATTTTCTTTTGCATCCTTTGAAGTTTTTGCATTCTTTTGAAGTCTTTTGCATTTACTAATTGCAATCTTTTACAACTCTGATAAGCGCTCATAAATGTACGTTTCTTATTCAGACCAATGACACAAACCTTGATAGATATTAAGATACACTTATTTTTGTCCAAGCCTATGTATATACCTAGCACAAAAACACGCCTAAAATATACTTTGAAGATGAGTGATATTACATACATACATATGTATGTATGAACATATGTATTTTAGTACCTGGCAATATAAACTTATTAAATAAATAAGTAAAAACTGTTTACACTGTAAGTTCTATTCACACAACATGTGCGTTTCAACGCGTTTTTCAACTCGTTTATTTATTTTTTCAAATGTGTCGTATAAAAGAAAGCATTTACAAAAAAATCGACAATACAGGTTAGAAATCTATTCAAAAAATCTTGAACAGCATTATTTACTAATTTTATATTTGTTGATCTTTAATAATTCACAGGAGAAGCACTGCGTCATCCAATATTTGAAAAACTCCCACCTCACCAACGCATCGGTGATCTCGGCAACAATGTTGCGGCTTCTGGCAGTAGCAGCCGCGAAAGGTCGCACAGTTTATCAAGATGAGATTTAGCTCGATTTGGTTATTGTTAATTAATACAACACAAACAATCAACAAGGAAAATCAAAATACATGTTTGCAGATATAAAATTAACGAAAACAAAACACAAACAACAAATAAAGAACCCTTAAGTACCAACTTTACCAAAAAAACAGAAGGAAACAACATTCGCAACAAGCAGATAATTGGTAAACAACAACTTTATCCAACCATACGCAGATCCAACAAGGAAACTTAGTTTATATAATTATTATTATTTTAATTTTAATAACTTACTTTATTGTTTAATTTCTTTCTCATTCGCTTAATTGAAAAAAAAAGAAACAAAAATATTGCAAAATTTACTTGCTTTTAAGTTTGATTGTTTAGATATTTTTTCATAAAAGTTTTATTTACTATTATTGTAAATTGTAAGTTTAGTCAACAAAGACAAAATTTAAATTTACAGTTGTACTGTATTAATATTTTATTATTATAAATTTAAATTTAAATTTAATAAAATAAAAATTATACTTCTAAAATGCAAACAAAATAAAGTCATGGGCAAGATTAAAGAAGAAGAACCGGGCAGATAAAACCCTTGTCTTCTTTTCTGACTCGCAATAAAATGTATATGTTAATCCAACTTTGACACACTATCGCTCCGTAGGAATATCCTTTTTTGATTTTCCTTATTCAATTTATTTCGTAATGATCCCTGTGTAATGTTTAGTGTAATTGGTATTGAGGATTTAAATGTAATTGATTAATTGTAACCAAATCGTCTGAACAAGTTTGTCTTTCATGTTTTATCCACACCCACACATTTTCCATAAAACATAAACAAAAAACGGTGAATATAATTATGTAAAAGTGTTAGTTATTTTTTGATTCATTTTGAGCAACGTGTCATGTGAGCGTTGGGCTATTTCTTTTTTTGAATAATTTCCACTTATTCAAAATGGTAGATATTAATTATAAGAAATAAAAATATAGCTTTTTGAAAATACAGCAATTTAAAAATGTACTTTTATTTTACATAAAAAAATAGCTGAAGAAAATTATTGTAAAAAGAAAATAAAACATTTTTAAAAGAAAAAAATAAATAAAGTTTTGTTCATGCTTAGAAAAATTATTTTTATTTTTGTTTTGTAAATTTGCAAATTTAAGTAAATAATTTATATTTCATACTCGAGTTGCGTTTCGTTTGAAAATTTAAAATTGGATTAAAAAACTATAACTTTTTCTTTCTTTTTGATTCAAGGTATAATCTTATTTATACGTAAAATCAAATGTGTAAAACAAATATTAATTCATTCACTCATAAAGCTGGTTTTTTAATTGTTAAAATATATTTTTATCTATTCTATGAATTAAACACAACAATAAATTAAATAAAAAAAAAATAATCACATCTGTGAAAATGCCAACAAGAAAAACTTAATTTTTCTTATTTTCTTCGTTTGCCATTGCAAAAAAAATATTCTTAGAAGTTGAATATATTATTTTCTTCTCACAATGAATTTATATTTAAAAAAAAAAGCAAATGCATACTACGAAGCATCTCATTGATCATTTTACATGAATACAGGGCAAAATTATGTACATTTGTCTTGTTTTTTAGATTTAATTAAAAAAAAAAAAAAAACAATTTCTTGAAAATAAAATAAATATAAATTAAATTCAATGTTGTTTTCTATAAACGATGTACTTGGTTCTCTGTTTTTACAGCTTGGCAATCAGGCTACAAATGTTTGCCTTTTTATACGGAAGCAATAAAAGTCGAAACCTAGCATTTTGCTTTTATTAATTAAATAATTATTTAATTCCTATTTAATCATAGCTGCTTTTTATTTAAGTAAAAAAAGTTTATATGAGTAGTTGAGAACCAAAACTCATTATATCCTAAATTTTCATTTTGTGCAAATAGAAAAAAAACTTAATAAGGCTAAATGATAGTTGCTAGAAAAGATTTTAGTTTGCATAATAAAAGATTTTTAAATCTTAATGGTATAGTTAAGAGCAAAAATATATTGAAAGATCCGTTTAAAAGATATTTAACAATTAAATTTGGATATGAAGAGTTTTGCTGCTAATGATTGGATATGGCCAGTTTCCACACCATCCCCCCTCTCTCAATTGCACCCTCTAATAAAATAGCACTACACTAGCTTCCATTCTTCAATGACCCATTTAAAGATTTTTACAATAAAAACCCATGAACGTTTTAGTTCCTTCTTAAATGACGTAATCAATACAATCAGGATGTTTGACATCAATATTAAAGGGGATTGGAGGGGTAGGTAAGGCTGTCAAATTTTCCTTAAAAACTATTCAATATGCCCATTAGGGTGGTCCTTATTTTAAAAACTTTTGAGCACCTGTTTTTTTTGTTTATTGACATCTTAAAACACTACCCTATTTTTATATTTTCTTAAAACACGTTAACACGTGCCGCATTGAGCTTAAAGTTGATGCTCCTTTGAGAGTTAGGGCCTATTTAAATACTTTTTTAGCTCCAAAAATAACGGTACTTGCTAAACAACCGTTATGAAAAACCTTATTTATCTTAAAAACAGCTCAAACGATTTCGATAGAAATTCTAAAAATGTTTGTATAATTACTCAAATATTTTTAAAAATTGTTAATTTCCAAGCAAATTGAACTTTTTGAGCAGGAACGTGCGACCCAGTCGTGCCTTTTTTTTTTTTTTGAAGTAAGAGTAGGTAACAGATTTGAAAGCGGCCTTTACTAATTTTGCAAATCAAGTTTTTAATAGCCCGGTTTTGGTCGTATTTATGAAAATTCAAATTTTCAAACTCTGATCCGATTAGCATCAAATTTTTTTTGTACACGTTTTTAATGTAGAAGAACAAAAAAATGGTGCTCAGTAAAAACAAACAATCTTTTTTTCCTCCATACAAATAAGGACCACCCTAATGCCCATCTTAACAAATCTGCATCAAAATCTCAATTTTTGTTAAAAGTCCATATGACGAGTTTTGGTTCTCATCTACTCATATAGTGCAGTGCAGTTCATCTGACGGATAGTAGGACTATAAAGATAGATTTAAAAGAGAATCGTTTGGGTGAAACCAAAGAAGAAGAAGTAAAGGAACTGGCATATCGTGGAAACAGTGAAGCATTTTTCAAAATAGTGTGAGTTACACAAACACAAATGCATTGCCCCAGGGTCACAGTACAGTTACACGACTTAAGGCTGGGGCGCCCAAAGGAAGCCAGATTTAAAAAAAAAGAAAAAAACAATTGAGATGCTTCCGTCATTTTGCCGAGCTGTAGAAAAGTGTACTGAGATTTTAAATCATACAAATAATGAAAAAGCCTATTGAACTGAATAAAGAAGTGAAATGAAAGTTAATATAGTGAATACTTTGAAAAACTTTATTGATAAGAAATATATAAAAAACATGTGGTGCTGCATTAAATCATATAAAAACGCCTATAATACGGTGCACAAATTTTTCATTTCACAGGTAAGTTTTCTCTCATAATCTACTTAATAAAGTGATGTTTTTTATGGTAGCGTACTTTTAAACCGAAACAAACACTTCTTGACGAAGATACAAATCCAACAAGATAAATAGGGGTCTGCTATTACCCCTTTAAAAATATTTTATTAAAAGCGTTAAAAAATAACTCTGCACTACGGGCGATAAACGGATTTGAGCGCCTTGCCACCACCAACAAAAACTAGATCGACCCTGTGCGAGAATTTCTCATTTGACAGATGAGTTTCAACGAAATCACTGGATTAAATTTGTTTTCAACAAATTTGTTATTTTTATAGCAAATTGCGATAAAATCTTAATTTTAAAGTATTCTAAGATAATTTATTTACCAAAATAACATCACTTCACGTTACTTTATATGAAAATATCAGACAAAATTAACTTGTAAAATAAAATGTTTGTATACTCCTTAGTAGAGGCGTTTCTAGAGGATTTAACGTAGCCACCACATACTGTTTTATATTTTTTAAATAAATTATTGATAGTATTCACTATTCTAAATTTTATTTCACTTTTTTATTTAGTTTAAATAAACTTTTTCACTTGTTTAACAAATTGAAATTTCAAAACACTTCCTTTCAGCTCGGCAAAATGACAGATGAATCTCAATTTGTTTTTTTTTTTTTCAATTCTTGCTGCTTCACTCACGTACACTGTATATGTGATATAATACTGTATACGTCACATTTTGGGAAAGCTTAGATATTTTAGAAATAAAAATTTTAGCTTTGATGACTTTTGATGCATTTGAAATGAGGCAAAGGGAGGTATTGGGAAATAGTAGGAAGGAATTTGTAAAGAGGTTTGAAATGAGAAGAAAAAAAAAGAAAAGCATGAACGGGATGAGGACATAGTAGGAGGGGGAGAGGTAGGGGTAAAATGTCTGCTACGGAGGCGATGGCATGCTCGTTCCGCTCAGCTCAGCTCGCCGGATGTAGGGGGGGCTCCTGCCCCCGTAGCTGGACCTCGCCTATTCCAAAAAAAAAATAAAAAACATGCCGACTAAACTTTACCACCACACCAAAAAAAACACACACACACCTTGGGTCCGCTGCTGTTGTTGATGCAACACGGCCACATGTCCCACCCTACCTAGGATTCGGTTGGCCTTGAAGTTCGAATCCCCCTAAGCTGACAAAAGGATCGCTTCCTACTGCTAACGATCCATACTTACGTCACCGAAAGGCCTTCGCCGCCTTACCGCACCCCCCTGAAAACTGTCTGCGAAGCCATTAAGCTTTTTAGGAGCTCAATAATAAAAATCGGTAAATTTCATCTTTTTGACGTGATTTACAATTAAGTTTATTTAATCAACAAAAAAAAAACAATACCATCGATATCAAACACGAAAAGAACATTGAAATGCGACTTATCTGGCTATTTACGTTAACTCGACGATAATGAATTTAATACAAATAACCTGGGATAAAATTTCGATCTTATACTATGAAAAAAAAAACTCGCCTTTATCAGGCGATAAACTTAATCTAATCTAAAATCTAAATGAATCTATATAAAAAATAACAATAATTTTTTTACGGACAAATAGGATTCTGTTAAGTTGAAAAAAAAAAAATGTACAAAATTTTGCAGAAGGCTTACCTATTGTATAACCCTAAGGGTTTAAAACTAATTTTAACCTCAAACGAAGGCCTTAGCAGGTAAGAATACCCGACTACCAAAGTTGCCGGTCGAGTTGGCTCAAAGTGGCCGCTATTCCACAAAAAGATCAATTATTCCGTTGTTTTTCAAGAACCAAGCCTATAGTAGGACTAAGCTCCCTAAACCCCCAGTTTTCTTCCAGTTGGTGTAGCCCTTTTATTTGGCTCGAACGAAAAGACTCTAACTTCCTTGCTCCTACCTACATAGAGCTCTGTGTAAGTATGTTAAGGGTCTTGCAAAATCTTGCCACACACTACTGGGCCTTTGGGGAACCTATATCCGCAAACGGCCAACGGATACAAAAAAAAAACGTACTATACAACACGTTCACTTTGCACCACTCTAAGACAGCGTGTGTCCAGCCGACTAGTAAACCCGATAAAATTAATGTACCTAAATATAATTGCAAAAATAACAGTAGGTAGGAATAAAAAAGATTCAATCAAAAATTAACAAAAATTAACTCTTAAAAAAACTATCACGTCAAGGTTTTGCCTAAAAATACATATCCGGATCCTGGAACTCTGTTGGAAACGATTCTTTTTTTTTCTTTTTTTTTTTGATCTTCTACGTATGGTTGCGCTGCTTTTGGTTTTTTTTTTTGTATCTTCTTTTTCTTAATTAGCACTAAAATTTTCTTTGTGGTGAGGGTGAACTGGTGGGTTTTATATATTGGATATATGTACTAGAAGGAGCACCCCTACAATGGTAGGTAAGTCTGCCCTTCGCAATGTCAATCCTTAAGCTAATTTAATATTTGGTTTGGTGTTACTTGTGTGCCCGGGTTCTTTTATGCTTTCACGGGCTTGCTTTTCCTTGACGGTTGTAGCCTTAAAGGCCCTTCTACTAGGGTCACCAATCTCGGGATTACTTTCAGGTATTCTGGCTCTGCTTTCCTTGTTTTGTAACCTGCCAGGTTCTCCAGCCGGTCCAATTAACCGACCGGCGGAAACGATATTTGGAACCCGTCGCCGGCCGCCAAGAATCACCCTCACTATAATTTCATTAAAACACTATATCACTCTATACTATATTAAAACCCTTTTTTTTTTTTACTCACCCTTATCAAAAAACTTTTATTTTCAAAAAAAAACGTTTAAAATTCGGAATTCCTTAGATAATCACTTTGGATAACAAAACTGTCTCCCTGGTATTCTAAAATTATAACTTTTAAAATTTCAAAAAAAAATTAAACTGCACTAAAATCACTATTTTATACTTTCGCGCTAAAAAGAAAATTCCAACCTCCGGCACGACGTTACTTCCACTTGGTTTGGATTGACAATGACTAAGAAGCTGGCAATCTGTTTCCGTAACAGTTGCACGTCTTCTTTGTCTCTATCAGAAATCCACCTGATTGGGGGAATTCCTAATGCAGGTTCAATAACCTATAGTGGTACAGATGATGAAAATTATCTGTATTCGTTCCTACGTATTCTAATACATTAACGTCTATTTGTTCTTTGCTACTATAGATCCTATAAAAGCTTTTATCCCCATAATATCTCTGACACGAACCTATTTCTTCCTATAAAACCTATTGTGACTTGACCTTTGCTTTTACACTAATATCTATTCTAACAACATAAACCATCTACTCTTCCCTTTCTACATTATTTTCTTCTCCCATTCCTAAGAACCTGCAAAATAAATTAACACAAACATAAACTACCTATTTCATTTTTTTCTTCCTAGTGCCTTTCCGTTTTAGCTTCCTTTACATCCTTAACTATATTGTAATATTTTCTCAGGTTCGTTAATAAAACTTATTTACTTTATTCAAAACGTCCACTTATTTATTTCGCAAAATAAAACACTTTACTTTTCTTACTACAAACAAAACGATTTATTCTTCACCACTGAATTAATTCACAAACTTTACTTTTCACTTTTATTACAACCAACTTTATTCATTCACGATTAAAAACAAAACTGTATCGCTGCCGTTCAAACATGTGTCTTTCATACTTGTTTTCCAAACTCTCGAAATAAGGAGAACGTTCTAGTCTCTGCTTCCAGAGCTTTCCATAGGGGAAATTTCCCAATAATTTCCCTTCAAAAAGCTTTTATTTGACAGTTGGTAAATCTGCTATAATCCGGCAGATGGCGCTTCCTTCGTTTGAGAGTTGCTATAATTATAGCTACTAAGGGTATGTTTGCACTGCGACCGTAAGCTTTATTGTGTTCGTTTGTTTGCTTTTCGGAGTCGTTATAGTTCAAATTTGGAAAGTCATTACAATATATATGCCTGTCCTACTTTCTCCTTTTCCTTGCCTACTAAAAGCCCCAATACTTAATTTTATCTCTTTCTTACTTTGTTCTACTTGTTCAATGTCGGCGTGCCACCATCATAATCATATTGTCTAGTGTCGATGGTCGAGAAACATGTGTGCCAATTTTACAATATTTGTTTTAGATGTCTTTTTTTTCTTTTTAATTCATTGCTCCCTTCGATTGCGCGGTTGTCCCTCCAGACCCATATAAAACTGATTTCCTCATCCAGTTCCCTGACGTATGTACCACGCACTGGTGATCAGCTTCTCAACTACGACCATACAAGACCCTGGGATTCATATTCACCGATTTACCTTTCCCAGCGGCCCCCAATTCGATCCCTTCCTTCTGGGATAAATGCCTTCACAACCACAAATTTGTACCATCAACTCCCTGACTTTATCAGCCAGTTGTGGTTCGCCCCATCAAGGCCCTCATAGAAATCCCACATGGAACCCCGACTCTTCTCGAGGAACCCATATATGAATCCCACCAGCAATCCTGATGGGGTGAAAGCTGCCCGCCTTCAGATCTTGTCAACTCGTTTTCGACACAAATTGTATCCGGGCTGCGCCACAACACCTACACCCACCATTTATGGATGCGCAACCAAAAAAAAAAAAAGGACAAACAGGGTTGGATTGAATCGGGCGTTCTCAGAGCATACGATTGCGGGCAAAACGAACAAGTATCGACTTCTCCACGCATTCCGTCTGATTGTATATTTCTACCAATCCATCCTGGTATGCACAACACATTAAATGTAAAAATACAAGACAAAAATATCAAAAATGCCAAAAAATGGGTTACACCACTTTTGCACTCACGGCCTCATATAAGCACAATAGTTGCATGTATGTTTTTTCACACAAAGCAAAGAAGAATGCGATCAGTTGCAATTATTATGCCAAACCAAAAGTGATTGATTTGCTTGGCCAACAAAATTGGAACGCAGTAAATTTTATTGAAACGAGTTTTTGATCTTGTGATAAATAAAATTATTTTGGTAAACGAGCCTTATGTCGTGTTTCATTGAAATCTGAAACATTTGATTTTAAAATCTAGAATTGCTGCCTTGAATGAAACATCTAGACATGTTTTGAGAAAGATTCAGTTTACACACATAGCACACACATTCACGCATACACATAAAAATATCGATTGGCGTCGGCACAAAAAATACGAAACAAACAAATTACCCCATTATTTAGATTTGTCGTTTGACAGGAGAATGTTTGCATGTATGAGTATATATGCAGATCAAATCTCTCAAACTAGAAAGATCTCATCTTTCGTCTTCAGATCTCATCTTTTTTTTGAATAAAATATGCAAAAATAGAAAAAGTTCAAATCTTTTCCCAAAAAGATCAGAATATTTCAACAATGAAAAACGACATTATTGAGAGCAAAACTGCTCACTTGCTCTTCAAGGAAAGTGCATTTGTTATAAAAGTGCATATCTAGAAGCGTCTTTCTCTGATCTGAGTGTATAGATTACGTTCAGACGAGAATAAAATCGTTTCGGAAGGGTGGTCTATTTGCAACTTAACTTCGTTCGAATGGACTTCGTTTACGACGACTTTACACTGTTGCATGAATAAGTACATTAAATAAATTTTTAAGTTTGAAAATAATTGTCTCCCAAAAACTATTTACAGTAAAAACTTTATTTAAAAAGCATATCGTCAGTTCAAAGGTAAAGCTTACTAACAGATTACACTCTTGAAGTACATAAGAAAATACATTTTTAAGTTGAAAAGTAACGTTTCGCTAATTTTTAAATAAAGTTCCCGGGCATACCTTGCAATGTCCCGATAAAAAGTGTGCATATTGATACTTTTCGGATTAGAAAAATGCATTTCATTCTCATTGTCTTAAACAATTTTTTCTGCTGTGAGTTTTACCTTTGGACCGAGGATATTAGAGAATGGATCAGTGGCTTAAAAAAGCTATAGCATGGCTTTGTAAGTGCTCCCGTTGATTTTTAAAATGTTGTATCTATTTGAGTGAACTTTTTAGAAAATTACACTTCCTGCCTGAACGGGGGGAAATAGATCGCCACTCAAATACGAATTTTTTTCTTGTCTGAATCGTATCTATGTGCTATGCTTAGTTGATCCACCCTGGTAAGAAATTTGCCCCCATATTAATAAACGGCGGATAACAACGTGCTAGCGTTTATACATCTGTTAACTAGTAATTCTTATTAACAAATGCGTAATAGTCTGTGACGTGTGTTAACGTACGGATAACTTTAACTAGCCAGAATCCACGTATAATGAACGGGTAACTTCTTAACACATACACGCACGCGTATGATAGCACCGTTTACTACTACCAGTATACACTTCGTAAGGTAGTGCATGCATGTGACACATGTATTAGAAAATCACCATAATTTGATGAAGTGGTGAATTTGGTGAAGTGATAAATACTGGAAAGATATCATATCTTTTTTAATAAGAAAAGTTATCAAGCGGACAAGTTGTCTATCCGTGTGCCAGTTAACACGTGTGTTAGGAAACGGATACCAGTTTTTTATTAATACTGCTGTATGTTTAAATTTGAATAAAAAAATCTTTGTAAATATCTTTGTGGTATTTTGAAGGCATGAAGTCAAGAGGCCACACGAGCAAGTATACTCGTTGCGAGTTGTACATTCTATATCTAACCCTGAGGCCACACGAGCAAGTACTTGCAAGCAAGTTGGCTACATACACTGCCTGTCAAATTCGTAATTTGCATTCCACTTGCCTCCCACTTGCTTTCCACTTGCATTCCACTTGCTTGTCTCCCAACTTGCTTCTCAACTTGCTTCACTACTGGCTTCAAAACTTGCATGCCAGTTGATAAGCAAGTTGCTTGGGTTTGTTTGTGTTAGTAAACAAATTTGTATGTATTGCAACTTGCTTGCAAGTACTTGCTCGTGTGGCCTCGGGGTAATTTAAAACATGGTTCAAATTTTGATTCATGATTCAGGAATTTTTATTCACCAATTTTGTGGAGTTAAGGCCCTCCCAAACCAAAGCGAAATCATAGCGAATCATTCGCAAGAGAGCGTTTTTTGTTGTTGTTTAGCTTTCTGTATCATTCATTTTTTGTATTATTGTGAATGATTTCGCGTTGTCGGCAAATGTTTCGCGTTGGTTTGGAAGAGCCTTTAACCGATTAAACGATGGTTCAAGTTTCAAATATGTTATAATAACCAATAACATGCTTGAACCTCAGGTAAACCCCCGAAATCGGTGAATTAAATTTGCTGGTCCTGAGTTCTTAGTAATTTTGAATGACTGTTATTTCTATTTGCACTTTTTGAATTTTATTTGTTATAAATATTTAAATTTTACACTACGTTGTGAAAAGTCGCATTATACTACGTTTTCATTAGAGCTGAAATGAGGTAATTTCGCAAATCACAGAAAAAGTAGGTCTGTTCCTTTACTTTGAATTTCTGTGATTTTCTGTGCATTTCTGCGCATTTTAGTCCAAACTTGTGTCAAAGTTCATATAAAAAAAAATTTTTGACACAAGTTTGGACTAAAAATCACAGAAACCCAAAGTAAAGGATCAGACCTAGTGTTTTCATTTGTAATTTGGTAATTTCGTTTGACAGCTCATTTCATTTTTTAATTTCAACTGGCTGTTAATCGCTTTTTGTTGTTGTTTTCTTTTGTCTCCTTCCATTGTGCTTTGACATTTTCATAGAAAACCAGTTCAGAGCTCTTCAAACTGTGGCTAATCGGGTGTGTTCGTTAGGTTTTGACTTAATTTCCAACCTAATTTCGTGTAAATTTAGTTGAAATTATCTCATTTCGAAATGTGAATTTGTATGGGAAATGAGATGATTTCGTATCGCATTTGGAAATTTTCAACGAAATTACCTCATTTGGTCTAATGAAAACGCAGTATTTGTCTTCCACCTTAATCCTATGTATACTATGTTCCCACCAAAGCGAAATCTGGGTTTTCAGCTGAAAACTTTCGAGATTTCAAATTAGTGTTCACACTGCCAAAGCCAAGATTTTGTTGCGTAAGGCAAGAGGAGAGGAGGATGTCGGTAAAGTGGAGGGGTAGGAAAAGGAAGAGGTAGGAAAGAGAAAGGAAGAGTTTGGAAAAGGAAGGTGGAATGTCAAGTCCCGGGGACGCGGCCTGCTTGCATATTGCACGGCGTCAGCTCGTTGGACGGGGGGGGATCTTGCCCCCGGAAACTTAACCTCGCCTGCAAACAAAAACACATATCAGGCCTGGGGAAAACTAGGAAACAAAAAATTGTCGGAGTAGAAAAGACCACGGACGGACTATCGTCACATCAAGGCACTGCGGATGTTGTTGCAGTGAGGCCATTACCCACCCTACCATAGGAATCCGCGGCCAGTTTTGGATTCCCCCAAAATGGTGGATGATCGGTTTCAGATCATACCATCTTCACCGAAACTCAGCTACCTTCAGCACCCCTGAAAAATGGTCTTCAAATAATCATGTTCCGTCTATCGGAACACAGAAAAAACCGGCAATTCTTTTCATCAAATTGGCGTTTTGAAGTTTATTGTTAACAAATCAAAATATTTAAGGTATTTAAGCATTAGGATTTATATATGGAGCGATTATTAACTATCAAAAAGATTTATAAAAAAAACAAAATAAGTTAAGGAACAAACAAACAAACTATATAAAAATAATGTGACCCCGAATGGATCTTCAATTGTCGAAGTTATAGGATCCCCTTTTTGGGATCCTCTATCAAAAAAAACGCCGAAACAAAGTCTCCCTACCCCTAAAGAGCTCTGTAAAGGTAGCCTAGGATTCACACCACTAAAACAATGAACAATTAAAACGCGAGGACAATCGAGGACCCTATTCCTAGTCACTTTAGAAATCCTGAATTATTTATATCAATTTAACAACAAAAAGTAAATGTAAATGAATAAATATTTAAATAAACTTCACGCCTTCCTAAACAAATGTATAATAAATTAAATAAATAACAATAATAAATAAGGGACTAACACAAACACAAAATTTTCTATAAAAATATATAGGTAGGTTTATGTTTCTCTTCTTTTTTTTTGTATGGGGCAATTCCGATTCTTGTTTCTTATTTTTTTTTTGTATTGCTTTTAATAATCACTGCTTTCGGTTTTTTTTTCTTTCGTTTTCAACACTTATTTTCTTTCTTTTCCTTCTGGTTTTGCTTTCTCAAATTTTTTGTTATCTTTCTTTTTCAGACTTAGATTTAAAACTAGAACTCACTGACTTTTGGGACTTGGGCGTTCAGAAACTCCTTTTGGTTGGTAAGCGGTTGGTGGCGGAGCCCCAGCTTAGAGGATGGACTCGATAGCGCCGCACCGGACAAGCTGGCTTGTGGGCAATTTTGTTCGTTGTCCAAGTCGGATGTTGGACCTCAAAATAATCCCAGAGGTTGAGTTCTGTAACACCTCAAATTCGGATCGAAAACCGGAACAGAAAAGAAGTCGGAAGTCAGCAAAAAAAAACAGGAACTCTTTATTGTTCCAGCAGTCAGCAAAAAAAAACGTGTGGCGGCCCAGTACTTTAATGTTGATCTGGGGCCGCCAAGAAATTACCACTGTAATTTTTAATAAAAAGTTTGATTTTTTTTTTTTTGTCGAGCAAAATCATGCGACACTAAGGGGACCTTAATCAGCTATCAGACTAGCATTTATTCTTAAGCACTTGCACTTATTTCTTCAATATTTTGATTTTGATTTAAATATATATTATCCCCCATATTAATAAACGGAAGATAACAACGTGCTAGCGTTTATACATCTGTTAACTTGTAATTCTTATTAACAAATGTGTAATAGTCTGTGACGTGTGTTTACGTACGGATAACTTTAACTCGCCAAATTCCGCGTATAGTGAACGGATAACTTCTTTACATATACACGCACACGTATGATAACACCGTTTACTACTACCAGTATACACTTCGTAAGGCAGTACATGCATGTGACACATATATTAGAAAATCACCATAATTTGAAGAAATGGTGAATTTGGTGAAGTGATAAATACTGCAAAGATATCATATCTTTTTTAATAAGAAAAGTTATCAAACGGACAAGTTGTCTATCCGTATGCCAGTTAACACGTGTGTTAGGGAGCGGATAGCAGGTTTTTATTAATACTGCTGTATATCTTTTAATTTTTTTGAAATTCACTTAAAGAAATGCACGGAGGTAAATTCACCGGTCGCCTGTTGCCTGGATCGTCTTGCTGAAAATTGATCCTATAGGCACGGCTACTATACAAAACGTCAAAACAACATACCTCAATAGTCGTTTTTGTTAGTGTGGGTGTGCCAAAATAACGAGGGTAGGCAAAAAGGCATACAAAATTCTCGGATGATTTTTCCCTAACTGAACAACATCATCCGATCCACATCTCTGCAACCGCATACATAAACAAACATAAAAAAAAATACACATGTATTTACTTCCAGTGCATATGTATGGGTGTACACAAAAAAATAACTTTTATATTTTTCTCTTTTTGTTTTCTTCTTCGAAATTTGACGAAGGGCATGTTCAATAATACTGGCAAAAATACCAGAAGACCTAGCTAGTTCCCGACAGGTGGCGTTGGTGAAAACAATTTTCGTAAAACTTTCACGAGTAAAAATTTTAATATTATTAAGCTTTATTTATTGTCTCAGAATGACAGTTAACACATACCATAACTTTTTGGCAAAACTTTTAAACTTGGACGAAAAAAAAGGAAACGATACGAGAAAATCTATGGAAACGTAACTGACAGAAAGAAACGCCCACGACACGAATATAAATAAAAACGTATTACTAAGTGACAAGAACATCGACACGTGTAAACGAGAAATGACGAGGACCGAGACATGAAAATAAATCACGAACGAGTAATACGCGTGTGTATCTAACAATTATTACCTATAACATTTTTAGGACCAGTTAATTCACGCAGCTGATCATCATTAATCCGCTATTATGGTGACGTGGTTTTGACGTTCACAAAAATTGTTGAGTTCATTTATTTGACAATAGACAATAAACATGTTTTTAAATCCCTTCTTGTATAAATGTTTACCCATTGAACTATACGGACACTTTTAGATCTCAGTATTTATAGTTTATACGTGCCCTATTACACGACGACTTTTGAGTCATGACTTTTTTCGAAATTCAATGAGTGCGAACGAGAAAAAACATCTGATCTCACCTTCGCACTCATTTAATTTCGAAAAAAGTCACGACTCTAAAGTCGTCGTGTAATAGGGCACTACGCATTCCCTGCCTCTACTCATTTGTCAAATCATAAACGTCAAAGTTCAACCAGAAAAAATCCTAAATTTCTACTCTCCCCATTCAATCTGTCAAAAAGACGCAACCCGAGACGACCAACCAAAAATAAACGTGTAAACGTCAACACGACGAAACATGAAACGACCAAAAAAAAGTCGTGTAAACAGGCTCATACTTCCAATCAGTCTCTTATCTCTCTATACATATTCTATTATCTTTGGCTATGACACCTCCTACAACCACAGATAGTAAACAAAACAGACAGACAACAAAAACACCGGCATTGGACGAGGATGGTAGATTGGTAGGTATTATTTTATTTTTGTTTTATTTCTTTAGGCCTGTTTATTTATTTTCTTTTCTTAAATGTTTTCTTTCGTAGATCCCGTACCCAACGAATTTCAAGGAACCAGGAGTACCCCACAGGCGCCCGCAACAATTTCGTCTCATATAAACACAAACTACTACCTTTGTGTTCCTATGTGTTTGTATTTCTCTCCACCCAAATGTCAAATACAATATCATACTTTCTCTTTTTGCCTGCTTGGCGTTGGAGTGAAAGATCACAATTTGTATCAAAAAGCTTTTCACCATTGTGTGGTGAAAGCTGAAAATGGGTCTGTTCATAAAGATATGTTCGCATCGATACAAGATTTCATTGAGATTTAAACGAAATCTCGCATTTCGAAATCTCAAAACTGTATGGGGAAATGTGAAGATTTGGACTGAAATATCTGAAATCCGAGATTTCACTCTGGTGGGAACGTAGTATTAAACGAAATCTTGCATTTCGAAATCTCAAAACTGTATGGGGAAATGTGAAGATTTGGACTGAAATATCTGAAATCCGAGATTTCACTCTGGTGGGAACGTAGTATTATGCTATGTTCCCACCAAAACGAAATCCGAGATTTCAGCTAAAAAATTTCGAAATTTCAAATGGGGGGAGCAGAATTTCTTGGAGGTTTCGTTGAAATCCAGAGTTTTTATTGAGATTTCGTTTAAATTTCTATGACATTTTTTCCCAGCAGTTCAAAATATGAAAAGTTTTCAACCGAAATCTCGGATTTCGTTTTGGTGGGAACATAGTATTATACTACGTTCCCACCAGAGTGAAATCTCGGATTTCAGAGATTTCAGTCCAAATCTTCACATTTCCCCATACAGTTTTGAGATTTCGAAATGCGAGATTTCGTTGAAATCTCAATGAAATCTTGTATCGATGCGAACATATCTTTATGAACAGACCCATTTTAAGCTTTCACCACACAATGGTGAAAAGCTTTTTGATACAAATTGTGATCTTTCACTCCAACGCCAAGCAGGCAAAAAGAGAGAGTATGATACTGTATTTGACATTTGGGTGGATAGAAATACAAACACATAGGAACACAAAGGTAGTAGTTTGTGTTTATATGAGACGAAATCTTGGTTTTGGCAGTGTGAACACTAATTTGAAATCTCGAAAGTTTTCAGCTGAAAACCCAGATTTCGCTTTGGTGGGAACATAGTATTACCACCAAAATGAAATCCGAGATTTCGGTTGAAAACTTTTAATATTTCAAGTTGATGGAACAAGATTTCATGGAAACTTCAACGAAATCTTAGTGAAAATTTTGGATTTCAACGAAATCCCACTGAAATTCTGCTCCACCAATGTGAAAACTCGAATTTTTTTGTTGAAATCTCGGATTTCGTTTTGGTGGGAACATAGCAAAAAACGAGTGTGTAGATATAAATGATGAAGATCAAAATTTTTCGTAGGTATGACTAGAAATGACAGTTTTGGAATGTCATTTAAGAAATGACAGTGTTGTAGCCTACTAAATCCCGGTTTATCTTTTGGTACTTGGTGGAAACGTAGTATAATAAACAAGGATCAAGACTCATTAAATGTTAAAGTGCTGGATACTGCCAATTTTAAGTGCATCCAGTATAATTTTCAGAAAATAAAGCGAACCCAACTTCACTCAAACCGTATAGTCTACTGTCAATTTTTTTTTGACTGTTCGATTCGTGGTTCACCAGGATATAGGTTACATAATTTCTAATTTAATTTTTAATAAAAAATAAAGCAATTTGTTGAAATTTTAGACAAATATTAACATTAAAATGGCCGATAAAGCAATTGAGAAGCCAGCGGGTCGTCCCATGAAGTTCCCCTACACATTCTCAGCCAAAATTGCTCAATTCCCATTCAAGTACTACATCCAAAACCAATGGGTCTGGAGATACTATTTGATCGGCCTTGCTGTCTCATTCCCAGTGTTCTACAAGATCCATAAGCTTGGTAAGCTCTTTTTGTTTTCATTATCGCATAAGTTTCTTATTCTTTTGTTTTCTTTATCTTATATTAGCTAACTCTCCCGAAAACAAGGCAGCCCATGCTGCAGCCAAGAAGAAGGAGGCCGAGGCGCACCATCACTAGGCGGTTTTTAATTAGGATCAAACATTATTTAAAGAAATTCTATTGATTGGGAATACAAATACTGCTAATTTTGTCGTAATGAAATACAAATAATATGAAAACCCGAATTTTATTTCTTGCTTAAATTTGTTACATAAAAAAAATTTTTGTTCGTGTTGATTTTCATATGGACTCACGTTATGCGATACAACAAATATCTATCCACTCAGTTATGGGAACCAGAATATTCTATGCCAGACGTAGGCTGTGAAGTATCGTCGTCCTCTCAGTCCGATACCAACCCATCAATGAAAAAAAAACTGCCTTTGAAATAGGAGTTATGACTTATGGCGATATTACATTATCATATAAATATGGCAAACTTGCCATATAAATACGGTCCAAAAGTGACATATAAGTGTGATAGATACAGTTTTTTGAAAGAATATATACAACGTACTTATATGGTATCATGTAAACATATTCTTTTATGTATACCACGCTTATATGTCACTTGTGGATCGTATTTATATGGCAAGTTTGCCATATATATATGGTAGTGTAATACTGCCTTTACCGTTTGCTTGCTTATATGTCGTATTACGGCTTAAACAAAAAGGATTGCCTCTTAAAATAACGGTATTTTCGCTTACAACAATCAAACCTCTGGTACTGGGACCCTGTCTTTATTCTACATCTCTAACCTTCCAATAATCTCTCACACACATAGTCCACAGAAATTTGAAAGAGAAAAGGATGCGTCAATTTAGGATTTTATATACCTATAAAGTTAATTAAATCTCAATAAAAGTTACTACTACTTTCGGTGCATTCTCGAGGTAGATCATGAAATATATAGAAGTTTGTTCTTTTCTAGTCAATAACCTTGGATTTTACTGTCCCAGTCATATGGACAAAATATGTGCCCTCTTTCAGGTCTCGTCCCTTTGAATACAAACAATGGAATAGGAAATGAGGTGATGAAAACCAAAACTCGCCATATCCAACCACCGCCAGCAAAATAGAGGGTGACAGTTCCCCTTTTTTCAGCTCCTTTTTCTTCAAAAATAAAATAACAAGCATATTGTGTTCAAAAAATATTTTGTTTATTCTCCAGCCCCAGCAGTTCCTGCTATTGTTTTGCTAAGGACAAACAGCTGTATGAATATCCGGTGATTAACATATTTAACAAAATGATCATGCCAAAATGTCTTGAGACACAAGCCAGCCTTGTAAGGATATTTATTATAAAAATACAACTTATATAAATGCACATTAACTGTAAGAATTAAAAGTATACAAAACACATCCTCTTAACATCAAATCTAACCATCCGTACTAAGGAAGTGATCAGCATCAATGCTCGAATAAATGTGGCCTTCCGATGTCATGAAATCCAAAACCGAACTGGAAAAATAAACATATTTCAATTAAAAATGATGACCTTTACAGAATTTTATAAATTCTCACTCCAATTCGCTTTTCGATATGTGACTGAATCTTTTTTGAAGATCCATGCGACTAATGCCCTCTTCGGAAGCGTGATTCTTAATAGCTTGGAATACAGCCAACTGTTTGCCTTCGAGTCCCAAATTGTTACCGCCAGACTGTACACTGGGTTGTGCTCCACCCATGCTGAAATCACCAAACCCTTCAGCGCTTTCTCCTTTCTATAAGATGAATGGATCTACATTAATACAAATTCAAAAGATCAACAAAAAGCGAATTCACCTTAGAGTATTCTTCAGCCTTGAATCTGGAATGGAGAACCTCAAGCAAGTGTGTAACAACTTGATTGGCATCGTTGACCGGCAACATTTTAAACACCATAAGGGTTTTCTGCCCACCATGCTGGCGGACAGTGCCAAAAACTTTGGCGTAGTTGTTAAGCATTATATCGGGGGCTTTTAGGGCATCGCCCTCCTCCAACCAATAGTGCGCTTCAATTTGTCCAGTGTGATCTTCCAATTGGTAGGTCATTTTTGTCGAAGACGTATCAATAGATCGTACAATGGCAACGCTAGTTACCATCCCAAATGTCATGCCCCACATTTGGAAATTGCCCTCTGGTGACTCGAGGACTTGTTTCAGGACGACCGGCACAACACCCTAATAAAATGCTGTGAAAAACAAATATTATCCCAGAACACGACAAGAAAATTACCTCAGCCTTTTGCTCAGTTGCCGCACCGGCACCTCCACCTTGGGTTGCATTGAATGTATCGCCTCCAACTAATTGAAATAAGAAAACTTTTTTATTCGATAAATATTAATGTATTTTAAATTTTATGACTTAACATGAATCATTCATATTGAAAAAATATGGTCGATGGTGATGAAATTGATCTTAACTAAACAAATAAAAGTGCAGTTTAGGCTAATGTTTCCTAGTTTGCTTTTAATTTGCACATTTGCGCCAAATTTGTGTTGGCCTGTCAGTTGTGGTGGTTTTAACCAAAGATATGCCGATGCTTACCACGTTTACATGAGCGGATCGAAGGATCGGATTTAGTCCGGATCGAAATTTCGATCCAGGTATATGACGATGCCAGATCGAAAGATTGGATTCAAATGGAATCGAAGGGACAGTTTTTCTTTTATATGTGCATAATTATTTTCGCAAAATAAATAACAAATTTCAACCATAAATATCACACCATAGGCTACAAAAGAAAAACCTAGCTAAATAGTCTGAAACAGAATACATAAAACGAACACACACCATCACTATGTTGTAATCTCGATTCCTTAATCCTTCGATTTACTGCCTGAACAGAATGCAAGACGCAGGTGGAATAGATGTCAAAAATGCTGCAGTAAAAGTTAAAAATTGTTCAACTCTTGCAGCTCCAGCTGCAGCATTTTTGACATCTATTCCAGCTCCGTCTTGCATTCTGTTCAGGCAGTTAGTGCCCTTTCACACGAGGAAACTGAGTTGCCAGCAACTTTTAGTTCCTGGGTGAGAAGGGCAGGAGGAAAGAGGGGCGAACAGAATCTCCCCGGTCGAGGATTTGAGGAGATTTTTTGACATTTCCTTTCACATCTAGGTTTAGGTGTGTTCAACCAATAGACTTTCAAAGGAAATTTCAAAAATTGCCTGGAGATTTGTTTCCTTGTGTGAAAGGTACAAGAGATTTTTAAGGAGATTAAAAGAAAACGTCAAAAAAATCTCCAGCAACTTGTTTCTTCGTGTGAAAGGGGACTTAGGTATATACACTCCATTTTCGATTCGATCCAGCTCACCGAGCTAGATCGGATCGAGTAATCCGGATTCAATCCGATCCAGGTCTACATAGACCTAAATCCTGATTCAATTGGGATTCAATTCTCCATGTAAACGAGGTAGCTATTTCCGTACGTTTTAAAGTACCTCTACACTATCCCACAAAGTATTAACACATGTCAGAATAAAGTGGGAAGAAATATCATACGACTGCCAAATTTGTGTGATGTAACTGACTTTCATATTTTCCTTCCACACTTACATCAAAAATCGGTTTCACCATAACCTCAAACGCCCAAGTGGGATAGAAAGTGTGATGGTTTTAGAACCGATCTTCATGTATTAACACATGTCAAATCGTGTCCGATGCGCTGTCAAGTTGTGTGTGATGAAATTTCATATTTTGTTTCCACACTATTATACATGATTTCTTCACACTTTTTTGTCATGTGTTAATACTCAGTGGGATAGTGTGGAATGGCTATTACCCTTCAAAATCCATTTGTTTACCTTGATGGAATGATTTCATTTCATGCTCAAGAAATGTGAAACGGAGTGACAAACGTAACGAGTGTGACAAGGAGGTAGGCTCGCCAAAACTGTCGATGTGTGCGTTTTTATGTCAAGTCTATAATAGGCATGTTCACATGCCGGCTCCACTGGGCTTGAGCCATGCTTGGACTATTGAAGACTGGAGGCAGTACTCTACCGGGCAAAAAATGCAACAGAATAACTACATAAGATGTCAAAATTTGTTGTAAATCGTATGTGATTTGTGAAGTGTTTTTTCCGAAATTATTTATTAAAAGAAGAAAAACTATTCTAATAAATATAAAAACTATATTTTTACTTAAATAATAAAGTAAAACTTCTTCATAATGTAGTTATCCAGTTGTTTTATTCGCCACCAGGTATCGCATTTTGACTTTTCTAATCGTCAATAGGGGGGTTCACATTCTCAAGCATGCTTGACAAGCATGGCTTGATGATGCTTGATGGAAATATCAAAATATTTTGATATCCACCCAACATGCTTGACAAGCCCGTTTGATGGAGCGTTCACATTCTCAAATTCGAGTCGATGAAGCCATGCTTGTCAAGCATGCTTGAGAATGTGAACCCCCCTTATGAACATGTCTTGAAAAAAAAAAACCAATGGAGCTTAAAAAATCCATGTCTGAGCTGACTGCTGATTGGATTGTGGCCTGGATGTTGGGCATCGCTCATGTCTAGTGGAGCCAGCAAGTCAGGAAAATGAGAACTTGCTGTCAAATTACTTTGTCCTAATTGGATTTGCTTGCTCACTTTTTGACGAACTAGATTTGGCGAACCTACCGAGATCTCGTTTTCCTAAACATGCCTAATAAGGTGAAGCAGAATAGGGGCTTCACATGGAGTGTTGACAACATTGAACATTGACTTTTCCCTCATTTTGATTTCCCTCCACCAACAGAAATCACACTGGAAATATCGGATCTGTAAGTGCCCTTTCACTTGAGGAAACTGAGTTGCCAGCAACTTTAAGTTCCCTGATGAGAAGGGCAGGAGGAAAGAGGGGCGAACAGAATCTACCCGGTCGAGGATTTGAGGAGATTCATGCACGCACTTTCTACACAAATTCTTTTTGGATGGCGTCGTTTCTTTTGCATATTTCATTTAATGGCGCGGATAACTATACAAATTGTTAAAGTGTATAATTACTGCATTCCATTTTTTAATCTTATAGCTTGCAAAATAAAATAAATAAGGTGCAGTTTAGGCCCAGCAGTGCTTCAAGGAGTATGTAATGGCGGGTGTATCTATAAAATAGTAGGTAGTCAACCGATTTGGATACAACTTATCACACATGATTGAGGATATCATAAGACATCACCAGATAAAATTTCCGCAAACTCACGTTCACTTTTTAAATAAAAATAAATCTTGAGTAGTAGAAAACCACGAATTTCTACAAATAAAAAGTACTAAAATTCGAAGAAATTTGTAACGGGTGATTTTTTAGCTGGTTTGGTTTTGGCAGCACTGGTTTTGACAGCTGACGTGTGTTTAGTACCTTGTGTCACTGTCAAACAGCTTCAGTTTGGTTTGCAATTTAACCATGGATCATGGACAAATGAACAACGCTTGCAAATTATTGAATTTTACTATCAAAATTCGTGCTCGGTTCGAAATGTTCATCGCGCGCTGCTTCCATTTTATGGTCGGCATTCTCGACCTTCTGAGCAGTCTATTCGGAAGATTGTGACCAAATTTCGCACCAAATTTACTTTGTTGGACATTAAACCACCAACACGTTTACGTACTGTGCGTAGTGAAGAAAATATTGCGGCCGTATCAGCTAGTGTGACAGAAGACCGCGTAAAGCCTTTTAAGATACAGCTGGTGCAAGAACTAAAGCCAGCCGACCTACCACAACGCCGAATTTTTGGTGAATGGGCTCTTGGAAAGCTGGCCGAGGATCCGCTTTTTTATCGAAAAATTGTGTTCAGCGATGAGGCTCATTTTTGGTTGAATGGGTACGTAAATAAGCATAATTGCCGCATTTGGAGTGAAGATCAGCCAGAAGCATTGCAACAGCTACCAATGCATCCCGAAAAAGCCACTGTTTGGTGCGGTTTATGGGCCGGCGGCATTATTGGGCCATATTTCTTCAAAGATGATGCGAATCGCAGCGTTACTGTCAATGGTGAACGCTACCGAGCGATGATAACAAACTTTTTTTTGCCCGAAATGGAAGTTCTTGACTTGCATGATATGTGGTTTCAACAAGACGGTGCCACATGCCACACAGCACGCGAAACAATGGCGCAATTGCGAGGCGAGTTTGGTGAACAGTTAATTTCTCGTTTCGGGCCGGTCAATTGGCCGCCTAGATCGTGCGATTTGACACCATTAGATTATTTTTTGTGGGGGTATGTCAAGGCTAATGTCTATAGGGACAAGCCCGCTTCGATTGACGCACTGGAAGCCAACATCCATGCATTCATTCGTGAGATACCGGCCGATATGTGTGAAAGAGTATGCCAAAATTGGACTCAGCGGATGGGCTACCTGAGACGCAGCCGCGGTCAACATTTGCATGAAATTATCTTTAAACATTAAATTGCAAGGTTCAAACTATCGATTCAAATAAATATTTCATTCATTTTTTCGAATTTTTTGTGTTTTTTTTTTAAAAAAGTTCTAAACCTCTTAAAAAATCACCCGTTAGTTTCCGGAAGTACGTACCTAATTTGTAACAATTCTTCCATGCAAAACTTTTTTCCAGGCTCATTTTTGGGGGGCGTTATTGAGAATTGCGATACCAATGTTTGCCACGCCTACTTTTGAGTGCGTTTTTGATAACATTTCTTTTATTTTAATCGGTTATTAACAAGAAATAAAAAAAGATAGGTATCTAGAATTAAATGTGTAAGATAAGCCTTTTTTTTTAAATTAGGTCATAGGTACACAGTTTTTAACTACGCCCACTTTTCGGAGGTGTATTGGAAAAAAGAATAGGTACCTACTACTAGACAAAAAAAATAACCACTCTTTTTCGGAAACAATAGTCTAAGATCTAGGTCGTTTAAAAAATCAAATTGGATTTTGTATGTGAAAGTTAAACAAAACGCGTTTGGAGCCCCTTACCTCAAACTGCATCCAACTCGTTGGTTGAATAGAATTGAAGGCGCCGAACATTGAAATTTGTGCGTTGAAGGCTTAGTGAAAGACCGTCTTAATGGAATTTCTACAAATAAAAAGTACTAAAATTCGAAGAAATTTGTAACGGGTGATTTTTTAGCTGGTTTGGTTTTGGCAGCACTGGTTTTGACAGCTGACGTGTGTTTAGTACCTTGTGTCACTGTCAAACAGCTTCAGTTTGGTTTCCAATTTAACCATGGATCGTCTTACAGATGAACAACGCTTGCAAATTATTGAATTTTACTATCAAAATTCGTGCTCGGTTCGAAATGTTCATCGCGCGCTGCTTCCATTTTATGGTCGGCATTCTCGACCTTCTGAGCAGTCTATTCGGAAGATTGTGACCAAATTTCGCACCAAATTTACTTTGTTGGACATTAAACCACCAACACGTTTACGTACTGTGCGTAGTGAAGAAAATATTGCGGCCGTATCAGCTAGTGTGACAGAAGACCGCGTAAAGCCTTTTAAGATACAGCTGGTGCAAGAACTAAAGCCAGCCGACCTACCACAACGCCGAATTTTTGGTGAATGGGCTCTTGGAAAGCTGGCCGAGGATCCGCTTTTTTATCGAAAAATTGTGTTCAGCGATGAGGCTCATTTTTGGTTGAATGGGTACGTAAATAAGCATAATTGCCGCATTTGGAGTGAAGATCAGCCAGAAGCATTGCAACAGCTACCAATGCATCCCGAAAAAGCCACTGTTTGGTGCGGTTTATGGGCCGGCGGCATTATTGGGCCATATTTCTTCAAAGATGATGCGAATCGCAGCGTTACTGTCAATGGTGAACGCTACCGAGCGATGATAACAAACTTTTTTTTGCCCGAAATGGAAGTTCTTGACTTGCATGATATGTGGTTTCAACAAGACGGTGCCACATGCCACACAGCACGCGAAACAATGGCGCAATTGCGAGGCGAGTTTGGTGAACAGTTAATTTCTCGTTTCGGGCCGGTCAATTGGCCGCCTAGATTGTGCGATTTGACACCATTAGATTATTTTTTGTGGGGGTATGTCAAGGCTAATGTCTATAGGGACAAGCCCGCTTCGATTGACGCACTGGAAGCCAACATCCATGCATTCATTCGTGAGATACCGGCCGATATGTGTGAAAGAGTATGCCAAAATTGGACTCAGCGGATGGGCTACCTGAGACGCAGCCGCGGTCAACATTTGCATGAAATTATCTTTAAACATTAAATTGCAAGGTTCAAACTATCGATTCAAATAAATATTTCATTCATTTTTTCGAATTTTTTGTGTTTTTTTTTTTTTTAAAGTTCTAAACCTCTTAAAAAATCACCCGTTAGTTTCCGGAAGTACGTACCTAATTTGTAACAATTCTTCCATGCAAAACTTTTTTCCAGGCTCATTTTTGGGGGGCGTTATTGAGAATTGCGATACCAATGTTTGCCACGCCTACTTTTGAGTGCGTTTTTGATTACATTTCTTTTATTTTAATCGGTTATTAACAAGAAATAAAAAAAGATAGGTATCTAGAATTAAATGTGTAAGATAAGCCTTTTTTTTTAAATTAGGTCATAGGTACACAGTTTTTAACTACGCCCACTTTTCGGGGGTGTATTGGAGAAAAGAATAGGTACCTACTACTAGACAAAAAAAATAACCACTCTATTTCGGAAACAATAGTCTAAGATCTAGGTCGTTTAAAAAATCAAATTGGATTTTGTATGTGAAAGTTAAACAAAACGCATTTGGAGCCCCTTACCTCAAACTGCATCCAACTCGTTGGTTGAATAGAATTGAAGGCGCCGAACATTGAAATTTGTGCGTTGAAGGCTTAGTGAAAGACCGTCTTAACTTGCTAGTGTACCTAAGTATATTTAATTTTGAATTTGCCAATTTGGGCCCTTTAATATAAAACCACGGCGCTTAGCTGCACATGGTTTGTTATGTTTTATATAAGCGCAAGGATGTCAATTTTTCAATTTTTTGTTAGCAAAAGTCGACACATATGTATGTTGCTTCTCAGATATTTTTATTAACATAAATAATAACAACTTACCTATAGATATTAATGGCAAATAATATTAACTAGTTAGTCTTTCTAAAAATCTTAAAGCCGATAAAGGAACAACGAACATGCATTTTTTTATATTAACTAGGTATATAGCATATGGAAGACTGTGTACTATCACAGTTGCCGTGCATTATATTCAATGTGGAATAATTTATTTTACATCTTTGGCAAGTCTTAATATTTAAGATTTCCCAAACATAGATACTTAATCTCAACATATTCATCGATGCCATGGTGAGATCCCTCACGACCAATACCCGATTCTTTGACACCTCCAAATGGAGCTTCGGCTGTTGAAATGATTCCCTCATTAATGCCAATCATTCCAACTTCCAATTTACGGGCCACTCTGAATATTTGTTGCACATTCTCACTGTAGAAATAGCCAGCGAGACCTCTATTTGTGTCATTGGCTTTGGAAATAGCTTCCTCTTCTTCGTTGAATTTAATGATAGACAAAACAGGCCCAAAGACTTCGTCAGTGTATAGTTTCATAGGTGGTTTTACACCTGTGACAATAGTTGGTTCATAAAAGAGCTCACCAATATCTGGTCGAGGCTTGCCACCTGCGATTATTGTAGCGTTCTGACTTCTGGCATCATCCACAAACGCGCTCACTTTTGTAAATTGTGCCTTATTAATTAATGGCCCAATCTGAATATCTGCTCCATCTCCAGAACCGATTTTTAGAGCTGCTACTTTAGATTTCAAAAGTTCGATGAATTTGTCATAGACGCCTTGCTGAACAAAGAACCGATTAGCCGATACACAAGTTTGGCCACAATTACGAAATTTTGATGCAATGGCTCCATCGACAGCCTTTTCTAAATCTGCTGAGTCAAAAACAATAAAAGGAGCATTGCCACCCAGCTCAAGGGAAATTCTCTTCACTCCATCGGCACAGTTCCTGTAGAGCAATTTACCAACTTCCGTTGATCCTGTGAAGGAAATTCCAGCCACATCAGGACTCGTGCAGAGAACATTACCAACAGGAGCTGCTTTGTTGGTTGTAACAACGTTTATTACGCCACTTGGGATTCCGGCGTCCATAGCTAGTTTGGTAATCGCCAGAGCAGTAAGTGGTGTGTCCTCTGCCGGCTTTATTACAACGGTACACCCTATACAAAAAAAATGAAACTGAAATTATAGATAAGATTAATTTGTATCTCGTTTACCAGCAGCCAATGCCGCTCCAGCTTTTCTCGTAATCATAGCCAGCGGAAAGTTCCATGGAGTAATTAGTGCCGCTACCCCGAGTGGCTGTTTAATGACAATCAATTCACGATTCGGTGTCGGCGATGCTACCACTTCTCCATTGATTCGGCGCGCTTCTTCAGCAAACCATTCAATGAATGAGTTTCCATAGGTCACCTCACCCAGGGACTCGTTTATGGGCTTTCCGGATTCTGCAGTCATAATTTTGGCAATCTCATCACGATTTTTTTCGATGAGATTGTACCAAGACTGCAAGAGGGAATTGTTTAAGAGGAAAACAAGTACCTACTTTACAACCTACCTTCAACAATATCGACCTTTGCTTTGCCGTAAGCCCAGCCCATTCTGGTGCGTGAAGTGCTTTCTTTGCTGCGGCTACTGCTTTCTGGGCATCATCTGCAGTCATATTTGGAACATTACCAATAATCTTACCATTGGCTGGATTCGTTACAGCAAATGTTTCACAATTTGAAGAATCCACCCATAATCCATTGATGAATCCTTTGTTTTGGATTAGGGATGAAATATTTCTTTGTACAAGTTCAAAGTTTGACATGTTATTTCTCAAGAGAATACTTCGTAACATCTTTATTGTTTTAAGTCGACTAATTAAAAGTGGAAATAGAAAATTATTTGCACTTTGATAACGATAAAGAAACAATAAACAATCGATTATTATTTTTTTATCAGCAGGACTGAAGCTGTCAAATTAAAAAAAAAAGCTTTTTAACGAAGAATTAACACATGTGAAATGAAACAATTGAGTGAGAATCAAGAATACGTCAGCGCTGCCGCCCAAAACAAAATTTCCGTGATACATTCTCTGAAAAATTGGAAAACTATACTCTGTCCAACAAAGATTTTCAGTTCAGGGATTATGGGCGAGCTTTTTTTGGTGCCTGTGTATACAACACCCAACACGGCACTAAAATAAGAAATCTGCCACTCCTCTTGTTCCGATGTTTATTCGCTATAATTTTTGTTATCGATATAACATGAGTTGTGTCAGCCTCAGCGTTCATCAGCTGTTTTGTTCAACAAGAGATTACAACAACACAAAGTTGGCACTTAGATGACCCTATTTTTTCAGTGCAGTTTTTGTTTTTAGTTGGTGGAGAGAATAGTAGGGAATTAAAAATGAGGGGAAAAGTCAATGGCCCTGAGTAATAGATCCAACTCTTGCCTAAAGTCGACTTTAACAAAGACATCCGTAGAAATAAAACACAAATTTCACCACTAAATGCTTAGAAGCACCTCAAGCTAGGCTTCAATTGATCTAATCTAAGCATTTAGAAGTGAAATTTGTGTTTTATTTCTAGGGATGTCTTTGTTAAAGTCGATTTTAGGCAAGATTCGGATCTATTACATACGGAACCAAGCCTCATGAGCTGATGGTCTAAAAGCTATGGGAAAGTGTTATAACTTTAAACTTCTCCCAATGCGATTTAAAAATTAAGAAATAAAAATCATTTGTCGATCTTTCATAGGGTCCTGATTCACCGGTGGTTTTAGTGCGGTAAGAGTCCCACACTACTTGGTACCGATTCTTACCAAGTGCCTCTTGAAGATTTCCATCGGATAATAAATAAAAAAAAAAATGTCTAGGGATGTTTTTGTTAATGTCGACTTTAGCTACATTCGGATATATTACTCAGGGCCAATGTATTACAACAACAACACAAAGATCGTCACTGGAAAAATCAGATCATGTAAATACCGACAAAGCTATCCGGTCCGGATAACTGAGAATTAACATCGGGACTTATAGACGGAGAGCCAGCGCCAAAAAATGCTCTGAATTTATTAAAGCTGATATTTGGCCTGTTGGTTATAGAGAGGTTGTGTACACCCACATACTGCGGTCAGTCAAGCGAACTGTAGAACAGGCGTCTTCAATATGTAATCAAACTTGTATCACCACGATGGTGGTGCAATGAATTTATTAAGGCTGAAAATTGGTATATAGGTTACAAATTACGTATAAATAACAGTACCGCCGGTCAGTCAGTCCATCGTTAGAACAGGGCTGGTCAGTCAGCGCTTATGTGTCAAAAAATGGCATGAGTACGATAACTCAGGAGACAAAAAATAATAATGGAGCTTTGTAGAACATCTAGAAACAAGCATTTTTTACTTTGGGAGGGGGGGGGGGTCCATCTCCCCCCATTTGGGCGGGAGGGCCAATTTTCCAAAAAAAAACACTTAAAATGGAAAAAAATATTTAAAAATAACGGTAATAGCTACGATTAAGTATTATACGTTTTTTCTCTTCTATTACCTTGTTTTTAAATTTTTTGTTTTCTTCTTTTGGCCCTATCTACACGCTCTATTGCTTTGATGCAGCATATGTCAAAGACCATGTAATTGTTATTAGGTAGCTAGGTACTGTTTAATATACTACTTGTTGTTTTAAGTTTTTTATTGCTATATTTTAAAAAGCCGTTCCTTGGAAACTGTTGTGTCTACGGAAACGGGTTTGGACTCAAATTTAAGCAAATTTAGTAAGCATTGTAGAGCAGTGTTTTATTTGGAAATTAAAGCGTAATGGCTACAATGGTCAATAAGTGAAAAAACCCCGAAAAAATCGCGTTTTTTTTAGTTTTTACTAATGTTTCGTTTGGCGCTCGAGAAAAATTGGCTTTATCACTAGGCCAACATCATAAGCAACTCAGCAAAAAATCAGAACTACCGCAATTGACGCACGGTCTAATGTATATAGTTACTGGACTAATTTCTAGACAAACAAAATTAAAAATGTTGGCCCAGTCTTTCATATAAAATAAATAGGCGTGTTCAGGAAATATTTCCAATATTTTCTTTCCTCAGTTATTTGACAGCAAAATTTCTGAGGAACCCTGTTCACGAGACTAAGATTGATGAGGTCTCTGAGATCTCATTTTCCTGAACTCGCCTTATTTGAACATTTCAACGATCATTGGGTTAGGTAGTTTAATCCTTGTTTGAAATAATAAAAGTAATTTTATGTAAAAGGCTGGGTCAAAATTTAATTTTTTGTGACTAGAAATAATAGGTCTGATCCCTTACTTTGGGTTTCTGTGATTTTTAGTCCAAACTTGTGTCAAAAATTTTGTTTATATGAACTTTGATACAACATTGGACTAAAATGCGCAGAAATGCACAGAAAATCACAGAAATTCAAGGTAAAGGAACAGACCTAATAATTAAGGCAAAAGTTTTATTTAGGTGTCAAATTGATCACTGATTTTACTTTCTCAATGTATCTAAAATAAATCTATTAAAATATGCAATGATTTCAGAATTCAGTTTTTTATGATAAAATGTGAAGGTACAAATTGTAGCTTATGTAATTCTACACAAAACTCTAATTTGTCCCTTTTACAGTACAAAATCAAATTTGCTCCACTATGAAGTTCTTGCACGATTTTCTCTGAGTCTATCGATTGTATGAAAAAAAGTATTGTAATGACTTTCCAAATTTGAACTATAACGACTCCGAAAAGCAAACAAACGAACACAATAAAGCTTACGGTGGCAGTGCAAACATAACCTTAGTAGCTATAATTATAGCAACTCTCAAACGAAGGAAGCGCCATCTGCCGGATTATAGCAGATTTACCAGCTGTCAAATAAAAGCTTTTGGAAGGGAAATTATTGGGAAATTTCCCCTATGGAAAGCTCTGGAAGCAGAGACCAGAACGTTCTCCTTATTTCCAGAATTTGGAAAACAAGTATAAAAGGCACATGTCTGGACGGCAGCGGCACAGTTTGTTTTTAATCGTGAATGAATAAAGTTGGTTGTAATAAAAGTGAAAAGTAAAGTTTGTGAATTAATTTCAGTGGTGAATAATAAATCGTTTTGTTTGTAGTAAGAACAGTAAAGTGTTTTATTTTGCGAAATAAATAAGTGGACGTTTTGAATAAAGTAAATAAGTTTTATTAACGAACCTGAGAAAATATTACATAAAATATTACTTATTTTATCTGTGCACTCAATTTATTGTGTGGAAAGTGAAAAAAAAGACAATGGGTAAATCTTTGAATGATTTAAATTAAGTTGAACTTAAAGCAGAACTGAATAAGCGAGATCTTCCTACTGCTGGAACAAAGAATGATCTTATAATTCGTCTGCAAGAAGATTTAAGAAGATGTGAAAAAAAACCCGGACACGTTTATATTCGACATTGAAATGAAAGAACAACAAGAGCAAGTAAGTACATCGGGCATGACCAATATGCTGTCTCAGCTGCTCGCAAAATTTGAAAGCCAGGAAAAGAATCTTCTCGAACGATCCGAGCAACAAAGCCAAGAACAAAAGAATCTTCTAGAACAACAAGGCCAAGAACAACGCAATGAACACAAGAATCTTTTCGAACTTTTCGAACAGCAAAGCCTTGAGCAGAAGAATCTTCTAGAACAACAAAACCAAGAACAAAAGAGTCTGCTCGAAAAACAAGAAAAGAATCTTCTTCAACAATTCCAAGAACAGACAAATTTACTCGAAGGTAAGTTAGATGCCTTTGACAACAGAATTGTTGCCCTTGACGAGCGAGTCGATAGACAATTTTCAGCTGTCGATAAGCATATTGTCAATAGTAGAAGCAAAGTTCGAAAAAATGGAAGATAAAATTGAATCCATTACCAAGGAATTAGACAAAGTAAGGAAGATGAAGGTTCGAGAAAGTTCTGGTGACTGTCCTAGGAGAAAGGAGATGCATCCACCAACCTTCGATGGAAAAACTTCTTGGTCAATCTACAAGAAGCAGTTTGAGGCAGCTGCAGCGACGAACGGCTGGGACGACGAAGACAAATATATAGCTCTGACGCTTGCCCTCAGAGGAACTGCTGCTGAACTGCTGCAAACCATACCAGCAGATAAGAGTGGCAACTTCAGTGCTCTTGTTTAGGCCATTGACAAACGCTTTGGAGATGGCCATATGCAAGAAGTTTTCCGTGTTCAACTCAATACTAGAATCCAGAAAAGGGGAGAAACTCTGCAACAGCTTCAAGCAGACATCGAACGATTGGCACATCTGGCATATCCAGCTGCAGGAGATGAAATCATCAACCAACTCGCAACAGAAGCCTTTGTTCGTGCTGTATCTGACATCAACCTTCAGCGAGCAATTCGAACTGCTGGCAAACACACGCTTCCTGAAGCACTAGCATTCGCACTCACTATGGAAGCAGCGGAACAGACTTCACAAAGAGTTCATCGCTTGAGAGAACTAGGAGTTGAGTAGTGTTTTTGCCAGAGAACTGCGTTCCAAAGAAACCAGCGAGATGGAACTGCTCGATATGCTGGAACTGTAACAAGACTGGACATCTTCAACGCCAGTGTAGACTACTGCCACCTAGAAAACCTCCATGTTGGAATTGCAACAGGACTGGACATCTCCAACGCCAATGCAGATTGCCACCTAGAAGACCATGGAAACCAGACTACAATAATTGCACGCATGAAAAAGAAAAGGAAGTTGTTTCCATCCAGCGACTGAGAATGGATCTCATTTACGATTGGAGTAAAAGGAAAATGAGGACTGCGCAAAAAGATGACTCGGGAAGCGATATATATCGCCCAAAAGTGACTCCGCTGCAGTTAACTCCTATCCGGCGAAAGGGTGACAAGCGTGATGCCAAAGAAAACTACAAAGTTGGAACGGACGGATTTCAAGTGTGCATGGATGTCAGCCATTTCAAGCCAAATGAGTTAATGGTCAAAACTGTTGGCAACAGCGTGGTAGTGGAAGGTAATTATGAACGTGAAGATGAACATGGCTACATAAGTCGTCAGTTTGTACAGAAGTACCAGCTACCAAAGGGGTATGATGCCAGAGATGTCATCTCAACGGTTTCAATGGATGGTATCCTGACAATCAAAACTCAGCAGAAGGCATTGAAGAACAACGAAAGGATAGTGCAAATTCAACAGACTGGCCCCATGAATCGGAGTGATAAGGGAATTGAAGAAGAAAGGCTGAGTGACGTTCATGAAAGAACAAGGGCAAATATGAAGCCATCAAGTGATGAAAAAGCGATACGACACAAAAGCAACAAAGACAGGATTCCAAGCGGGAGACCTTGTTTGGTTTTATAATTCCCAGCGTCGGAGGGGAATGTCACTGAAACTTTAACAAAATTGGGAAGGCCCTTATACTGTTGTAACACGAGTAAACGATGGCATCTACCACATTCGGAGAGGATTAAGAGGCAAAATAAAAGTAGTTCACATCGACCGTTTACATCGTTGTAATGGTGAAGGAAGTGATGGATTTGCTCGGGACGATCAATTCTAAGAGTGGGGCAGTGTAATGACTTTCCAAATTTGAACTATAACGACTCCGAAAAGCAAACAAACGAACACAATAAAGCTTACGGTGGCAGTGCAAACATAACCTTAGTAGCTATAATTATAGCAACTCTCAAACGAAGGAAGCGCCATCTGCCGGATTATAGCAGATTTACCAGCTGTCAAATAAAAGCTTTTGGAAGGGAAATTATTGGGAAATTTCCCCTATGGAAAGCTCTGGAAGCAGAGACCAGAACGTTCTCCTTATTTCCAGAATTTGGAAAACAAGTATAAAAGGCACATGTCTGAACGGCAGCGACACAGTTTGTTTTTAATCGTGAATGAATAAAGTTGGTTGTAATAAAAGTGAAAAGTAAAGTTTGTGAACTAATTTCAGTGGTGAATAATAAATCGTTTTGTTTGTAGTAAGAACAGTAAAGTGTTTTATTTTGCGAAATAAATAAGTGGACGTTTTGAATAAAGTAAATAAGTTTTATTAACGAACCTGAGAAAATATTACAGTATGTTAATTTTTTTTGTGTAGAATTACATAAGCTACAATTTGTATCTTCACATTAAAAAAAACTGATAGTTTTCGAGAAATTAAGAAAAAACTGAATTTTGCCCCCTTTTACCCCCCCCCCCATCTAACTGATGAGCCCAACAATCGTATCTGGGCGAGAGGCAATTATGGTGGAGTTGAGCTCACTTGAACTTTTAACTTGAATTCAAAATATTCAGTCACTCCACTTAAACAGAAGAATTTCTTTTCAAATTTTCTTCATATTCTATTATCGTTAAACTATAAGTTGTTTGCATTAATTTTTAATTTGAGAAGGATTGGCTACCTAGAAATTGAAAAAATATTTATGCGTGAAACAGATTAAACCAGGACCAGCATCGTCAAGAGAAAACACCACGCTGGGCAGCAAATATTTTTCAAAGCACATTATCAACAGCACCGTCATTTCAGCTATGGAATTTTACATAAGAGCAAAAAACAATAAGTTCCATACCGAAGGTATTTTATTTTTTGCATTGAGGGGCCTATTTCTGCGCTACTACATCAGCTACAATGTAGTATTATAACAGTTGTATTACATCACTTCTGTTTCAAACATACATTAGTTTTTCAGGTGAAGTACATCAATGTAGCTTTGGAGAATCGATTGGAAGTATTGGAAAAATGTATGATTCTGTTTCACAGCTTTTGCTACTACATTGTTGTAGTACAACTTGCTGTAAATTCTTATTACATTCTCACAGTAAAAATATTTGCTGTGATTGCTGTAGCAGGATGGGAAATGGCTGGGTATAAAAGAAAATATACGAATTTAAGTATTTTGGTTACAATTGATTGGATGTGCAATGAATGCAAGCGTTCAACCAACAATTGAGTACACATTTTTGGAATCTTTCAGCGAAATTAGGGTCTTCCATATTAAAATTGATGCGTTGTAAATATATTTTCGATCTTCTTTCAATAAGGGTATTCATCTGTCAAATTTTCCATACAAATTGTGACAGAATTATGAAGTTTAAAACTTCACAATACTAACTACGACTTGCATGAGTACCCTTGATTATATGTTGAATTCAAAATTATTGGCGAAAATATTTATGTCAAAATCCATTTATTTTTTATTTATTTTAAATTATTTATTTGTGTCTCTTCAAAAATTGAAAATAACTCACTTCCAAAAAAACAAATAATATAAATGTCAAAAAAACAATATCCATTTGATCAACGAGCTACATCCTACTACGAGCTGCACATCCACTACATCAACGAGCTACATCATACAACACTTCCAGTTGTAGTAATGAAACAGAAAAATGTAATTGATGTAGTTGTAGAAGAAAGAAGAGTGCTGTATAAGATGTAGTTGATGTAGCTGGTGTAGTAGCGGAGAAAAAGGCCCCTGCTTCACGCTTTATTGATACCAACCGAGTTGAGTATCAACTATATTTTCGGAAGAATTGCTACAAAACAAAGCTTTCCAGATAGCCTTATATACAAGTCCGAACGCACCTATTGACTTATCAAAATAGTTAAAACTTTTGTTCTGAACAATCTTACCAACAAACATTTGACATTTCTACACAAATTATCGATAACACAACGACAATGGTAGTCTGGCAATACCGTCTTTATCAGGACAAAAGTTAACTCCAGTTAATTATCTGGACTTATGCCCAGTTGCACCAAAATTCACTAAAAGCTGTTTTTGTTAAAATGGAGTTAAAATTTATCGGACTGATAAATTTATTTGGGTTGCGCCAATCTCTTTCGTGCATTTTTTAGCTAAAATGCAGTTCATGAACCATTTTGTCATCTGTTTATTAAACTCAACGAAAAAAATTTAACCTGTGCAAGTGAGATAGCAATAAGGAAAATGTGAATACACAATAAACAGAAACAAGGTTTTCTCATTAGATACAGCCAATGCGCCATCTTGGTGTTTTTTATTATTATTTTCTTTTTTTTAGAGAAATTATAAAACTATTGAAATAGATACCAACTAACACTTTTATTTTTTCGACACACTCTTAGAAATTATGAACCAATTATAAAGCGACGTCATCGAATTCAAGAAATGAATTTCTCTGTGAACCTGAACAACTCTTCGACGTCTTTTTCGGTTAGCTCGTTATCAGATGTACACATGATGACCAGTTTTATTCTGGAATAATTTTATTTATTTAAGTAGTGAATTATAAATATGAAAAATAATGCCTTCACCGATTCTTTTCATTATTTTAATTTGGAATTAACAAATAAAGTTGAATTATTTTGTGCGTAGGTATAGTAAGATATGTTCGTTTAAACTTGCTTTTAAAATTTATCTGGAGGAAAATGGAACTTTAGTTTATTGGTTCGTTTATTGGCCTGTTAAATTTAGAAGTGGTTGGTGCAACCGATAAAAATCATTTTAAAATTAAACGAAGCAATACAAATTTTAAAAGAGGTCGGTGCAACTGTCCATTAGCTAACTCTATATGGACATAGTTTTTGTTGTATTTGACATGTAAACTGTTTTGCTTTGTTGTCGTTTTTTTCACACAATTTTATTTGGACATGCAAAACACAGCTGCCTTTAGCTTATACTACGTATGTAGGTACCTCCACATAATTCAATATAGAACAAAAGTAAATAAAGGTAATGTTAATTTATCTTACTCCTAAAAATGATTAGAGAAACGAATTGATTTACGAGTAGGTGCTTCATCATTACCTATATAATGTAGAATGTTTTCAAGTCAACAGTATGGGCAACAGAAATGATTTGAAATATTTTTAAGTTATCAAATGATAACCTATTACCTCTACGTGCTTATTTCTATTAAACATTTTGTATCAAAATAAACAAAACACCTTCGTTCTATTGTAAAATGCGCACCAACCAACGTCACCACAGCAGTGGACGGTCGGGGGACAGATGTTTACATTCCAAAATATTATACGATGTGAGAAACAGACGGTTACTTTACAAGTAATTCTGCTAAAAAAATACAACAAATTGTATCCATGTACAATAGCTTTCAAGAGTATAGTTAAACTTATGCTACATTTTCACCTAGCGCTAACCTGAGATTTGATAAGATTTACCTCAAAACATGAAGATTTACGATACAAAATTATTTCGTTAATCTTTAAGATTAGAAAATTAATCTTGTTCAATATTCCTAGGAGAAATACTTTTACAAATTGGACTAATCTATTCTTACATGGCACTGAAGGTTTCCTTCACAAATGAAACATTCTATCTCACTTCCTCTTCATAAGAAAAAATGAAACACCATTTGAATTTTTAAAGGTGCTGTCAAAGTAAATCTTTTTTAAATCTTTTTGTGTGGTGGGAGCAACAATTATAATTTTTTAATCTGAGCTGAGATAAACCTTTGGTGGAAACATAGCATTAAATACCGATTATGGAGAAATACAACGAATTGTACATTGTCATACCGTCCCCTACAGCCATATTATTCACTCTAGGTGTAAATAAGGTTTAATTGAATTTTAAACTGTTCAACCGGATGTAATTTTTTTTAAATTAACACCGATTTTAAACATAATATGGAATGTCAATAATTTGACATTTCCTTTTTCTTCGTTTCTGGTTGTTGTACTTCAAATTTAAAAAAGTCAAGTTTCTCTAGCTATTGCCGTTTGAACACAATTTGGTTTTGTGTTTGAAATCAAAACTGTGTAATTATATGTAAGAACATTCAAATGTGACTTTGCTTGGATAAAATGATTCATAAAGCCTAGTACGCAGCTGAAGTGGAACGAAAATTTTCTGGTGTCTCCAACTCGAGAACGAAATCAGAAACGAAGTGATTGCGAAAAAAAATATGGAGAGTTTTATCAGAAAGATGTCAAAATAAATACAAAAGTAAAACAGTTTAAAATCTTAAGTCATTTTTTTTTCTCGTCTGATGTGAATTCTTGTTTTTTTTTGTTTTCGTGTCGTCCGTTGTGGTGCTAAGGGTTCCAAATAATTGTGTTCTGCAGTTCGTTTCGACGGTATTTTCTTCTATTTTCATTTTTAAATAAAATTCAACAGCAAAATATAACAAACTGTCAAATTTTCGTCTGAAATAATGTTCCGAACAATTAATTGTATACGAAAAATAAGTGGAGACTTGGTTCGAGTATCTGCTAGCATTTTCAGTTTTATTGACATTTCACTGTCGAACTGCGTACTACATAACAAAAATCACTACGAAATGTTTCGTTTACGATTTCGTTGTGTCAATTTCTGTATGAGAATTTTCGTTTCACTTCAGCTGCGTACTATGCTTTATGTACAAAAAATTCAGTTAATAGCCGAGTTGAACTACTTTAACATGCTGGCTCCACTAGACATGAACGATGGCCAACATCCAAACCAAAATCCAATCAGCGCCAGCGCACAGAGGTCGATTTTAAAGATTTAGGCGGCCAAAACTATTTTTTTGTGTATTTTAGCTTTAGATGATATATTATAACTGAAATTAATGGACTTTGTAAAATATACATATATTTAACACCGAAAATTGACAAAAAGAAACATATTTCAAAAATAATGATATTTATTTTCAGAAACTACAAAATTATTTTCAACAGTTGAAAAAGATAATAACAAATTATATTTCATAATGATTTTAAGGAACAGGTGAACAATAAAAAAAAAATGTATGTTTCATAGATATATACAGGGTGTCCTGTAAATAATGGATAACCTTGCAACTGGTTGTAGCAGGCCTTATGACCTTTCCAGAAAAAAATAAAAAAAAATATTTTCCCAGTGGTTACTATGTTATGATGTTTTTTCCAAAAGTTGTTAACACCATGGATGAACAATTTATACTATTTTTCTATTTTTGTAATATTCTAGAATAACTGTTGCAATAGATGGGTGGTTAAATTTAATAGTAGTCATTGCATTTTTTTTATTATAATTTTTTAAAATATTTTTTTCAGTACAAACATTTATTTTCACAAAAGTTTGATTACCTCTAATAAATTAAAATTGTATGAGAACATGAATGGCCAATTGCTTAAAAAAGTTGTATATTTAATGAACTTTCCAAAATGGTATAACACATGCTTGTGTATTACCGAAATAACCAAGAAAATTTGTCAATCATCTAATAAAGCTGCTTTAAACATTTTCGCAAAATGTCTATCAAAATGTAACAATAACCTAGGTTGGACAAAGATTTTCTTTTTTGATGTGTAAGGGGGCTCACTGCAAGATTTTAGGTGTTGAAAGCCCCACCATTTGGCCACCACATTGAAAAACGAATTCTAAAAATTTTTCCATGGCAACTTAATTTTATTAGTCTTAGAAAAAAAACTTTGGTACAAATTTGTAGCAAATTCAATTCTCTTCAATTTCAATTTATGTTAACATACTTTTTACCCTAAAGTTATAAATAAAAAGGTTATAATAAAAATTTAAACATATGTTTTTATGTATGTATGAACGATAATATCATCAGAAAGTACCGAACGTACTTCTTCTACTTTTCTTTTGGTCCTCTCACTCGAATCTTCAAAAGTCTTAGAAGGCCGACCCGGCAAGTTTGGCTTTTTTTCTGATATTATAAAGGTTTATCCTAACCAGACCTCATTGTTCTTTCGAAAAACTGCTTCCATTCTTTGGGCTTTAGACCATTTTTGTTTCATGGCCGATTTAAAAAGTGCAAATCTTTGTTTAAAACAACTTAAACGTTCCGGCGAATCGCCACAAGAGGATAACAGCCATTTTTCTAGGTATTTTAGTTTTTCCTGCAAATTAGGCAAATTTTGTTCTTGCATTTGATCGTAGAGGTATTTGCGGGTAACTACTTTTATACCTGAGGTACAAGGTGCACCTAAAGTCAAGAAAACTAAAGTTTATTACGTTTGAAATCAAAGTTGGTTATTTTTCGTTTTGTGACTTAATCGCCTAAAAGCTCAATAACTTTGTCATCTGCAGCTATCTGCACAAACATTTTACGTTATTACATAACTTAATATGTGTAGCAAATTATACAAAAAAAAATATTGCCCTATAGGGGGCTATAATAAAAAAAAAGACTTAGGAATATGAAAAATAAAAAAAAATTCTTTACAAAATAGACCTTACTTAGAAGTTATACGAAGGGTATAAAAACCGTTATTTATATAAAAAAAATATCAAGAAACATTGATTCTTACCTGAATTATGATAATCCATCACAAATACTTTAAAAAATTTAAATTACAACACACAATTTCAATTTAGTTCACTTTAAAAAATGAGAAATACTAAATGTGAGAGATGCACTCTGACAGATGATCAAGTTCCAACTGCTTGTCCACGTGCTGGGTGACAAGTTCGGTAATGTGGGTGGTAAATTATTGTTGCTGGCATTGTCCTCTAGCTTTCTACTTTTTTTTTATAAATTTACCGTTACTTTGAAATACTCACTTTTGGCCGGCTAATTATTGCAAATCGACGTCTGTGCAGCGGTCTCATTTTTATGGAAATGTCACTGCATGGATTTGTGCGTTTTTTTTTCAAGACATGTTCAGTGTGAGTATGGCTCATGTCCAGTGGAGCCAGCATGTAACATATACCTTGGGAGCAGTTAAAATAAGGTCGGATTTAACGCGACAAGGTTTAATAAAAAGGATTGTCACCGGGTTTAACGAGTGAATATTATGGGCTTCGGTTGAACTTTTGAGACTTAACTCACTTTTAACCAAGGTGTAAGTTAAAAACTGAATTAATTGAGTGAATAATGTGGCTGAAAATGTTTAGTTTAGTTAATAATAAATTATAAAGAGCTTGTCATTGATGACTGGATTGTACACTCTTCTGGTTCAAGGGTAGGGATTATGAAAATATTATAAAAGAATTATTTTTAATACAATAATTACATTTCTAAGGGCCAGTTGTATAAATATTTAACTGGTGGTTCAGCAATTTAAACTCACCGACTTTGGAGAATGGACTGAGGTTGAACGCTGGCTCAGGCGACTATAGTATATTTGAGCCTTGAACCATCGTTAAACCTCAGTAATTCCGCCGAAATCAGCCAGTAAAAATATGTGAACCACGGATCAAAATTTCAACTTCGTTTGAACATAGGTATGTACATGTACATGTATCGTGATATCGAATACAAGAGTCTGACCGGTTTTTTTCTCAGCCTTTGGTGGGGTCGGGTGGTTAAAACCAGGTTGGTATCCTATTTATGTAAGGGTCATTCACACTTTTATTCACTGTTAAAAAATAGGAAATTATGCTCTGTTGTTTCTCCTAGATCTCAAGACTTTTATCCGATAAATAGGACCCATGATTTAAGCTTTTTAATGGGGTTTTCTTTTGGTAACAAAAATTGATTTTTTTCCCCTTCAGATCTGTCAAAACACAGATTTTGGCAATTAAAGCCTTCCAATGGGCATAAAAATCAATTTTTTTTTTGATCGAAAATCAATTTGGCAGATCTGGATTTTTCGGCAGATTTACCCCACTTTTACTAACACCATTACACGCCAGAACAATTGAAAGCCATCAGTATGACATGACTGGATCGCTATAGCTTCACAGACACAAATTATTCACCAATACACTGAAAAAGAAAAATCAATCTGAAATCGTATACCATTCGCGACGAAAAAAATCAATTTTCGGATCAAAATCTGAATTTACCAAAAGAAAACCCCATAAGAAAACCTCATCCTTTTTGCTGACTTTATTAGCTGTTTTTTTGTTTTGCTGAAAATCTCCAAAAAGGGGATTATAAGGTTCACTTAAAATGGTTATATCTTGGGTTCTATTAATCGGACCGTCAAGATTGTGGTGTTTATGCTTAGAAAAAACGACAAAGCATCGTATCCGATTTTTGAAACATAAATTAAATAGGTTATAGTCCTGAATATAAACCCCCTTTTTAACCCCCTACCCCTCCCAATGGCTGAAAAAAACCTGCCAGATAATATTTGATGTCACCATACATGTACGTATGATCCCTCATACTTCAATTTTGGTTTTATTTACATCCACTCCCAAAATTTTTTGTCGGCTCTTAGACTAGTATAGGTATGTATGGGTGTATGAAAACAAGCCAAAAATAAGAAACATTTGACACAAAACCCCAAAATTCTATTTTCGCAACAATTACTTCAGATATCAATATCATAGCTTAAGGCAACTTTACACGATTTTAGAAGTCATATGACTTCTCATATGACCTGTCAGAAAAATCATACCAAATCATCTGAACGCACTCATAGATCTCATATGACTTCTCAAAAGCAAAAAGCATATGAATTTTTTGGCATTAGAACTGAAGCTAGTTCCATTTGAGAAGTCAAACGGGATTTGTTGTTTTCATGGAAAATAGTGAATTCAGAGTATTGAAAATAAAAATATTTTTACAAAAAAATAGATTTTTGAATGAAAACAACAATGGATAATTGCAAAAAAGCAATTTGGCTCTTGTAAAATTTATTTGTTTATGACTTTTTTTCTTTTACTTTGGTGTTGACAGATAACCATAGAGAAAATCAAATGCGAAGTAAAGACGAGTAAACATAAAAAAACCATAACCGTATGACTTGACTTGAAATGAAAGCTCATTTGAGAAATCATACAGAAAATTTAATGACAGGTCATATGACTTCTATTATCGTGTAAAGTGGCCTTAAGAATTTTAATCAAAATCGTTAGTCGTTTAAAAAATTTGCTGTACGGCAACTACCCCTTTTGTAAAGCTAAAATCAATCGAGTTTTTCTTCTAGAAAATCACACCAAATGCGAAGCAAATCGAATTTCAGAATTTTCAGAATTGTCGGCAAGAGTACGATAACTTAGGCGCCAAGAAATAATAACGGTTTTTTGTAGAACAGTTCAACACAAGCATTTTTTTCTATGGGAGGGGGGGTCTATCTCACCCCGTTTGGGTGGGAGGGGCAATTTCATAAAAACAGTGCCAAAAATGTAAAAATAATATTAAAAAATAACGGTAATACTTACAACAAAGTATGATATCTTTATTTAAAGCCAATACTTTGTTCTATTAGCCAGTTTTTGAATCAAGTGAAATCTATGTATGGTTTTTGAAAAAATGAATTTTAAACTCAAAATTTGCGAGAAAAAAGCATAAAAAAAAGGTTTAAAGTGTAATTTATTAAAACTGTAAACTTATATATAATTTTTTTTTCTGAAATTCGTTGCTCTAATTAATTCTTAATCAAAAACTGAAAAGTAGATGATTCTATGTCTTCTAGTTTTTGAAAAAATCGAGAATTACTATAACTACTTTTGTATGGGATGTTTGTTTACGTATTACGGCTGGCGTATAAACAGTGAGGTATGTATGGGGGGGCATGCTGCCCCCCTGCAACCCCCCTGCTTGGGCACACTATAGGATTTGGGTGCGAGGTTGGGTGTATGCAAAGTTTCTTTTGCATTTAAAGAATCTGGATTAAGCAAATATATACAAAGCAGTTGAAATGTTCAAAGTATGCATACCCACTAAGATCATAAAAAAACGAGCACACATTCAAGTTTTGTACGGTAGTAGTTTTAGTAATTTTCAATTTTCTCAAAAACTAGAAGACATAGAATCATCTAATTTTCAGTTTTTGATTAAGAATTAATTAGAGCAACGAATTTCAGAAAAAAAATGATATATAATCTTACAGTTTTGAGAAATTACACTTTAAACCTATTTTGTATGCTTTTTTCTCGCAAATTTTGAGTTTAAAATTAATTTTTACTTGCGATATAGGTACTATAGGGCAAGTTTTGGATTCGTGCAAAAAAAAATTTCGAGATAACAATCAAACATGACATTACGATGATAGAGAACACGAAAAAAGTGGGTGGCACAATTCTGTCTGTCTGTCTGTCTGTCTGTCTGTCTGTCTGTCTGTCTGTCTGTCTGTCTGTCCGTACCTCAACCTACAGCCTAAACCACTGAAGCGATTTTCTTCAAATTTTGAACTTAAGGTTTTTTTGTAACTCTCCAGAGGGGAAATTGAAATTTTTTTTTTAGCTCAAAAAATAACGGTACTTGCCATACAACCGTTAAAGAAAAGCTTATTTATCTCAAAAACGGCTCCAACGATTTTGATAAAAAAAAATCAGTGTATTATTGTAGATATGATATACCTTTTAGTAAGAAAAAAAATCACCAAAAACATTTATTAACGGTACCTGTCATATAACGGTTTTTTTGATTTTTGGTTTTCTCATAAAGCGCTCATTCGATTTCAATAAAATTTTTTGCACAAAAGCTTTGTTAGAATATAAATAATACTGCATACCAAAATTTTTGAAAAAATTAATTTTGGATTTTTAAAAAAAGATTCAAAATTTGTTTTTGAAAAATCAATATTTCAAAAACGGGTTGATGAATTGTTTTGAAATTTCAGTTTTAAATGTATATTAATATATACTCAAAATTGGCATACCAAATTTTGTTTTGAAAAATGTTACAAAAATTTTATATATAAAAAATTAATTTTTAAGAAAACGGCTCCAACGATTTTAATTTTTTTTTTGCATATATTGATATTTTTTTAAGTAATCAAATGGCATACTTTTTTTTGAGCTCTAAGTTATATATCAGGCTGTTTATACAATTAAAAGAACGATTTAAATGCCTTTTATACTTTTTCTATAATTTCTTGAATATTTTTTAAAGTTCTTAAGTCCCACACAACTTTGAACATAAGAGCAAGTACGTGCGATCCAGTCGTGCATTTTATTTCAAAAACCATGCATAGATTTCACTTGATTTAAAAATTAGCAAATAGAACGGAGTATTGGCTTTAAAAAAAGTATAAAACTTACCTGTAAGTATTACCGTTATTTTTGTATAATTTTTTTATTCTTTAAGTACTTTTTTTATGAAAATGCCCCTACTGACCAAACGGGGGGAGATAGACCCCCCCCCTCCTATAGAAAAAAATTCTTGTATTGAACTGTTCTACTAAAAACCGTTATCATTTCTTGGCGCCTAAGTTATCGTACTCTCCCCGAATTGTCTTATGCCACTATTTAAAATAAATTTTCCATTGCATTTAGAAAATTCAACAGGTGTGTTCATTAGTAGTTTATTTAGGTTTCAAATATTGAAATATGAAAATTGAATAAAAAACACGTAGAGACAGGTTATAAGTTTTGTATCATTTCACTAGCGTGTGAATGCTGAGTTTTCTAGTCTTTTGAAAACATAGCTGTTAAATGTAAATCAATTCAACTATCTATGTCAAATAATGCATGTTTATCTCGCTCTTTACTAAATAACGTAGTTTAAAATAACACCAAGTTTTTAATTTGTTTTTCTAATTTAATTCTCAATATTAATTTATTTTATTCAAATTTGTTTTTCTTATTTAATCGTCAATATTATTTTATTTGATTCAAACATTTAGTTGGCAATAAATGCAGAGGAAGAGACACAAATCACTATTAAGCACGTTCCACCCTCTTTGTGTATATACATACCTACTCATTGAATATGTTTATGCATAGTAAACATTGTACTATCAGTTGAATGTAGATGAATAGAATTTTTAACTCGTAAACAATTTTAAAGAGCTCAGAAGTGCAAAGTTTTAATTATGTATCAATTTTCACATTTTAGCGAATTTGTTTGAAGCCCACTTATCTTAAACACTAATAAAAATTGCTTAAAGCTTGAACTATAATGCTCGGAGGGGCACTTAAGTGGTCGGAAGAAAACAAGCGAATACACGGAAGGCATTTGACGCGACTATAATTGCGAAGTGGAGCGTTTCGTCAAGTTTCGTTCAACTTTGGTTACGGAAGTGAGGTGCGCTCCCGAGCGCACCTCACTTAAGTAAAACTGACATTTGGTGAAATAGGAATGCCAAAAAGAGAAAGATGATAATTACATTATGGGTGTGTTCCCCTTTTTTCGGTACGGAAAGCTACTTTTCGTTGGTTTTTGACATTAGCTTCAGTGCCCTTCCGACTATTATAGTTCTACCTTAACGCTGTTTTATATTTTTTGTAATATTGACATACATATTTATGCATATATACTATACATATATATACCTACGTGGCTCTGTGTATGAATTATTTAGGTCTGTGATGTTCTTATAAAATAAAGGCTCTCCCAAACCGACGCGAAATATTTGCTGACGACAGTTTTTTTTTGTTTAGCATCATATGTCATATTTTGTATCGTTGCTAATGATACGCTATGCTTTTGCGTTGGTTTGGGAGATCCTTAAAATTATGCGTAAATTAAACTGTTGCTGATTTACTTGTGAATATAAGATCTTAGATAGGTACTAATAACATTACATAAAATAATGCAGAATTATGATATTCGGGAGCGCACCTCACTTCCATAACCAAGTTGAACGAAACTTGACGAAACGCTCCACTTCGCAATTATAGTCGGCGCCATATGCTTTCCGTGTATTCGCTTGTTTTCTTCCGGCCACTTAAGTGCCCCACCGAGCATTATAGTTCTAGCTTAACTTTAGAGAGTTTGACCTATGACAACAATTGTTCAAAATTGCAAGCTAAATATTTGTTGTATGCACACGCACGACCAATAGGTATTGAAATAAATCAATGCAAACAATTTACGTCAAATGTTCGACATGTGTTAAGGTAGGCAGACAAACGGTTATTGGTTCAACCCCTCAAAGGCTATTATTAGGTAATATGACTTGAGGTAGAACTATAATAGTCGGAAGGGCACTGAAGCTAATGTCAAAAACCAACGAAAAGTAGCTTTCCGTACCGAAATAAAATGCACGACTGGATCGCACGTACTTGCTCTTATGTTCAAGTTGTGTGGGACTTAGAACTTTAAGAAATATTCAAGTAATTATAGAAAAAGTATAAAAAGCATTTAAATCGTTCTATTAATTGTATAAACAGTCTGATAAATAACTTAGAGCTAAAAAAAAAGTATGCCATTTGATTACTTGAACAAATATGAATATATGCAAAAAAAAAAATTTAAAATCGTTGGAGCCGTTTTCTTAAAAATTAATTTTTTATATATAAAATTTTTGTAACATTTTTCAAAAAAAAAATTGGTATGCCAATTTTGAGTATATATAAATATATATTTAAAACTGAAAATTCAAATTAATTCATCAACACGTTTTTGAGATATTGAATTTTCAAAAAAAAATTTTTAATCTTTTTTTTACAAATCCAAAATTTATTTTTTCAAAAATTTTGGTATGCAGTTTTATTTATATTTTGACAAAGCTTTTGTGAAAAAATTTTTATTGAGATCGGATGAGCAGTTAATGAGAAAACCAAAAATCAAAAAAACCGTTATATGGCAGGTACCGTTAATAAATGTTTTTGGTGATTTTTTTTCTTACTAAAAGGTACATCATATCTACAGTAATACACTGATTTTTTTTATCAAAATCGTTGGAGCCGTTTTTGAGATAAATAAGCTTTTCCTTAACGGTTGTATAGCAAGTACCGTTATTTTTTGAGCTAAAAAAAAAATTTCAATTTCCCCTCTGGAGAGTTACAAAAAAACCTTAAGTTCAAAATTTGAAGAAAATCGCGTCAGTGGTTTAGGCTGTAGGTTGAGGTACGGACAGACAGACAGACAGACAGACAGACAGACAGACAGACAGACAGAATTGTGCCACCCACTTTTTTCGTGTTCTCTATCATCGTAATGTTATGTTTGATTGTTATCTCGAAATTTTTTTTTGCACGAATCCAAAACTTGCCCTATAGTACCTATATCGCAAGTAAAAAGGGGAACACACCCATAATGTAACTATCATCTTTCTCTTTTTGGCATTCCTATTTCACCAAATGTCAGTTTTACTTAAGTGAGGTGCGCTCGGGAGCGCACCTCACTTCCGTAACCAAAGTTGAACGAAACTTGACGAAACGCTCCACTTCGCAATTATAGTCGCGTCAAATGCTTTCCGTGTATTCGCTTGTTTTCTTCCGACCACTTAAGTGCCCCTCCGAGCATTATAGTTCTAGCTTTACAATGTTAAAGTTATGACTCAAAGGTCATCGTGTAATAGGGCACTTAATCTTGAAATTATAGCGTCAAAAGTAACACTTTTGATTTTGTACTGTACTGTAATAGGGACAAATTACAGTTTTTTGTAATCATCTCAGCAAATGTTATTTTTTTTTGGAAAAATAATAAATTTATTTTATTGCTCACAAAATTCTACACAACAAAATATTTATGACACTTTTTTTCGTTGAAGCAATGGATTTTGAGAAAAAACGTGCAGAAACGTTATAAAAATAACTTCTTTAATAAAATTTTTTTCATAATTTTGCTTGGGTAAAATAGACAATGTGCGGGTTTGTGCACTAATCGTGCTCTTTTTTAGATAATTTTACTGTGGGGACGAGACTAGTTGATCTAAATCCTTTTAGATGATAATTTTTGGTAGTAGATCGTACTAATTTTAGTATATGGAAAAAGATTAATCAAAATCGTAGGGGTCGTTTTTAAGCAAACAAATATTTTCCTTTGCGGTTTTTTAGCTTTTGTATGGAAGGTACGGTTATTTTTTCTTAAATGTATGTAAATTTTTTTCTGCAAATATTTTAGAGAGTACTAAAAAGTTTCAAAAAAATCGATCATATCGTTTTCGAAATATGTAGGTATTTGATTTTCCGAAAAAAAATTAAATATTTTTTTAAAAAATTCAATAAATATTTTTTTCAATAATTTTGGTACACAAAACTATTTATATTTTTTGAAGCTTCTGTGTAAAAAAAATAATTGAAATCAGTCGTACCATTTTGAAGAAAATCAAAAATTTTTGGGAGGTACCATTCATAGAAAAATGGTTTTCCACCCACAAAAAGCCTTTATTAAAATAAATGTATTGAATTTTGATTAAGAAAAGTTTTCGAGCCGTTTTTGAGAAAAATACGATCATGTAAAATTAACTTGTGGGCATAATCACCAAAAACCACTATGTACCAAGTTTGAAGAAAACCGATCGAGCCGTTTAGGCTGTTGTAGACGAACAGACAGACACACAGACAGAATTGTGCCACCCACTTTTTTGGTGTTCTCTATCATGTTTTATTGTTTTCTCAAAATTTTTTGTTTGCACGAATCCAAAACTTTCCTTATAGTAGGTACCTATGTTGCAAGTAAAAAGTATGTTAATCTTTTTTGTGTAGAATTACATAAGCTACAGCTTGTACCTTCACACCTTTTAAAAAAAACTGCTGGTTTTCGAGAAAGAAAAAACTGAATTTTAAATTATGGCTACTATAAAAATTGAACCATCGTAGAACGTCAGTAATTCCGCTGAAATCAGCTAGTACAAAAGACGAGAAAATGAAAACAAAAATCCGGTTGTTCATAAATTAACCATAATGAGAACTCATACAAATGTGGATCTTACTCTTCTTCTTTAAATCAAATCCTCTTTAGGTAGGGCTAGTTCTATTTTTATATTAAGGGTTATATGTATGTATATCAGAGTATTCATATAAATACCATACATCAAGAATCAAGTGGCCAACCCAAATCCCAAATACCTACCACCAACCTAGCTTAGGCTTGTCATCATAAATTCCAGTTTAAAGCAATGGGGTAGGAAGTAGCCACCTACTTTATGTTCTTGTTCGGGCATCTATTTCCAATTAAAAAAATAAACGAGCAACATTAATTTGACCTTCAGTGCAACCGATGCTAAGTTCAATGAAAAACTGTGTCCATATACAGATAGATATGTTTGAAATCAACCCAACATAGTGTGCAAGATACCAGAGTGAAGCCGTGCACTCAATAACTCACTTCACAATTGAACTAACGCTTGAAACGATCACCTCGATACAGGATTTCAAACTAGAAATCCAAGCCTCGATCGGACTGTAACTATTAAGAATTGCGTGCACATATTTTTTTTCGAAGCTATAGTACAGTTTTTGGTCATCAACTGCATTCCAAACGTTTTTTTTTTTGTTTGCTTTTCGCGATGCTGGGCCTTTCTTTTTGCAGCAAAGAAATTCAAAATAAAACAAGAACTAACGTCGATTTATAAGAGAAAAGTAAAAAAAAAAAACAAACATGTTTTGACCGTCACCCCATATCTGACCACTTGCAGTGGTGTAAAACCGAAAGAATTCGCAACCTAACTCGAACTCAGTTCAAGAATTGCATTTGAATTGTGCAGACGCACTTATACGAGATCACAAAACTTCTGGTGCAATCTTTTAGTTCTTGGTTATACTTTTTCTCAAATATATACATATTTATATAAAGAGACATAATTTATTCTCAATTATACAAAAATAAAAATTAAAGGTTATCTGCAGTGTAATAACCTTGAAATAAATTTACATATTTTTCACGGTTAAAAAAAAAATATTTTATTTGAATTTGCTGATCTTAAGAACTGACGTCACAAAAATTAACCGATTAAATTACCGATTAAATTCACTCTTGAAAAGTTTGAGTGATTATTTTTAAGCTCAAAAAAAACTACTCGTTAGAGCAGGACAAAAAGAAAAACTTAACGAAAAGGAATCACGGAAACGGAATAAGTGCAAAAATGAATGACAAGCAAAAGCAGGCGAAAAACAGTCTGAATTTGAACGTCGAAGGTAGTGCAAATGGTTTTGCTGTGAATCTGAATACCGAACAACAGGGTGGACAAATTAAATTAAAAGAAGAAAATTCTACAGCAGCTAACAAGGAAACATATAAATCAATCCCCGAAGATAGTCTTGGACCAGAAAATAATAAGTCAGGTAAGAATTTGCACCCGTGTTTAACAAAAACTATTAATTTTACTATCAAGAGTGGACGCTGATTATTAGCATGTGCTTTCTGAAAATATTTCAATTGAAATTCCTTAGAAAAAAATAGAATGATGCAATAATTAATAAAACGACTAGAATATTGAGTAGATAGTACATACTGACCTATGTCTCATTTTTCTAATTATATTAAATAGGTACATATCCATTTGGGATACAAATCTTGATAAAATGATAACGCACAAATATAAAAGGTGTGAATATACTAACTTTGTATCGACATTTTTGTATGTATCTCACCAGTTTCTGTGGAAAAATAATTGCGGATGTGGCTATAAAGAGCGCTGTACAGTGTACCTACAATTTAATTTAATTGGAAGAATCAATTTCACTATCAAGCTCTGCTATATATAAATGCACATACATACCTACATAAATAAACTAGTACTTACATTATATACCTAAATGTAAACCTATGTACATACCTAAATGTTTCATGATACAAATAATTTCAACTTCAATTTGCATGGGTTTGAGATAAATTTCCGCACAAAATGAATGCAGGTTTATTATGTAGGTACCTACCTACTTACAAAATAATGTATTAACTTTAGCAGTACCTATTCATAAAACTGGAATTCGAGCTCATTTTTTTCATACGTTAGCTATTTTCATTCTGTTGTACATAGGTATTCAACTAGGTACGGACATAGAGCCAGTAATATTAGTGTGATTTTGCTTTGTCAGTAAATTTCTGTAAATTTACAATTTATGTTTAAATACTGTGTGGTAGACATGTTTGTATGTACATCCAGTACATAAAAGACTTTTATAATAGTCTACACCCTGTATGGAAGGAATAGGTCATATTTTTGCTGAGATAATTTATACCTGTAGCTATACCTATATAAATAACAAATTAAATATTTATTCAAACCCAGTAACGTTGGAAGATTCTTAAGAATTGTTTAAAAGAAAACAGAAAAAATTATTAATAATTAAAACCATCAATAGTTATTCCAAAATATATTCTTTTTGTGGAGTTTCATGAATAAAATTCAATACTTAAGGTTATTGTGGCCTTTGCTTTAAAGAATGCGTTTCGCCCAGGCATGGTGGCATCAGCTAGATGCCACCCACAGTACACTCAGTGAAAGAACTTACTGAGAATTATATTCGTGTCTAAGGAACTTTGGTTAAAGTTATGCACTTAGACTTGGTGTTATACCCGTGGCCAGGCGAAGTTAGTTAAGAATTGTTTAAAGGAAAACAAAGGAAAAATTATTAATCAATAAAGTTCACAAAAAATTGCAGAGTTTTCGCTCCGAGCTGTAATCGGTGAACCAATTGCAGCGGAAAAAAAAATTGTGCACATTCGTAGTGCCTTTGTGCTTTACTAAAATTTATTAATTTTCTAATTCGAAAAAAAACGTCAGTGGATTTTAGTTGTGACCACTTAAACCCTAGTAGGTACATACTTCCTCGTGAACTGAACAATCATCAGTGGAGGAAGTGATTTTTTGACATTGCTCACTGATACAGACTTGCGAATGTGTTGTGAACGTTTGACGTTTAGAACCACAATCCCTTCAAGCAAAGGAGTCCGTTTTGGACCCGAAAACGTAGTGAACAACGTATGAACGACTACGTTTTCGGAACCAAATGTGGATCCTCAAAACTGCGTTTTATGGCTCGGATTAGTATGGAAATTAGAATCACCGCGAACCCACTTGCGCATGCGTTGTGAGATACAAAATTCACCATACTTAGCAAGTACCGAAACCAAGAGGTATGAAGAGAAAATTCCCTTATCGACTTTTAATTTCCTACAACCTTTGTATATGAATACCATAGTACTATCATGGTGGCACTCGAAGAGGGCGACATCTCAAGTCTCCAAGGGGTACCTTGACGTGGAGAATTGTGGAATAAGTGGAAGTGTGGACGTGAAGAATAGTATAAGCATGGGAAAGACGTATACTGAATTTATGAGAGTTAGAGTGAATCAGGTAGAAGGCATTTTGGAGAAAATACTCAATTTTGTTTTGGTTATCGGTTTTGTTTACATTTTGTTTACTATGCAGATAAGGCTGAAAGACACAAAAAGAACAATTTTGGATATTCTTTTTGGCTTATGGGGTTTTTATGGTGCAAGGGAAAGGGGTAGGTATACATGTGAAGGTGTATTTGTTTTTTCACAGCTGTAGGCGTATTTTCTTCAATATATTTGGGTTTCTATGGTGCAAGAGGAAGATGTTGTTATACATTGGAATATAGGTAGGTAGGTATGTGGGTTAGTTTTTACAACTGAGTGGGTAGTTGAGAACCAAAACTCGTCATATCCAAAATTTTCATTTTGTGCAAATGAAAAAAAAAACTAATTAAGGTGAAATGGTAGATGTTATAAAAGATTTTATTTTATACCTATAATCTTTGTATATGAAAATTTTTCATATACAAAGCTATAATAGAAGATTTTTAAATCTATGTTATGATTGAGAGCAAACAAATATTGGAAGTTCCGTTTAAAAGATAATTTAACAATTAAATTTGGTTATGAGGAGTTTTGTTGCAAATGATTGGATATGGCCAGTTTCTCCACCATTCCCCCCTCTCACAATTGCACCCTCTAATATAAAAGCACTCCCCTACTTTCCAATCTTTAATGACCCATTTAAAATTGTTTACAATAAAAACCTGTGAACGTTTTAGTTCCTTCTTATATAACATAATTAATAGCCTATGATGGATAAGAAGAGTTTTGAAAGCAAACCTACTGCTTAGAATGGATATGGAAAGTTTTGATGTAAATTGCACTGTGGATATCGAGAGTTTTGGAAACAATAACGATGTTTGACATCAATATTAAAGGGGCTTAGAGGGGTAAGGGTGTCAAATTTTCTTTAAAAACTATTCAATATGCCCAGTTTAACAAATCTGGATCAAAATCTCAATTTTTGATATAAGTGGATAGGTATGATGAGTTTTCGTTCTCATCTACTCAAATATAGGTGTTTGGTGTGCAGGATTTTTTACAAATAATGCACATGCAAACTTTTCGCACTTTTCAAACTTTTCTTTCGCTTCTTTCCTTAATATATATACATATATATATTTTAGTAAAGGCTACATTGGGGTGGAATACGATTTTCAAAAAAATGTTTATTAAGGTGCAGTGCAATAACACCCGCGGTAATGAAGCCCTTGGGCCGTGGGCGTTATTTCTCAAAATAAAAGGAAAAAATACCCACGGGTTTATTTTCCATTTTAAAATGGCAATAACCCACGAAAGAAAAGAAATAAGAACCGCGGGTGCTATTGCTTTTTGGATTTGGCATTTAAGCCTACACTTAAAGTATAATCTATACTCTGCTTTTAAACACTCTTCTATTTAAAGATCTCAAAATGATAAAGTTGGATATCTTAATATATACAACAAAGTCGGGTTAGTTGCACCATTTATAAGTTATAACTGAAGAACGGCTGAACGAATTTTAACTATCTATGGTTTGTTGGATTTGTCTCCGCCTCAAATAGGAGAATAACTATTAAAATATCAGAAAAGTTCACGGATAAAAATTATATGCACTTTGGGTAGGTAGGTACCTGTTTTATTATATAAAAAAGAAATCAGAAAATGAGTTTGTAAACGAATCAATAAATTATGAAATTTTGTTTTGACAAAATGAAATTAAAAAATTATAATATAGTCGAATCTCCATATTTCGTTCTGACAAAATAAAATTACAAAATTATAATCAATTTATGTATTTAAAATAACAATTAAATCTTCCATTGATCCACTTAATCAAAATAGCTTTTTGTTTTCTTTGATGTTTAGTAAAACTTTTAAAGGAATTAAAATAGTTTGATGAGAATTTTGTTTAAAATAATATGTCTGTTCGCGTACCTCACAAAACTACAAATTTCTACGAATTTAGCCCTAAGTTATGTCAAAGCTCATATGAAAAAAATAAAATTCGTAGAAATTCGTAGTCTTGGGAAGTACGCGAACAGACATTGTAAGTATACAAAAATGTTTATAGATTTTTTTAAATTTATACATTTTACAATTTTTTTTTTGTCTTAAAAAATATTAATATATCACGCATTGAAAACAAAAGTGGCACTAAACGAAAAACCTAGTTTTCAAATACGGCCGTTTAAAGTTTTGGACGACTTACGTAAATAGTCGATAGCTCTTTGAAAAAAGATTTAGGGCCTTATTACGGTTCGCGAACCGAATGTTCACTTGAAGTCGAACGATTTGGCGAATGTTATGTACGTTAGGGTTAGCGAATGAATTCATTCGCTAAAAATTCATCGTTGTCAAGGAAAAATTCATTATAGATAATCAATTTTTCTTGCGACAAATGTCAAATAGAAAAAATTAAAATCAGAAAATACATCTTAAAGTGCGGAATTTTTGTAGTTTTCTTCATTTTATTCTTGACTTAATTATTTAATTGGTCATTAATAACTTATTTAATAATGGTCCAAAAAAAACTGACTTTAAATGCAAACAAAAATATTTTAATACACTGAGGGAAAAAATGCAATTTAAAATCTAATAGAAAAATATTTGATTTAAAGTTGAATAATATTCATTAAATCATATTTAATTTCACGTTGAAAACCTGTTGATTTAAATAGGCAACGTAGATTTAACAAAGCCAACGTAGTTTCAAAGCAAAACGTTTTCAATTTTACGTTGAAATCAACTTTTCGAACATTTAAAGTACACTCAACGTAGTTTCAAAGTGCAACATGCTAATATTTTTCGAAATCGAATTTCGAAAGTCAGATTTTTTAGATTTTTTAATCACTTTTTAATTTATATTTTACTTAATATATAGAATTTCGAGAGCGCTTTGTAATTTCACGAAGTATCTACAAAACATTTGTGAACAAAATTAACGCGCACTCAAAATTCACTTACATTTAATCAAAAAAAAATTATTACTTTTCTCATATTTATTTTTGTCATTTGTTTAATGAATTAGTTTCCATTTTATTTTAAATCAATAACTGGACGAAGTTGAATTAAAGTTTTAAAAAAGTATTTTAAAATTTGTATGTATTTCAATCAACGATGCTTGTAGTTTAATCGAAGTTGATACATATTGTTTTAAAGATGGATGAATTCAAATCAACGATGATGGCATCTCAAATGAAGAGAAAAAATGGTTAAATCATATTTGTTTTAAAAGAGGGAAACACTTTGAATTGATGTCATTGCTACTTTGAATTTAAAATTTTCGTCTTCGAAGCCAAATCGTTTCGAAAAATATTTAAATCAAAGTTGTTTCCGTTGGTTTTACATTGTTTTTTTCTCGGTGATGTTGTTCTTGATATCCAATGCTTTTATCAATTTTCAGTTAAAAATCGACAACCAAATGCAAAAATCTTTCTTAATTTTTGAGAAATTAATAAATTAAAGGTAGGTACTTTCCTAAAAAACCCGAAAAAGGGTTATAATTATGATTAGTAATTTTTTGCTTCATGAGCATAAAACAAACAAGCAATGGAAAAAAGTTCCTTTAATTTTTTTTAAATAGCTTAAAATCTATAAGAAATTTTTTCACATCCGGGTTTCAGAACTTGACTAAAAAATAATAAAGGCTTTGAATTTTACATACAAAAAATATCACCTAGTTGCCAAAAATTTTGAAAAAAAATCAACTTGAGAGGTACAAAAATTCACAACTTTATTTGGCACAATTTACAAAGAAGAACTTTAAGCACGGTTAAAAATGTTGGGGTAGGTACTTTTTAATATTTTCTGGGTTACATATATGACAACACCAAAAATATATTGAAATTTAATACTTGGCAAATATTAAAATTTGGAAGTTAATTCAAAATAGGTAGGTATATTAAAACTTAATAATATCAGATATTACAAAGGAATACGAAATCTGTATTATATTTTATAATAATACAAAGGTATTATAATATAATACTTAATTACCTACTTGAAATTTAATTTGTAGATTCTTTTCATGAAAATTAATACAAAATATATTACAAAATAATAGTAATGAAAGACATTTTTTGTAAGAGTATTTATCTACTAATTTTATCTAATAATTTGTATATTTTACCTCGAAATATTTCAACGCGCCTTCAAAATAATGTATATTTAAATTGTTTATTTTAAATAATTAGGCAGAAAAATGGTTGTTATATACCTAGGTACCCACCAACTTATACAAAATAAATCTGTAAAAAGTTCATCAGATAAAAAGTTTATATGGTACCTACCTACATACATACATACATACCTACCTACCTACGCTTACCTAATATACATAAATTTAGTTTTAAATTCAAGGTCAAATAGGTACTCAAAGAAATAGGTACCTACGTACCTACCTACCCTTGAATTTTGCAACAAAAACCTTTAAATAAAATACCTACCGATGAGTCGAAATGAACTTCGACGTTGGAGCCAATAAAGCTAGGAATGAATTTTTTGAAAATCTCTGGTAAGAAATTTGAAATTAAATTTGTTTTGACAGTATTTGGAACTGGCATAGGGATTTCCACTTACAGACTAGTGAATAATATTAGGTTATCTTTTTACAAAATTTGAAGAAATTTCAGGTCAAATAAGTAGGTACCTACCTACCTACTCAAAGAAATACCTACCCTCGAATTTTGCAAAACAAAAAAAAAACAAATACCTAGGTACCTATTAAAAGATAAACCTACCCAGGTATGAAGGTACTTATACCTAAACCTACCCCCGAATTTAGCAATAAAAACTTTAATTAAAATACATGTAGGTACCTATACCTATCTATCAAAAATATCTATGCCTTAACCCACCCCCGAATTTTGCATACAAAATTTAATTAAAATACCTACAAATACCTATTAAACATAACTACTCGAAATAATTTATAGATAATATATAGGTACCTACCTATGTATACATAGGTAATAAAAACTATTAACAAAAAAACTATCTAGCAAAAAATTAATAGTAATTGCACAAAAACTTTAATTCAAATATGTACCTACCTACCTACATACCAAAAGACCAATCCTCGCAAAAAAGATTGTATCTAAAATTTCAAATACCTACACACCAAAATACCTACCACCGAAATCATGCAAGAAAATTTCAATCAAAATATCTACCAAAAGATATATGCCTAGCCTATCCTCGAAACTTTGCAAGAAAGTTTCAAGTCAATTTAAAAAAAAGCAAAAACAAAACCTACCCTCAATAAGAAAATATAGCAACGACCTACACACGTTTGTCTTTTCACACTCACATACAAGAAAATCTCTGCAATCAAATAATGATTTTTTTCTACTCGTTGCTACGAACTAGACACCAACGACGGGTGACGACGACGACGACGCAAGCAGAAGCGACACGATCAACTCTTTCTTTGCTTCTCTGCCTGCAAAAAAAAATACATTCCTAAATAAACCAACACAAATATTCTTCTATTCAAAGAGGAGACGACAATTTTGTGCTTATTTTCTTCACGTTTTTCTATTCTTTGACATTTTAAAAACAGCTGATTTGCTTATCTCTCTTACTCCCTTTATTTCTTATGAGCATGAAAATAATACTTTCCTCTTGCTCTTACTACTTGTCTTCGATTCTTTATGTACCCCGCATCCACAATTCTCCACGCAATCGAATGCGGTCGAATGTGGCGCCCCCACAGGGTCCACGTTCAACTAAAAAAAATTTTTCATGAGAATACTATGGTTTTCATATACAAAGCTACAACCCTTCAAGCATAGGAGTCCGTTTTGGATCCGCAAACGTAGTGAACCACGTATGAAAGACTTCGTTTTCGGATCCAAATGTGGATCCTCAAAACTGCGTTTTATGGCTGGGATTAGTATGGAAATTAGGCCGTGTGCCAATTGCGTTGAAATCCTGGTTAAATTTGATCCCATGGCTAAATTTTGACATTACCGAGGTGAATATAGACTTCAAAATTTAACCTGCTCAGGAGCTCGTTAAAATTTTAGTCGGTGGTTAATTTTTGACATGTCTATGGGCGCGTTCGGCTGCGTATCTTAAGCGTTCCGGATTTGTTTGTGTTGTTGTAAACCCTTATAAAAAAACTGCTGAGGGAGATGAATGTAGATAAATATTTTATTTTGCTATCAATAAGTCATGAATCCTATCGGGAAAGATGAAAAATGGAAAAAAAAAAACTAAAATTAATGAAAGGATTAAGAAATATAGACAAACCCTTATAATAAATTTAAGTATGCACTCAAGAAGAAGTTTGAATAACTTGAGATAAATCCTTGATAATGTAAAAAAATCAATAAAATTTATTGAAAATACTTTTTCAGATGATTCATTCATTTTGCAAACTGATATGTTTGCGAACTATCATTACTGAGAAAAATGCAACAACAAAACTAATGGGAAGTGAATGTAAAAAAAAAATCCCATTTAATCCAATTGACACAACAAAAACCTTAAATTTTACTCACCCCTATAAAAAGGGATAACATTTAACTGGGATCAAATTTAACCAGAATTTTAACGCAATTGGCACACGGCCTTAGAATCACCGCGGACCTACTTGCGCATGCGTTGTGAGATACAAAATTCACCATACCTAGCAGGTATCGAAACCAAGAGGTATGAAGAGAAAATTCCCTTATCTAGTTCTAAATTTCCTACAAACAACAACCACAGACAGAGGACAAACAAAGAACAAGAAGAATATTTTTCCTTCTAAGGCCGTGTGCCAATTGCGTTAAAATCCTGGTTAAATTTGATCCCATGGCTAAATTTTGACATTACCGAGGTGAATATAGACTTCAAAATTTAACCTGCTCAGGAGCTCGTTAAAATTTTAGTCGGTGGTTAATTTTTGACATGTCTATGGGCGCGTTCGGCTGCGTATCTTAAGCGATCCGGATTTGTTTGTGTTGTTGTAAACCCTTATAAAAAAACTGCTGAGGGAGATGAATGTAGATAAATATTTTATTTTGCTATCAAGAAGTCATGAATCCTATCGGGAAAGATGAAAAATGGAAAAAAAAACTAAAATTAAATGAAAGGATTAAGAAATATAGCCAAAGACCTTATAATAAATTTAAGTATGCACTCAAGAAGAAGTTTGAATAACTTGAGATAAATCTTTGATAATGTAAAAGAATCAATAAAATTTTATTGAAAATACTTTTTCAGATGATTCATTGCGTTAAAATTCTGGTTAAATTTGATCCCAGTTAAATGTTATCCCTTTTTATAGGGGTGAGTAAAATTTAAGGTTTTTGCTGTGTCAATTGGATTAAATGGGATTTTTTTTTTACATTCACTTCCCATTAGTTTTGTTGTTGCATTTTTCTCAGTGATGATAGTTCGCAAACATATCAGTTTGCAAAATGAATGAATCATCTGAAAAAGTATTTTCAATAAATTTTATTGATTCTTTTGCATTATCAAGGATTTATCACAAGTTATTCAAACTTCTTCTTGAGTGCATACTTAAATTTATTATAAGGTCTTTGTCTATATTTCTTAATCCTTTCATTTAATTTTAGTTTTTTTTTTCTATTTTTCACCTTTCCCGATAGGATTCATGACTTCTTGATAGCAAAATAAAATATTTATCTACATTCATCTCCCTCAGACGTTTTTTTATAAGGGTTTACAACAACACAAACAAATCCGGATCGCTTAAGATACGCAGCCGAACGCGCCCATAGACATGTCAAAAATTAACCACCGACTAAAATTTTAACGAGCTCCTGAGCAGGTTAAATTTTGAAGTTTATATTCACCTCGGTAATGTCAAAATTTAGCCATGGGATCAAATTTAACCAGGATTTTAACGCAATTGGCACACGGCCTAAGGCACATTTATTTGGAGTTTATACAAATATTAAATAAAACAGACTTATATGCACTAACAAAGATTAAACACATTACTATTGTATTTAGTGTGTATTGTTGACCGAAAATTTGTTTAAGTTTTCACAACAAAACGAATTAAAACGAGAAATGATCTCCACCGCACGACTTACAAAAATAAACTAAAAAATATTAATGGGGAAAAAATAAAATCCCCGTGAGAGCTCATTTTTTAAGGATCCAAGCAGTACCGACAAAGTTGGGTCAGTGAATTTGCTTGAAGGGATGCCTCAAATGGGGCATTTTTCTTTGTTATCGAACTGTCAACTGTTCACCAAGAGCTCCCGTACATTTGCACTCTCCACACAGCTTCACGAGCACGTTCACGGTAAACAAAAATGTAAATTTTGTATGGATTCACGACATGATTCACAAGTATATTCTAGGCTTAAGGCCTTTCCGCTCTATCTAAAGGCTTGTATTTACATACTTCCCCAAGAAGTGAACAATCACCAGTAGAGGAAGTGACATTGACATTGCTAACTTGTACAGACTTGCGAATTTGTTCTGAAAGTTTGACGTTTAAAACCAAATTGCCCATAGAGCCTGATTACACGATTCTTTTTTTCGGACGTTACGTGTTTCGTCTTTTTGACACATTGGGTGAGGGGTGTAGAAACGTGGGGGGAACGGAAAGACGAAAGCACGTATGAAAATTTCAAGACTTTTTCTGGTTGAACTTTGACGTTTATGATTTGACAAACGAGTAGATGCGGGGGATGCTTAAAAAATTTAAATAGTGAGATTAAAAATTGTTTTTCATAATTAAATAGCTATAAATTTGAACAAGAAGTGATTTACAAATATTTTTGTTTATTATTTCTGCCTATTTTTCAAAAAATAAACCTGTTGTGTGTAATCACGAAGGTACGTACCTGTCAAAAAGACGAAAAACGAAACGAACGAAAAAACGAATCGTCTAATCAGGCTCATAGTGAGGCATTTTTCTTTTGTAATCGAACTGTCAACTGTTCACCAAGTGAACGAAAACTCTCCACCCGACATGATTCCCAAGTATTTACTAGGCTTACCGTGTATAATGGCCTTTTCGATTGGCAATCCAGAAGCGTTCGGAATGCGTGTAAACCCTTCTGAAAGTGTTCTATTGGCATTCAGAATGACAGTTCTTCTCCTGAATAGAACAGAAAACGATTCTGGATTTCATTTCAGAATCGAAACCAGAACAACTCACACATTCAAACACATAGTTGTCAAAGTGTTGTCAAATATTGCAAAAAGTAAATTTTTAGCTAAAAATAAGTAAATTTCACACATTTTATTTTTTCTAAAAACAATATTTTCCGTTTAAAATATTATTTTCCTATTTTCTTTATTGAAAATTATCATACTCGTTCATATTTGTGTCTGCCAAGTTTCCAAATGTGCGGCATCGGCATGCGAAGTTGCACAAATACAGGGATACGAAAACTTCAGAATCAAACTGCATGCGCCTGTTTGTTTTATTGGCGTTCCGGATCGGAGTGTCCTTCCGAATTGCCAATCGAAAAGGCCATTAAATTATTATGTCAAATTAAAACTGAAAGAAAATGGTTTTCTTTCCCTGTGAGAAGGGTGCGTGAGAGCGAGTTCAGTTCAAGTATCACGCCCCGAAAACACATTTGAATCTAGTGCAAATAAAGTGTGATGTAAAAAGTTGTCACATAACATACAATACAAAATAAGGTACGCACTGTTCGAATTTGTATATTTTTGGTATCTTCGCTCCAAAAGGCATCAATAAATTAGCCTTGAGCAGTCAGGAAGAAAGCTTATTACTTTTGTTGTACGTTTTTTTATAACGAATTAATAAATTTCCGTTCAGAGTGCTTCAGATGTAGTATATCAATTATTTCTGTAACATTTATAGCACAAATATGTAAATCGGATTAATACGTTCTTTATTTTGTCCAGTACTGTACCTGAGATGGAGTTTAGGGTGACCTAGTGCGCCCTAGTGCCGAACAAATTTACTATTATATAAAAACACCTATGTACATGTTTTTTCTTTTCAAAATTAAGTGCAAAGAAATACACAAACCTAAACTTTCCCATTAAATCATACATTATTGAAATTACCGTTTACTTTTAATTAAAAACCAGTTTAAAATCTCAAAAAAAAAGACGTCAGCATGCGTTTCATTGGTCAACCTTTTTTGTTGTGTGAGGAAAATGTGACTAACCGATTGATCCGGAGTGTAATATTAAGTTATATTATTTGTTTGCAATAATGACTAAGAAAAAATCTTGGTAGATGTTAGCTTCACAATTTAAATGCCTTACCCATTAAATACCGACAGAAAACCCCCTTTTAAATTACTTTTGTGGTTTTCTGCGTTCGATATTTTTATTTGGAGTGGTCTGCGCTTTCATTTGCTTGTGCTGTTTTATGATGTTTGTGTATATTTAAACTGGTTGGTATTAAAATAATGATTAATGTTATTATGTACAGAAATGTTTACAAATATGCTTGCAGAGATTATCAATTACCAATTGATCTCTGTATGTACCTATTTACTTACCTAGTTCTTGTTATTGTTTCTTCTATTTCACATTCGTATGGAATAATTTAAGTAGGACCGTCATATTTGTAGATATTTATGTCGTTTTTCATTGTAAGAAAGAGTCGATTTTTTTGCGAAAAGATTTGCTGTTCCATTTTTTCATGTTTTATTAAAAAAAAGATGAGAACTCGAGACTAATATGCGATCTTTCTAGTTTGAGAGAATTGATCTGCATTCACTCATATACATATACAAGAGCCTACAATTCTGTACCTATATTTTTAACACGGGTTGGAATGCCCATTCCATGCTCAGGAAGTGTAATAGAATAACTTAATTTAAATCGTACTGAAATACCGTAAGTTTGCCGACCACTAGCTATTAGATTATTATGACATAACCTGGAAAACAGTGAAAACGGTTTTTTTTTTTATTCTTAATGGAAATATCTCAAAACCGTGATCCGATGGAATATTTCTGACTTCGGAATCGAGTTCAACACATCTAAAACCTATAGTCAAGCATGTTTTGGTTTCTATAACAAAAACCTTGCTGACCAGTGTTATTAAATACAATTAAAATGTTTGGCCTAGCTCATTTAAAAGATAGTGAAATCTCTAAACGGTAACTCCTATCTAATTTTTGATTAAGATTTTTTTTAAGAACATCCCATTTTCTTTTGAAGTATGTCAACAAATTTCTTCCAGGTTCAACGGGTAGGAAGATATAAAATTCCAAATTTTCTCACAACTTTTTCCCATTAAATTTGTATAGAAAAAACAAAATGCCGATAAGGGACCTCTAAACGTACAAATTTTGAGCTCATTATGGTATTAAGAAAATCAAAGCAAGTTCGTTAAATTGGACTCACCCTAGTATTCATATTACATTACTAATTAACGGGTCTCCCAGTAAACATTTAAATCGCATTCGTTCATTGTCTCTTTAGGTGGAAAATTGTAAAATGAATGTAGGTGAGGTGTGTGATTTCTCAGGAAAATTGTAAAATGAATGTAGGTGAGATGTGTGATTTCTCAAGAAAAATTAATGTGCCGGCGCCTTCGAATGCCAAAGAAAACGAATATGATCCAAATTCCCAGACAAGTGAAGAGTCAAAAATACAGCTGAAAACGGAACTAGTTTATTGTGAGCACCTCCTCCTTGAAAGCGATAAAATAGCGATGGAACCTTCTATCATTATTAAAGAAGAGTATATGCTAAACGGGGAACCATTGGAGAGCACAATAACCGAAACTATGACAGAAAACATAATCGTTGAAGAAGACTTATCTTGTTTGAAGAATCTGATGTAGAAGGTCTATTCGGAGAAGTTGAAGATTCTTCATTACAGTCAGACGACGAGTATTATCCCGATGAAAAAGGTCAAAAATCGGTGCAGATAATATTCCCCTTGACTATAAAATAAAAGTGGTTAATTTGGCCAAAGAGAACCCAAAATGGAGCCTGAAAAGTCTGCAAAAAAAGGATGTTCCCGCCTGAAAAGAATGGATCAGTTGAAGATATGGGAGGAACATATAAGGAAAGTTGGATCCAAGAAAGAAAAGTTCATGAAAATTGATAAATGGACCCATGATCGCTTTGTGGAAGCTCTTCAATCCAATCAACAAGTCACGACGAAGAACTTGCAGCAATGGGCTTTAGATGCTGCCAGCAAATTTCCAGATTTGGAATTTAAAGCTTCTGAGGCCTAGGCCAAGGTCTTCGAACGAAGACAACGAACAGGACAGAGAAAAGTAACAAAATTTGTGTCAGAGAGAGAAATCGCTTCATGGAAAAGACCCTTGCTGCAGGGCAGCAGGCAGGCAGGCTTCGTCTCCATACACGAGCCCTCATCCCGAACTTTAACGAAGATTCTTTAATCAACACCCACAGAACACAAATCTAAGGTATTATACTGCGCACGTTGTCAAAACTGAAATAAAAAATGGCTGTGAACGTGATGACAAAAACAGATATAAAAATTGGATGTGAACGTGATGGCAATAACGTAAAACTACAACAAATATTGACATTTGACACAAATTTTGATATATGCGCAGAACTGAACAAAAATCAAAAAAAAATTTTACCTTTAATATGTGTACTGTGATCAACACCGACCAAACAGGTATTCGGGAAAAAAACCTCTTTTTCATATCAAAGTAAAATATCATGTGGGTACTTTTTTATATGAATTTATTAGTTTCAATGACACTCTTAGTACAATTTACAATTTAATTATAATAAGCTATTATAAAGTAAACATTTTGAACGTAATTTTACAATATTTAAATTTGACAAATTTTTATTTCACTAGAAAGGTGATTTAATAGTTGCAGGCCTTTGAAAAATACGTTATTTTGAGTATTACTCCTCCTATAAAGTGGTAGCCGAAAGTCACCAAGAATCCGAAGTGCATACTTAAAAACATTCGTCTCTTTTTGTCCAGTGTGCCAATACCAGTCGACTTAAGACCGAACGTCTGTAGACCAAGGATCGAAAGTCGTGCTTGTACTTTACAAGGAAGGATAAGAATAAAGTAAACGTTGTCCCAAAACTACTTCCAAAAGTGTTCGTCTGTCTGCAAGAGGCAACTGGCAAATTTTAACCGAGGGTACATAAATCTGTTGAGTTGTTACGGAAATTTATAGAAACGTAGCCATAACATCCTCAAGCTCCGGCAAGTTGGCAACAGATCGGTACAAAACGTTTCTCATTGAGGTATATGAAGGTATGAAGGAAGAAAAATGTCTTCTCACAATCGATTCTTGGGGAGGGCAAACGAACGAACCCGGTTTTGTATGACGAGATTTTTACAGATAGATAGATAGATAGATAGATAGATAGATTATAGATAGATAGATAGATAGATAGATAGATAGATAGATAGATAGATAGATAGATAGATAGACCCTCAAAAAGATAGTAGGTACTTGTATAGATAAGTTAAGAATTTACCATTATGTGTACATATTTTACATAGATTAGAATTTAGCCACATGAATGGGAATACATGTTTTTATTTTATTTGCTGATAACAAATAAACGATAACAAAGGTTAACATGTAGATGTATTATCTAAAAATTACAAAAATATTTATGTTCGTGTTCTATATTATTTGCTGCCTATTGTCTTTAAACTCGTCTTTCTTATCAACTATATGTGTATATGATTTATTTTAATTCAGACAAAGCAACGTCTCCAGCAATAATAGAAGTCAAGATGGTTCAAGCAAACGATGGAGCTGATGAGCAAATGCTCGGAAAGAAAGAAGAAGTTAAATTTATCAAAGGTGATCATCAAAACGGCGATGCTAAAATTGATATTGGAGCTGTTGGCAAGGTAAGCTAAGTAAATTTTGTTCAAGAAATCAAGTCAGACATGAAATTTCGTATTTTTGTTGAAAAACTTTGTTCCAACGATTCCTAACTTTTTCTTATATTTATTTTTCGATACAGACTTTCACTGGCATGAGCAAAGATGAATTAATGAAATACGCTAACGATCCGTTTTGGGTGCGTATTCGATGGATTTTCTTCATACTCTTCTGGTTAACATGGGTTGGCATGTTGGTTTTGTCGATTTTGATAATATTCAATGCACCAAAATGCTCGGCCCCAACACCTTTGAAATGGTATCAGCAAGGACCATTTGCTTTCTATAGATCTGTAGATGAAGTTACACCTGCAGATGTCGATGTAGCTAAGAAAATTTATGCAACTGGAGTCATTTATGAACTCCCTGCCGCGGATACATATTCTGTTAAAGATCCCAAAGTTGAGGAGAAAATCAAGAAACTAATTAACACCTATAAGGGTTCTGAGGTGAACGTGATTTTGGACATAACTCCAAATTATGTGGCAAAGACCTCGGCTATGTTCAAAGACGCAATCAATGATGAAACTAAACGCTCTGCATTTATATGGAGTGATAGTGCCGAAAAACCAAATGAGTGGTTGTCGATTGTGAATGGATCAGCATGGGATAAAATTGAAACGAGACACTTTGTGTTGAGTCAGTTCGGTGAAGGTCTTTATGATCTCCGTATGAATGACAGTTTGGTGAAAAAGGAGCTTAAATCAACACTGCAGCATCTAGTAAGCTTAGGAGTCAAGGGATTCCGTTTGAATAACACAAAATACTACTTGATAAACCCGAATTTGGAAAATGAAGGGGCCAACACAAAACCCGAATATTTCCTAGATCAGTATGGATTTTGGTTACATAAGCACACCACATTCCAAGAGGGACTCGGGGAATTGCTCTATGAATACATGGTTACTGTCAAGAATGCCAGTGTGGACGCATTTCTATCGGTTACCGATGACACCATCCGTCCTGATGTGTATCGTACCAACACTAACGAGTTTGGTATTGATTTGCCTATTTATGGCCGGATCCCACACGTACTCGCTAAACTGAGAGGCGAGGAAATAAAGTCTGATCTAGAAAATATACTTAAAGCTGTTGGCGATTCAACTTGGTTGCAATGGAACTATGATGTTTCAGAAGAACTGGATCCATCAGCGTACTCGCTGTTTATGTGCATGCTATCCGGTGTTCCAATTATACCTTATAATTCTGCTGCAGTGAATATCTCAGCTGGTATATTGCAACATATCAATCATATACGTACTTCTCCTTCATATATGCACGGAAACTTTGATGCGTATTACTCTAATAATATTATTGCTTATTCGCGGTAAGTTTTATGAATACTATTATTAATAATAAGTGTTAAATTATTTAACCAAAACCATATTCTTGTGTTTGTAAACATTTATTCACTAATTCATCCATAATATATATTTGTATTTAATCACTAATCGCATTCTGCACATATTTTTGGATTAACTATTTAACCGTTAGGCAAAGGTAATTAACAATTTAATATAATAATATTCTAACATCTTATGACATTACTCGTATATGATAAATCGTGTTGTGATTTTATTAATTTGTTATACATATCTACTTTTAATTTAGAATTAAGTCTGGAAATCCTGGATACATTGTCGCCTTCAATCCAACGGAAGAAGTCGCTATTGGTAACTTTACCAATTTTGGCCTGCCAGAAAAAATGACTATGGACATCTTCAGTGATAATTTCAATGTCACCGGAGTCGAGTTGAAGTAAGAAACAATTATAAGATCTAAAATGTTATAAAAATTAACTAATTTTCTTTTTTTTTTGCATTTTCAGGGGAAAAATCCTAACAAATTCAGTGGTGCTGTCACCTCGTTCAACAGCTATTTACACTTATGTCCCTGTTAAATAAATAATCTTGCCAAATAGGCCAACATATATCAAGTATTAATAAATTTGTTAAAAGTTATAATAAAAAATACGTGTTCCGTTGAATTCAGCTGTTCGAAAATAAAGTTGCTTGCATATTAAATGTGCATTTAAAAAAAGTGATTAATTTTAAATTATTTTGTAATTGAAGCGAGATTAAATGAAAAACGTAGGCTATTGTGAATTTTTTAAATAAGCTTATCCGGCCTTAGTTCCAAATAACCGTAAACAAGTAAAAGAGAAGGGGATTGACGGTTTAAAATTCTAAAAAAAAAAAACACATTTATTTTATTTTCAGTCATAGACCGAGAGCCCACAACAGATTTTAGGTGTGAACGATAGCAAAACAAGAAGTATAGGAGTCGAAAGTTTCATTAAAGACTATTAAAAAAATCAAAGTCTTGCAGTCCACAACAGTGTTGGCCCAAAGTTAATCTGATTAATGATTAAAAATTAATGATTAAAAATCATAATCAAAAAATTTGACTAAGATTAATTAATCATAATCAAAAAAATTTGATTAAGATTAATTAATCAAAATCATTAATCGTTAATTTGATTATTTGATTAAATAGTAACTAAGTCTTAGAAAAATGTACAGTCAGGCAACTCTACTTGCTTTTGCTGTTTGAACACTATGGGGTTGGAGGCTGAGGTAGTATGCGTTAGGTTTTAGCACAGTCTAGATCTTGAAAGAGGTGGGTCTGGATTCAGAACAGAGGTGGAAAGTTTTTTTGGAAAAAATACAAACTTTTTCAACTTTTTTTTTTTTTAATTTAGAATAAATAACTTTTTCCTAAATTTGTTTTTGAAGAAAATTTCAATCAAAAATTAAACTTTTCTAAACTTTTTTTTCGTTTTCAAGTTTTTTTAAAAATATGAATGACATGTTGCTCAAGAAAACTTGACATTGGCGCCTGCCAGGCGACTTTAAATACCCAAAGTGGAGCAACACTCCGTTGTGAGCGGGACAGAGGACCCCAAAAGGAGGGTTAAGATCCTGAGAACCCGCGAAGCTGTCCACTGAAGGTACTTTTTCTCAAGAAAACTTGACTTTGGCGCCTGCCAGGCGACTTTAAATACCCGAAGCTGAGCAACGAAGTTTCGTGAGCGGGACAGAGGACCCAAAAAAAGGGTTTAAATCCTGAGAACCATTGGCAATGAAACTCACTAAAAGCGTCATATTCATAATCTAGGAAGTGCCACTTTTCAGTTGATGCATCTCATTATACGAAAAATCAACTTTTATCTTTAAACGCGATTTGCGGCTAAACTAAGCGTCCTAGAGGCATCAAAGTTTACATCTTTAAACTTGATTTGCAGCTAAACCAAGCGTCCTAGCGACTTATAAAATGCATATTCGTGATCTTGGAATGTGCCCGTTCCCAAAAGTCAAAATAAAATTGGCAAAAAAGTTTTTCTAAAACTTTTAAAAAAAAAATATTTTCAGTTTTTTCGGCTAAACTTTATCGATTTTTGTTGTCTTTTTTTAATTTTTTTTCGAATTATGTGTCAATGATATTTTTTCTTTAAATGCAAAAGGAACTTTGCATACACCCAACCTCGCACCCTACCCAAATCCTATAATGGCATGCCTATAATGGCATGCCCCCCCATTAACACCTCGGTGTTTATTCGTGTGTATTTGCCATCCTCAACTAATGCATCGCATTATACGAAAAAAATCGACTTCAATCTTTAAACGCAATTTGCAAATTGCATAGGAAACAAAAATATTAATGAGCTGTCGCATAGTAGTAGTAACGGCGGGATTTTGATCGGCGGGATTTTGATTTTCGGGATTTTGATTTCTGGGATTTTGAAAAACGGGATTTTGATACGCGGGATTTCGACAAACGGGATTTTGATTCGCGGGATTTTGACCACAACCCTTCCTATATCTAAGGAACTACTAATTTTAAAGAGATGAAATCTAGTGAGCATATTGTGTTTGACTAGTTTAGCTAATACTGATAATTTAAAGATTCTGACTTTATTAGTTCTGAAGATAGAGGGGAGTCGAAAATCGCCAGAGTTTGTTCCTGTAAAAAGCGAGGTGTCCCAAACTTGGATGGGCACCTCCGTGGCCTCTGATAAAATGTTCTAAGTAATCTGTGTCATAATTTTCCATTATTTCTGTTACGTAGAATCTACAACATTGATGAATGCATCAGTTTACAAAAGAGTTAATCAATTAATCAATTAATGATTAATGATTAATGATTAACCCGATTAATCATGATTAAGATTAATTTTTTAATCATGATTTTTTTAATCATGATTAATTTAATCTGATTAAAATTAATCAAATTAATTAATTGATTAAAAAATTAATCGATTAATGCCAACACTGGTCCACAACTGGGGCCTTTTCGAGAAACAGTGCATCGAAAAAAAAAATATGAATGCAACTTCGAGGAAAATCGTGTTAGCCGAAATTGGTTTTCACCCTCCCTAGATAAGCTCCGCGGATCCCATATCACGGAATTTGAGATCATTTGAGTGTTTAATTCCCCTTGCCAGACTGTTTAAAAAAACCGTTTTTCACTTAGAATTTTGAATTTTTTAAACGGTCCGGTAGAGCGAACTATACACTCAAATGGTCTCAGATTCCATGATATGTGATCCGAGGAGCTTCTCAAGGGAGGAGTGAAAACCAATTTCGGCTAACACTATTATCCTCGAAGTTGCATTCATATTTTTTTTTTTTCGATGCACTGTTTCTCGCAAAGGCCCCAGTTGTGGACTGCAAGACTTTGATTTTTTTAATAGTCTTTAATGGAGCTTTCGACGCCTATATTTATTTTTTTGCTATCGTTCACACCCAAAATCTGCTGTGGGCTCTTAGGGCCAGTTTGTTCACACCTTGTCAACTTAAATCAATGATTATTCCAGTTGGTTATCATTGAAAGCGTTTGTTCAGCAAAATCTTAAACAGAGAATCCATAATTTGAGCACTTAATTGGAGAAATCACTAATTCGCCGATTCTGTCTGATTAGCATGATTTAATCAAAGATTTTCTGGAATTTCGTTTGTTCATCATTGGTTTTCCTAAGCGTAGGTATAAAAAAGAGAAACAAAATCTATTAAATTCCTTCGAACAAGGAACATGAATGAAGAGAAACCAAGCATCGTCCATCTTGCAAGAAAAAAATAAACAATTTGTACAGATTTTACTACAAATTGTAGTTATTTTATTTACTATCGAAAAATAAAGTGCTTTTTTGCAAGGCCTAATATAAAATATGCATAGAAAAACTACAACTGGGAAAAAATCCCATCACTAGGTTTCACAAAATGCCAGCACTACCTACACACTTCAACTATATATTTGGAAAAAAAAATCAATTAGCCGCATTAAAATAAATACAAATTTCACGTGTGTAGCTATTCTGTATAGTAATTTAACAGGAAATAATCTTAAATTGAACACAACATTATATTTCAAGCACTGATTTTCCGTGTTTTTTTTGCACAAAAAATGTTTTTTTCGAAAGCTCACTCACACTGAAATAAGTTAATGACGGAATATGTCTGACAATTGATTGACAGATAGACTGGAAAATGGAAAGATAATTGGAAAAACTATGATTTATTAATCAAACTGAAAATTGAGTGAACAAACACTCTCTGATTATCACAGATTCATAACTATGGGTTTAACAGAATCAGTGATAATCTAATTGCTGATTTAACCCACTGTGAACAAACTGGCCCTTAGTCTATTAAGTTTGTATGTGTAATTTTATTGTTATTATTCAGCCCTATTATGGGTTGCACCGTAACAACAGCCGCAGGATCTTAGTAGTATACCCGTCTCTTTTTGCCTAATGTCTCTTTATTTTTTACGTGTCTGATTGCTTCTTTTCTCGGCACTATTGAGACACATTCACGATAGTAATTTTTGGATCATTGAAATAGATCCAGACAAAAAGCAGGATCCCATGTTGTTTTTGTAATCACGTGTTAGAAATTGATCCAGATCAGATCATGTGGATAATAAAATGCGGCTAACATTTCACTGGAAAAAATTAACATTACACTTTTCGCCTATTCATTCAAAATAAAAACGCAAACTTTATCTTGGCAAGAATATCTATAACACGAATAGATTGCTTATTCACAAAATGCAAGCAATTTTTAAGTAAAAAAAAGCTAACAAATTTCACAAAACTACCGAGCGAATTTTGCCAGTGGTAAAATTACAATTAAAATTATATTTCCTTTTTTCATATATTTTTTACGAATAAAATTTTTAATTGCATTTATTTTATGCATAAAATGCAAGCAATTTTTCAGTAAAAAAAACTAACACAGTTCACAAAACTACCGTAGTGATAAATTTACAATTAAATTTCACGAACGAAATTTTCAATTGCATTTATCTAATTCACAAAATGCAAGCAATTTTTTTTAGTAAAAAAAGCTAACACATTTCACAAAACTACCGAAGTGATAAATTTATAATTAAATTAGCCGAAATTTATTTTTTTATACACTATTTTCCACGAACGAAATTTTTAATTGCATTGATTTAAATCACAAAATGCAAGCAATTTTTTAGTTAAAAAAGCTAATACATTTCACAAAACTACCGAAGAGGTAAACTCACAATTAAATTAGCCGAAATTTCGTTTTTTCACGAACGATATTTTCAATCGCATTTAGGTATCACCTATTGAAATTTCTTTAACTTTCGAAACAAACCAAAAACTTGATAATTAAATTCAGAGCTTATTACGAACACGTTAGCTGAAGCTGAATCAAAAATCAATGACAAACGGATTCAAAAAAGGCGCAAATCTACTAGCAAGAAAATATCAAATATGTATGTATGTACGTATATAGCTATTCACAAGCTAGGCAACCGTAGAAAGAGTCCAACAAATTGCAGAAAAAGAAATCAGGCGAAAGCATAGTTGCCACTTTGGTATACTTTAAGCAAGTTTGTTAGAATTTTTCCAGGTAAAATAAATTTTTATATTTTTATTGCAATCTATTAAATCAAATATAGAAAATAGTTTTACAAATTATTTAGAAAACTAAAATGATTTACAATCAGCTTCCAGCATTCATATCTAAAATACCAAGGTACTAAGTTTGAGCAACTCAGCCTTGCTCTTAGTTTCGGTCAAAGTATTCATTTCTGAATAATTGTTTATAATTTACGAATTCAGTTTACACTCGTGTGAAGTGCAAATTTTTGCAAAGTCAATTCGCCAAAAACAACAACAAATTAAATTAATAAATCCCACTAATAATTTATTTTACAAAAAAAACATCTTTATGCTTGTAGGTATATTTTTTTCCTTTGATTTTGCCAGAAAATCTAATCTTTAAAGTGGCAACCAAGATTACAAGAGCGGATGATTTTCATATGCATATATATTTTCAATAACGGTACCAACTAAAATTCCTGCACCCAACATCTGTCCTTTTCTGCTCATAGAACTAAATACGCACCTAGCCTCTTCTTTTAAAATAGGCTTTCTTGCCTCCCTCTAACTCTCATAAATAAAATATATTGTCTTCTCATTATTTTATTATTATTATAATTCCTCTTTATTTGACTGTTCTGCATCTCCAAATAAACTCTACACACTTTAGTCAGGCTCACCACCATTAATTTCATAAGCCCTGCCCAGATGGCGAGTCGGTCGCTCATTGCCCATGATAGTACTATAGAAATATATATACAAAGATAGAACTACGAAGTTTTAAACTTTACAACGTTTACAAAACAAACGGCCACAATAGAGCTAAGGTCGCAGTGCACATATAATACCCTTAACTAATTATAGCGACTCTCGAATGAAGCTGTAGAGCTTTGATTTTAGATGTCAAACAGCTTTTGGAAGGGAAATTAAAGGAAATTTGCTCTACGGAAAGCTCAATACGGATTGTGCACCGGACGTCAGAATAAAATGACCAAAGAAGAAACCCAAAAAAAAAGTCGTGAACTTGGTAACACAAAGAAGAATATAAAAAAAATTAGTGAACTTGGATAAAAAGTAAACAAAGTCGCGAATTGTGAAGCGAATATTTTTGTACAGATCATGACTGTTTTCCCACAAAAACTCTCCGAATTATTGTTTTATTATGCTTATTTAACAATTTGTCACCTTTAAAATCCTTTATTTCTACCAAAAAACACAGAAAACAATTAATATTGTAATATTTTCTCAGGTTCGTTAATAAAACTTATTTACTTTACTTAAAACGTCCACTTATTTATTTCACAATATAAAACACTTTACTTTTCTTTTTACAAACAAACGATTTATTATTCACCACTGAAATTAATTCAAAAACTTTACTTTCACTTTTATCACAACCAACTTTATTCATTCACGATTAAAAACAAACTGTCTCGCTGCCGTTCAAACATGTGCCTTTTATACTTGTTTTCCAAACTCTCGAAATAAGGAGAACGTTCTGTGCCAAGATTCAGCTATATCAGCGAGTGAGATGAGATGACTCGTCTTACTCGCCGACTCATCTCACTTCACTCGCAAAAGTGATTCAGCTATTGTGAAATGAGTAAGTTCGAGTGAAGTTTCGAACATGAGACAAAGAATAAATATAAAAGAGCTAAACTCTACCTCCTTGTTACACTCGTTACGCAAAATTAAATGAAATAACAAATACAACAATGTAAATATTGGAATCTTTAATAATGGAGTATCTCTTGTTTCAATTATTTTTGTTGTCGTAATTAAAGTTTGAAGTTAATTTCCACCCTTGAGAAATAAAAGCTAATTAGTGTCGAAAGTGAATAGAATATAATTTAATTTCATATATATTATGTGCATACGATAGTAAAATAAGATTTAAGAATCAATAAAAGGGTAGTTGTTTTTATCTACGTTGTTGTTTTTATTTCGTTACCTATGCATGAATAGGAATTCTTGAGAAAAGCACACATACCTATCCAAAATTGGAAATTTACCAACACATACACCAAGTCACTGCGGAAATATCTGGCGAGTAATCTGACATTTCATTTCACTCGCTCACTCACTCTCTTTTGCTAGCTGAATCGATTTTCGACGAAAAGTGACTCATCTCACTCACTCCCTGCTATTTCGATTTAGCTGAATCTCGGCACTGGTCTCTGCTTCTAGAGCTTTCCGTAGGGGAAATTTCCCAATAATTTCCCTTCCAAAAGCTTTTATTTGACAGCTGGTAAATCTGCTATAATCCGGCAGATGGCGCTTCCTTCGTTTGAGAGTTGCTATAATTATAGCTAATAAGGGTATGTTTGCACTGCGACCGTAAGCTTTATTGTGTCCGTTTGTTTGCATTTCGGAGTCGTTATAGTTTAAATATGGAAAGTTATTACACTGCCCCCCTCTTAGGATTGATCGTCCCGAGCAAATCCATTACTTCCATCACCATTATAATGATGTAAACGGTCGCTGTGAACTACTTTTAGTTTGCCTCTTAATCCTCTCTGAATGCGGTAGACGACATCGTTTATTCGTGTTACGACAGTATAAGGGCCTTCCCAATTTTGTTGAAGCTTCGGTGAGAGTCCCTTCCGACGGTGGGGATTATAAAACCACACAAGGTCTCCCACTTGGAATCCTGTCGTTGTGGCTTTTGCGTCGTATCTTGTTTTCATCCGATCACTCGATAGCTTTATATTTGCCCTCGTCCTTTCGTGAATGTCAACTAGCTTTTCTTTGAGGTTTTCCACGTAGTCGTCAATTCCTTGTGGCTCACTTGTATAACATCCAAATTTGATCTCGCTTGGTAGTCGTATTGTGGTCCCGAGCAGGATTTCTGATGGTGTATGTCCTGTTGAGCTATGTACCGCACTTCGATAGGCCATCAAGAATAATGGAATATGCCGATCCCAGTCTCGTTGGTTGTCGCTTACAACTTCAGAAAGGTGTTCTTTAAGGGTCCGGTTGAATCGTTCAACCATCCCATCAGATTGTGGGTGAAGCGGTGTTGTCCTCGTCTTTTTAATGCCAAGGAGTGTACAAACTTCCTGAAAAATTTTGGACTCGAAGTTCCTCCCTTGATCTGAATGGAGTTCCATAGGTACACCAAACCTGCTTACCCAGTTGAAAACAATCTGATCCGCGACTGTTTTGGTTTCCTGGTTTGGGATGGCAAATGCCTCAGGCCACTTGCTGAAGTAGTCCATTACTACCAGGATGTATCGGTTTCCGTTTTCGGTTTCTGGAAAAGGGCCTGCAACGTCTATTGCAATCCTCTCAAAGGGCGTGCCCACATTATACTGCTACATTCTACTCTGGACTTTTCTGCCTGGTCCCTTGCTTGCAGCACAAGTATCACATTTTCGGCACCATTTTTCGACGTCTTCTCTTGCGTGTAGCCAGTAGAATCGCTGCCTTACCTTTCCCAGTGTCTTATTGACACCCAAATGTCCTCCGGAATCTCCATCATGCATCTCTTGCAGAACGTCATTAACTTTGGAACGAGGTACGACTAGCTGCATCACATATGATTTGCCGTCTGTGGATTTCCATTTACGTCTAAGTACTCCTTTTTGTACATGAAGCGAGTCCCATTGTGCCCAATACGCTTTAAGAGTTGGACTTCTATCGGAGATGTCACCCCATTCTGGTTTCTCTTGGTGTTCCTTCCACGCAAGAATGGGTTCAACATCCCAGTCTTCTTGTTGGGCAGTCCTCAATTCTTCATTACTCCAACCGTAAATGGGATCGGCTCTTAATCGCTGGATGGAAGCAACCTCCTTCTCTTCCTGACGTGTGCAGTGCTTGCAGTCCGATTTGCATGGTCTCCTAGATAAGGCATCTGCATTTGAGTGCAACCTTCCTCTTCGATGTTGGATCTGGTAGTCGTATGTCTGCAATCTCTCAATCCATCTTGCCACTTGACCTTCTGGATTTTTGAAGTTCAACTGCCAATTAAGTGCGCCATGATCTGTTCGAAGAAGGAACTTCTGTCCATAGATGTACTTATGGAAATGTTTTGTTTGCCGATACTAAAGCTAGAAGTTCTCTTCTGGTCACACAGTAATTTCTTTCTGGCTTTGAGAGCACCTTGCTGTAAAAGGCAACGACCTTCTCTTCTCCTTCGTGGACTTGTGATAGTACGGCACCAATTCCTACGTTACTTGCGTCAGCGTCGATGATGAAAGGTTTCCCTGGTGTCGGATAGGCCAAAACTCATTGACATACTATATATGGACTGCTAGTCGAGCTTCATTTCCATACAAAAGCTGTATTAATAGGAGTTCATATCTCTTTAGCGACGTATCTGCTTATTGGAGCAAAATGGCAAAAAATAGTAACTATTACCAGTGACATCTCTTGCAACTTGGCCCAAACAACCTTTTTTTGCATAGAAACTATGGCCATCTATTAACTTATTAAAAACAGAGTCATCTCTGTTAATAGACCAAGAGCCGACAGCAAATTTTGGGAGTGGAGGTATAACCAAAATCGGAGTATGAGGGATTATAGGTACATGTATCATGATATCAAATACCAAAGTCTGGCAGGTTTTCTTTTCAGCCTTTGGTGGGGGTGGGGGTTTAAAAGCCACGTAGTTTCCTATATAAATGGTAGGGTCATTAAAACTTCAATTCACTTTTAAAAAATTGTATATGATGCTCTGTCATTTTCCCTAAGTTTCAAGACTTTTATCTTGGTAATCCGATAAATAGGACCCATTATTTTACCTTTTCAAGCAAACCTTATTGGCGTTTTTGTGGAGACTTTATTTGTTGATTTTTTGTTTTGTTGAAAATCTCCAAAAAAGGGATGATAAGGTTCACGTAAAATGGATATATCTTGAGTTCTATTAATTGGACCGTCAAAATTGTGGTGTTTATGATTAGGAAAAATGACAGGGAATCATATCCAATTTTTTAAAAATAAATTAAAGAGGTCATAACCCTGGAAATAAATCAGGGGATCTAGCACTTTCTAACCCCCCACCCCTCCCAAAGGCTGAAAACAAAACCTGCCAGACTTTGGTATTTGATATTATGATACATGTACCTATAATCCCTCATACTCCGATTTTTGTTATACCTCCACTCCCAAAATTTGCTGTCGGCTCTTAGACTATAACTCAAATCTATATTTTGACATCTGACATTTATGAGTTGTTTTTATTTTCATTACTTTGCAATACCTATTTGTTTTATTTTGGTTTTATCTCATTAAACGTTGAAAAATTTATAAAAAATAAAAATATAGAATACAGTGATGCATTTTATGCATTAACATGCATTGAATAATCATATGTTATGGTCCTTGATTATGGCAGAAGCTTAGGCCAACTCAACTTCGATACATTTTATCCAACTTCTACAGTGAAATTGTCTTTGAGATCTCCTCTATCTCAGATGGAATTGGTATTGAAGGAATGGTTAAGCTTAAAGAACCGGACATCTTATTATAATAAATAATATCGACCATGCAACATCACAAAATGATTGAAATCTATCAACAATACCGAACGGAGAATCAGAAAGGTTTGTAACTAAAGCCTTCCAGTATATTTACTTACATCTTAAACTTTTAATTCATAAAATCAGCAGTGCACCTCATTGAAGTCTACCAGATTTGCCAATAAACGATACTGTTGATAATGGACCACAGCTTTGTGAGACAGTGGCTTATAAACTTGCTGGCAAAACTCGGGACAAAATTTGTAATGATTTCTTAAAATATTGTTTTTTTTTTTGTTTGTTCTAGCTAATCGAAGTTCAAAGAAAAACAGACAAGCGTATCTCAGCATCATTCCATTAGCCAAGTTGATGATATCAGCTCACCGTACTCTGTAGGTTTCTGTATTACTTGGATATTAGACGTGAAGTTCAGCCATTCTTTTAGTATTTAGTCATATATGCAAATATATAAAACAGCATACAAGAAGAAAGAGCCGAATAAACAATATCATAATCGTGTGGCGCTAGAGACTAAACATCATAAGTCTGACCGGAAATGGTAAAGGCAAATAACTCACCAGTGTAAACTGGTAGCACTCTTAGGCTATTTTTGTTTTTTCATTGATCATTGTAAATAGATTAAATGATGGTAGACTTCGTAGTTTATACCGCAAGAATAGTTGTCTTACTAAAACCGCTTAATTATATATTTAGGTTGAAAATTAAAACAAAACGTGAAAATTTCCCATGAATGTTGTGTTATTAGCAGCCGAAAAATAACTAAAAAATATGGACTTATATTTCAAAATGGCTTGTTTTACTTTCACATAATTGTTCTATTCTGTTCAAGACTGCGTTAACTTGTATAAATGAAAGACGAGCTGTTCATTGCTTGAGTGGTGTTTATTAACTAAAACTAATTCAAAGTATACATTGTCATTATTTAAAGTTAAGAGAGAGTTAGATGTTACAAGTTAAGTATACAACATGTCCCTTTATAAAAAAACAAAAATAAAAATTCATTATATAAATAAAAGTTACATATTTTCTTACCATATAAAATGAACATTTTGTTTCAATAATATAATTTAATGTATTTACAAGTTGGTTAAGAGATCAGAAGCAAAACCATTGAATAAAATTCAATTTCTAGGAAGCTGTTTTCCGGATCGAAGTTTCAATGTTCTCGTTACTGTTTTGTCTTTTTCTACAGTATGTGCAGTAGTTTTATCTCTTAAAATATCTCTCTGATTACGGCGGTATCGCTTTCCTGTCTGACTTTCTACAATCGCTGATCTTGGCATTTCAGTTACCTCTACTACCTTACCCTTTTCCCATTGTCCCTCCGGAATTTTTTTGAAGTAAACTGGTATGTTCTCGGTAATTGTTTGCCGGTGTCTGGAATGTTTATCATAATTGGCTTTAACTTTATTCTGGTAATCTTGAACCTCCTGCCTATGTAGCACTTCATCTACCACAGCTGCCTTAAGTTGTAATTGATGCGTTGGAACTCGTGTTCTGAGCTTTCTTGACATCAACAACTGCGAAGGGGAGTGACTCAGTTGGGAAGTAGTTCGAAGATTAAGAAGTCCAAGATAAGGATCTTCATTTGTTTCAGAACATTTAGTCAGCATTTTTTTGACAGTTTGTATGGTTCTCTCTACCAACCCGTTGGATTTTGGATAGTATGGGCTACTTGTGATATGGTCAAACATCCATCCATTGGAAAACTCCTTGAATTCTGATGAGTTGAATGGTGGACCATTATCAGACATCAGTTCTGATGGTATTCCATGCCGCGCGAAGATTGACTTCAAATGGGTTACAATTTCGGTCGCTTTTGCTGACCTAAGTTTTATGACTTCCATAAACTTAGAATAATAATCTACCAATAGTAGATATAAATCTTTTTTCCATTCGAAAAGATCGACACCTACTTTTTGAAAGGGAAGGTTTGGCAGCTCGTGTGCCAATAATGGTTCTTTTATGTTTGTATTTTGGTATTTATTACACGTGATGCAATTTTCTACAAATGCTTGAATATCAAAATTCATGCGAGGCCAAAATACTGTGCCTCTGGCTCGTCGTTTACTTTTTTCTATGCCTGGGTGACCATCATGAATATGAACGAGAATCTTTCTTGTCATTCCCTTCGGAATAACTAAAGCAATACCTTTAAAAATAAGGTTATCAATTTCCGTTAGCTCATATCTATAATTCCAAAATGTTTGTAATTCAGTACTTATTTTGTTTCTTTTTTCTGGCCAACTGCCTTGAATAAGGAGACGCAATTGTTGCAGGGTTTCATCTTCATTGGTCGCTGCCAAAATTTCTTTAAGAATTGGTTGCGTGATGGCTAGATTTGATTTAATGAAACCAACATGTATCATAATTTCTATATCTATCGGACTATCCTCTTTACGACATAATGGTGCTCTTGATAACATGTCCGCGACTAACATCTTTTTACCGGGCTTATATATGACTTCTAAGTCATAAGCTTGAAGACAAAGCATCATCATTTGTAATCTTGCCGGAACATGTACCAATGCTTTTTTAAATAGAGGTATGAGAGGTTTGTGGTCTGTTTCCACCACTATTGTTTGACCATAAATAAATTGATGCCATTTTTCACAACCAAACAGAATCGCATAGAGTTCTTTCTCTATCTGAGCGTAATTTCTTTGACAGTCGGTGAGAGTCTTGGACGCAAAAGCTATAGGACGGCTATCTTGTAAGAGACAACTGTGAAGCATCAACGGATAAAACAAGTGACTTTGTTGGGTCGAAATAGGCAAGGACTGGTGGTGTTGAGAAAAGTGACTTTAGTTTTTTGAAAACATTCTCTAATGACTCATTCCACTGGAAAATTACATTCTTCTTGAGCAATTGACGTAGTGGCTCAGTTTCATTAGACAAATTAGGAATAAATGACCCGAAATATGTGACTGTACCTAAAAACCTTTGTACTTCTTGTACAGAAGATGGAGACTTCATATTCAAAATTGCTTCAACTTTTTGGTGATCAGTACTTACACCAAGTTCGTTAAATATGTGACCAACAAATTTTATTTCGGTTAGACCAAACCTACATTTTTCTTTATTTAGCCTCAATCCAACTTTATCCATACGTTCTAGTACCTGATTCAATTTTCTATTGTGGTCTTGAATATTACTACCATACACCAAAATATCATCTATGTAAATGATAACATCTAAGTCTATAAAGATTTCTGTCATGACACGGTGAAAAATTTCCTGCGCTACTTTGACTCCATATGGCATTCTAAGAAACTTGTACCTTCCAAAAGGTGTGTTGAACGTGCACAAGTCAGAACTTTCTTTATCAAGCTTCAACATCCAATAACCTTTACTAGCATCGAGTGTTGAATAATATTTTGAACCTGACAGTTTGGATTTAATAAGTTCAATATTTGGAATAGGATAGTGCTCCCGTTGTAATGCCTTGTTGAGGTTTCTTGGATCCAAACAAATTCGCAAGGAACCATCAGACTTTTCAACCAATACGATTGAACTGACCCATTGCGTTGGGCTTTTGACTCTTTCTATTACTTCATTGTTTTCCATTCGCTTTAGTTCTTGTTCTAATTTTGTATGCAATTTAAACGGAATCCGCCTAGGTGCATCAATAACTGGATTTACTTGAGGATCGACTTTAAGTTTAAATTCACCACTTAAACAACCTAGTCCTATGAACAAGTGACTAAATTGTGGCTCTATATTCTTAATCAAAACATTCGACTCACTAATAATCTGATTAATCGATGACGATATATTTTGTTTGACCAAACCAAATCTAAAACACTCATTTTTACCTAAGACCGTACTGACATTTTCATTCACAACAAAAAAGTTAATTTTTTCTTGTCTAACCTTACTTTTGCTGATAAAGGCATTTACTAGACACTGACCAAGAATATTGACCTTCGATCCTCCAAACGCAGTTAATTTTCCTACACATTTACTGAGAGATAAATTCTTCAATGAATTAATTTGATTAAAAGTATTCAAGCTCATCACATTTGCTTCTGCTCCCGTGTCCAATTCAACTTTAATAACTTTATCATTTATAACAAAAAATTCTTTAAAATACATATCCGACTTATTATTTATTTTATCAAAACATTTTGGATTTAAGACTCTCTCTTCAAAATTTACTGAACCAATAAAGAAATCATTATCATCATCTAATTCTAAATCATCATTACAATTGTTATTGTTATTAAGAGAAAACGATTTAATGTCTTTGTTTGACTTACAATATTTGGCAAAATGATTCATGCCTTTACAAATGTGACAACGTTGTCCCAGTGCTGGACATTTGACTCGGTGGTTCCAGTTCCCACATCGTTCGCACCTTTTGTTAGACTCATTCATCTTGACGTTCGGGTTAGAGTTGTTCGTGGAGGATGATTTTACGTTCTGTCGTTGTCTTGACTGATGTTGTTTGTGATTCTTGATGGTTGGTGTCCTACTGCTGCTGCTGCTAGATTTTTGGATGTAATTGATCTGACTTTCAGACTTTATGGTGACTGTTGACATCTCCTGTGACTGAGATTGACTAAGGAAATATGATTTTGCACGCTTTTCCGCTGTCTCAAGTGTAAGGTCGTCGATGTCAAGTAACAAACGCCTCAACTTGTCATCGTTTAACCCAATTATGAAGACATCTCTGACCATTCCATCCTGAAGCGTACCATATTCACATGCTTGAACCAAGTCCTTCAATTGAGTCAGAAATTGATCCATCGTTTCAGCTGGTTTCTGTCTTGCTGACAAGAATTTATAACGCTCAAATACGATGTTAGTTCTGGGTTCACAATATTCATCAAATTTCTTCTTAACCTCATCAAATTTGAGATTTTTGGGAAACGTGTTATAGATGCGAAGACCATCGTCACCTATGTACGACAAAATGGCGGTGATTTTTCTTTCGTCCTCTTTAATACCAATGAGGTTCAGAAAAATTTCAAGTTTTTGCATCCAGAACTTCCATGCTGCGATAAGGTTTGGCTGATTAAAGTTCATTTCTTTTGGCAGCTTTGCTCCAAATGAGAATTCCATGTTTCTAAATATTTCTGTCTGACTTTGTTGGTTGGCTGAAGAGTTTGTTTGACTGCCCGTTTCCATTAACGTGGACGACAAATCTTCAAGAATAGTTTGTTGCAACTGAGTTAAATCTATGATTTCTCCAGGATCAACAGATATTCCTGAGTCAGAAATAGATTTTTCGCTGGCCAGTTTTGACACGTGATTGGTACTACTCTTATAGGTTAAGTGCTATTCCGATAAGGGAGTAGATTGCCGACACTGATTAGGTAGAATATGAAGATGACTTAAAAACTTCACACTGACTATGACTTCAAATGTTAAATAATTCTTAAAATTATTTTATTATTTTTAATTATTTAAATGACTGTGGGTATACTAATTTTTTTTAAGATCCACCTGACACCATGTTCTATTCTGTTCAAGACTGCGTTAACTTGTATAAATGAAAGACGAGCTGTTCATTGCTTGAGTGGTGTTTATTAACTAAAACTAATTCAAAGTATACATTGTCATTATTTAAAGTTAAGAGAGAGTTAGATGTTACAAGTTAAGTATACAACAATAATGTTCTCTAAAAAAAAACATTTTCTGTTAAAAAACTTTTTTCTTATCCAATAGGTTCGTAATATGGACACGCTAATGCTTCCAGTACAAGCTCTGTAGTTGCCAAAAGTAGCAGTCAGCTTACATTTGAAACTGTTGGCGTTTTATCCAGTTCATGCTCAGAGTCCAATCGGGGATCGCATCAAAGCCTTTTGATCGGTTCAGCAGATGCTCAACAGAAAATGATTGCGGCTGCATCCGCGATTGCAGAAATAGTAGGTATCTGCAAGCCAAGATCTTCCGTACATGACACTCCCGCTTGTTCAGCTACCGTATTTAGTGGAACCTCACAAGACTCGTTAAGTAATTTTATTGAAATTGATTATGTATATTGGAAGAAAGATAACGCAAAGTGTTTGCCAGGGGGTTATACCAGTATAAGTGTCCAGGAGCCTGGGGCAAATATATTAGCACAATCAAAAGCTATTCACAATCGCTTAGTTAAAGAAGGAAATGATTTTCAATGTGTAAAAGTCTCTGATGATGACTCAGGTTTGATATTTTCGTTTGATATATCTGAAGCTTAGAAAACGATAACATCTCTTTTCCTTGCAGATGAAATCTATGCTGCTTTTGAAGATCCCAATAATCGTGCTGTAGCTGCTGAAATATATGCAAGTGGATCTGAGACATATGCTCAAATTCAGTCATCTAATCCAATTGTTGTGGCAGTTGAAATCAATACTAACAGCGCGCTTGTCTACACTGCGAATGCAAGACTAGTGCTCATAGTGCAACTGAGTGCTAGAGCCAGCATGAAACCTGACTGCACTCCAATTCGTCCGCCGCCGCCGCCGGTAGATTGCTTACGTGCTCAAAAATGCATTCGAGGCAGGCATCCTCGTCATAAAATAACAGCTCAATGGGAAATTTATATTCGCTAAAACCGGAGAAGCACTAAGCGAACCCTAAACTTCCACCTACTCCCAAAAATCAACAATTCCTGAGTATCAACTCAAATTTCACGTCTACTTGCTCCCTAGCTTCGGGTTGGAACTCGGCCACATCTATGATCGCATGTATACTTTTGCAGGATGGAAGAAGTGCCGACGATTCTCCTTTAAAAAATAAAAAACGTTAGTCCGTCCAAAGTTAATGACATTGAAGGAGTGTATATGCTAAAGTAAGGTAGATAAATAATTGGTCTTTTTGAGACCAAACTAACTGTTTTCTAATTTTAGGTTACGAATAAAAACATTCTCACAAGATTCTTCCTTTCAAAATAACTCAAGGTACTACTTTTGGTCAAAAACTCTTGGAGAACAATCTTTCCACACAAGAAATGATTAAAATTACCAACGAAAATCTAAACTTTAAGGATTAGGTATGTGATAAATGTTATGCACAAACCACCAACATCAAGTAAGTCCTTCAGTTAGCCTTGGCCTTCGAGTAAATTTATAAACAATTGTGTTTATCTTACAAACAGGTAGGTATAAGACGGCAACAAAGTAATAGCTACTGTAACAAAGACGATGGCTATGAGACCATTCCAGCGGACAAGATTGAAGAAAAATTAAGTACAATCGAAAATCGCAGATTATTATTATTTTATAATTTTGAGTTTTCAATGACTGGACTTTAATATGTAAGGAATAAGAAAACCATAAATGCGTAATTCTGCCAACATTATGTCAATGTTTTTATTGAAAATTTCTAATTTTTCTAACAAGTCATAAGAAAACCATAAATGCGTAATTCTGCCAACATTATGTCAATGTTTTTATTGAAAATTTCTAACAAGTCACTTATTAGGTACATAAATATGAGCTTAAAGATAGTCATCTGTCTTCAAACAAGCATTTTTGTTATTGATTAAGATAATCCATACTGCTGCTTGGCCCTCAGAAATGGCCTTCACTACCAATGATTGTCCTCTTGGAATCTAGTGATTCGATAAATTTAATATATGGAAACAAATATTTGAACTTCAAAAGCTTACCTCCAGCTGCTAATACTTTTGAATTAAAGGTTCCATATGTATTGCTTCCAATCAACGGGATAACCACCCAAGAATATTTTGTATTCTGTGTTAACGTGCCTGGTCCAAAAAGTATGTCATCTCAGACTTTAATTAGAAGATCTACAAACATCATCGGCATATATGTACAATTTTTCTGGTCTGGCTTGAGGGCAAGTGTAAAATTCATCGTCATCATCCATCAGCTCAAAGCTCTTGAGACCGATCTATGATAATAATAATAATAATCTCACCCATAAAATTGGGTGGTGAAGTCATAATCGAACAGGGTCCCATCTCCCATTTTATTCAAAAACTATAGTTTCATCCACCTCACTATCACTATCAGCTAGTGCATGTACATGTATCGTGATATCAAATACCAAAGTCTGGTAGGTTTCGTTTTCAGCCTTTGGGAGGGGTGGGGATTGGATATAATTCCCTGTCATTTTTCCTAAGCATAAACACCACAATCTTGACGGTCCGATTAATAGAACTCAAGATATAACCATTTTACGTGAACCTTATCATCCCTTTTTTGGAGATTTTCAACAAAACAAAAAATCAATAAATAAAGTCTCCACAAAAACGCCAATAAGGTTTGCTTAAAAAGGTAAATCAATGGGTCCTATTTATCGGATTACCAAGATAAAAGTCTTGAAACTTAGGGAAAATGACAGACCATCATATCCAATTTTTTAAAAGTGAATTGAAGTTCTAATGACCCTACCATATACACTCCTCGTCAACTGAATACGCACAAACATTTTTTAATATACTTTATCCATTTTTTCCAAACAGTGATGGTTATTATGCCATCTGTTGATGCTAACTATTCCCTTAAGATGTTAAGCAGATAATTCCGAAAGAATTATCCAAAAACAACCGTGAGTTTTTCTTCAACCACTTGCAAAGTGTTTTAAATGCAAAGTAGGAGTTTTTTTTTAGTCAACTGAATAGGTACAACGCCATTTTCTTCGTTGTTTATAAGTTTTTTGGAGTGCTTGACAGTTTAAATGAACGATTTTAGTGTTTTCAGTAAAATTTAATTCTTGATTTCAAATTTTAAGAAAAATGGGTAGATCTACGTGTCTTAACAGTGTTGAAAAAGCTAAAATCGATTTACTTAGAGACCAAGGCCTAACTGGACGTGCAATAGCTGATAAAGTTGGCCGAAGTTTTAATGTAGTTTATTCTTACTTGAAAAATAAAGATGCATACGGCAAAAACATGAAGGGAGGTAAGAAAACAGCAACAACAGCAGCTGAGAGACGAAGAATTTTAAGATATGCATCAAATTCTTCTGATTCTGTGGCAAAAATAAAACAAAAAGTCGGCGTAAACGCAAGTTGCTCAACAGTATTAAGAGTAATCAACAACTCAAGCCATCTTAAACGAATGAAACTTAAGAAAAAACCACCACTTGACGAGAGACGGAAAATGTTGCGATTAGATTTTTCAAGACTTCACATGAGTTGGAAAAAAGAATGGTATCACGTGGTTTTTTCTTTCAAATGAAAAAAAGTTTAATTTCGATGGCCCTGATGGGTTCAACTTCTATTTTCACGACTTAAGAAAAGAAAAAAGATTTTTAAAGCGCCATCATAGTCGTGAAGGAGGTGTCATGATATGGGGAGCAGTCAGTTATTATGGAACAGTTGAGCTCGAGGTTGTAACATCAAGAATGACAGCAGCTGGGTATAAAGTAATTTTGGAAAGAAATTTTCCTGAATTTTCTAACATCTTTGGACCCATAAACTGGACCTACCAACATGATAATGCGCCTATTCACTCAGCGCGCATAATAAAAACATGGATAGAGGAGCAACAAGAGCAGTTGCATCAATGGCCGCCGTACTCACCTGATCTAAACATCATAGAAAATGTCTGGGGATGGCTAGTACGCAAAGTTTATGAGGGTGGTCGTCAGTTCGAAGACAAAGAAACCTTAATTTCTGCAATCAAATTAGCGTGGAGCGAAATTTCGTTAAATTACATTAAAAAGCTATACGATTCCATGTCGGATCGAATTTACGAAGTAATTAAAAATAAAGGTGGAAGTACCCACTACTAAACTTAAACAAAAACTTGTTTCATTCCATTCCAATACCAATTTTAATTTTTGTACCTATTCAGTTGACTCAAAAAAAAACTTCTACTTTGCATAAGTTACACTTTGGAAGTGGTTGAAGGAAAAACTCACGGTTGTTTTTGGATAAAACTTTGAAATTCTGTTATTTATATGTTACGAAAATTTTTACCATCAACAGATGGCATAATAACCATCACTGTTTGGAAAAAATGGATAAAATATATTCAAAAATGTTTGTGCGTATTCAGTTGACGAGGAGTGTATATAGGAAACTACGTGGCTTTTAAGCCCCCACCCCCATCAAAGGCTGAAAACAAAACCTGCCAGACTTTCATATTCCAAATCAAGATACATGTACCTATAATCACTCATACTCCGATTTTGGTTATACCTCCACTCCCAAAATTTGCTGTCGGCTCTTGGTCTATTACAAAATCACTTACATTGCCAATTTATCTGCCTCAACAACGGAATATTTTTGTGCTTGCTTATTGGCTGATTCAGTCTTTGATTGGCATTGTGCACAGCATTCTCGACTTGATGTTCTAAGTTAGTATCCATTTCTTCATCATCATTTTTTGGAGCCGAAATCATTGTCTGAATCATCGTTAGCACCTTCAGGTACCCAATTGATGGATTCCTGGTTGGAGTTAATGATTCCAGTTTTTTCACATAATGGAAACGAATCACTAATTAAAAAAATAGTTTTACACATTGGATTGTTGGACGGCTTGTACAAACCATTTTTATTGTCTTTTTCATTATTGCTCTTGTTCGTCTTTCATCAAATGATCATCATCAATATTTTGGAAGCTGAAATGTAGAAGTTTCAGAGCCAGTCGATCCTCGGCCAAAGCAGACATTCGGTGAATCCAACTTGTTCGTTCTATTCCCAAGATTTGGAATTTTCTTCCAAGGCTTTTTTCGTTTGATCAACAATCCCGATTGGCTGCTCTGTGGGAAAACATCCACCAAGATTCAGGCAACTCAATTGCCGATAGGAGTCGATCCCGAAGATCATGCTCGATTCAGCTGTGCGTTCTTCGACTGCTGTTGGTTTCTCTGGAAAGGAAAGCTTTACCATAGGATGGCAAATCTATGATAGTATAAGTATGATTACCTACCCATTGTTGAAAGTAGAGTACGAAACACAGGCAGGATAGTGATGGAACAACTGTTGGAATGAATTTTCTTTCGGCAGCTGTGTGAATTTTCACTATGTTCTTCCACCACTGATAAATCAGGAAGTTTGAAATGCGCCAACGCACATAGACCAGCAATAGAGCAACAAGCTAGTATCAGACATCTTAGATATATCATAAAACAATAAAAGTTAAACATTTCAACTAAATTCCCTGCGTGATTGAGAATATTCAAGTCCAACCGTAGGATCCAGATACGGTATTTTGTTACAAATCCGGAGTCCCAACATTGGTACCGATATTATTACCGCTCGACGGTCGTCGTTTTCTTAGAAGTTTCGTCTTTTGAGTAATATCAATGAGAAAAATAATCAATGAACTCACCTGTAAAATTATTTCCATTTTTCATTTTCTGCAGATCGAATTCTTTCCTTTGCAATGCAAGCGATAGCTTTTAGATTCAGTAGAAAAAACTATGTGGAAGAATGATCCATACATTTATCTTGTATCTTGTAGACCAAGTATCAACGATTAATTTTTGAGGATTTTTTGTTTTAAACGTTTGTTTTTTCTTTTCTTCGATAAGCTTTATCAAGCTCAAAGAAACATTTGAAATATATGTATTTGTCCGCTGCACCATATATTTCTATTTTAGTTTTAAAATGTTTCATTATTTTTAACACTTTTTTTCACAGATTTTTAATAATTGTTTCTGTTTTTCCAATTTAAAATAAATAAACTGACAAATTGGTGTCAAAAAGAGTGTCAAAAGTTACACAATTTTTCTGTTTTGCTCCAACTAGCGCTGGTGGCGCTTAGTTGTTGAAGATGAACCATGTAAAGTTGGCTCCTGGCAGTCCATATATAATAGGTCAATGCCAAAACTGGTGTATTGCATAGGCGCTGCTTAAGTTCCTGGAAGCTTTTCTCGCACTCGCTTGACCATTTGAACGGTTTGCTTTTCTCTGTTAGCTGGTGCAAACTTTTCGCGATCCCAGCAAAATCCTTCACAAATCGTCGATAGTACGTGGCTAGACCAAGAAAGCTCCGGAGTTGATGTTTATCCTGTGGTGTCGGCCAATTCTTTACGGTGTCAACTTTTTCAGGATCAGTCTTCACTCCTTGGGAAGAGATGATATGTCCCAAATATTTTACCTCAGACTTGAAAAACTCGCACTTGTCTGGATTCAATTTCAAGTTTGCTTCTCGAAGCCTCTGGAACACGGCCTTAAGGTTTCCACAATGCTCATCAAATGTCTTACCATAAACAATGACATCGTCCAAATAAACTAGGCAAGATTTCCAAGTAAGTCCTTGTAAAACACACTCCATCAAACGCTCAAAAGTTGCCGGAGCGTTGCATAGTCCAAAAGGCATCACTTTAAATTGCCACAGACCGTTTCCTGTGGAGAAAGCCGTCTTTTCTCGATCTTCTGGATGGATTTCTACCTGCCAGTAGCCACTCTTCAAGTCCAATGTTGAAAACCATTCAGCTCCTTGCATCGCATCCAGAGTAACGCTGATTCTTGGCAGAGGGTAGCTGTCTTTCTTTGTCACATCGTTCAGCCTTCGATAGTCCACACAAAATCGAGTACTTCCATCCCACTTCTGACACCAATGTAATATTTTCTCAGGTTCGTTAATAAAACTTATTTACTTTACTTAAATTGTCCACTTATTTATTTCACAATATAAAACACTTTACTTTTCTTTTTACAAACAAACGATTTATTATTCACCACTGAAATTAATTCAAAAACTTTACTTTCACTTTTATCACAACCAACTTTATTCATTCACGATTAAAAACAAACTGTCTCGCTGCCGTTCAAACATGTGCCTTTTATACTTGTTTTCCAAACTCTTGAAATAAGGAGAAAGTTCTGGTCTCTGCTTCTAGAGCTTTCCGTAGGGGAAATTTCCCAATAATTTCCCTTCCAAAAGCTTTTATTTGACAGCTGGTAAATCTGCTATAATCCGGCAGATGGCGCTTCCTTCGTTTGAGAGTTGCTATAATTATAGCACAAATAATCATATCCAGTGCCGAGATTCAGCTATGTATATCAGCGAGTGAGATGAGATGACTCGCCTAACTCGCCGACTCATCTCACTTCACTCGCAAAAGTGATTCAGCTATTTAAGTGAAATGAGTAAGTTCGAATGAAGTTTCGAACATGAGACAAAGAATAAATATAAAAGAGCTAAACTCTACCTCCTTGTCACACTCGTTACGCAAAATGAAATGAAATAACAAATACAACAATGTAAATATTGGAATCTTTAATAATGGAGTATCTCTTGTTTCAATTATTTTTGTTGTCGTAATTAAAGTTTGAAGTGAATTTCCACCCTTGAGAAATAAAAGCTAAATAGTGTCGAAAGTGAATAGAATATAATTTAATTTGATATACATTATGTGCATACGATAATAAAATAAGATTTAAGAATCAATAAAAGGGTAGTTGTTTTTATCTACGTTGTTGTTTTTTATTTCGTTACCTATGCATGAATAGGAATTCTTGAGAAAAGCACACATACCTATCCAAAACTGGAAATTTACGAACACATACACCAAGTCACTGCGGAAATATCTGGCGAGTAATCTGACATTTCATTTCACTCGCTCACTCACTCACTTTTGCTAGCTGAATCGATTTTCGACGAAAAGTGACTCATCTCACTCACTCCCTGCTATTTCGATTTAGCTGAATCTCGGCACAGATGTCTCACTCCTATGGAGCAAAATGACCTATGAAATTGAAAAAGCTATATTTTTTAAAGCTTTTAAAAAGCTAGTTTTACTACAAAAATGAAAGCACCTTCCCCAGAATTTTGTATCTTTGACTCACTGATCTCTATATATAACTGGATAGTGTATTCCATAGAAAGTATAACAGTTTTTTTGACTCCAATTGAAGATGACATTTGCTAGGCATTCTCACTTTTTGACGTCTGCTGAGCACAAAAAAAAAGTAATTTGAAGTGAGATTTTTATTTGTACAAAAACAGAATATTTTGTTTATTTTTTTTAAGTTCTGTCGGAATGTGAACGAAACTCCTGTGCAGCTCTTCAAATTCTCGAGAAGTGTGGTTTGCAGATGTCTAACGCGCCCCGGGAAGTAGTGGTCAGTTTGAGGAGGAACATACATTTCTTCGCCAGGAAAAAAATTTCGACCGGGGTACAGGCCGACTTTGGCAAATGCCACCAACAATCTACGGAACTGGCTGATGATTTACTGCCCAAGCGACAAGTGCGTTGCTAAGAGCTTATTGGATCTTATGGAGATGAATGCTAACACCATGGGTATCAACGTCCAGTTTGCCCTGCAAAATGGCCGCATTGAGTCGTATGTAGGGTGTTTGCGAGAGAACATTCGCCAAGGAGCTCAGACTGTCGTTTGGCTGGGGGAGATGTCATCACCTGGGACCTTCGTAGGACATGGTTAGTCTATCTTATTTTTGTTCTAGATATCGTTAGATGCTAAGCAATGTTTTATTTCATTTTAGTGGACCAGCTGATATTAAACAAATCACGAATACGGAGGACGTACTGTGAGATTTTTGCCCAACAGTGAAGTTGTCTATGCCAGTATTGGTCGACCCAACATAACTCTAAAGGTATACATAGCTAAATCAACTGTTCCACTTATTGGATCGTCCCTTAAATTATATGGTGGAATGTCGATGTCAAGAATTAAATAAGTTTTTGCTGAGAAAATGTGTTTTTATTTAAGAGAATGTGGAGACTTCTAAGATCCCAGAAATATAAAAAAATGTTTTATTGTTAAGTTTTTCATTGATCTAATAATGTATTAATAAAATTCTATTCTGTTACATATCTAATTGTGGTTTTTTTTAAATTTTCTTGGCTTATGTTTTAGGGCTGCTGAATCCTTGATATTGATAGATAAACCAAGCTCTCATTTCCAAACTATTTGCTTTATTTGAATGATTGGAACGCATTTAAGTCTCTTTTTAAGTATTCTAACTAGAATCAAAAACCATTTTCAATTCGAAAAAGGATTTCAAAAAATTTGCATATAAAAGTAGTATCATCATTTTTCCACCTTCAAAAAACTCATGAAATGTGTTTTGTATGCAAATTTTTCGAAATATAAGTTTGAATTGAAAATGGTTTTAAAAACCATTTAAAGGACTTAAATTCAAACTCAGAAACGTTCCAATCATCCAAAAGGACCAAATATTTTGGAAATGAGAGCTTGGTCTATCCATCAATTTCAAGAAATTTCTAAAAATTCGTAGAAATTTCTTGATATTGGTAGAAAGACCAAGCTCTCATTTCCAAAATATTTGGTCCTTTTGGATGATTGGAACGTTTCTGAGTTTGAATTTAAGTCCTTTAAATGGTTTTTAAAACCATTTTCAATTCAAACTTATATTTCGAAAAATTTGCATACAAAACACATTTCATGAGTTTTTTGAAGGTGGAAAAATGATGATACTACTTTTATATGCAAATTTTTTGAAATCCTTTTTCGAATTGAAAATGGTTTTCGATTCTAGTTAGAATACTTAAAAAGAGACTTAAATGCGTTCCAATCATTCAAATAAAGCAAATAGTTTGGAAATGGGAGCTTGGTCTTTCTACCAATATCAAGAAATTTCTACGAATTTTTAGAAATTTCTTGAAATTGATGGATAGACCAAGCTCTCATTTCCAAAATATTTGGTCCTTTTGGATGATTGGAACGTTTCTGAGTTTGAATTTAAGTCCTTTAAATGGTTTTAAAACCATTTTCAATTCAAACTTATATTTCGAAAAATTTGCATACAAAACACATTTCATGAGTTTTTTGAAGGTGGAAAAATGATGATACTACTTTTATATGCAAATTTTTTGAAATCCTTTTTCGAATTGAAAATGGTTTTTGATTCTAGTTAGAATACTTAAAAAGAGACTTAAATGCGTTCCAATCATTCAAATAAAGCAAATAGTTTGGAAATGGGAGCTTGGTTTATCTATCAATATCAAGGATTCAGCAGCCCTAAAACATAAGCCAAGAAAATTTAAAAAAAACCACAATTAGATATGTAACAGAATAGAATTTTATTAATACATTATTAGATCAATGAAAAACTTAACAATAAAACATTTTTTTATATTTCTGGGATCTTAGAAGTCTCCACATTCTCTTAAATAAAAACACATTTTCTCAGCAAAAACTTATTTAATTCTTGACATCGACATTCCACCATATAATTTAAGGGACGATCCAATAAGTGGAACAGTTGATTTAGCTATGTATACCTTTAGAGTTATGTCGGGTCGACCAATACTGGCATAGACAACTTCACTGTTGGGCAAAAATCTCACAGTACGTCCTCCGTATTCGTGATTTGTTTAATATCAGCTGGTCCACTAAAATGAAATAAAACATTGCTTAGCATCTAACGATATTTAGAACAAAAATAAGATGACTAACCATGTCCTACGAAGGTCCCAGGTGATGAAATCTCCCCCAGCCAATGCCGTCATAAACAAACGATTGTGTAACGACCAGTCAGCACCCATTAGAGGAACATTCGGTGACTCCAAGGACATTATGTCTTGTTGAGAGCGGACGTTGTACAAATGTATTATTCCTTTCTTTTCGGCCACCAACACCTTGCCAGGTTCGTCTGGATGTCTGGATGCCAGCGCACTGACATACCAGCCTAAGACAGGCAGAAGGTTGTAACAGTTTCAAAGCTGTGAGCTGAGCTCCAAATCTTACACGAATGATCGTCACTAACGGAGGCAAGGAACTCTTCGTCATGCTCCCAGGCCACATCGTTGACGTAATTCGTGTGTCCTTTAAGAATGAATTTGTAAAAAGCCATAAATTTGTTCGGAAAATTTTACCACATGAGATGGATCAGTTTAAGTTCGCATTTTTAATAAAGTTTTAAAATTCTCTTGAATATTAATTTTAAACTCGGAAAAGTTAAACCTTTTTGTTTTTTCACTTTTTGACGTTTGAAGATGTCAGTTTTCACTGTTTATGTTATACTTTCATACAGTATAACAAAAAAAAATAGGCAACGTCACTTATAACAGTTCTTCAAATGGAGTCAACTTTTTTGTATGGATACGCTATCCAGTTATATATAGAGATCAGTGCTTTGACTCTGTTGGAAAATATCTATTACCTCATTTCAGCTCTTATTGAACGCACCAAATACAGTTTCAACAACGATAGCTGGGTGAATTTACAGATTCTACAACATTGACAGCTGTCATTGGAGTTTGAATAGGCATCTCGCATCTTGCAACTTTTGCACGGCGCGCTTATTTTATTTTTGAAAACACCTGTGAACGCGTCATTTATTTGTTAAATATTGAATAAACATTTCTGTAATATACAAGTTGTATTTGTTAAATTTTATTGTTATCCATCCATTAATTTTATACTAAATCGTTAAAAATGACAAATTCAAATGAAAACACAACATCAGCTGCGAATCAGCAAAAGGCCATCGAAAAAGCTGCTCGATCCAAAAATCCTCTAGAAAATCTGCCTGATTCCTTCAAGTATTCCACCTCAAATGGTGACTATACTCTATACTGTAAAACAAAGTCAGACATGGATTCGAAAACTCTGAAATGGGCCTTCAAGCTGGCCGAAAAGAACGTCGGACCATTCTATAAAGAATCCTCAATGGGTTGGCAACCTAAAATCAAACAAAACGATTTGAACAAAAACTGGGCCAGGTATTTGGTGGCTCTGGACAAATCAAAGAATCCCGTTGCATATGCTATGTTCCGTTTTGATCTTGATTATGGCAATGCTGTGTTGTATTGGTAAGATTCTTCAAGACAATAAATCAATTTTTTTAATTTATTCAATTTTGTTTTTAGTTATGAAATGCAAATCGAGAAGGCCTCCCAAAGACAAGGTCTGGGAAAATTCATGATGACTGCTTTGGAAAATTGTGCCAAACACTGGGATATGGAAAAGGTTGTACTCACAGTACTTAAAAACAATCCAACTGCGGCGGAATTCTTCCGCAAAATTGGTTTTATCCTCGACGAAACTTCTCCAGATGTGCTAGAGAAGGCTGAATATGAAATTTTAAGTAAACAGATAAGATAGTTTTAAGTTTAAGGTTTAGTATCCGTTATTATTTCTTAAATACATACAAATATCAAATGTTCATTATGAGCATCGGTATTACTCTACAAAAGTTTCTTTGCTTGTGCTTCCATGAAAGTAGCGGCTCTAATGTCTTTTGCACTTAAGCCACCAACGTCATGGGTAGACATTGTAACTTGGACCTTATTGTAGACGTTAAACCACTCGGGATGGTGGTTTGTTTTCTCTGCCAGCAGAGCAACAGCTGTCATAAAACTGAAAGCTTGAGTAAAATCAGCGAATATGTACTCCTTGTATATGGCATCTCGTCCAGCTACCATGGACCAGCCAGCATCGAGAAGAGGTTGGAGTGTGGCTGCCCGTTCTGATTCAGTTAGTTTTGTCTGAAAAGCAAATTAAACAATAATAATAAGCAAACTTCTTTCATTTTGAGGCTGAGGCTTATTAGAATAAAAGACTCGAATTATTCTGTATATTATAAAAAAAGGCTTGACTATGATGAGAAAAAAAAATTTAGAAGACTTGTCGAAGGTTATTCAGAAATATGAATTATTTTGATTTGGTTCCGCTTGCAGCAATGAGAAGTTCTTCAAACTCTTATTAAAGGTATATACCTATTTCATACTAAGAAAAAAGGGCTCAATTTATAAAGTAAAAAAAATGAGTTAGGGACATAATTTGGAACCACAAGCAAATACAATCATTATTAATAGAAATAGGACCGATCTGTTAAAAGACCATCAGTGGCTACACACAACTGCACGCGAGAATTAACAATTTTCGAACTTTATTTTTTTCAAATTTGTGGCAAATTTATATTCTTCGCTTTTCAATTATTTCTACCATTTATTCTTTTATGTGGTCAAAAACTGTAGATGCGTCACGGTTGATTGAGTAAAGAAAACTGAATCTTGCCCAACGTAAAATGATAATTTTATTGAAATGCTCTTACTTTCTAGGTATGTATGTACTTATGTACCTATTTACTAAGTACATACCTACATATTTCTTAATAGGATTTTAATGAGAGATTATTTATATAAATAAAATCATCAAAGGTTATCGAAATACAAAAAGTTCATCCCGAAAACAAAATCACTTCGTAATAAAAAAAAAATAGATTCAACAAGTAATTCAGAGACTTTAATTTAAAACAAATCAATAAAACCACTTGTATACTTTTTGAGAAGGAAAAGACGGCAAGTGACGGCAAGTACTTACCATTTTTTTCTTCTTGGGCTGGACTGCTGCTGCTGTTCCAAGGTGACGTGTAGAACTGAAAGTGATTTAATTTAAAGCTCTTGATTTGAAGAAATCTCTGAGCTTTGATTTAATTCTGTATGCAGTTTATACTTACCCCCTCTGCGAAGGAATCGGTCTGGTAAAACCAGAAACCTGGAGTAAAGAAATGTTCGGGGGGGATTGGTGGAAGGAGAGAGAAGTGTCTCTTCCGAAACGATTGTGCGTGGAAATAGTTTTTAGATAATTTCTTTTACATAGCTGTATATTTTGTAAAGTTAATTTAGATGTATGCCTTAAAACTATTGTAGTCATAGTAATTTATGGTTTAATTTTTTAATAGAAAAGAAAAGGTAAATAAGGTTTCTTGATTTTATTTTTATTTATCTCAAATCTGAAGTGTCACTTTTTTGTTTACTAGTTTGACAGTAGTTGTTTGTTGGTGAATTTGTGGGCTATATTTTGTGGACTGTAGAAGATTTAACGACTTCGGACTAAATCTGGCGGTTTCAAACTGTTTGAAAGTCGGCAAGGAACACACCTTGTGTGTTTTCAATTTTATCAACAACTAATCCTAATAGCCTTTTCGATTGGCAATCCAGAAGCGTTCGGGATGCGTGTAAGCCCCTCTGAAAGTGTTCTATTGGCATTCAGAATGACAGTTCTTCTCCTGAAAAGAACAGAAAACGATTCTGGATTTCATTTCAGAATCGAAACCAGAACTACTCACACATTCAAACACATAGTTGTCAAATGCTAAAAGTACACGGCATGTAAAATGCCGCATGCACATGTGGCACTGACGTCACCAAAAACTGCTACATATGTGCCGCATGCTTGGAACATGCGGAAGTTACTTCATGCGCAAAAAATGCTGAGTACACGACATGTAAAATCTGTCCCAAAAGCCGCCTGTTTGCATGCGGCAACATTGGTTACATGTACTGTCGTCGCATGCACATGCGAAGGAAAAATTTGCCGAGTACACGCCATGTGACAAATTGCTTGCATGTAACGAGCACATGACCAAAACCTGACATGTGCATGTCGCTTTCGAGTACACGAAATGCAAAAAAGCCGCATATTGACGCATACGCTTGAAATATTCTGTTTTCCTGCATTGGACTTTTGGACTTTTTGGAACAATTGAAATTTCGATTTTCGTCTATTGTGGGTTTCACCCAAAAAATGAAAATTCCACTTTTTTGTTAGTACTCGTTTTGGGCTAAATGTATCGTAAATAAGATCTTAAACTATCACATATTTTTCGAAGACGAACCCAAGATAAACAAGGGGTACTGGTGCCCTTTACGCAAATTTTTTGTTTATTTTAGGTCAAAAGAAGAGCGGGCGAAACTCATAATAGCTTTAAAAATTCCGGGGGAAAAACAAAAACAAAAAAAGGGTTTAAAGTGAAATTTCTCAAAACTGTAATGTTATGTATCATTTTTTTCTTAAATTCGTTGCTCTAATTAATTCTTAATCAAAAACTGAAAACTAGATGATTCTGTCTCCTAGTTTTTGAGAAAATTGAAAATTACTAAAACTACTACCGTACAAAACTCGAATGTTTGCTCGTTTTTATTTATGATCATACTTTGAACAATACAACAACTGTCTTATATACATAGGTTTGTTAGACACAAACATACATATTAAGAATTTAAATAAATTTGCTGCAGATGTACAGTTGGTAGTATCTAGGTAATGTGAATTTCTTATAATGCATTACATTTTCATGTCTGAAAATTTCAAATGTGCAACTTTGGGCCACGTATTTTTATATTTAGAAAACTCCTGTTGTATAGGATAAACTTAAAGTTTTCTTAAGTCCAGATTCTTTAAATGCAAAAGAAACTTTGCATACACCCAACCTCGCACCTACCCCAAATCCTATAATGTGCCCAAGCAGGGGGGTTGCAGTACCATACATAACTCACTGTTTATACGCGGGCCGTTATACGTAAGCAAGCAAAAAACAAACATCCCATACAAAAGTAGTAATAGTAATTATCGATTTTTTCAAAAACTAGAAGACATAAAATCATCTAGTTTTCAGTTTTTGATTGAGAATTAATTAGAACAACGAATTTCAGGAAAATAATTATATATAATTTTATGGTTTTGAGAAATTACACTTTAAACCTTTTTTATGCTTTTTTCTCGCAAATTTTAAATTTAAAATTCGTTTTATCAAAAACCATGTATAGATTTCACTTGATTCAAAAAACTAGCTAATAGAACAGAGTATCTGCTTTAAAAAAGGTATAATACTTAGTTTTAAGTATTACCGTTATTTTTTAATATTTTGTTTACATGTTTGGTACTGTTTTTATGAAATTACCCCAGTCACCGACTAGCTTTCGTGCTGTACGCATCTCTGTCAACTCGACTTCTTTCGTTGTGCTTAGAGCTATTATAATTAAATAACCCGTTTTGCTTAAAACAAACACTTATTTCCTTCTCTTTCACTCGTACACATTCAAGTGCATAGTTTTAATCTATCGCGTGTGTAGTGGTTTCACATCATAACCACATGGCCCCAGGGCCTAAAATGAAACCGGGGTGCCGCTTTGGCGGACCTTCTGAAGTCTCGCTATCGGAACCTTGTCCCAAAAAAAATAGAAAATCAAACATTCCATTCGAAGAATTCCCTGAAATCCCTAAAAAAACAATTTCCAAAAATCCAAGGTTTGTAGTTATTGCCCCAGAGAATGAAAAACAACCTGTTACGTCAATCAGTATTTTTGCGCTAAGAAAAGCAATAGATTCAATCAGTACAGAATACGAACAAATATCTCAACTTAGAGATGGTAAAATTCTAATATTGATCAAGAATCAAAAAATTGCTGATAAATTTATCTCCATCAAAAATCTTTCAGGATTATGCCCTGTCTCAATCACATTGCATAATCAGCTTAACGCCTCAAAAGGAATTGTATATGTCCCCTGTCTCATAAACGTGCCCGAAGCTGAAATCCTTTCCGAAATGAAATCACAAAACGTTACTGAAATCTACAAATTCACTAAAATAGTTGAATCTAACAGCAGACCAACAGGCCTAATACTCTTTACCTTCGATGCCTTCCAGCCCCCTGACACCGTGAAAATAGGTTGGTATAAAGCCAAAGTGTCTGAGCACTTCCCTAATCCCATGCGGTGCCGGAATTGTCAAATCCTCGGACACACCTTTAAAAAATGCAACAACAATCCAATGTGCCATGTTTGCAATCTACCACCTCATGTAAATACCGCTTGTACAAGAAAAATGTGTGCTAACTGCCTTGCCCCCCACCAGTGGCGTAGCGTGGGTGGGGCAGGGGGGCGGCCCGCCCCGGGTGGCACTTACTGGGGGGCGGCAAATTTGGTGGCAATAAATTTTTTTTTTTTATTTAATAATTAAATTTTACTGTGAAGTTTTGGCGCTCTTTGAAAATTATTCATGTCTATTATAGAATTCGCAATCCAGGCGGGAAGCTACTCGATCAGTAATGCTTAACATCAGATTTCAATAAGTGAATCTCCCGATCGTTATCCGTTCAATTGTAATACCGACGCAATGTGCTAACCCACCTTGCTTCCGCTCCCATTGTAAGTTCCGTAATAAGCATGATTAATTAATTTTGCCCTTCCCAAAATATTTTCGGGGCGGTATTGAAATCAAAAATCATGTCACCAACCAAAAATTATTATTAAATTCATTTAAACAATAGAAAGAATAATATTTGAATGCAACAACAACAACTTGAGTGGTAGCAAACTCAAGTTCAACATTTATATCATGCAAACCCGGACCAGAATAAACTATAGCCAAACTTAATTGTTAAAATACTTTTATAGGATTGATATTTAAAGTTCCATAGAAAAGAAATTTTACTATTACGTTTCACGCTTGGTTATGACGAGGCTTGGATATGGCAAGTTTTGGTTCTCATCGATTTATTTTACAAGAAACCCTTTCAATAGAAAGAAATATTTGTATTAATATATTTTCTTATGAAAGCTAATGGACTCTCTTATGTAAAGGGAGAATTTGTCAAGCCATAAACTGTCAAATTCCATAAAAAAAAATGAAGAAGTCCACAAATAGAACTAAATATTTTAACTTTAAATTGGGGACTCCCAATGGTAGCACATTGAAAACTTTTCTGAACAGAGCCCTTTCATTTAAATTATTCGCCAGACGGACAAGTCATTACAAATTTAGACCAAAGCGCTTTTAAGATTGTGAGATGAAATGAGAAAATAGTATACGTGAAAGGCGAAGAAAAAACACAAACAAAAACGAGTAGACTGTTTTTCCTTTTACTTTCGGAAACATTATGCCGTCTTACCAAAATAAAATAACGGGAAAAAAACTTCGTTTGAACTTTGCTTTTCTGTAAAGATACCTACCTACTCGAAATGTAGTAATCAGAAGTTGTTCATGTGAAAAGTTTGAAATTTTTTAAAGTTCTTATGCTATTATATACACATAAATACATATAACATATAAAGGCCATAAAAAGCTATTTTGAATCAATAATTCAACAAGTCCAATCCTTAATGCTAAGTCTTCTACTTGGCTGATTTATTTCAGTAGTATATAGAATTTGTATTATAAAACCTTCTTATATTATATACACATCATATACATCCACAGTACACAAATCTAAGGTATTATACTGCGCAGGTTGTCAGTCGGAAATAAAAAATGGCTTTGAACGTGAGGAAGAAAACACATGTAATAACAACAACAAATTCAAATTGAAAATGTCAGAAATAAAAATGGCTGGGAATGTGATGACTTAAATACACGTAAAAACAACAACAAATATTGACATTTCACACAAATTTTGATAATGCGCAGAAGAAACAAAAATCAAAACTCTTATGATATTACCTTTATTATGTGTACTGTGATATACATCCACGTAAGTCTAATTAAAATTTTGATTCTCAAAGTGTTTTTTTTTTTTTTAAATGGTTTTGAATAAAGAAAAAGTTTATTATCATGAAGCTATCTACTTTTCCTGATACCTATAAAAATGTTTGTTTATGAGTCATTTATCATTTCTTTGTTAGACGTCCTCGAAGTAAGAGTTTTCGAGTGCAATTTGCCGACACAGCATTTCAAACATTTTATTCTTATTTATTTTAAAATTTGTACACTAGTCAAAAATTTGACACTAAAACGAAATACCAATAGTTTTATAACAATAATGTAATGATTATGTAGGTATTTGTTATTTGCCTAGTTATGAGTTATGGTTATGACTTCCTAGCAAATTACACTAGAAGTATTTTTTTGTTTGTTTATTCTATTCTTATTTTTATTCTTTGAGAACTAGAGATGTGCGCCTCGCTTTTCATCACATTTTGCCATTTATGAAAAGCCACCATATAAAAAAAGAATAATTACCTACTTTGTTTTGAATCAAGATGACTTTTATTTTAATGTCTAAAAATGATACTTATATTTTCCTAAATGAATTGTAAAGGCTTTCGTTCAAGTTTTATACAAACTGTATCCAAAATTACATAATTTATACTTTTCCACCACTTTTCTGTGTTCGACTATTTCACCAACACTTTTAGGATATAAAAATTAAATTTTATTTTCAACCATCTATGTATGTATGTATGTATTTTTACTTTAAAAAAATGTGTAATAATAATGTTTTTTCTGACTGACATTCAAAAATAATGATATGTTCTCGTATACATATGTGACAATAATAAATTTAACTTGAATTTGCATGAAAAGTTTTTAGCATTTTTATGTCTATGTATATACGTATATGTAATTTTTATTTTTGTTTCTCTCGAATTTGTTTGTTTTGAATACATTTTGGGGGTTTTGAATACATTTTTGAGTGTCACGCGTGTTGGATATCAAACCTGCGTGAAAAGTTTCGCGTACACACTTATCAGTTATGTTGGGCGTCAGGCAAAGAAATTCCACTACTCTCAGAAAATTGTTTCTTTTTATTTTGAGGCTATTTCCGCCACGAATCGTGTTGATTCCTTTTTTACATGACACACACGAGCTTTTTCTTATTTTTTTTGCACTTTTTCCACTGATTTGCTATAAAAATTCTTGTTTTGTTCCGTGAATGACGGCTCATGAATAAAATTGTGTGCACATCATCGAGCAACCACCCAACAAACCGAGGGTTGTCACGCAGTATCAAAAAATTTTGTGAGCAGGCAGTTCTGAGTGTCAAACCATCATTCAGCATGTACACATTGTCAGTTCGGTTTGATATCCAACATGGCTGACACTCAGGTTTGATAATGTGTACCACGCTTAAAGACTGCCCAAAATTTATCCAAATGAAGGAAATCTTAAAAATAAAAACAAAAACAAAAGTGCAGCATGGCTGACGCCAAGCGTTTATATAAAGAACAAAATCCCATACAACCTAATCTCAATCATAATTCATTCGCCGATATAGCCAACAATAATTCAACGAAATCTCTATCTACCAACATAAACAAATCTCAATCTACTCAATCCACTCAAAACAATAGCACAACCCCCCCTCCTACAAATCATTCCAGTTCCACAACAAATAATAGCTCTGGCAGCAAAGCCCCACCAACAACAGTACCACCAACTTCACAACGACTTTCTTCATCCACACAAAACAATAATACCCAGCACACACAAATCACTCTTCAAGAAAACAACATTCAACTTATCCCATCCTCATCAGATATGACAACAAACACAATTAAAGCTAACACAAATTCTTCTCAAAACACAAAAATAAATTTGCCACCAACATCTAAAATTTCAAATATCATCTCTGCAGTCCCGTTATCACCTATTTCAAAAACCACGCAACATTTAATGCAAACCAACGATTATTATATTATTATTATTATATTTTTTTTTTTTTTTTTTTTTTTTTTTTTTTTTTTTTTTTTTTTTTTTTTTTTTTTTAACTATATGACTATATTGTCTCTAATATCTTAACTCTCGCTATAGAAATACATTTAACTTTCAAAATCACTATTGTTTCTATTTACATCTTACCAAAACAGAAATTCTCTCAGGCTGATCTTGAAAACATTATAAGCCAAATTCATACGCCTATATTGCTTTGTGGGGATGTTAACTCCTGGAATGTTCTCTGGGGTTCTCCAACTACCAATAACCGAGGAAGTATAATCGAAAACTTTTTATTGAATTCCGACCTCACGATTTTAAATGATGGTTCCCCAACACATTTTTCGACCCACAACACCTTCACGCATATCGATTTATCCTGCTGTTCACCTTCCCTTTATCCACTTATATCTTGGAACACCATTGACGATCTCCATAATAGTGATCATTTTCCTATTATTATACAAATAAAGACTGGATCCAACAAGTCCGAGACTGTTCCTAATCCAAAATTCAAAACTGATTTAGCTAATTGGGATACCTTCCAAACAACCATCAATGAATATTTGTGTAACAGCACTACATCTTCAAATATTAATAAAGAGGCAGCTCCATTCCGCAAAGTGCTCCTATTATAACTACCAGAACAGTTCCCTGGTGGAACTCTGTTCTAAAGAATTTGAGGGACCAAAAAATGAAAGCTTGGAGATCTTTTAAAAAGCATCCTTCGCAATCCAACCTTATAGCTTATAAAAAATCAAACGCCTTATTCCGTAGAGAAATGAAAATTAGCAAAACCAAATCTTTGACTAATTTCACCTCAACAATAAATCCAAACTCCTCCACATCAAAAATCTGGCATAGCATCCGTTGTCTCACTGGTAATTTCGTCCCCCGTTCAATAAGATGCATTAACACATCCACAGGCCCAATGTCTTCGGCTCAAGACATAGGCAACTTCTTTGCAAGTTCTTGGTCTAACCTCTCGAACGATAATTAATTTTCATCCTTGTTTAAGGACTTGAAAACCAATAGCCTTTCTCACACTCCACCTCAAACCACTGACAACATAGCAGCGAAACAAATAGAAAATAGTATAACGCTTATAGAATTGGAAAGTTGTTTCAGTGTCCTAAAAGGCAAGACCCCAAGTAGGGATCGTATTTCGTATCCTATGATAAAAAACTTACCAGCACCTGTTAAATCAAGGCTTCTTGTTTTATACAACAGCATACTAAATACCGGAATAATTCCACAGACTTGGAAATCAGCCAACATAATTCCTTTGCCAAAACCCAACAAGCCAATAGATTCCATGCATGTCTAAGGTCTTAGAAAAAATTATAGCTAAACGCCTATTTTGGTTTTTAGAAACGAATAAATTAATAAGCACTAACCAAGTTGCTTTTAAACCAAAGAGAGGCTGTTCCGACGCCCTACTCCATATCGATCATTACGCATCAAAAGCTTTATCCTCTCATAACCACATGACTTCTCTCATTAGATTTTGAGAAGGCTTTTGACCGCATAGGGATCCACCTTATATTAAATAAATTAATAAACTGGGGAATCGGTCCCAAAATGTATGGATTTATTAAATCATTCCTTACAAACAGGAAAATATCGGTTAAGGTTAACAATTCTTTTTCTTCCACCTACTCACTAAACAATGGCATTCCACAAGGATCGCCACTATCCGTAGTACTTTACTTGATTAAATTATCATGTCCTAAACTTGAATTAGCAATAAACAATGTAAATATTGAAAGCGTAGAAAATTTAGATGTCTTAAGATTAAGATTTAATAATAATAAGTATAATTGGAAACCACACTGTATGAATCTTAAAAAGAGCCTAGCTGCAAGAAGCAATATTATAAGTTATTTATCTAGTAAAAAACTAAATGTTCACGTTAATACTCTTTGCAATATAACTAAATCATTAGTCTTAAGCAAAATTGATTACGGTTTTTATATTTATGGTAAATGCCCAAGTTCAACATTAAATGTTCTCAAATCAACGTACCATCAATCAGCAAGAAGGAGTATTAACGCTTATCACACAACTAGAATCGATTACATCATGGTAGAGGCTGGACTTCCTACGCTGGAACAACGTCAATCTGAGAGTTCAATAAAAATCCTAGCTAAACTTCTATTTTCCAACAACTCTATCATAGATAAAGATGTTGACTCAACGAGCAACTTAAAAACAAATATGCGCCTTCCATCCACTATCGCCAAAGTTTTGTCAACTGCAAAACAAATGGGTTTACCCTATAAACGTGTGAAAGGAAATATGACTTGTAGCATCCCACCGTGGAACATTAATCCAAAGTCATTTGAGCTTACTCTATCAAAACACAATAAAGACAACACAAACAGTAGAATTTACTATTGTACTTATCTCGAAATAATGGACAACCTAAAACTAGAAGGCTGGATACCTGTCTTCACGGATGGTTCCAAATCAGCTTATAATACCTCATTTGCTGTCACTGAAGGGAATGGAACCTTGTTAAGGGCTGGAGTTTTATGGGAACACTCATCAATTTTTACTACTGAAGCCTTAGCCATTCTAGAAGCTGCTAAAATGGTACTGCAGCTCACGTCGAAGCTAATAATATGCTCCAACAGTCTATCTGTGATCAAATGCGTTCTCAACCCAAACATTAACACCAAGCTAATCAACAAAATTAGAGATCTGCTCATAAAGTATCCTTAAAAGTTGAAACTGATGTGGGTCCATAGTCATATCGGCATATCAGGAAATGAGTATGCCGATAAAGCTGCAAAGCTCTGCAACCAATCACCAGTTTTTACTTTTGATATATTCTCAAAGAGTGACCTTCAAAGATACGTTGACCAAAGCTTAAACAAAATAAGATTCTTAATTGGCAAAGTAACGAACATCAGTATGCTAAGATTAACATCGAACGATGCGCGTCTGTCTATCCTTCATCAATTTCCAGAGCATCAATATCCAATTTTATCCGTCTTCGTTTAGGACACAGCATCTTAACCCACCAACACCTTCTAAGGAAAGAAAATCCACCTCTTTGCCCAAGCTGCAATAACGTTATTAATATGTCACATGTACTTGGCCTATCATCATGCGAAATCTCCAAAAAAATAAACCTTCTCTTAAATACTAACCAAAAAATTTACTCATTTTTAAATACAATTAATGTCGAGAATATTTTAAAAATTGATAGTTACCTTCATAGAAATAAGTTACTTATCTAAACTAGAATAATTTATCTTTGAGTGGAAAGCTTATGTAGCTAGTGCTCTACATACTATTAGCATATAATTTGTAATTTTATGTTAATAAATAATAATAATAATATGAAATAACCCCTCCCGCCCAAACGGGTTGAGATAGACCCCCCTTCCCATAGTAAAAAATGCTTGTATTAAACTGTTCAATTGCATGCGGCAATTGAAAAAATGTCGCATGTATTCACAATCTGCATGTGCCGAGCGAGTACACGAATGCGAAAATTCCACATGGCCTGGTTCACACGAGATTGTACCGCACGTTTTTCATCGCATTTGGTTTGTCTGCTATTACACGATGAAACTAGACGCATGCAACTTTTCAAACACCATAAGTGCAAAAGAGAACAAAATAATCGAAAAGATGAGACGGAGAAAAACTGCCCTGTGTCGCGTGGGTAAAACTTTCGGTGCAACTATTTGACGTTTCTCTTTTCTCTTGTCCGTTTCTTTAGTACTTGTTTCATATGATTTCGTTGTGCGAGGAGTAAACATCGACGCAACAAACAGTCAGGGTTACCACTTCTCTGAAAATTTTTCACATTAAATTTGCAAAAAAACTTTTTTCGCAGTAAACTAATATTTAGTCTTTTTTTTTCAATAATAAAATAAATATAATTGTAAAAATGAAAAATATAAATAAAAATAACAAAAATTAGCTCAAATATTTTTAATAATATGCCTGTTCGCGTACTTCCCAAAACTATAAATTTAGCCCGCAAGTTCTATCAAAGCTCATATAAAAAATTAAATTGTAATAAAATTTGTAGTTTTGGGAAGTAAATCTATATACCTACCTATCCGATTTTCACTTTATGTACCTGCTAATTATTGTTTGAAAAATCTGAGAAAAAATGCAGTAGATCTACTGCAATTGCAGTAAAGTGGCAACCTTGACACAGTCCAACTCGGAAATGAAAAATAAAGAGAACTGTCAAATGTGTTCCATGAATCTGGTTTCAACGTGTAATAGCGCTTGAATCAGCGGACGCTAAAACAAAGAAGAATTCGAAGAAGGCGCATGCATCTAGTTTCATCTTGTAATAGCAGACTTTTTACCGAACAAGTATCGGGTGTTCACTCTATATTTATGTTTATTCGTTTAAAACTCGAATAGCTGCAGTATAATGAAAATGAATGGAAAAGTTTGAATTTGTGAAGTATTTTATTTTTATCTTTTTAAGGGAAAGGGCTAGAAAGCTGAAATTTGAACGGATGATAGAAAATATTGATTTAAATATGAATTAAAAAAATAAGAGTCCTAGAGTACCGTTGGACGGAGATAACGGCATTATTTGAGCGCTTTCACATATGAACTCATATCTCTTTAGTGCATTGATGAATTTTCTTGTTGTTTGAAATATAACATATAAATAAAATTACGGTTATTTTGATACCCTTCATTATCGTACGTGGTATATAAGCGACACAATCTTGATTTTAAATTGATCGAAAAATCAAAGCAATTGCATTGAAATTACCTGCTTGGACCATTGTCCACGACCATCCACCAGCGAGAAGATCCCGTTATCTACATGGAATTTTTTTAATTAAAATTTGATATGGATGGCTTTAAAAAATTATAGCTCCCGTTCTACTGATTGGATCTTCAAGGTTAAGGTCTTTAATGAAAGCTGACATAACGGGCTATATTGTTGTAAAAAAATCATTGAAAAGGGGCAAACATTTTTATACTAAAAGGGTGAATAAAGCCCAATTCAATTCCATTTATTTTATTCTAAATTCAAATGTTGATGAAAATTTTTATAATTTTGAAAAACTGAAAACGCATATTTATTGCCTCATTCCTTTTCTTTATTTTAAGACCTTAACCTCCAAGATCCAATGAGTATCACTGGAGTTATAATTTTTTTAAACCAACCATTTCGGTCGATAAATTTTTTTTGTGTACATCGGCTTTTCTCTCCACTGAAGCTCATTCTATGCCAACGAACAAATACCCAACGTGGATTTAAACCGTGTGAACGAGACTATATAAAACTATACGCCACTGGAAGACGATACGTCGCAGTTCATTCGTTTTTTTGATAAGTCCGTTGAGTATTCGATAAACGTACTTAGCTGAGTACGTTTTCTTGCCGTACAAACGTCGTGTGAAAGGCTCTATGCAAAATATATACGGCACTGCTCATCCGCACGGATTTATACTGAAAAAAATCGTGCGGTACAATCTCGTGTGAACCAGGCCTTAACATGCAGCATTGCTATCGCATGTGCATGTCCATTACATGCGGCTGTCACAAACATGCCGATCACATGGCATACGGCAATTGGGACGCATATCTGACGTAATAATGACGCCACTGCGCTTGCACATGTGGCATTTTACATGCCGTGTACTCTTAGCAAAAGTGTTTCAAATATTGCAAAAAGTAAATTTTTAGCTAAAAAAAGTAAGTTTCACACACTTTACTGTTTCTAAGAACAATTATTTTCCGTTTAGAATATAATTTTTTAATTTTTTTTTATTGAACATTATCATACCTACTCGTTCATATTTGTGTCCGCCAAGTTTCCAAATGTGAAGATTTCGGCATCCGCATGTGAAGTTGCACATATACAGGGATACGAAAACTTCAGAATCAAACTGCATGTGCCTGTTTGTATTATTGGCGTTCCGGATCGGAGACTTAAACCATATGGCTTTATTATTTTTCGAATAAAAATTAGTAACATCATCAACAACCACAAATAAATTCTTTTTTTTTTTTACCTACCTATATCCACAGTAAAAAAGATGTTTTTTATATTTTTTTTATTTTTCTTCAAAATTTTGAATTTGAAAACAAGTTTTTGCTAAAACTGTTGATAAAATAATTAAATTTGAAAATAAATAACAATGAACTGCTGGCTTTTCAAAAAGCTGACAATAGTCGTTTTTCTATCTATCTTTATGTAATTTTTTTTTAATAAATTTGATCATTTCGTGGCAAAATAACCTTCGCCTCCCAGAGGATTTCTTCTTATTGTCTTCTTTTAACAATGCTCATACAATATAATGCTCATTTAATTGTATTTATGTGATGGTTTCAGGGGAAAAACGGGTCAAACAGATGTATATGCTGATACGTAAAATGAGTTTTCGTCAGCAAAATCAAATAAATGGTTTTTCTCAAAAAATACAATTCCGAAACAAGTTTTTCTTAAAAAAAAAAATTATTTTATTACATTCGTCATCGATTTGCATAAAGTTTTTTTTTTTCAAAAAGCATTTAAACATATTAAATATTTGCAAAAGAAAATTTTTACTGATGCATTTTACTGATCGCTATAACTGGCCCCTAACCTTAAACCACATTCCAGTTATTATATTTTTATAGTATTTACGATTATATTATAATAAAACATATTATTAACAACTTTAAGGCAAGGGAATTCCAATCCTTTCACTGAATTCACTTGAATAACCGAATGAAAACGAGAACCGCTTGGAAGAAATTCAACATTGCATGCCTAAGGACATCTGAGAAAGCTAGAAACTACAGTGAGCAATTGACCGGGAAATTCTCTTCCGTACCCCCAGCCACAAGAGTCAACAATCAGTTGAAGCAGTATCCCGACATCATTCAGGAGACAGCCAAGACCACCATAGGCTATAAACCACCCAGAAAAAAGGGCTGCAACGGAAAGCAAGAGCAGCAAGAGAGGAGTACCTTGAAAATAGAAGGAAAGAGAAAAACCCTGCGCAGAAAGAAAAGAGCAACCGCATCCTAAGCTCAACTATTTCGAAGAATCTAGCACCGCCACCAACAGCCGTCGGTTCTACAAAACAGCCAACCAACTGGTATGTGGTTATAGGACTGGCACGCAAGCTCTTCGAAACAGCGAATGGCTTAATATAAAGACGCGATCGAACTAGTAAAGAACTATGTTCTACCAAACAAACTGTCATTCTACGAGGCTCTTATAAGTGAAACTTCACCAAAAGATGAAGTTTCCAGTGACATTGGCGATTATCAGGCTGAAGTAAGCCTTTAAATTTGTAATCTGATCTGTTTTTCTTTTTCTTTTTACTGTTGAACTATTAAAGTGATGAATAATGATTCTAAATATATTTAGTAACTAACTTTAATGTGTTTTATTATTCATTCGTTAAAATCATGAAGCAAATTTATTACATTTTGGTGCAAATCGGGGGCAGATCCAAACTTTGAAAAATCATTGAAATTACATAACAAATTTATTTACTTTAAAACTTGATTAAAATGGTGTGAAAACATCCAAATTTTCTTATGGCATAGTATTTTCTAACATAAATTCAGTAATTATTTTTTAAAATAGTTTTTTTTTTAATTTTCCACAAAAAGTTAAATTTGGACCTGCCCCCCTTTTGTTGCAAGGTCCTCAATTGTAGACGTGTCTAAGCAGCATTTTCAGCAGCTGCTTAATGAGCATTAATATGGAGGACGCAACAGGGAAACAAAGGAGCATTGGACCAGTCAGTGAAGATCCAGTTCCAGTGCCAGTATTGAAGAGTTTAAGAAAGCCATCCACAAGCTTAAGAACAACAAATCCGCTGGCCTATTTTTTTTCACTTCAGAATTCTGTGTTGTAGTGAGCTTAAAGTAAGCTGCATTCTACAATCAGAGGCTCATCATAGTGGGGTCTCTTAGCGTCAAATTTCGAGATGATGTGTTTTTGCCGGACAAAAGCACCAAACTTTTTTTAGGTACCAGTTAGGTCCATAGCTTGAGATTTAGGGTAGGACCCATCTCGGCGGTCAGCCATCTTCGATTTAATAGCCGCCAAGGGAGTCATGACCCCCATGCCCCTTCGTATATTTGCAAACTTTAACAATTGAAAATTATGTGGTTGTATTCCCTGACCCCAAAACTGTATACCTAGACACCAAGTTTGGGGTCCTAAGTGATTTAAAAGCCGAGATATTAATAATATACCTACATTTCAAAATGGCAGCTATAAAATCCAAGATGGCTGACCGCCGAGATGGGTCCTACCCTAAATCTCCAGCTATGGACCTAAGTAGTACCTACAAAAAATTTGGTGCTTTTGTCCGGCAAAAACAGATTTTCTTGCTAAGTGCCCTATTACACGACGACTTTTGAGTCATGACTTTTTTCGAAATTCAATGAGTGCGAAGGAGAAAAAGCATCTGATCTCACCTTCGCACTCAATTTCGAAAAAAGTCATGACCCTAAAGTCGTCGTGTAATAGGGCACTAAGCGACCCTACTATCATGAATGTATGTGTGAGTGGTTAGTAGATTAAGCAAGCTTAATGTTGCCTACTAGATCCTATCCTACGTACTACGTGAGCATCTAAAACTTTTCTGCAACACTATGATCGCCACGTACCAGTTTGGCATATCAATTATAAACCAAATCTTCTAATTGAGGCAAATCCTGGAAAAGACCAACGAATTTCAAGGCGAGACCCACTATCTATTCATCGACTTCAAAGCCGCATATGATAGCATAAGTCGCCAAGAGCTTCATTTGGCAATGTCGGAACTCCGGATCCCGAAAAAATGTATCCAGCTATGCCTCATGACGTTACGAACTACTCGGTGCAACGTGCAAATTTGTAACATCATCCGATCTATTTCAGACGTGTACAGGGTTCAGACAAAGAGATGCACTATCATGTGATTTCTTCAACCTATAGTCTAGGAGCAGATACTGCGCAAGCGTGGTGTTAACATGGAAGGCACTATTTTCAACATGTCTTTTCAACTGCTTGGCTATGCGGACGACATCGAAATCATCGGCCGCTCCAAGAGAGCTGTGTACTTGAAGAATTCACAGCTATTGTTGATGAACAGACGAAACGCGTTGGTCTTGAAGTGAATGAGGTCAAAACAAAGTATATGCTATCAACGAACAAAACCTAATCCGTCCACGTCACTGTTGGTAGCAGTAATTTCGAGGTTGTCAAGGTGTTCACCTACCTCGGAAAAAACATCAATTCAACGAAAGACACCTAAGTGAAGATCTGACGAAGAATAGCTGCTTCTTTGGTTTGGCCAAACAAATGGGTTGAAAACTCCTTTCTAGAAAGACAAGGTGCACGCTATATAAAACGCTAATTTTACCAGCTCAACTCTACGGCGGCGCCAAGTGCTGGACGATAATAGGCGCGTCTCACCAACTGAAATCTCACTGAGCCCTCGATGTCAAGTAAACGGAGGCGGAATGCTTTGGTGGGACAAGATTCTCCGTTGAATTGTATAAAAAAACATGTGTTATAATTTTCGTACTGAATTTGTGGAAACAAAATTCGAGAGAAAAATCCTCGGTGGATATTTGGTCCTATATGCGAAGAGGGCGAATGGAGGAGAAGATTGAATCGTGAATTGTAAGCGCTGTATCAAGATGTGAATGTTGTCCAAAGACCCAAAACGTCGACTACACTGGCTCGGCTACATCGAGCGAATGGACAAGAACGCTCCAGCCAAGAAATTCTTCGAATCCCAGCTCCAGGTTCGAGAAGACAAAAACTCCGCTACAGTGACCAGGTGGTTTCAGACACAAGAGCGCTTGGTTTCGACGACTGAAGGGAGCGTGCGAGGGACCACTACCGATGGAAGACCGGCAGAGATGGATCGGGAGCCAGATAAGTAAGTTAGTATTTTTCGCTTAAATATCGGTTTTTCCATGGAAAGTTGCCTCTTCATTTTGGTCAGTAACATTTCAAAAAATAATGATCCGTAACAATTGATAGAATGGATCCTCTTTTTGATTGGTGATTTTGACGGAAACCAATTTGTCTTATGTATTTGAAATTTATCTGCTTTCCAAGTTCCTTTAAACTCAACACATGCTTTAAGCCTATGGAAATTTTTAAATTGATTGGTTGAATAGTAATACTATAAATATAAAGCAAATTTAGGTACTCCCTTTACATCAGACGTACCTTAATTACATATGTACGTACATTATAATTTATAAATGCACGGACGCACACAGAAGCGATTTTTTTTGCAAGCTATATGTGCCCTGTAGTAGTTATGTGACGGTAACATTCCCTACATGTATAGGGGAGAGGGGGGCACCCTAGGACACTTTTTACAAAAACCAACCTGGAACACTCATACATCACAATTCACAATATAAAATTTATTCTTGAATGACGTTCTTTGGTATTTTTCCTTGGAAATAGATGCCCTTTCATACCTTAGTTTGCATTTTATACATATATATTTTTCTATTTAAAAAACTGTTATAACTGTCCAAATCTGCCCCCCTAGGGCTAGGGGGTTAGTTTTGGACAGCCCTGGGGCAGTTTTGGACATGCCTTGAAAAACGCATTCAATAAAGCTTAATTCCTTATTAAACAATAATTAATTATTTCAAAACATAACATTAGTTGAAATAAGTCGTAGAAGTTTGTCTTTCTCTAATGCCTTAGCGTACTGGAAAGGAAAATTATTTGCTTGAAGATAAACCAAGCCATAATTAATTTTCGAAGATTTGATGAAATAAAAGTCTATATCTTCTTCCAAGGTGCTAAATACTTGGGCAACAGTATGTTTTTAACTGTATCCACTGTTCACTTTTTGAAACGCTATTTATTATATTTAATTTTAGTCTGGTCTGGACATGTCCAAGTGTGCCCCTCATCTACTGTCCAAAAGTGCCCCAAGTAGACAAACAAACTAAACTTTTTTTTCTTTTTTAAACAATAAAAATATTGTTTAATAAATCATCACAAAATAACTAAATATGATAACAAAGAACTTTTTGTGCGTTGATTTCAGACAGTTTTTTTTTCTAAAATGCTTACGTCTTAGATCGAAAAAAAATACAACGGGTACCGGAATACAAACATTTATTTTTAATTATTTTTTGAAAGCTGATATCGTCCCTAATGTCATCAGATATCTTTTTGAGGAAGAATTGCCACTGTAAAATTGTTATTAAGTATTAAAAAGTATTTGTTTTGATACTTTTCTGGCCGTTGTCCTAAGCTGCCCCTGTCCTAAACTACCCCACTCTCCCCTATTGTCCCCGCAAAGTATATAATTATTGAATAGGTTTTTAATTGATAGTCTTGATGACCTTGTCCATTGCAAAACATAATAAGAATCAGCTTTGATGTTCTTTGATGTACCAAACCAGATTCTCCAAGCAGAGTTCAACAACAAATCCATGTCACAACAACCACGCTTTATTAATTCTATGCGTGTGGACATGTTGGGAATCCTCTTTTTGAAGTGCAAGCTCGAATCAAAACTTCACAATTTTACTGTATAGTCGAATGAATGTACGTAGTTTTTTAAGCTCAAGTTGTAATCTCTTACTTCAAAACATTTTGATTAGTTTATTTAAAAACCTTTCTCTTATCACACCAATTGGAGTTATTGGTAAACTAAGTTTGAATAAGGAAGCAAATTAAGATTTTCAGAAAGAAATTTGACGAATAAGTTCAACAAATTGAAAGAAAAACAATAATTTGTTTTGTTCCACTCACTCACATGGAAAGATTTTAGTATGTGTGCCTAAAATTCCTTAAGGCAAACGCTTAATGTATAGATTTGTATCCATCAACTCCAATATCTCATCCAACCAACCTGTCTCATCAAATAAGTTCCCACCATTAAAATTGGATCTTCTAAGGGCGTTTACAGTTTCTCAACACTTCATCAAACCCAACTGTTAGCCAAGCGACCGAGAAAAGTGTTTACACACGATGTCATAAGATACGCACGATATACCTCATCATCATGCTTATTCAATGAATTTTGAGGGGACACAAAATTGCAGACATTTTCTCTCGACACAAACCAAAATTATAATTGAAACTTGATCTTCACCATATAGACGATCGACGATGGACGTACTAATGGGATCGATGTGCTTGCTAAATTGTCGAAGATTGCACAAAAAAAGGCAAGGCAATATGTCGCACGTATTTGATCAAAGAACATCTGGATTCAATTCTCGACTCTGAATAAGCAGGGATCAACCTTCAACGCATGTCCATAAAACTTAGAGTTAATACGGCAGTAGGAAGTGACCACCTTTTTCATAAGCTTTTCTTTGTAGCATCTTCAGAGAGAACATACCAAAAAACTTACCGAGATCGCTATTTATGAAATATTAGATGGCTATCCCACCATGCAGTGTGTGATTGACAGAGAAAAATGAGTCTTCAGACCTGCTATGGAGTGATATCCTTTTATGCTGGATGATATGAAATACAGAAAAATGAAGAAGAAATCTCAGATTTTGGCCAAAAGCTTGGTATAGCTCAAAACCAACCTTAAACAAGTTTCTAGAAAACAGAAGGAGATGGCATGGCGTCTTATACCACTTGGAAGCCTTAAAAGCTTTTTAAGGGCTTATGCTGCTGACAGTAATTTTACGGTATTTTCTGCAGTTAAAGTTTCGATTTCTTTTTATGAAACCAAAACATTATGCCCCACAAGTAGTCCCTAACCACAACTTGAAATTCAGAACAAAACAGGTATCCAAACCACGTCTTCGACACCCAGACTATCGATGGCGGCGGTGGCGGCGGCATGGATGAAACTTTAAAGTGCGTAAATAAACAAAGTCTCCCTATGCCCTTCTTCTATAATGATCATCCATCTGCTCATGAAGTTATGGTTTCAACAAGCAGATGCAAAGATCTATAAAAGGGCTAGAATTTCTTCAGAGACTTGCAATTGTTCCGAGACATTCAAAGTGCAAGAATTGTGCGGGCATTCTCAATAAAATATATATTTATTTAAAAGGTTCTGCAAGCTTCTTAAGTTTTTCCAAGGATAACATTTAGTTCTACTAAACTGATACATACCTTCCTACATTTTAGATGGAATCTACATTGAAATTATTTGCTGTTATTGCTGCTCTTCAACTAGTTTCAGCTGGACTTGCACCACTGGTTCTTCCAGCAACTACTCTTCTCCGAACTCCTCAATATGATTCGGCGATAATTCAATCGGACAGAGTTGGAGGAAGTTTTGCCTACAGTACAATTGAAGGACATTCGTATCAGGCTGTTTCACCACTTGTACGATCGGTAGGTTTTGATTTTTATTTTCTCTCATCGAAAGTTCATTAATTTTTAATTAATTTCCCTTAGGCCTATCAACCAGTGGAAATCCGTTACAATTTAAATAGTATTCCACTGTCGTATGCTTCGCCAAGTTACTATGTGCCAAACTATGTTTTGAGTGCTGGTGAAAATGGGAGTTCGGCAGGAAGACCAAGTGAATCCGAAGCTAGTTTGGAGGATTCCCATAAACGTACTGAGGAGAATGATACAGTTTCTGTGGAATCGGCTTAGAGTATAATAGTGATGCTGAAATACATCATGATTAATTTAAGACTTTGTATAGAGTAACTAGTTGAAGAAAATAAAAATGATTCGAAAGGGTTTGAGACAAACTGTTGGTGTTGGAACTTGTAAACGCAAGAGTCAGTAAGCGGAGAACCGGAATCAAAATCTAAAGATGTTCCGATAAATTGAACAGAAGAGGTTTCTATTCAAAGGTAAGATAATTTACACGGTCAATCGGCAGAGGTATAAAAGATTTTTCATAATGCAAAAATATGACGAAGGAATTATATAATTCAAATTGCCCGGGCTTTTTCATACAGAAAAAGTGTTGAAATATTTTCTGCAGGCAATACTGAAGGGTATCCCAATAAGAGTGCACATTTTCATTTAAAAAGAAAAACATGAAGCTTTTGAGTGAGTTATTATATTTTTATTTCATTGTAAAGTAGACATTATCCGATTGAGTGTGGAATAAAACATCCGTTAAATGGCTACCAATGCTCTGATGGCAGACCATTGCTCTGTTCATGAAATTTTCAATGCCTTTTCGAGAAATATGTAGCTCTATTTCACGTTCTTCTCTTGCATAGCGCTTCATTTTCATTTGCAAATGTCTTAGCGCTCGGTATTAAAAAAAACACCTTAGCTCTCGGACTTTCGGTATGGGAAAAATTGAAAGTCGTATTGGACGCATATGGTTTTACAAGTTCCTTTCCAACCATTTTGTTTGTTTAATGTAGGTAAACTCTGTAAACTCGGATAGATAAGGAAGTTTAGTTTGACATTTAATGATTTCGGTATTTTGTAAGTAGGGTATTTTTTTCATCCGGAAGTAAAATCGCAAAAACTTATTAAACATTTTTTTTTTTTCATTCATTTCATTTTTAAAAATGGTTCGTGATTTCATTGAGGGATTTTTTACGGAGATATTTTGGGATTTTTAATATATAGGGTGTCTCTTTATTCGTGGACAATATTTAAAGGCATGATTTATATATTTATATATATATATATTTATATACATATATATGTATATATAATTATAATTAAACAATTGTATGGGGGGGGGGGGAAGTTGTATCCCCCCCTTCCCTGAGGCGCATGTACTTTAAATGCAAACAAAAAAATAATATTGAAAGCCAACAAAAGCACATACAATATGGAATATGTAGATGGGTGCCACCCAAATGTTTATCCAAGTTGGCGAAACAGAGGAGTGTGAGAGCGTCAGCTGCCATCTTGGAACCGTGCACCGTACGAAAAAAATAGTAAATTTTTTGGAAGCTAATATTCCATTTTTCTATTCGCTTTTTAAATCAAGCTGTTTTGGAAATTAAATTTTAAAATCAATATATGAGGGGTACCTATAGTTTCAAAACTCTTCTTTTCCACTTTTGAGAATTTTGAGTGAAATGAAAAAAACTGTTTAAAAAATAAAAGCGATTAGTTTTAACGCTAAAATATAAGTTAAGGATGACTTTTTTATCCATTCCTTAGGGTTTTGAATTTGGTGAACCTGCTAATAATAAACCATGACCAACGAATTGTTGGCATACGAATCGGTGCATGGGGAAAAAAGAAAGAAACCGACTGAACAATAACAAGCTTGTGTGTGTTAGTAAAAATGCTAGTCGCTGTTGCAATTGATAAACAACGAAACCTGCATTGGGATAGAGCTAACCATATGGCTTCAGTGGCGCGGTGTGTAGTGCATCGGCCTCTGAATCGCAAGGTTCATGGTTCGCTCCCACCCATATGACGGCAAAGAGTTTTTCAATTAATACGAGCATAACCAGACTAAGCACCACTAAAGGAGTCTGATGATCGAGGTGGCTCTCGTGAAATAGCTATAACTCCAGCCTATAAACTTAGTGGTAACACACACGAGTTGTTGTTGTTCATTCAAAAATTATTCAATATAAATTGATGTATAATGCGCAGCATGCACTGCACTGCACCAACTTAAATAAAAAATCAATTTAATTTGGAAAAGAATAGTTTTGAAAATTACGATTGCCTTTGATTCGATTATGGGAATAGATGACTTTTGATTCAGAAGAGTTTTGAAAATATAAAAACCTTAAAGAAAAAGAAGATTTTTGGTGCAGAATTCAATTTGTAAGGGAATAGATGAGTTTTGAACGGAACGACTGAGTGGAATAGTGTAATTTTGAAAAAAACAACTTTTTTCAAGTTCCAAAAAGTTTAGGCAATAATAAGTTTTAATAAATTTTACCTAATTACGTGAAGGACCTTCTAAAGAACATTTCCTCATACTTAACTCATTTTTGAAAAAAAAACTGGAATCGAAGAGTTTTGAAACTATACCCCTCATATGTATGTATTTTTGCAAACAATCAACTTGAAAAAAAAAATCATATTTTTTTTCAAAAATATTGACTTTAAAATTTGATTTCCTAAAAACTTTTAAAAAAAATACCTTGATAGAAAAAAAAACAAATAAAAAATGGAATACTCTAGCTTTCAAGCAAAATTACTATATTCCATCAAGAAAATCAGTTCAGTAATAAATTGCATCATGAACCCTCTTTTTAAGCTCTGGCTCTTGAACTAGTATTTAACTGCTATTTTTGTGTTCGATATTCAATGCCTTAATTAATTTTTAGTCAACTACCGAAAACCAAATGTTAAAATCTTTCTTAGTTTTGAGAAATTAAAAAAAAGGTACTTTTCCAACAAACAAAAAAACGAAAAAAGAGTTAAATTATTGAATAATTAATAATTAAAGACTATCAGCCAAATTAAAAAAAGGCGGAATAGCGAAGGGTAAGCCTTATTCCATGGATTAAGTGAAAAATGTTGCTAGTAAAACTAAATTTCTGCTATGCATCGTTTACTATGCTAAGCCACCAAAGCAGATGGTTTAGCGAAGGAATAAGCAGCAGACTCTTTTTATTATTGGGATTGGTATATCAATAAAATCTTGTTCTATGCCTATACAATGATTTCATTAGGTTCTGAAGAATATAAAGCAAAAGGTTATTTTTAAATGGTTTGGTTAATTTTTATGAACTTACTTTGTCGCTGGTGCGCCAACTCTCGCTTCGTTTTTGTTTGTTAATTAAATTTTCCATAATAGCTAATAGGCGTTTTCCTTTGGAGGTGGCGAAGTACTTGCAAGTACTTTGCTGGCTTTTTTCAATGGAACACATCAAACTGCTTTCCCATGTAAAATGTATCTACTCGCGCATGAGAGCATGTGCAGTTGGTAGTACTAGATTAGGGTTTTCATCTACTCGTAAGTACTTCGCCACCTCCAAAGGAAAACGGCTAATAATAATTTAGATAGACATAAACAAGAAAATTCCTAGGTGTGTTTGGTAACTTGAAATTTTAAGATGTCAAAACCCATAAGGAAAAAAAAACAAACTTCCGAAATTGAAAAATTTGGTAAAAATTTCAGGATACTTAACAGGCCTCGTACGGTAAACGTCACTTTAGTATTCCATGACATAAGTTTTTTTTAATGAGAAATTGTATCCTTTGGTTCAACTCTAATTCCGTGGTTAAGTAAAATCGTGGATCAAAGGCAGTATAAGCGTTTTTTTATTGACAGCGCTGCAAAACTCTGCTTTCAATTGTGCCATCAGAGTCGTCGAAATAAATGTAATAGTACTAATTACTTGAAATGCGTATTACTGCAAAATCCTAAGTTTTACATTTAAAACCAATTTTGACTACCTGAAGCTTACAGTAGGTACCTAACATAATACAAACATATAAATACACACAATTCACCTTTTTTTGACTATAGATCGAAAAATTAAGGGTACCTAATACTTTTGGCAAAGTCTGTATGAAAGTTTTAGTGATATTATTTACCAAAATTTTCAAATCGTATTGTCTTGAATTATAAAAAAAAGATTATGAAATTTTGAAAATCGGTGCGTGCCATAGGCGTAGGAAGGGGGGAGCAGAGGTGGGCAGTGCCCACTTTAAAAAATGAACTGCCCACCTTAGAAAATTCGGCAGTTAAACTTTTCTGGTTCTACATCCCTCCCAAAAGCAAGATTGTACAACTGTGAAATTTCAGACACCAAAGTTTAAATTTTGCCTACAGTTACCTACAGTTGGTCGTCACATAAAAGCAAATTTTGCCCACCCTAATTTTGTTTGTATTTACATCACTGTCCGAGAAGCATCAACTCGGTTAATTAAATCGAGGCAAGCACAAACCTAGTTGAACTGGTTTAAATTTGTCTCAAACCGAGTTAGATTGAACCTTGAAGATGAGTATAGTATGTCAGGTTTGAAAAGCGGAATCACCAAACGTAAGATATATATAAATCGCCAAAAAATCGCAAAATTTCAAAATTTTCCAGTCTATAAATAATCATTAAAAAAATCTTTTAAAATTAATTTAGGAATAAGAAATAAATCGTTTTTCAGTTTTGGGGTGCGTTCAGATTTAATACAACGATGGCTCTATCTACCAGAATATTAAATCATAAAACGAATATTAAGTTTAAGTAAAATTGTTAAATATTTTGTAAAATATTTATCAATGGAACTAGTATACGGCTATTCCAAAGTAACGGAGTTGTAGTAAGGTTTTTCTTGTTAAGAAATTAATATTTTTTTTATGAAACTCAGTGGTTTTTAAGAATTCATCACAAAGTACACGACACAGAAGTTTCACCAAAAATTATGAAATTTAGTAAGTTTATTAAAAAAAAAGACGGTAACGGAGAAGACACGTACGATTTAGAGATTTCCGACCATTACCTTGAAGTTTAAAATTCTGCGCCGTCCATTAAGACATGAAGTTGATTTTTTTTGCACAATTTCATAAAACCAACATTTATCAAAAACCATCCTTGGTTTAATGCCAAGTTTCATTTTACTAACAGAAAAAAATATGAAAGATGGTAACGGAGAAGACAGCTAATGGTAACGGAGAAGACACGTACGATTAAAGATTTCTTTGCAGTTCAGTTATATTGAAATTCGTATTTTTAAATTATTCTCATCATTGATAAAAGTGATTCTGGCAATTGAAAAATGTGTGTAAAATTTCATTGAAATCGGTTAACGTTAACACGTGCTAGCGAGCACTTGAAATTTTCATTCAAAACACATGGGGTTTTCACAGTTTTTACTCAAAATATCAGCAAAATTGTAAAAGTTGATGGAAAATCTTTAAACTTGGCACATAAATCAACTACTGTTAGGAGTATCAAAATAAAAATTTTCAATAGTTTTGCATAATATTAACCCCATCAAAAAATTTAATCAAAAATCGTTGTTTTTATGCATTTGTTGCTATATTAAATGGAGTAACTGTTGTTTACAAAAATTTAAAACAAATATATTTGTATACTCCTTATGGTATTTAGTATATGTGCCAAGTTTAAAGTTTTCCATCAACGTTTACACTTTAACGGGCCCTTTGAGTAAAGGACTGTCAAAACACCATGTTTTTTATATGAAAAACTTCAAGTGCTCGCTAGCACGTGTAAACGTCAACCGATTTCAATGAAATTTAACACATATTATTTTTTAGTTACCTTGATCCATTTTAAGCAAGGGGATCAAAGAAGTTCAGACTTTAAAAAAAAGTGCCTGTGAGTCGTTGAAATTTGGATGAGAAAGTGCAAATTTTTCTTCTCCGTTACCCTGTTTTAGATAGTAAGACATGATTTAAAAATCTATAAAAAATCCACCATAATCCTTTTTCAAGTCTTGCTTTGTATGCGAAATAATTTTACACACACTAATATAGTTCACCATTTATACCAACTTTTGTCAGTTTTCGGTAACGGAGGAGACATGAAATGTTCAGTCATTTTGAGGCGTAATACTATTTTTGCAGCACTCCTATCAGAAAAATAGTTCCGAATTTAAGTAGTGTATTGAAAACACTTATAAAAACCAAACTGCACATCGTCATTTGCATCACAATTTATAGAGAACTGATAGCGGCAAAAATGCCGAAAAATGCCCAGATACGAAAGATAAAGTATGAGCTTTTTTGATAACTTGCCTATTTTACAACAACAAGTAAAATTTTATATTTACAATTTTTGCGTTAACTCTAATATATATTAAGGGTATTCATGAAACAGCGTAAAGTCGTCGTAAACGTGGTAAAGTTTTAAACTTCGTAAATCTGTCAAATTATCCATACAAATTGTGACAGAATTACGAAGTTTTAATCTTTACAACGCTTACGATGAGTTTACGCTGTTGTATGAATACCCATATTGTAAATATTGGCATATTTAAATATATTTGTTCCTTAATTTGAAATTGAGTTACTTGGTTTCGAAATTTTTGGAATGGCCGTATATGAGTTCAAATTATATACATGTTGTAGATATAACGTGTGCAAATAAAATAAAAAAGTTGTATTCGAATAAGAAGAAATCTTTCAATTTATCTACAATATATAATTTAAGTAAAAACTTGAAAAAAAAATAAAGACTGGAATTCAAAAAATTAAAATCACCAAAAGCTAAAAATATTGCCTGTTTGGTGTACTTCGCCAAATCGATTTTCTTGCCACCAAATGAAATTTCAAATCGTCTGTTTGGCAATAAATCGCTACATCTGACAAATTTAGAACATGAATCGAAACGTTATTCGATTTGGTTTATTTAAAATTAAAGCTTACGGTTCGGTGTCGGTATGTATCAACTCGTAAAAAAACTCAACAAAATCAGAAATTTTTAGTTTTTTTACTGTTCCGGAAAAAGATTATTTTAGGGCAATTGGGTGACATTTGGATCAAAATACACTTTTTCTGTGCCAGTACTTACACTCTACAGTCTAGTACAGTCCATACCATTGAAACATTAACGGCCAATTTCTTCACAGAGTCCTAACGTTAGTACCGGTATTAGTTCCAAAGTTAGTACTCAAATCAGTATTTCTCATTTCTTCAAACCCACAAGTATGAATAAATGAGAGATACTGATTTGAGTATCAACTTTGAGACTAGTACCGGTATCAACGTTAGTACTCTGTGAAGAAATTGGCTGTAAGGAATGATTGTAAAATTTGGTTTGTAATAGAAAAATGTTCACAAAAGTATGAGATTTCTTTAAAACCTACGAGCATCAAAACAGGAAAAACAAATTTACTTTCCAGCAACAGTTGTGCCAAAAGCAATTCACTTGATTTGGCATCCCTTATCGAAACCGAAGATTGTTGGAGAATAAATATCATAATTTGTACCCAAGTAGATTTTTTAATCAAGATTTTCTTTTGATTTTTTAATGCAGTTTTGATTTGTTTTTAAAGGTCTAGTATTTAAATTCATATTTTGAAGTTTCTTTTCAAAATGCAATAAGAGTTTGAGTGGAAAAATTTATTTTTCTTCTCAATAAATGACTCAAAAAACAAGCTCTTTTTAAAAGAAGAATCAAATTGAATAATGTTTATACTTTGAATTAAAATTTGTTGGATGGTTAAGTAGTTAGACAGTTTCTAAAAGTTCTTAAGAGTTGGAAATATGCTTTGTTTAATTAGATAAATAAAATGCAAAGTTTGACAAATATTAGAAAATCGATGCCGTTGTCCAAGTAAGATAACTTTAGGACAAGGGTGAACAAAAGTTTTTAAAAACTTTTTGGAGTAGGACAGCTATCAAAGTTTGTAAATACGACCGTATAACTCCTTTTTCGATTAAGGTCATGGATAACATTATATGTCAACTTCAAAAGGCGGTTTGAAAATATTCTATGGCTATGTCCTAATTGGACAAAGATCGCGCAACCTAGCGGTAAGCTTTGATCGGTCGCATCGCTTGTTGATAGCGCTACCAAAATGTGTGTCCTATTACCGATCGCTCCTAAGTAATACCGTGCGTGGTAAGTGAATGTAAACACACTATCGGGCGACCACGAAAATGAATTTTGTATGTGGTTTCCTATTCGGAGTTTGCACCAAACCTCGATGTTGATGAGAGTAAACAAAATGTTCACAGCTAATCTTGAATGTAGAAGAGAGACTTTTCAAATGCACCAATCACGAAATATGATGATTGCGATGTTAAATGTATAAATAAATCTAAAGCAATTAAAATTCTAAAACCTACCTTAATTGCATTGAATCTAGTTTTGAAGCAATTCCAACATTTATCCCCTACAATTAGGACTAAATAAGCTTTATTTATCATATTTTCCTCTAAATCCATTGCGTTGTAGTGCGATCAAAAACAAACTCGTTTCATTTTAAGCGATGAAGCAACTTCTTGTAGCGTCGTCGGTCCACGGGAAGTCAGTTCCTGATTAGGACATTTCCCTTTAGATATTGAGTTTGTTTTTCGAAAGCTTGTGTGAAATAACTTGAGCGATCTCAAAACAAACTAGTGTGACTGTTATACGTCATCGCGCTACCACTAGGGCTGCCAGATAAAATGTTCGCAATATCGGGATATCAGTGACAAAAAATCGGGACAAATCGGGACTTAGAAAAGGCAATGAACTGTTAAATATACAACAAATAGAAAAATGTTTACTAGTTAACACTTATGACAAAAAAGAAATAAAAGGATTATATCGGGAGCATTGAAAGTTCAGTTTTGTTACTAAAATATCTTCGGGTTCTTTGGTACATGATACTGTACAAAAAAGTCTGTAATTTCGGAAGATTTGCAAGGGTTGGGAACGGGAGCCCGTTTTTGAGAATCCTGTTTTTTAAAATCCCGCCTTTAAAATCCCGTTTTTCTTTATACCGGGATTTTAAAATCCCGCTTTTTTAAAATCCTGCTTTTAAAATCCCGATTTTCAAAATACCGTTTTTTAAATTCCCGTTTTTATAATCCCGCTTTTCGAATCAACACAAGGTGTTTTATTTTAAAAATCGCGCGATTTTTAAAATAAAACACCTTGTGTTGATTCGAAAAGTGGATCTAAATATATACTGCAGCCAAATGCTCTGGATGGTGGGGTGACATAAAGTGTAAAGGACATTATGTTCATGGGCGTCAAGTCTTAAGAAAAGAGAAACAAAGCAAACAAATATTTGATCAACAATTTTTATTGATTAACGAAAACAACAAAGCAACAAATAAAGAACATAAAACATAACAAAAAAGTGATTTCAAAAAAGAACATATATTTTACAAATAAGAAGAGACTACACTAAAGTTTGATATTGTGAGCTATACGGCGCTGGAAAGCCGTTTTACTTATTGCTTTTCTATTTTTCATAATTTTTGATATTGCTCTTGATTTTAAAATATTAGTTTTTTGAAAAATTTGTCTTCTCCATTTTTTATTTTTTCTCTATCTGATTTAACAACAATATTTTCTCATTTTAAATCTTCAATGAGTTTATATAAACCTACACTTTTGCGTCCAACTTAAACCTTCAATCTTCGATGCCATGCTTCAGCATTATTTTGAGTTCGTGGAAACTGTTGTATTGCACTGTCTGAAACAGACCAAAAGTCAGGAGAGTATTGAATAACTCTACTCCCATTACGAATATAGCTTATTTTGAACCCCTCAGCAAATGTTAATGCATCTTCGTCATCATTCAAGTAATCTTGCAATGCGTCAAAATAGGAAGAGACCTCTTCGGGTGGTACAAACGCCAAACTCTTAATCCTAATCATATAGGAGTACAATACCTAGTGAGTTATACATATATATCTAATTACGAAACGGGCTAAGCGGGATTAAACGCGATTTTAAGAAGCGGGCTTTACAGAGACGGGATTTTATATAAGCGGGATTATTAAAAGCGGGATTTCAAAAAAACAGTATTTTCGAAACGGGATTTTAAACATTTTTTTTTCGGGATTTTAAGAAACGGGATTTTGAAATACGGGCTTCCGTTACGCTCCCGATTTGCAATTCTGATAAAATATTTAAGCATTGACCTAGTTGTTGTCTAATCTCTAATGATCACTTGAAAATAAAAATGTCTCGATTTCTTATTTCCACAATTTTTGTTTGAAGGATTAATTAATAAAATTTAAAAACTAATTGCAATTATCATGTCCGGTGCCTCATAGGCAATTGCCTAAGGCCGCACATTGAATAAGGCTGCAAAACCGATGAAAATTAATGTTTTAAAGCACGACATTAAGATTTGACAAAATGAAATCATGCAGAGCAGCATTATAATTTTCAAATTTTATAAAATTGTATTTTGTTGAAAACCTTCAAGCAATATTAAATAAAACCGTAAATATTCAGCCATATCGCAAATTGATTTTCCCCCGCATTTTTTCCAAGTGCGATAATCTCCAATCGTAAACAATTTTCGAAAAAAAGGGAAAAATTCCTAGGAAAAAAGTAGGTATCGCCAATTTTTTTTCCGAAGGAAAATTTGTGATTTTTTTTTGGAAAAAACTCACTTAAGTTTAGCTGGAGGATTTTGAAAATACAACACGAAGTTTTTCTTTTGTCTTTTTATTCCAGTTTGTTTATTTTAACATTTTTATCTTCCGTGTTCAAAGTGATACATTTGGGGCAGATCTCTCTCTCAAAAATTAATTAAACTTCTGCTAAGATTTCCCTGAAGCTGGATTCAGCCACCTTTTTGGTAGCCACCTTTTGCAAAAAAAAACGCAAGCATGCTTTTAGTTTGACGATAGAAGGTATGCCTAACGCTTTTTTGGGTGGTGGCACTGAATTTATTTAAATATGCAGTAAGGGGGTCATTCCGTTATTTTAAAAATGATAATCGTCAAAACGATTACCGTTAACGTGATCGTCAATGCTTCACGTAACGTCTATCTTTTTTTGCAGAATGCAGTCCCCATAAACCTACAAGCATGAAAAATGAATTAAGTGAGCTTGAAAGTCAATGCAAACGATTCCTTTTTCTATCCCTTAAGTTTCTTCGAATTCTGTTTAGGTTTCTCCGATCTCTTTTTTCGGTGGTTAATCTGAAGCCTATGGTAGAGATTTTAAGAAATACCGATCTGAATATTTCAAAAATGGAGGTTTATAATTGTATTTCATTAATTTATTGACAAAGTTTGACAGTTTAAATTAAATAATTCTCTCAAAATATTTCGAAACTGGTCCGAAGTTATTTCCGGGGGAAATTCTATTCGGGGGAGATTGGCGATGAGAGTATTCAACTCCTAGGAAAAAATAAAATCCGAAGGAGAGCTTTCTCTCTCGGAATTGGCGATAAGGCTGATTAATTTGTTTGGTTTTCTTTTTTAAAACTTTTGGGCGGCAAAATTTCAATTTTCCGAAGGTGGCAGAAACTCCAGGTTCGGCAAAGATGTCTTGCTCCTTTACAAGAAATTTGCAAGAAATTTGTCGAAATAAACTAAACTAAACATCACATATTTTCTTCTTGATTCGGGAAATAATTTTAATAAAATTCTTTGATACAAGAAAGTTATTTTTCATGAGAAAAAAAGAAAAGTCGGGACAAAATCGGGACAGTTTGTATATCGGGACATATATCGGGACAGGGTTCAAATATCGGGATTGTCCCGCCAAAATCGAGATGTCTGGCAGGCCTAGCTACCACGTTTATATTCTAATAAGGACACATTGATTGATTTGTTGAAGTTTGATATTTTGACTGTCCGATGCAGCGATCATCGCTTGTTGCTCGGTCGTGCGATGGGTGCCAATTAGGACATAACGTTAGGGCCAGACAAATTTTATCAATTACTTTAAAAATGTCTTATAATGAATTCAATAGCACTGAGTGCAGAAGTCTAGATTATGAAAAAATATGTTTGAATTAAAGAACTATGGAATAAACCTTGATATGTAATTAAAAAAAAACATATGGATATTTTCCAAATGTACATGTACAAACTGCAACAGGCCGCATTACCGCTTCCGCTTAGTTGCGCCAATTTTGAAAGAAGTTTATCGGCAGTGCGGCGGATAAAAACTAAGTTGAAAACTAATTTTACCAAAAACCATTAATTTTTAATATAGATGCATCTTAAGACATTGTTGCAGAGTTGAGTTTGGTAGCACTTTTAATGTTTGTTAATTTGCTTTATTGTCGATGTCGTTGTCGGCTTCATTCATTAAATCTCTTTTGAACAAATTAGGAAATTAATTAAATGCTCAAGCACCAATAAATAGGTACATAGTTATTGAGGAATCACTTGCACCGAAAAATTGTTTAATAATTGATTAGGTTTGGTTTGGACTGGACCCACCTTAGAAAAAATTCTTTCCTACGCCAATGCATGAATCTTTTCACCGTGTTAACTATGGTCTTAATGAACCGTTATCGCGATGCATTAGAGAATCTAATGTTATTTGCAATCATGTTGATTTTTTTCTCACCTTAGTCGAGATTCTTTTAAAAAACATATTTTGTACATCAAAGGAAAAAACATCATCCTAACTATTCCCAACGATCATGCAGACACACAAGCTAAAGTTCATTCAATAACACAACTCCTGCTTGATGAGCCTCTCCAAATGTCAGATACAACGAAATTGGTTGAGAATGAAAACATAATTAAAATTAAAATCAACACTGGATCTAATGATAACGCCATGAAAATGCTGCGAAACTCTTCTAAGCTGAAAGGCACAGGTGCTTTTATTCAACGTGATCTCACAAAACAGTCACAACACAAACGTCGAAACCTACTCAACTATCGTAAGATAATTAAAACAAAAAAACCAACAGAACGCATTCAACTTAAAAATAATACTTTATTGGTATCCGATAAATTATTTTATTTAAATAATAATAATATTCTTCAATATGAGAACGAGGATGGAGAGAAACACCTGCGAGATATGTTTGGAGAACTTGATTTCAAAGATGTCAAGCTGTTGATGTTGACAAATAGACGTCAAAATAATTGGTCCAGACCAGTTGATGCTGCTTTGTCAGTGATGCCACTTCTTCAAAACCTTGTTGTGCTTTATTTTGTTTTTAACTTGAGACGCACGAATCTCAAGCGGGGTCTTACCTTTTTTAGTGTTCTTGTTCTTTTATGTGAAGCCAAACAAAATATAGTTTGTGTTTTTATTTTATTAAATTTTATTAAACATTTATTTAGGTTCAATTTGGTTCTTATCACTAATTTACATTCTTATTTTTATAATTTGAAAAAAAGATTCAGAGTTTCTTAACTTAGTTGAATTCAAGATTTGGAAAAGGTTTAGTACTTCAAAAATACAAAAAAATAGAAACGAATTAGAATTTCTTAATATGACTCGACGATGCGGCGGTCCGATTCTTAGTGCCGGATATCTGCCTCGCTACCCGACTCGAGAACACACACAAAAAAAAACATGTCACCGACTCCGAAGTGTGCCTGTGCACAGCTGGGAGTAATGCACGTTTTTTGTGTCAAGAAAAAAAATGAAATTGGATAGTGTGGATTGGAAAAAAAAAGAGTGCATTTGGATTTTGGAGGTAATTAACAATGAAAGTGATGACCTGGGAATTATAAGTGGTTTGGAGTTGGGCAATTAAAGGAAATGATGAATATGGAATTTTAATTGGTTCAGAGTTGAACAATAAAGTAAATGATGAATATGGAATATGGAATATTGGTCAATCGAAAGGAAATGATGACTGTGGGAATTTGAAGTGGCAATGGTTACAATTGAAAATGAATGGATGGGTCATGAAAGGGCATGAGAAATGGAAGTGGGTGAGGAAAAGACGTTGGAGGTTGTGAAGTGTGTACTTTACAACACCTCCCCCCTTAAGAACGAAACTTGTACCTTGGAATGGTGCGAGTTTCGGCTTTAGATGATGGAATCGGAAGTGAACGAGAAAGATTAGATGGGGCTAGACGAGGTGTAGGTATTGGTAATGGTTCTGGAATTTGTACGTTTATGGTTTGGACTGGGTCTGAGGTTTTTATTTCTTCTAATGGTAAGCAATTCGATATTTTGTTGGTGCTTACTAAAGTTTTATTTTTATTTCGCATGAGTAATATGATTATAACCATAAGTATGGCGGAAAACATTGCAAGAAGGAACACTATTATCATATTTTTATTTTCGTGATCGACTTCAGAATATGTGAACTTGGAGTTTTTTATGTTTTCTATATCTTTACTGATGGAATTAAGGTCATCAATCTGGTTATGTATATTGAAGGACTTTGTCACGTAACTGGGAATTTTCTCAAATTGTGGTTGTGTTATATTAAATGAAAGATAAGGATTTGATGAAATAAAGTTGAGATTGGTTTTTGTTTCGAAATTTGTTTTGGAGTTAATGGATTGGTACCTAGTGTTTGCGATACAGTTCGGTTGGATTTTAAGAATACCGGTTGCATTTATGTTTATTTGAGAGTTAAGATTTTGGCATTTAATAATAAGATTTTCTGGATTTGGGGAAACGAAAATCCAAGAATTGGAGTCTGCTAGCTGTAGGAAAATAGGGTGATATATTTGCATTAATTGAATATAGCAATTACTTATTTCACTTGGAAGAATGGAAAGTAAATTCAGTTCGCAGGCACTGCTTGATGAGGTGAAAAGGATTGGTGCGTTTCTTTCGCAAAGATAATTATTTTTTGAAGTTGTTTGACATTTGTCTATGTCATGTTTATCATAGAGAAAATACGATTGTTTTTCTGAGTCTACGATAAGAAAAGGTTTTTCGGGTATTATAATTCCATACGTTTTGTTTTCGATGAGATTTGGTATACTAGTCATTTTATAAACGTTATAGGTTTTGGAAGAAGTAAGAGGGATTCTTAATACGAAATTAATTTGGTTTTCAATGTAGTAAACATGAGTTTCTAAGAGATTAAAAAGTGTATCTATATATTGTTCTTGTAAAGGAAGTGGTAAACGATTTTCTTCTGGAAGGAGTAACTGTACTTTTTTAATTTCTTCAGTGAGTTTAGAAGGATCAATAAGGTATGGATGAAGTTTTCCATGAGCTGCGGAGTAAATAGCGTTAAGAAGGTGATCTTTTGTTGAATAGTAATATTCTGATAAAGAGTTGAACATTGTGAAAAGTTCATTTAGTTGAAGGAAGGATTTATTAATTATGTTATTATTATTTGAGTTTTTGTTTAATTGATTAATGATTTTATCGGTTTCCTTAATTTTTTCTTTTATTTTAATAATTTGGTCGTTTGTAAGATTTAATTGGTGGATGATATTTTTTGATATCGAAATTTGTTTTTCGTGTAATTGGGATTCGTAATGTTGTTGTTGGTTAAGTTTATTTATGTGTCGAGAAAAAGTTTTTGCATCCTCGTCGTCGAGGGTGCCAAATAGTTGTTTGGATATAGAACCAATAGCATTTATTAATCCTCTCTTTTGTAATCTAGGTTTTATGGTTGTACCTAAGTATTTGTTAATAATTTGATCTTGAGATTTTATTCGATCAAGTATTAAAGTAGATAGGGTAGGAAGTGATTCGCATTGGGATGGGAGTTCGTGAGAAGAGAGAAGTTGCTTACAAGTAGATAGAATTTTGTCATAGGTAAGTAAAATAGAACTATATTGTGATTTGAGTTCGGTAAAGTTAGTATATATGACTAAATTCCAATGGTTAGAGAAGAGCTTAAGGTTACCAACGTGTTCGTAGTATATTCCAGTCTTGTTTTTCAAATCGACGATTTCATATGGTTGCTCGTGGTTGATCATCATTGGGTCACTCAGAATTATGTTACAGATGAGAATTACGAATATTAGTTTCTCCATTTCTGGAAAGAATATTGAGATTGAAGATTTTGATTAACTTGAAAAAATTTTTAGTCTATTGTTGTGGACTTTAACTATTTTATTTTTAATTTTAATTTCGGAGTTTACTCCTGACTTGGATAAGATTTCGTAAGGTCCTGACCAAAGAGGAAGAAGCTTTTTGTTTTTATTTTTGGGATTACTTTCATTTTTGAGTAGAACAAGCGTTCCTATCTGGAAGTCTCCAGGATTTTGCCTTTTATCGTACTGAAGTTTTGAAGATTCCTTACTCTTGAGAAGTTTGTCTCTAGCAATTTGATGACAATGTTGGAGCCTTGATTTTAGTTCGTTTGCATACAAATCGTAATTATAGCAGATTTCAGGGTTTTTTGTAACACTAGAAGGAAGTTCAATTTGTCTACCGTACATAAGTTCAAAGGGAGTGTATGACGTTGAAGTGTTGGGAGTCGTGTTATGGACGAAAACGGCATATTTAATCCAGTTATCCCAATCATCTTGAGATTTATTGATAAAACAACGTAGATATTCAACGAAGTTTCTGTGGCTTCTTTCGCAAGATCCATTTGATTGTGGTCGGTATGCAGTAGTTTGGAGTTTAGTAATTTTAAGAAGTTTACATACGTTTTTGAATATATCGCTTAGGAAATTTTGGCCTTGGTCGGACAAGACGTATTTGGGTGTGCCATATCGAAATATTATTTCTTTGACGAATGCTTCGGCGATTGTATTCGCCTCTTGATTTGGTAAAGGAATTGCATCAGTGTATTTAGTAAGATCATCGATGAATGTTAAAAGATATTTATTATTATTATTAGTTATAGGATAGGGACCAACGATATCAATAGAAATCTTTTCGAAGGGGTATTTGGAAGTTGAAGTTATGACCATAGGTTCCATGGTGTATTTTGTTACTTTATTTTTCTGACAGAGTTCGCAATTTTTAATGTAGTTTTTTATATCTTGAAACATATTCTTCCAATTGTGATATAGTTTTATACGTTTAAAGGTTCTGTTGACGCCACAGTGTCCTCCAATTGGATTTAAATGGAATTCCTTAAGAATAGTTTTGATTTCATTTTCCGACAAATCTGGTTTTGCCGAAGAAATATTCGAAGAGTTAGTAGTTATGACTGAAGGCGTTGAACAAGAATTAGAACTAGGTTGTAAGGAATTAGAGTTGTTATTTGAAGATGTTGAAGCACTTGAAGAAGAAGAATTATTATTATGATTTGTAGATGAAGGAGATGCTTCTGGATCATTATTTATAATAGAAGATGTGGAACAAGAATTAGTATTTTCATTTGAAGCATTAGAACAAGAATTCGTATTTGTTGATTTGGAACTGGGATTGGAATTAGTTTTCGAAGATTTGGAACAAGATATTGAAGAAGAATTTGAATTTGTATGTGGAGATTTAGAACAAGGACTAGGAATTGGTTTTGAACAAAAATTAGAAATTGGAGATTTAGAAGACGAACTTGAATTTATGGATGTTGGACAAGAATTAGCAGTTGGCGATGAATAAGACAAATTCGTATTTGTTGGTGGTGATGAACAAGAACTAGGAACTGACGATGTAGAAAAAGAATTAGTACTTGCAGACGATATGGGAGATGATGAAGATGACGAATTTCGAGAAGAAGTAGAAGAGAATTTTGTATCGGATCGAAGAGTCATTTTTGCGATTCTGCTAAGACAGTCAGCGTTTGTATTTTGTTCACCTTTTTTATGGATGATTTCATATTCAAACTCTTCGAGCTGTAGGCGATATCTCATCATTCTGGAATTTATATCTTTACAGTTGTGAATATAAATTAGAGGTTTATGATCAGTGTATAGTTGAAATTTTCTACCATACAGATAAGGTCGGAAATGTTTGACTGACCAAACAATAGCTAAAAGTTCCTTATCAGTAGTAGAATAATTTTTCTCACTTTTATTAAGAGTTCTTGAGGCATAAGATATAGGAAGGTCATTACCAATTTCACCTTGTGAAAGGACACTACCAATAGCTACATCGCTAGCATCCGTTGTTAAGATAAAGTTTTTGGTGAAATCAGGATATTGAAGGAGAGGCGGATTAATTAGTCTTTCTTTTAATCCATGAAAGGCATTTGAACAAAGAGGAGTCCAGTCGAAGCGAACATCCTTGCGTAAAAGGTTAGTAAGAGGTTTGGAAATTTTTGCAAAATCTTTAATAAAGCGGCGATAATAACCTGCAAGTCCTAGGAAGCTTTTTATTTCTTTGGCGTTTTTAGGTTGAGCGAAATTTTTTACGCATTCGATCTTTTGCGGATCAGGTTTGATACCTGATTCATTTATCACGTGTCCTAGGTAGGTGAGTTCTGTTCGCAAAAACTGGCATTTATCGGGTTGCAATTTAAGATTATGTATTTTGAGACGTTCAAAGATTTCTTTTAATTTTGAATTGTGTTCATCTAAGGTTTTACCATAGACCACGATGTCATCCATATAAACAAAGGTTTTTATACCTTGTAGACCAGTCAATACATTATTCATCAACCTTTGGAAGGTGGCTGGGGCACCTTTTAATCCATAAGGCATTCTAATGAATTCGTAATGACCAAAAGGTGAAGAGAAGGCGGTCTTCTCTCTATCTTCCGGTCTAACTTGGATTTGATGGAATCCACTGGCGAGGTCTAAAGTAGAAAAAAATTTTGAACTTCCCAACTGTTCTAGAATATCAGTTATGTTGGGTAATGGAAATGCATCACCGACAGTTTTGTCGTTGAGTTTGCGAAAATCGACGACGATTCTCCATTTCTTATTACCATCTTTATCAGGTTTTTTCGGAACAACAATAAGTGGGAAATTCCACGGACTATTCGATGGTTGGATAATATTATCGTCCATCATCTCATGGATTTGTTTATCCACTTCTTGTCGTTGTGCTTCCGGCAACCTGTAGGGTTTTATATAAGTAGGTGTTGCATCCGGGGTAAGGATTGGGTGTTGTACAGAAGAGGTATGAGTTAACTTATCTCCTTTTATAAAAAATAAGTCACTATACAAGCAACATAAATTTAGAATAGATTCCTTTTCTTTTTTTGTCATGTGGTCTGTCTCGACTAGCTCTTGTATAGTTTTAATTCTATCATAAGAAGCAGGATATTGTTGTATTTGCAGAACATTGTAGTTAGAAACTTCGTCAAATACTATGTCATCAGTATTAAGCTCAATGAGGGATTCAGAGGAATTAACGACCGATATGTACGAGATAGAACTATTGGCAGGAGTAATACTATTGCCAATATATAATCCATTGGGAAATTGTTGGGAGAGACATATACTATCCACATTAATTTCTTTGAGAACGGGTACTATGATTTCTGATCTAGGTGGGATAGTAACAAGACTTGAAGGGATTAGATCATATTCAACAATGAAAGTTTTCCAAGGGAATGTAAGCATTTTAATGCCGTAGTCGATTTGAGCTTTATGATCATCTAAGAAATTGTTACCTATTATCCCGTCAGTACTTATAGGGAAGTTTTTATCTACTACATGAAAAGGATAAGAAATAGTTATATTTTTGGGAAGATTGATACGCAGTTGTATAACCCCTTTGGTATGAATAACTGAATTTGTAATGCCAGAAAGAGAATGAATTATGTTAGAGTCTACATGTAGTTCTGGCTTTAATTTATCTATTTTAATCAAACAAATTTCACTACCACCATCGACGAGAAATTTTGAAGGTTGAGGATTAAGCAAGGTTTCAGATGAAATTTTGATTGAGTCTACTCTACTTATTTTATTATTTAAATTTATATGGAAGATGTGGCGAGAAGAGATTAAGTTTGAGTCCGAAGCCTGCCACTGGTTCCGGCCTCTGAATGGTTTTCCGTATGCTTATTTGTTGAGGAGGAGGAAATTGCATTAGAATTGTTTTGTTTTCTATTATTATTGTACTCCCTTTTTCTGCATTCGTTTATATGATGTCCGAGGTTCTTACAATAACTACAAGTAATTGTTACTTTTTTAACCTCACTTTTGAAAGAAGGAAGCTGTTCTTTGTTTTTCTTTAAGTAACATTGTTCGATGCTATGTCCAGTTTTTTTACAAAAATTACAAGAGGTAGGATTTCTGGGTTTTAGTTGTGATGGGTTATAGGAAGTTTGGTTATTATATGAGAAACCACTTTTCTCTTCTAACACGGCAGCTTCTATAGCTTCCGTCAGAGTTGTGAATCTCGAAGCTTTGATGATGAGACTTATTCTAGGATTAAGGCCTCTCTCGAATGCTTTTAAAGCAGTTTTACTGTTGAGATTGATAATAACGCTAGAACTTTCTGACCCTTCGCTAGCTATGCAAGCATCGTTCAGATTTGCAAGCGTTTGTTCCAATCTATTAGAGTAAGAACGCACTGTCTCATTTGTTCTTTGCTTTATATGTATTAGTTCCAACTGGAGTTGGGACAGAGATTTTGTTTCTAAGAATTGTTGAACTAGTTTTTCCTTAAGGGATTCCCAGGAGGTGAATTCTGTGTATTTTACTATATTATATGCTGGACCAATAAGTTTAGTTTTAATAATTAGGAGAAGGATAGGAATTTCGGTAGCGGCGATATCTTCGGATATCAAATCACACGCATTTAGGAACTTGTGGAGATTAGCTCTGTTCCCATCAAATTCGGGAATTAGTTTGAGGGCAAAAGATCGATCTAGTTTTGGAGCCATTTCAGTTTCGGTTTCTAAAATGGAATTAGTGATCTCGGAGGAGGAGGAGTTTTCGACAGTACTAGAATCGGAATCTTCGCAGTCGGATATTTCGATAGTTTTATTCTCGGACATAAACTGATTATATTATAATAATAAGTATTTAAGAAAGAAGAAAAAAAAAAAATTTATTCAAAAAAAAAAAAATTGATTCGAATTTAAAAAAAAATTAGATAGATAAAAGTAATGATAATAATATATATTAATTGATATAGGCAATAAATAATATATAATTTTTTGTTTGATAAAAGTACATTAATTTTACATTGTATAATTAATTAATAATACCTAAATACTTTCTTGCCTGTTTTTGTGCGTAAGTTAGAGATGAATGAGATAAAGGCGTTGCTGTTGGTTAAAGATGTTGTAGATGTTAAAGATGTTGTAGAAGTTGATGTTCCAGATGTTGTAGATGTGTGAATTTTTATTTGTCTTTTATTTTATTTTATTGAATTTAAGTCTTTTTCTTTTTCTCTATTTTTCTTGTAAGTTTTTTTTTTTTTTTTTTTGTTAAATTTTGTTGTTGTTTCACTTTTTGTTATTTTTTTTTTTTTTGTTTCACTTCTTGTTTGCACTTGTCACTTTTCAGGCAAACCCCACATCTGACACCAATTTTTATGTTGTGCTTTATTTTGTTTTTAACTTGAGACGCACGAATCTCAAGCGGGGTCTTACCTTTTTTAGTGTTCTTGTTCTTTTATGTGAAGCCAAACAAAATATAGTTTGTGTTTTTATTTTATTAAATTTTATTAAACATTTATTTAGGTTCAATTTGGTTCTTATCACTAATTTACATTCTTATTTTTATAATTTGAAAAAAAGATTCAGAGTTTCTTAACTTAGTTGAATTCAAGATTTGGAAAAGGTTTAGTACTTCAAAAATACAAAAAAATAGAAACGAATTAGAATTTCTTAATATGACTCGACGATGCGGCGGTCCGATTCTTAGTGCCGGATATCTGCCTCGCTACCCGACTCGAGAACACACACAAAAAAAAACATGTCACCGACTCCGAAGTGTGCCTGTGCACAGCTGGGAGTAATGCACGTTTTTTGTGTCAAGAAAAAAAATGAAATTGGATAGTGTGGATTGGAAAAAAAAAGAGTGCATTTGGATTTTGGAGGTAATTAACAATGAAAGTGATGACCTGGGAATTATAAGTGGTTTGGAGTTGGGCAATTAAAGGAAATGATGAATATGGAATTTTAATTGGTTCAGAGTTGAACAATAAAGTAAATGATGAATATGGAATATGGAATATTGGTCAATCGAAAGGAAATGATGACTGTGGGAATTTGAAGTGGCAATGGTTACAATTGAAAATGAATGGATGGGTCATGAAAGGGCATGAGAAATGGAAGTGGGTGAGGAAAAGACGTTGGAGGTTGTGAAGTGTGTACTTTACAACAACCTACCAAGTTCTAGTACTTTAGTACATAATTGAAAATGTAATGTCGTCAGCTCAATACCTTTATGCACAAGTAATATTGTATCTTATAACGTGTCAGGCCTTAATAATAAACTATTATTTGTAGATTTTTTTAATTTTGTTAAAAGCTTTGATATATTTTGTTTGTATGAAACACATGTTATTTATGAAAACTTAAACAAATTCACCAAATATTTTAGTGGTTACAAACTTGCTTCGAATGCAGCAGTTAAGACCCATACTAAAGGTCGCGCAAGCGGCGGAACTCTGTACGGAATTAAAACATCGCTATTGAAATTCTACGATTGTGAAGTAATAGAAGGTTCAACTGTTATTAAACTTTTAAACAAAAATGATATGTACATTGTTCCATTTTATCTAAATTGTAATAAGTGGACCAAAGACTATGAACAACTTAACAATATTATGTTACACTTGGCAAACAAAAGCGTTTTAACAATCGGAGACTTTAATGCAAGAACCAGCAATCAACAAATAACCTCATTCCGTAGTTCAAATAATTAATTTATACACCACAGAAATAGAAATTCCAAAGACAGTTTATGTAAGCAAAATGGAACAAATTTAATTGAAATGCTGCAGATGATGATTGCATAATTTTAAACGGATGTACTAATGGAGACACTGAAGGTCACTTCACATTTGTTGAAGGTCAAGGTAAATCTGTCGTCGACTACTGCGCGATAAATAATGAATGGATTGATCAAATTACAAAATTCGAAGTTAAAAGTAAGAATTTTTCCGATCACTTACCCATTACTGTTGAATGGTCAAATGAAACGTCTTCGCAACAAAGGAATCTTCAATTACTACCCCGACTTAAATGGAAACAGGATGATTTATTGAGCTATCAAATCAAATTAAGTGCCAATCTACTGAGTTTAAGCGCTTCTCCCGAATCAGCTGAAGAACAATCCATCCAGCTTATTTCATGTATAAGGAACTCTTCTTCAAACACAGTTTCAAATTATTGTAAAAAGCTTAAGCATAGATGGTTTGACCAAGAGTGTATGAATGCGAGAAAAAAATCATTTGCAGTATTTAATGCAATGAGGAACTCCAACTTTAGCTCAAAAATTGGTACATCGAAGTTAACACCTATTATAAAAAAATATGCTTAAAAAAGAAAACTGAGTTTGAAAACAAACAAGCCCAAACACTTGGTCAAACTAAAGACTCCAGGGAGTTTTGGAAGGTGGCCAAAGAGATTAATGGGTCAAACTTTATGATAGGAACCGGAGTGTCTGCGGAAGTTCTCTCCACCCACTTTAAAAATCTCCTTTCTTGCAAATCAAATCTCAATTTCTCGTATGCAGAACCTTTTTTTTCTGATGAAATCTTGGACAGCGAAATATCCGTAGAAGAAGTTGTATCTGTAGTCCTGAAATCGAAGAACGGAAAGGCGCCTGGTGAAGATGGAATTCCGTATGAGTTTTTCAAAAATGCCCCCGCAACATTTATATCTCAACTTACATCATTCTTCAATAAAGTTTACCAGAACGAGGATGTCCCTTCTTCGTTTAAAACATCCGTTATATTCCCGATACACAAAAAAGGAGACATGAATAGTGTAGAAAATTATAAAGGGATCTCCTTCATGAACTAGCAAAACTTTTTTGTGGTGTACTCGCTAATAGACTGGAAACGTGGGTAGAATACAATAACATCCTTTCGGAATTTCAAGCTGGCTTCAGAAAAGGCTATTCAACAGTCGACCAAATCTTTACTCTCGCATCAATTTGCAAAGCATTTCAAGCTAGAAATAAAAAAATATATGCATTTTTCGTCGATTTCAAGTCAGCGTTTGACCATGTGAACCGAAGCGCACTTTTCTTCAAACTTTCGCAACTGGGTGTGTCCACAAAATTTATTCATGTTTTAAGGAAAATGTATACAGAATCCAGAGCAGCTGTGTGGGATGGTTCTAGTTATTCAGAATGGTTTGCAACGGATTCAGGTGTTAAACAAGGATGCCTTTTAAGCGCTCTTCTGTTTTCACTGTTTATTAACGATGTAGTATCGCATCTTCCAGGTGGTATTCGAATTGTTGATCTGACGGTGTACTTTTATATGCTGATGATATGGTGGTACTGTCAGAATCACCTGAAAACCTGCAACTTATGATAAACCGCCTAGCTGAGTACTGCAGTAAATGAGGATTACTCATTAACACGGACAAATCAAAAGTAATGTTGTTTTCAAGATCTAGCAGAATCCAGAACATGCACACCTGGACTTTCAATGGAAATCGTTTAGAGATCGTTGATGAGTATAAGTACCTTGGAGTTAGACTTAATAAGACCATGGATTTCTCCAAACACCTGGCTGAGAAAGCCAAATCCTCTCAAAGCTTATTAAATCTCTCTTGGAGAACAGTCTTCTCGAATGAACGAATCGTACTTTCTGTGAAGTATAAAATATTTAATGCTGTTGTTAAGTCTACGCTCTGTTACGCAGCCCAAGTATGGGGAATAGATGAGTATGATGTGATAGAAAAGTTTAACAGAAATTTCTTGAAGAAATTGTTTAACCTGCCGTTAAATACACCAAACTATGCCCTGTACCTTGAAATAGGTCTGCCAAAGATTTTCACTGACACGCTTAAGACCCAAGCCGACTACATCGTTAAGATACTTTCTCATCAGGATGACCGTCTAGCTAAAAAAATTGCCCTATATGAAATGAGGAACGAAGATTGGTGGATGTCGAAGTGGAAAGTTTTGGGACAAGCCTGTGGAGAAGTGTTGACGCTAGATCCTTTTAACTTAAATAATTTCAAGGAGCAGTTTTACCGCATTATTCAAAAACACGAAAATTCTACACGCGATTCATTCATAGTAAAGGCACGTGATTCGGAAAGTAGAATATTATTTATTTATTTATTTATTTATTAATCCGTTAAATACTAACGTTAAACACATACAAATTATACATTATACCATAAGGGTTATACATATTATATTACAATATTGTATTAAAAAAGGTTTCTTTAAATTTGATACATTTTAAATTGTCATTAATAGATGTAAACAAAAAGTAATATTTATTGAAAACTGAAATCAATTGATTTAAAGGACTATTGACACCATAGTTTGATCTGCTGAATATAGGACATATAGGTAGTTGCCTTCTTATGCTTACTTGACTATAGCTGAAATTTAATCGACACAGAGCTGATGAAGATGTTATTGAACCGTTCACTATTCCAATTATGTAACATAGCTGTAGGTACTGCCTATGTTTTGAGAGCGAAGGTAGGTTTATCAACTTAAGTCTTTGAATATAGGGGGGTAGAGACGTTCTTTGGGACCACGGAAGAAAACGAAGACAGAACCGCATAAACCTCCTTTGAACTGCCTCCAATCTATTGATGTGCACAGAGTAGTATGGCGCCCATACGACACACCCGTATTCGAGGACTGGTCTCACAAATGATATAAAAAGAAGCTTGAGAACATAAGGATCTTTGAAGTCACGACAAAATCGCTTAATGAATCCAAGCACTTTGTTAGCTTTTTTGATAATTAAGTTAAAGTGTTCAGTAAATGTCAATTTAGTGTCGAGAACTATGCCCAGGTCAGAGAACACAGATAACTTACAAAGAGGAGAAGAATCTATTGTATAATTAAAAGTAATACAAGTTTTTTTGCGTGTAAAGCACATAGTTTTACATTTGTCAATATTCAATAAAAGATGGTTAGTATTGCACCACGCCCTAAAACTATTTAAATCTTTTTGTAGAAGCAAACAATCCTCAATAGAGGTTATTTTCTTATAGAGTTTTATATCGTCGGCATATATAAGAGCCGAGGAATGTTGTAAGAACAAAGTTAAGTCATTAATAAATAGTATAAACAATAGAGGACCCAAGTGGCTGCCTTGAGGAACACCAGAGTTAACATTAAATTGGGTAGAACAATCACTACGAAAAGCTACACAGTAGTTTCTATTTTCCAAGTAAGAAGATATCCATGTTAAAAAACATTCATTAAATCCAAGATTTTTTAATTTATAAATTAATGTTTTGTGACAAAGCTTGTCAAAAGCTTTACTAAAATCAGTAAATATACAGTCAACTTGTTTTCGATCTTCGAAAGCATCCAGACAAAAAGATGTAAAATGAAATAAATTTGTAATAGTTGACTTTTTTTTTACGAAACCATGCTGACTGTCACATATAATAGAGCTGCAGTTAAAAGACAAGACGTTACAAATAATAGACTCAAACAATTTTGGAATTACTGAAAGTTTGGCAATAGGACGGTAGTTTGTTACATCATTCTTAGATCCTTTTTTGTGAACTGGTGTTATGAAAGCACTTTTCCACACCATTGGAAAAATTGAAGTACTGAGAGATTTGTTAAAAAGAACAAATAGAGGATAAGACAAATGAGATACACATTTCTTCAATACACAGGACGGAACGCCATCAGGACCAGGACTAGAACTTTCGTCAAGTTCCAGAATGTTTTCGATGATACAAGTTTCAGAAATTGCGAAATTAATTGAACTGAGGTGCGAATAATTTTGTGAGGAAGTTGGAAAGGCTAATGGTTCATTATAATTGGGGTCTAAGAAAGCTTCTTTGAAAAAATTTGCGAACATGTTAGAAATTTCCTTGGAATTATGGCTTGTTATATTATTAAAGGACATTGAGTTAGGGTAGCCGTCAATTTTTCTTTTACTATTTACAAACTTCCAAAATTGTTTCGGGTTAGATTTAAGCTCATTTTCGGTTTTTGAAATATAGTTGGAATACAAATCATTGGAATAGTTAGTAAACATGTTTTTAAGTTCTAAGTATATACTGTAATCATCGTCAGTTCTGGACTGGCTATATTTTAACCATGCCTTATTTCTTTTATTTTTTAGATTCTTTAGCTGTGTATCAAACCATGGTGGAGCGCTGAAGTTACTGCAAGACTTGCGTAATGGAACAGTTTTGTAGAAACAATCAAATAATATATTATAGAACTTGAAACACATATCATCAATATTACAATTAAGAAAAAGTTGATTCCAGTTGACATTACATAGTAAAATAAAAAGTTGTTCATAATTACATTTTCTAAAATTAAATTCAAGTTTTTCGTTAGAGTTTTCAAAATTTTTACAAACATTTAAGCTCAGACAAATATCTAATGCTGGATGATGACGATCTTCTTCTACTAGTATAGTATCAGAGGGCACTACAGCGGTGTCAGCGTTCATTGTATCGGAGAAAAAAACAAGGTCCAATATTTTTTTAAAACGGTTTTTAGTACCATTGAATTGACTCAGTCCACAAGAAGCCATTCCGTCGATGGTTGAGATCTCATTAGCACTTGATGGATTTATGGGTAATAGGTAGTTATGCTCAATAGATTTAGACCAGTCCAAGTTCGAAAGGTTAAAGTCACCCAATATCAGGAATTCGTCACATGGTTCCAATTTTTCATGAATACTCTCCATGCATTGCATACAATTTTCATAAACAGTGTTATTAGAGCTAGGAGGCACGTATACAGCGATAATGTAAAGATGAGCAGTCTTCATTTTAATTTTAACGCAGATGATTTCGACGTCAGATGAAAGGAACGCATCCACTAAAGTGCATATAAGAGAATTTTTAATTCCTAAAATTATTCCTCCACCAACTCTGTCCGAGTTATTTGAGTGGTGTCGGTCGCGTCTGAAGATTTGATAAGTCATATCGAAGAGCTCACTATCTAAAAAAGAGCTGTTCAGCCAAGTTTCCGTAAGTACAATGACGTTGTGAGGAAGATTATTTAAGTTTTTATAGACCGTGTTGGTCTTTGTTCTAAGTCCATTAACGTTCTGATAGTAAATCAGTATCTGTTGGAGCTGCTTCTTCGATGATGTAGCATTGTCTGGGCCTTTAGAAAAGAATTTTGATTCGCATTTAATCTATTATTTTGTCTGTTAACAAATTCGTGTATTATTATTCCCTTTGGCCAAAATGAGGAGGAGTTGAGTAGATGGAAAACTGAGTCTGGAACACGTATTTTGAAAGAAGAATATTTGGAGTGGTTTCGGTGAATCAATTTTTCAACTTTTATCATAAAAGGAGTTCCAAACTTTGTTGATATATAATTTTTTATATCAAGAGCATTTGTAATAGGATCGAGCTTTGAAATAAATAATGTTCTATGGCCTTCTACCACTTTTAGGCCAGACGCTATGGGTGATATCTCTGGAGCTGAGTTATGTGAAAATGGTATAGTGTATGAAGATTCTAGTGTAGAAGACCCGACTGTTGACAACGAGATCGAAGGCTGTATTATTTCCATGGGTACAGGAGACGGTAATAAGTCAACTGAAGGTACTGTATTTTCGCCAGATGCTCCAGGCGTCATCAATGGTCGTTGAGGGGATGGAGAAACGATAGATACAGGTGGTATTATGATGGCAGATAAAGATGTAGCGGGTTTCTTCGTATAATATTATATTCGCAACTCAAATTCAATTTAATGGAAACAAACTACTTCAACGATTCAATGAGTTACAAAGAAATATCTTTAATATTTAAAACTAGATGCGAAGTCCTAGGTCTCAATGGTTGTCCATACAACGGAAGCTTCAACAAGTTTTGTACGCTGTGTAATTTGAAAGCCAAAGAAGACTGTTTTCATGTCATAAGTATATGTCCAATTTTCGTTCCACACCGGCTTACATACTTCAACAAAAGAACAATGACGATGGAAGAAACAATCGCAGTGCTTAACGATTCTGACTGGAAAATACTCTACCTTTTTTTGAAAGACATTTATAAGTATAGAACGTTATTAATAAATGAATTCGAGTAAAAACATTTTATATTAATAAATTAAAAACAAAATATGTATATATGTAACTTTGTAAAAAATCTGTATAAATTAAACTTATGCCAACCGAGCTGACGGCAAAGCCATAGCTTTTAAATTCATTATATAAAACGATGTATCTGAAGAAAAAAAAACAAGCAAAAAATGAATTACTTACTTACTTACTTATTTTGTACATACTAACTTACTATCAACCTGGTGGTTTTTAGAGTACCTTATAATTAAAATAATGTAGTTTGTATTTTCATTTTGTAAATAAAAGCATTTTCTGTAGTCTGTAAGATTATATATTCATTTGTATACTCTGATTGATGAAATAAATAAATAAATAAATAAAAAAAAAACAGTGAAAAAAAATAAGGTTTTTTTCTTTGAAAGTGGTCGGACACGTGGTTATTCCCTAGAAAACTTTGTCCGACCAGTGAATTCGTAAAGAGGACAGTCTAACCTTTTATTTGATACCAATTTTACCAAGATCCGCGATGATTTTTTTTTCCATAAAAAAATAGTTTTTTGAACTGGTCGGACAAGCATTTATTCCCGGATTTTTTCTGTCCAACCAATTGTTTTAAAATCTACAAGCAATTCTCTTCATATAGGTTTTTAAATCATTCACAGCCCCTAAAGTTTAACATGTAACCAAAAATCGGTACCGGAAGTGGCCATATTCTGGCCAAAGTTTCCTAAAAAGGTTTGTCCGACCAGCAGTTTTGTGAATGTTTTCAAAAAAACTATCGATTGGGAACGATAATTTTGAGAGCCGCGATGAGCTAGGTAGTCTGACGGTCGCCTCCCGGACTAACAAGACCCAACTTAAATTGTAAATTAATTCTTGACCAGTGTCAACTCTTTCAACTCATCCCCCCCTTGTATGACCAACGAATTGTTGGCATACGAATCGGTGCATGGGGAAAAAAGAAAGAAACCGACTGAACACTAACAAGCTTGTGTGTGTTAATAAAAATGCTAGTCGCTGTTGCAATTGATAAACAACGAAACCTGCATTGGGATAGAGCTAACAGCTAACCATGTGGCTTCAGTGGCACGGTGTGTAGTGCATCAGCCTCTGAATCGCAAGGTTCATGGTTCGCTTCCATATGACGGCAAAGAGTTTTTCAATTAATACGAGCATAACCAGACTAAGCACCACTAAAGGAGTCTGATGATCGAGGTGGCTCTCGTGAAATAGCTATAACTCCAGCCTATAAACTTGGTGGTAACACACACAAGTTGTTGTTGTTCATTCAAAATTATTCAATATAAATTGATGTATAATGCGCAGCATGCACTGCACTTGAATGTGAATTTCCATTTACACACAAGACCCAACTTAAAATTGTAAATTAATTCTTGACCAGTGTCAACTCTTTCAACTCATCCCCCCCCTTGTATGACCAACGAATTGTTGGCATACGAATCGGTGCATGGGGAAAAAAGAAAGAAACCGACTGAACAATAACAAGCTTGTGTGTGTTAATAAAAATGCTAGTCGCTGTTGCAATTGATAAACAACGAAACCTGCATTGGGATAGAGCTAACAGCTAACCATGTGGCTTCAGTGGCACGGTGTGTAGTGCATCGGCCTCTGAATCGCAAGGTTCATGGTTCGCTTCCATATGACGGCAAAGAGTTTTTCAATTAATACGAGCATAACCAGACTAAGCACCACTAAAGGAGTCTGATGATCGAGGTGGCTCTCGTGAAATAGCTATAACTCCTGCCTATAAACTTGGTGGTAACACACACAAGTTGTTGTTGTTCATTCAAAATTATTAAAAATTTATTATTGTTCAAGAAATCAGGCGGAGTTCTTGTTTTTTTTTTACTAGAACAAATTTTAAAATTCTAGGCCATAAAGAACATAAGAACATGAGAACAAGTAGGTACACGCGAAGGAATCTTTGTATTTTATTTTATCTCCTCTGGTGAATACCGACATTACTTTTGAAATTGTTTCTACTTCCGTCTCGATTGAGTTCTTATGTTAGCTTTCCCCCCACTCCAAAAAGCTTCGCTAAGACTTATGAAGCTTCAATCATTTCGGATATATCTTCAAAAATCGTTGCATTGTTTCATGAATTCCCGGAACATTTTTCATACAATAGCTGCGTTTTTTTGTATGTCCATATGGAGTTTGGCGAAAAAAACGACATCGGGACATTTCAACATTTGCCTTGGTCTGCCATTTTGTTCTGAACTATTTTACCAACAAACATTTGACATTTCTATACAAATTATCGATAACACTACAACAATGGTAGTCTGGCAATACCGTTTTATCGGGACAAAAGTTAACTCCAGTTAATTATCTGGACTTAGCTAACTCTATATGGACATAGTTGTTGTTGTATTTAACATGTAAATTGTTTTGCTTTGTTGTCGTTTTTTTCACACAATTTTATTTGGACATGCAAAAAAACACAGCTAATATTCCTCTGTTTTGTTTCATAAACGCTAATCCAGTTTGCGGGAAGAATGGCAGAAGGAACACCATAATTAAGAGCACTGACCGCACCATATCCATATACGTGGTCACTGACCATACAATAATTCAACCCGCCTTCTATTATCTCGTAGAACATTGATAACTCTGTTCCAAATTGTCTCTGGGGGAACAGAAATTATATAGACTTTTTATCAGAGGCCAAGTGCATTAAATTAAAAATAAATTTACAACAGACAAAATGATTCACGTCATTGAATCTGCGTTATCTTACTAATGCATTTTTTGCACTTTCAATTTCCATTGATACATCTTTTGTTGGTACACAGTGGGTGAAATTACGTGGTGAAATGTGACAAAAATCGCAAAAACTAAATGAAGAATATGATGTTTTAAAGGTTGTGACTATATAGGACAAACCAAAAGTGTCACTGTGTTACAGTAGTGCTTCAGAGTGCAAAGGTATATCTTCAGCTTTAAGTTTGACAATTAATAAAAGTTTTCCCGAAAATATCTCTCTACTCTCACGTTTAAAGCATATACTCTTCTCTCCTGATCTAACTTTTTGTTACTGAGCAACATTTTTCATTGCCTACATTTTTGTCCCAGAAAGTCCGAACATTATGAAAATGAACATTAGGTACTGAAAACTGTTTTTAACTAAAGCATCAAGACAAACACTTACATGGTAAATTAAAGGAAGCATGGCCTTTCTCTCAGTGGATATTTATATGTATATTTAAATTATACCATTCATAATATCTATGTTAAGGGAAATTTTAAAGGCTTGGCACTTGGTGTTTATAGATAAAAATCAGCAATTGTGTTAAACTTCACGCTTTTAACTCCATTAATTGAAATAGTACTAATTTTGTATCTATTTTATCCCACTATTCAATACAACAACGATGATTATACTCTCTCCAACAATGATTTAAGATAACGTTGTCCTATTTAAGCCCAATACTCGATTATTGACAGTGTCAGTTGCATCTTAGCTGTCTCTTGAAAAGAAAGTTTTTTACACAAAAAATACAATCATCATAATGTTATTTGTAAAAATTATTGGAATTCTATTTTTGTGTTCTTTGGCAGGTAATCGATTATTTGGTGTCTATTAATAGTTTTCATTTACTGATTTGCTTTATTCCTTTGTTCTTATCTACCACAGCCTCCGATGTGATAACCTTCAAACCGTTTCTTAAAAGTCGCTATAGTCTAAGGGAACGACGTACTAAGAGTACAACAAGAGCTCCACTTATCAAGTCTAACGATACAAACTTGAGCACAGAAGCTGAAATTCAAAGTTTTTCGACTATAGCACCAACTCAGCTTTTAGAAACAACTAAAGCATTCACTGAAAAACAGTTGAAAGATTCTTACGATCAAACTACTGCAGTTAATGTTATTCCTACAACACCGGTCACAACAACAACAACAGCAACAACAACAACAGCAGCAGCAGATTTGGTCACCCCAGCTGTTGATAAAATAAGTACTACATCAGCAAGAGAAATTTCAAATTCAGAAAATGAAGTTACCGATAAAATTTTGGTTGCTGATACAACGACAACAAAGAAAATAGAGACAACAACACAAACGGAATGGTTATACGATTACTATGATGAAAGTCCAAGAAAAGAAACAAGTATCTAGTTTTCGAAGTGTTGGAAAACTCCTAAGATAAGAACAATGTCTGTATACATACCAAATATGTATTAAAAAACGATCTTAACAATTAAGAAATTTCATTATTTATATTTTATATTTATTATAAAAAATATACACTAAAACAAATCCACGAGAAGAAAATTTCTTTTCACAATATTTTAGTTAAATTGTAGTTAATTAACCCAATGGAAGATGATGGAACATTGAAATTATTAATCCAGCTCATGACTTTTACAAGACAAAGTGTTGTTTTCACTGTCATTTGGAGTCAAATTATTTGCTCTGTAAAGCAAATCGCCTTCGTGAAAAAATCGAGGCCTTAAAAAAACTTGAAATTACGATGATAGAGAAGTCTAGGTAAGTGGTTTTCATTAATCACATCTGCACATTTGCAATTTAATTTTATTCGGCTTTTATTAAAATAACACACTGTGGCGTATGAGCTATATTACTCAAAAACTATAAGAAATTTCAACTTTTCCATTCATTCTTTTCGACTACAAATTCATCTTAAGTTAGGCTCAAGGGTATACTGATGAGCTCTCTATCAGAGCGGGTATAACGCTGAAATTGTTTATTGTTTATCTGTCTATCAGCTTTAAAGCTCTATTCTGGATTCTATCCAATTCAATGATGTTTCGGATGCGCCAGACCTGATTTGAAAAATATACTCTAGCTTTGGTCGTATGAATCCCTATAAATAGTAGCCAGAGAGAAGTTCTTAAACATCGTCTCAGAAAATCTAGGTCGGGAATAATAAGCTCTTTTTCATTGGGAAGTTAGTTTCACTAAACAATAATGAATTGACTTCAACAATTGGTGAAAAATTGTATAGAAAAAGGTTTGGAAATTAGTGTAACGTCTTCGCCATCCGGCTTCTTCTTATTAATGTATCGTTCCGATCACATTTCATCGGTTTGGGTACCCTAGCCTCAAATCCAAAAGCCTCAAACCAAAATCCACAAACCAAAATCCACAAATCAAAATCCACGAACCAAAATTCACAAAACCAAAATCCTTAAAATCAAAATCTACAAAACTAGAAAAAGATTAGAGTGTACATAGTGAAAATATTGCAGGCGATGAATTTTAGGAACTCAACTTTCCCGATTTTTGATCGCTTTCATATTGTCTTTTTGTTTAATTTAGAATTTTTGTTCGTCATTATTATTTGTTTGTTTTAAGTACATTACTTGAGCTATTTTTTCTATGGTAGAAGTAACAACAATCATCTCTTTGAAGAGGATCCAATTAAAGAATAAAGCCCGGAGTATTTTTTTCCAACGATGACCTTGATGTGACGGCCGGCGGCGGTGGGGCCCCGCCCAGGGCTCAATAGGAGAGAGTTGCTCAAAAGACTGGCAGCAACCAATCAAAATTCTGGATCGTATTCCAACGTATGCCATAAGTAAGCATAGGGAATTTTACGAATCTGTCAATTTCAGGAGGGACAGCTTTCATTATGGCGAAAGTGTCAAATTCCAAAGTGCAAAGCGAAAAAATACAATTCCACAGCCAATTTCGATCAAATTCGCCACAGTGCCGATTTTGACGTTTGTAAATGAAGAGAGAGTGATATAATGCTATCTGTTAAACAGCTCTATTGGAGATTTGGTTTTGTGGATTTTGGATTTGTAGATTTTGGATTTGTGGATTTGGAATCGGGGATTTTGATTCGTGGATTTTGTGAATGGGGATTTCAAATTTGTGGATTTTAAAAGTGTGGGGATTTTGAATTTGTGGATTTTGTTTTTGGAGCTTATGTCGGTATCCCATTTCATCGCCTTCTTCGATCTTATAACAATGTCTCGATTCTACTTTGATGTCTCTTATGGGGTAGTACTGACTTCGGGAAAACTTGGTGTGGAGACTTCGTATCTTACAATCTTGTACAATCTTGTGTTTTTCACGTCCTCAAATTGTCTTCAGGTAGAATTCAATAATTCTTTGGTTCGTTGTCGTTTTATGGTACATCTGATATCATCTGGGAATTGGAGAAAATCGTCTTAAAGGGTCTTCTTGTTATTTTCCATTGTTAAATTATCGGCTGCTTGAAAGGTCATTGTGTACATCCTTCATCATTATATTATGATTCTGCGAAGGAATCTTCGTTTGACCCCTTCACTTTATCAACATCGTCTAACGGATTCATCGTCAGTCATGGATTCATCTTAGAAGAGTCAGAGTTACCCCAAGGCTTCATATTGCCTGCACTGGATGTTGTATTTTGAGGTCCATCGAGAGTACCAACCTTTTGTACTTCATACCACCTTCATTTGGTGAGACTTTCGTGACAAGGACCTAGAAATTTACGAGAAATTTTTTGATAAGTACCAAATTGGGTTTTTTTTAATAGCAAATACTAGCTTGGATGTATTTAGTAGCTAATTTGCGTCTTTTAATTAAATGCTTTACGATTTTCATCTTGTTTAGCAATTTCACGTGCTTCTTGGAAAGCTTGTCAAATTTCTTCGTTTACAGCTTCAGTAAGGTCAATGTTTTCATTATTTTTATTATTATTTTCCCAAATAATAATATTCGAACGAAGTCCTTTTAATATTTCTGTGCCTCGTTGAATTAAGGCACTCTTGTAGTTGGTTTGTATACCTAAACCACATAGGTGTTTCATCCGGATACAATCATTCGGTTGACCCTCTCTCCTCGGCCATATGCTCTGGGTACATCTGTAGTGATCAAAGAAATCTGAACTTTTTGTTGCTTACAGTAATCGTGGAGAGCGTTAGATGTAAATACAACACCCCTGTCTAAAATTATTCCACTTGGGTTCCCAAAAACGGTTCTTTGCAATTCTAGTTTTTCGAGAACCCCAGATGCTTCAGATCCTTCTCTCAACTTCACTGCGTATAAACCAGACACATTTTGTAAACGCGTCAACTAAAAAAGTAAGACTATAGCTTGCTTGCAATTGAAAGCGAACCTACGTGGTACGTGTCTCCTCTTTGGAGACCTTGTTTGCCGCTCTTTCGTTCGCTGACTATTGAAGGGATGCAATTTCGTCGAGATGCATGTTGCTTTTGCTTAAGGTTTGGAATGAAGTATAGTCACGTTCTATCACTTCTGCCATCTTGTGGTTACCAAAAATGAACATCAGCGTGGACTGCCTTGATGATGTCGTCCTGCATTTGCTTTGATATGCAAAGAAGTTTGTTACCATTTGTTTTTGTTTTTGTAAACAATATCCTGCTCGACAAGAAAGTCATCATGTGGTCCATTCTTCAAAACACTTTTTTCAGCTAAAAGGTATTCATCTTTATCTTGAGCACTTCTCAGTCTCGCCAGAAATTCCAGGTTTACAACCATGAAAATAGCATTTCGGCATAATGCGTCTGCGTGCTTCAAGCTGGTTCTGAAACTCTTGTAAGGTCAATGCCCATCCTGCAACCCTTATTGAAGATATCTCTTTCCTTTTAATGGTACTATGCAGTCAGTTACGATCTTAAAATGTCTTCATTTATTTAGCAAATACGCTCTGAATTTTTTAACGCCTTAACTATCGCAACACTTCGAATTCGTAGCTACAATAGTTCTCTTACGACTTGCTTGTTTTTTTGATTTAGTAGTATATGCGATAAAATTTTCCATGATTGGCCTTTTGAAGCAAAACGCTCTATATCCAAATTTACAGGCAGCCGTCTTATACTGTGATAGTTTTATGAAACCAAATTCGATTTCGTATCCTAAAAGTACCACCTTTACGCAGGAATTGACATTTTTTCCATTTAATCTTAAGACCTCAAAGGAAAGCTAGGCTAAGTACCTTCTGTAAATTCTGGATTGCTTTATCATATGCTTTAGAAAGAACTATGACATCATCCATTTACAAAAGGACAATGCCTTCCGATATCAACGGTCTAAAATCTTGGGTGATGTGTTTTTGAAAAACAACAGGTGACGTACTGAGGCCAAAAGCACTTTATTAAACTCGTATTGCCCGCTGTGAGTTACAAAGGAAGTGTACATTTGACTTTTTTCCGAATCATCTGCATATAGCCCAGGAATATTAGACAACAAAATGGCCAAACTTCGAAAAAATGGCGACAAAGCTGATTTTTTGTGGAGTGGCTTATTATGACGTCTTAAGCATTTCCCGAAAAGTACCCTAAATTTGGCTCGGGGCTAAATTTTTTAGGGGGGGGGGGGGTGAAAGGGGTTGAAGTTCAGTTTTTTGGGAATTGCTCCTAAACTATCGGTTTTATTGAAAAAATGTGAAGATAAAAATTAAAGCTGATGTTATTCTACACAAAAAATTTTAACATACTTTTTTTTGTAGAACCAATAGTTTCAGAGAAAAACGTTCAAGAACTTCATGGTGCAGTGACTTTAGCCCAAAAATTTTATAAAATTTTTGCTTATCGCTGGGCAAATTTTGTTTTGTGATTTATGTTTAAGTACAAGTCCTTATTGTAAAATCAAGTTTTTGGGGTGGTAGGGGAAAGAGAATGGCCGCCATCTAGAAAACAAGGTTGATTTTGTTTTTGTTTAATAACTCATTGAAATTGCGTTTTTCAAAAAAATGACCAAAGAACAGATTTTAGACAGTTAAATTATCTAAAAAATGAGCCATTAAACAGCTTTGTATGTTTATTAATCTCAAAGTTACAGCGGATCAAAAGTCACCTATGCCTCATATATGGTGGGGATGAAATGACGTTTTTTAAGGTTTTTCGCTTATTTGTAAATTTTTTTGATGATGTCTAAAATATATTTTGCACTGCTCTTGATTGTCTGTAAAATGAGTCTTCTATTCTGACCAAAAAAATTCACAAATAAGCGAAAAGCCTCAAAAAACGTCATTTCATCCCCACCATATATGAGGCATAGGTGACTTTTGATCCGCTGTAACTTTGAGATTAATAAACATACAGAGCTGTTTAATAGCTCATTTTTTAGATAATGTAATTGTCTAAAATCTGTCTTTTCGTCATTTTTTTGAAAAACGCAGTTTCAACGAGTTATTAAACAAAAACAAAATCAACCTTTTTTTCAAGATGGCGGCCATTCTCTTTCCCCTACCACCCCAAAAACTTGATTTTACAATAAGGAGTAGTACTTAAACATAAATCACAAAACAAAATTTGCCCAGCGATAAGCAAATATTTTATAAATTTTTTGGACTAAACTCACTGCACCATGAAGTTCTTGTACGTTTTTCTCTGAAACTATTGGTTCTACAAAAAAAAGTATGTTAAAATCTTTTGTGTAGAATAACATCAGCTTTAATTTTTACCTTCACATTTTTTCAATAAAACCGATAGTTTAGGAGCAATTCCTAAAAAACTTAATTTCAACCACTTTCACCCCCCCTAAAAAATTTAGCCCCGAGCCAAATTTAGGGTACTTTTCAGGAAATGCTAAAGACGTCATAATAAGCCACTTCACCAAAAATCAGCTTTGTCGCAATTTTTTCGAAGTGAAAGTCTAATTTTCCTGGGCTAATAGAAATATGGACTAGCGAACTCCTAACTATTCCTGCCTGCAGCAATTCTGTAATCTGGTCATCTATTATTCTTTTTTTCTAGAAGAGCCAATCGTCTGGGGTTTGAATACATAGGCGTTTCGTCTTTAGAAGATTTTGTACGCAACGCTTAGGAGACTTACTCCTCTGTAGTTGGAACAGGTCAGAGCATCTCATTTTTTGTGGATGAGGCATTATATACCAAGTATCCACTTATCAGGAATTTTCCTCTGACTAAATTCTTTAGATGATTTGGTGATGCCCATTTCTAAGTCATCTCCGGCTACTTTGATTAGAGTTTCTTTCTTAGCATTAACTATGAATCTACCATGTTCCCGTTCTCAACTCAACAGGCTTCCGTTCTGGCCTTGTAGCCTTCGGTAGATCATTTCACCCTTTGGTAGAACTTACGAACATCACCTCTTCGGGTACAATCATCAATAGACTCGACCTCTCGCTTCTCGTGTTCTCTTTTTTTTTTGAGAAGTTGTTTCTATCCCTGCTCCCATGCTTTCTCTCTCAGCAGTTCCTGTTCTCATCCAGGGATGAGAATGCTGAGCCCATAAAGTGAAACAAATTGTCCAAAAAAATGAAGTAGATTTGTAAAATATGAAGCAGATAATGAAAAAAACTATATACATAGGTGTACACCAAAAAAATATTTAAATTGTATGTAATTGGGTGGAGAACCAGGGCCTAGTGACTTACAACTCTCAACCATTCCTGTGTGCAAGTTTTGTTGGCAGGAATGGAGGGGACCTACAGTTTTTTGCCGAGTCCGAACGGCTAAATGAGAAGCACTTTTTCATGACAAGTTTACTCTTGGAGGATTTGTGAGTTCCTCGCAAGAGGCAGTCAGTACCTCGAATAAAACATTTCTGTTTTTAGGTGGCACGGCTGGGAATCGAACCCACACCTTTGGCATGACAGTCCTACGCACTAACCACCATGCCACGAGGTACTACGAAAAACATTTTATATAATATTCAGAACGGAAACATTTTATTAACTAGTGTTTCGTTTAACAATAGGATTTTTCGATGTTCCCTCTGCCCCAAGGCAAACTGGGGAAAGTCATTCAAATGTCAAAAAACTGTTGTCTGCTCGGGTTTTGATTTCACATTGGACAATTCAGTGCTACATTTGTATGATAAAAATGTTAATTTGCTTAGGTAAAATTTTGTGCAGCTTCAAAACCTTCATGCAAGCACTGAATTTCTGTCTTGCCTTGGAATTTTGTTTCTTAGTATATGAATTAATAAATAGTAACAAAATTGTCCACAAAACATTTCATATTTACCCCGTACACACAGTGAACACAGTGCAAATAAACTGGGTTAAAAAGGTGTCACATAAAACGCCTGAGTCCGAGTTCGGGGCCGGCATCGGACAAACCGAAAGAATAAGCTTCACAAATTCATGTTTATTTTTATTTATTTTATAGAAATGCATAGGAACTTTTTGTTTTAAATTCAATAAAATTCTCCTCTTCAGGATGGTATTAACACATAAGTTAAACGAAGTAGAAATAAGTTGCTACGTAGCAGATGTATTAAAATAAATTAATGAAGTAGATCTACTACATATGAAGTAAATACTCATCTCTGTTCTCATCTGCAGAATTACTTCTACTACTACTACTTACTCTTCATCGAACCAGGAGTTTTGTTGTGGTCGCCTAGTGAAAATCATCACATACATAAATGGTGAAATTTATGATGGCTCACTGGTACTCTGTACTTGACGCTAGTGGGTAGTGGCAGACTTGCTGATAGATTAATAGAGACGTGGTTGCCAAAACTTCCAGATTTCTCTTGCAATTAAAACTTTTTGACATCAAATCTTCTCACAGCATGTCGCGTCGTGGATATCCAAAAACGTGCTTGAGATACTTGAATTAGTGGTCCGAGTCCACAGTACACATATTAAAGGTAATATCATTAGAGTTTTGATTTTTGTTTCTTCTGCGCATATATCAAATTTTTTGTCAAATGTCAGTATTTGTTGTTGTTTTTACGTGTATTTTAGTCATCACGCTCCCAGCAATTTTTATTTCTGACGATTTCAATTTTAATTTAAGTTGGGTCTTGTGTGTAAATGGAAATTCACACACAAGTGCAGTGCATGCTGCGCATTATACATCAATTTATATTGAATAATTTTGAATGAACAACAACAACAACAGCCTCTGAATCGCAAGGTTCATGGTTCGCTCCCATATGACGGCAAATAGTTTTTCAATTAATACGACTAAGCACCACTAAAGGAGTCTGATGATCGAGGTGGCTCTCGTGAAATAGCTATAACTCCAGCCTATAATAAACTTGGTGGTAACACACACAAGTTGTTGTTGTTCATTCAAAATTATTCGATTTAAATTTTAATTTGTTGTTGTTTTTACGTGTGTTTTCTTCCTCAAGCTCACAGCCATTTTTTATTTTTGACTGATAGGATAGCCTGCGCAGTATAATACCTAAGATTTGTGTACTGTGGTGGTGGTCCGAGTCTATGTTTGCCCCTCGGAACGTTAGGACATCCAAAATTCAGGAAGCTTGTCTGGCGTCTATCGCATTGCGATTAATAGCTTGACGGTTCTTTGATTACAAGACTGCCAAGTCCCTTTGGCCTTTGTGTTTATCAAGGAGTGGGAAACGAGGAGCTCAAGTGTCACAAAAAAAAGAGTTTGTTTTTACGGAGGAATATGAAAAATCCATAATCCTACTACAGATGCAAGTGCCTCATAGAATTAATAACAATTTTGGGAAAGTGGGTGGATGCCACGCCCCTTGAACGCAAAATCCAAAATTTTTCGATCTTTCCTTTGTATGCACCACAAAGGTTCCCGTTTTGCTTAATTTAAAAGTTGTGCGGTATCGGGAAGTGCTCTATAATTTTAATAGTCTGTCAGTGAGTTAGTCAGTAATGGTTCTAACGGTATTTGAAGTGCTGTATATCACGAATCACTAAATCTAAGCAGTTATTTGCTGTTCATTTGGTGAGACGCCTGCGTTTGATTTTTTCATTTCATTATTTTTCGTTTTCAAGCTTCTACGAAGTTTTGAAGTTCTCATGTGCGAGATATAAATTTGAGACTATGAAAAACAGCAGATTTTGTTATTTAAGGTTTTGGTTTGCGGCATTTCGTACCGCTCCCATGAGTGATTCAAAACACATTAATTAAAATTAAAAATATTTTAAATTCTTTAATTAAAGTTAGACATAGACATAAAGCACAAGTGTTGGTTGGTAAACATAAAATAATTAAATATAGGAATAAGTTAATCGATTTATCGAACATATAAATGACACAACAAACATAGTCTGTCCACCAAACCGGTAGGGATGATGATTGTGAACTTCAAACTTATTTTATAGATTTTATACAATAATACATTTTGGATAAAACTTATGGTTTTAAATTAATATCTAAATTTATAGGTTTCAAGCCTTATTCGTTGAATTGGCTCCAGATGGTATTGGTGGTGGAGGGACATCTGGAACTTCAGCATTTTTATTTGGTGAACCATTTTTTATACTTTCCAAAGGAACTGATGGGGTCGTTGCTTCTGGAGGCGCAGGCGTAGTTGATGGTTCTGGCTGGGTGCTTGGTTTTGGGTTAATTATTGGTGCTTTACTGGGCGTTGGAGTTGGGGGTGCTGGTGTTGTTCTGAAAGGAGAAATGCCAAAGCTTCTGCTTGGAAAATAATCGTATGGAGGCAGAAAGTGGTCTTGGAAGCGATTGTAAGGTTCATAGACCACAGGGAAATTCTGGTATGGGTAAGGTGAGAAGTTCAATGGTAATGGTTGACGATTTCTCTGTGGGTAGGGTTGCAATGGAACTAGGCTTGGCGGCAAGCCGAATTCATTGAGTGGAATCGGAAGTTTTTCGCTTGGTTGAACTTGTGGGTACTTAGATTCTTGGATTGGAATTTGAGCTGATTCTAGTGCTGGTGCTGATGGTGGAGGTATGACTTCATTTTGACTTTGAGGTTCTAGCTCTGATGGCCCAGATGGTGGACCGGATGGTGGAAGCGATGGTGAGGGCCCAGATGGTGGGAGTGATGGTGCTGGACCAGATGGTGGTAGTTCATGTTCTTCAGGTAATGGATATTCCTGTGGGAATTGTGGATGTGGAGGCTGGTAACGTGGAGCTGGTATACCTTGTTGCTGGAATGGATATGGTAGCTGTAAAGAAAAAATGTCAAGTTTTATTCTGGTGATTACTATTCTTTTTTCGTGATTTCTTACCTGACTTCTCGGTGATAATCCTGGTACTAAAGGTGGCGGAAACCTTAACAGAGAGTTACTATAAAGCCCGTAAGGATTATAAGGACCAAATGGGTAACTGGCAATTCCTGTTTCCTGAATAGTTGGTTGAATCACAGGAAATGCTCTGCTCGAAGTAAGATTTTCATCGGTGGTAATTAGGGCATTGTATACTTTTGGTGTTCGTCTCAGGGCAGCTCCACAGCTTGAGTAACAATTAACAACAATAAACAAAGCAACCAATATCTAAAAGTGGAAAAAGAATTTTAATCAGTAAAACTTTAGAATAAAATAAGGAAATTGTTTGTTATGTTGAGTTGTTGTGTAAGAAAATCAAATTAAATAATAGGACTCAAATTAAGGGCTCGTCTGGCAACTCTTTACCACCTCCAAAAACGTCTGGCACTTTTCTTTTTATTTTTTATTTTTATTTTATTATTTATTTTTATATTATTATTTTATTTTTATGTAATGAAAATGACTATGAGTCGTGCAGGAAATAAACAAACTGTAAGCTAGTTAAGGTAGAGTGGATTTGCTTAAGTCTCTGGCATCCAGAGTGTCAAAATGGTATAAAAAGCCTAAACTCCAAGTTTTCTAGGATCTGAACTTAATTCTTTTATCATCAAAAGCTCATTTAAAATTGTTCATCCAACCAAACAATGCCAAATTTTTTTTTAAATGAAATTTGTTAGTACTTACCTATGCGGGTTTATTGTGGTCAAACGACATTCTGACCAGCTTAGTTGGCTTATTTGCTGCACGACTTATTGTTAGTCATGGCATTTGAATATTAATCATGCGTAAAGGTTGTCTTTTGTAATGTACCTATACCACACAAAAAAGGGAGAGGAAAGGGGTTTGCCCACATATGCCGGTCGACATAGTTGAAATGCAGGAACTATTTATGCATAGCTAAACGTAGACATGCAATAGCTCACTCAAACTGATCTAAGTGCCAAATGGAAAGTGACAGGCTGTAAGTCAGCCAAAGTGTTCTTTCTTGATTGTTCTTTCAGATATTCTAATGCAGTAATGTGACTTAAGTGGCACTTATATGGTCATGAAGTAACTTGGTCGAAAATAACTTTGGGAAATATTTGAATTTTTATGACTTCTTATAGGTATACCTACCCACAATTGTTATTGTGTTAATGAAACTGGTGTGCCTTAACGACTTGTAATTGTTGTACATTCAATTTAATTTAGTACAAGGTTAGAATGTCTATATAAAAGACACAAAGCAGAACATTTTGCTGGGAGCATTGAAGCCGCGGCTAAGGCATGGCGTGAATGGTATTAAAAATATATTTACATTATATTATTGCTTATCTTATTCTGATCATAGAAGAAGTACTTACACACGTAAATTGGCTATAAAAATAAAAATAAAGAATTAAATACAAAATAGAATGTCATAATGTAAATCAGCGGAAATTAATTTTAAGGTGCAAAGTTTATGACATTAAGTTTAAACAATAATATCGTTGAAATGACCATTTCCTATGAGTTGATGTCCATTTACAAAACATCTGGGTCTTAATTGGTGAGTTCTGCTTCAACTAATTTTCTATCTGTCAACAGCATAAATGTCAATTGTCAAAGCACAATGACATTTGACGCCATTTTTGTTCACTTGATAACAAATAATAACTACTAGGTACTACCTACTACTGTTTTGAGCACGGAGAGGTAAAAATCATTCTAAAGGTAATTTTTGATGCTGAATTCAAATTTTGTATGCATTTTCTGCTACTAGCTGGGGTTTTCAATATAGTCTCGATGTTTTAAGATTATCAACAAAATTAGCAACGATTCCTGAAAGTTCTGATCTTCTTCTGCAAAAGTTAAAACCTTCTACTCCGAGATATCCTTAGCTATTTATGTAGTTCTTAGTCCCTTCATTTGATCCTAAAAATTCAAAAATCCATCTGTTCTGTCGTTAACACAGGGCAACGGGGACCGGACACACAAAGCTGAGGTTGCTCCAACCATTGGTTTCAAACGAGCTGGTGCATACTCTTAACCAATTCATCGGCTTCCATTTTGAACAGACTTTATAGTTTAGATAAAGCTTCACTTCATTGAGATCAGTTGGACAGAATTGTTGACAATCTACCCCGTAAGGGAGTTCGATTCATATCACTAACAATGGAGAAGCAACAACGATACAGGATAACGTTGAAGCCTTCGTTTTAAGAGAACTTCACGCCCAGCCCAGCAAAATTGATGCATTAATTCAGAAGACACTGATGCGCAACTTTTATAGAGCAATGTTAAGCAAAACCAATCCTGCAACCGATCCTGTCGACAGCACAAACTTGAGCGAAGATAGCTGATATTATTGGCAACTCCAAACCAGAGAAGTCAGCTGGACTGGATGGGGTATCCAACTTTGTTCTAAAAAGGCTTCTACAAATAGTGATGGTGTTTTAAGCCATCATCTTCAACAACAGTAGCACCTCGTGGCAATGGATAGTTCGTTGGACTGTTATGCATGCCAAAGGCCTGAGTTTGATTCGCAGCAGCTACCACCTAAACAATGAATGTTTTTTCCGAGGTACTGCCTTTTGCAAGGAACTGACAACTCCTCCAAGAGTATCTATTGTCATGAATAAGTGCTTCTCATCTTGCCATTCGAACTCGGCAAAAAACTCTAGGTCCCTTATTGCATTCCTGCCAACAACATACGCACACAGGAATGGTTGAGAGTTGTTAGTAACTAGGCTCTGGTTCTCCACGAACTGTTGCGCCACAAACTCAATTTATCAACAACAGTTACTTTCCCGAGAAGTAGGAAACTGAAAAAATCTTGCTGATTCTCAAGAAAAGTCCAAAGAACATGGTCACTAACTACAGTTCGATATCCCTTTTTCAACAATCTAAGTAACCTCTTGGAAGAGCTGATACTCAGGAAACTCAAAAAGTTCTGCAGCGAAAGCAACATTACTCTAGACCAGCAGTTTGGTTTCCGGGAAAAGAATTCTACCCTGCATCCATTCCTGAATTTTCATCATCACATCACCACAGCTTCAAACAACAATCAAGTTACGTTAACAGTGTATGGATTAAAGCACTTAACCATAAAATTCACATACACTAGGCTTTCTTTCAGCATTAATAAAAATGATATTCTTTTTTCCTTCTTCCAGCTTTCAGGAACTTTTTCGTGCAACTGGAGAACTGCAAGTCTACAATGAAGAGCATCAGAGCTGGAGTTGCCCACGGGTCGCAACTGCCAACTTGGACCATTTCTCTACATGATCATGACCTCTGCTGGCCCACCGATTTCAAGCAAATGCGAGAACTTTCTCTTCGCTGATGACTCTCTCAAATATTACTTATCATCATCTCCATTTGGCAGCTGTCTGAGAAAACGAGACTGCAAAACTCTTCTACCTCTTCCTAAGTAAGGTATCTGGATCAATTCATCCAAATTAGAGCTTGTCTGCTTCAGATGTACAGGGGGCAAACGTGGTTAATCAGCTGGAAGTGGCAGAAGTATCACCCTGGCATTCACAGACGGATCCAGATTACCAGCTAAGTGCAGCGTCAAGTTGCTTAGCATCAACTTCAACTAGCCGCTGAGATTCTACTCACATTCACTGGCTGTCCTCAAAAATTCCATCTTTGCGTTCAACAGTATCTTCTTTCACTGAGGAAGAAGAGAACTGGGCTAATCAAACGTTTTAATTTATAAGCAACTCCGGAGACCAGTCATCAGATACACCTTCCCAGTTTGGTTCTGGTCGAGAGGTTAAGTAAGGTTAGGTTGAAGTGGCTGTCAGTCAGGAAAGCTGACACACTTAGACCATAAGTAGGTTCATTGTGATACCACGTGAATCATGGGGAAACCCTTTTTCATACTCGGTGAACCGTTTGGAGCTTCTTATGAAGCGAAACAGACTACCATTATGGTTTTGAAGAAAATTAAGAGTAATGTTCTTCTGTTTTAGTGGAGCGAATGACTTAAGTTCAAATAAAAAAGTTTAAGTGAGCTCTACTCCATACATTGCGTTTCGCCCAGGTAATATAGTTGGGCTCATCAGTTAGAAGAAGGGTACGATAGTCATCTAACTGATGAGCCCAATTATCGTTTATGGCTGAAACCCAATTTATGGAGTAGAACTCACTTAAACTTCTTTATTGTAACAGACTACCTATGTACGTCTATATGTACATTTATTAAATCATTATGATCATTGAAGTAGAAATATCTAAGATGGAGTCTTCGTCTATGAGTTAGAGCAAGACAAGTCCATAGAAGATGAGGAATCAATTCTACCTCTTCCTCGACGCGTTACGTGTTTGCCTATAAGACAGTGTCCAGTTATGACAACTATCATGGAGCAAATGTGCAATCTGTCTAGAGATATCAAACACTTTATCGCTTTAAATCCATTACTGACCAGATTTGTTTTGTTGCCAAATAGGTAAGTGGTGATATTGTTCCATCTAAAATTTGTTCTCTGTGTCTAAAGCATCTACTGTGGCTGAGAATCCTGTGAAAGGTGAAAGTCTGAAAACCTTTCAAAGCAAGTCTGTATGGTGAAAATCCAGACGCTGCCGCATGCCAAGACTACTTTTACTCCCAATAAAGGGCCTCGGTGCAAGCCAGCAAACTGGAGTCTGCGTGGTGGTCCAGGGGCCTCCAGGACTGTGACGGCTACCTTTTCAGAAGGTCGATGCCAGTCAATTGATTGTCCAAAGCCGACCTAGGAAAAAGATACATCCAAACAAGCAGAAAAAGGTAGGGGATCTGAATCCTGATCTCATAGAGCCAGAAAACGCCAAAAGTGGCCTATCCGTATAGGTATGGCAAGGGGGACACAAAGCTGCTTAGTTAGGGACTGGAAGAGTTTGAACTGGGCTTAAATGCTTCTTGCTAAGACAGACACTAAAAACAAAATAGTCGATTCCGAGGGCAGCGACAGTTAACAAAATGGCAAATACATAGATCAGGGTGTCTCTTCTTCGAAATTGAGTGGCATGGCAGTAGAGCAAAAAAAAGGCCAGTAACGGTCATAAGCACGCGAAGGTCGAACGAACTGACAGTCAACGGAAGAAAAGTAGACAGAATCGACTTGACGCCCCTTCCAACGTCCGCTTCTACAAAATACAAGACGGCACACAGTGCTAGAGCAGGCAAGCTAGCAGTCCCACAAAGCCTTCAGGTGGCCGTCGTAAATGAGGAGAGCTTTGAAAAGCTCTTAACCAATGAACAAGTGTGCTCAGGTGGATGTAAGGATCCTCGAATGTATCAACACTTTCGGTAACGGTCATAAGCACACGATTGGTTTTGTGCCAAAATTTCGGTCTGACCCAATCAGCTTGTGATTTCAGGAAGACGATTCAGCTTGCCACACATCACATCCATGGATTCAGGTTTTGCGTGAAAAGTTCAGAGATCGCATTATTGCTTGTTTGGGTGGTATCGACTGGCCGACAAAATCTTGTGATTTAACACTATTGGGATTAAGGTTTTCTTCAGAGTCGCTTCTACAACATCAAACCTAAGCTTAAGAGCAGTTAAAAACCAACATTCGCCAAATTGCAGCCGAGATCGAAACTGCTGCAGAAAAGCTAGAGGTGTGCATTTTTCTGAAATCACATTTTTGTGTAAGATACAAAATATTTGAAAAATACAAAAAAACTAAGATCATATTGCACTTCGTGTTTTTTTATTTCAAATCAAGTGAAATCAGTTGACTGAATTAAGTCACTTGTGTTGAACTCGTTATTTTTCCTCGTATATATTTAACTACATAATTGTAAATTTTTTTAGGTAAATACATAGATGATTTATCAATCAGCCATTATAATTTTCCATTCTTGTTAATACAAAAAAAAAAGAAACAAATCGGAAAACCTTGACATTATTACATTAATGCACCTGTTCCTTGATCTAATGTAACATAATTTTAATTCCAAGAAAAAAAAAAAACTGATCATAAATCTACTGCTTTGGTGGCTGGTGTGGCGTATCTATTGCAAAATTGACTCTTGCAATATAGTATCAAGTCTAGAGGTATCTAGAGTTATAAATGTCAGTGTGCATGAAAATATAGAGTTTTTATTTCATTTTACTACAACCAAAGTAACTTAAAGTTGTTTTGATTAGAGTAACTAATTCAACCGACAAAATGAACTCTACCAAATGTTTAATCAAGTTTTACTAGATTCAGAGTAGCAACAAATCTGAACTGCATGCAATAATGTATGTTGATTGTCATGCTATCCAGTCTGAAACTACCTACCTACTTCTTGGCAGATTTAAACACGATCTAAACACTTCGAAGCCATTTCCAAAGTATATCTTTTCACGACTTCCATGTTACAATGTAACAATTATGCATGCAGAAATGCAAAGCCATATCTTTGAAAACCATGGTGATTGATTGAAAATACTTTATGCATCAAAATGAAAAGTCGTCTTCCTGGCTCCAAGTTGAAGGATCACTTTCTCACTCTTTTCTCTCGGTTGATATTGTAGCTTTCATTATTATATGTAGTTCCTAAGAAAAAGTCTAGTTTTCCTGATGAATTCTCCTGGCATCTTAGGGAAACTACATACATATAATATGTCTGCGTATCTCAAACTGATTCACTTAACGAATCTAGCTCGAAGAATTTAGCTAGCAACCTACAATTCCATATCATTTCAAGTCTTCTGATGGTAAAAAATAAACCGATTATCATTATCACTTCTTACAAACCGATCCGACATGACAGATGACAGTAAGTGAAAATAATTTGTAGTTAACTTTTTGTTTTACTGCACAAATCCAAAACGTGATGAGAGTCTACAGCAGCGTTTCTGCAGTGCGCTTGGGGAAGAAAGAAGGCGAGAGTCCTAATGATGGCAATCGCATCATTAAGCGTGTACTCTTTACACAGATTCTTACACGTTATCACGTTGTTGTATAGTCTCTCAACTTTGAAATGAAATTACCCCCACAGACAGACAGACAACATCAGCGGATGGCGCTGAAAGTAGAAGAACAGCAACTTACTGATGCTTGAATAAGGGGCGGATTAAGGTTTATAAGGGGCCTGATCTGGGTTTACTGGATTTTTCTTTACGAATCATGAAAATAAGAAGCTTTGGGGTGGACTATGATAACCTTTGCGTAGCGACTGACCATGTGTATTAAGCTTAAATTAAAACTCGAATTTGCATTAGTCGAATCACCACACAGGGCACTTGACAAGATTAGAAGCCAAGAATTGAAAATCAATTGCATAAACGTCAAATTGGATAAGTACACTGCTAATGTCAATTTCGATTGGATTTTGGAACTGTTCCATTCCTATCGAATATGGAAAATTTGGAGTGGAAGGTTTTCTGTATTCGATAGGAATGAAACAATTCCAAAATCCAATCAAAACAACATAAGTGAACTAGGCCATGCTAAGGGCCGTTTTTTTCACAGTGGGTAAGTCTGTACAATGATTTTCATCTAGATGGCACTGATGAACAAAAGCAGCTAGTTAGCAATTCTTATGGCTAACAATTAAAACTGTGTATTCACTGAAGAAAATTTTGATTTAAGAACACATCCTCTGATTACACCAGTTACAACAACCGTTGATTAAAGATTATTAGCTGTGAAGAAACTGGCCCTTAGCCTTAATAAAGTAATTTTAGCATTGTGTATTATTTAAGTAATAGTGCTTGGTCCAGAGAAATTGGGATTGTATTCAGAATAAGTCAATTTTTGAGATTTTAATAGGTTCCACAATCCACATACTTCAAGCCCCCTTATTCAAGCTGAAAACATTTATAGTTTGGACCTACAAAAATTCTACAAAAAATAACAAACAAAAAACATCAGCGCCCTTAGTTCACACAAATCAAATCCATTTCTGTTAAAACAATTGCAGATAGAAAGATGCGGCTCAAATGGCCAACAAATTAGAAGAACCTCCTTGGATCATGATTCTGGCTGATGCAATTATCCACTTAATAAAGCATTTCCCACAGTGTTCAGTGGTTCTTTTCTCCCAGCAAGTAGGTATCACATCATGTCTTGGCCTGGATGCCTGAGTGTCGGATCTGAGCCAATCATTAGTCAGACCGACAATCTTCCAATGGCATTTGGAAGCGGATTCTATGAGGCAAATATAGGATTTGTCTATTAGTTACCATCGCGTTAGGTCACATTTTTGTAGATTGATCAAAGATTTTATGTGCATTCTCAACGTTCCTCTCTTCTGGTGGTTTCTCCTTTATGGTAGATATGTAATGCACCTCTATTTTTATGAGTATAATCTTTTTATGTACATATATGCGGTTTACAGTTATGCAAGGCATTTTTTTGAGATGATCTTTATGGTTTTGTATTTGGGCTTTATGCTTTTTATTAATGTTTCATTATCGCTTGTAGTAGTTGTTAACTAGGACATTTAGCCTACAGGAATGGGGGTCAAATGCATCATCATTTCTCCGCTACCGCCAACATTAATGATCTTGCAAAACCTAATGGTTTGTGTGTCTATCATGATCTGGTAGTTAAGTACTTTAACAATTTTTTTTATTGCCTCGTTAAGATGCTGTATAGAGATACAGAGTATCTATAAGAACCGTAAAAATTTGCATTGTGAATAATGAGTGAGTTGTATAGAGGGTAGACGACTGTGGATACTGTTGTAGTACCTTGTGGTAGGTACATTGTTATACCTTAAGTTACTTTGTCATCAGGTAAACCCGAGGTACTTAGTATTCACGTTCAGATACCATATTTTGTGTCGTGGTTCTGTTGGATCACGTATAGTCGTTGTTGACGCGTTGTCGGTTATAAAGCGGAAGTTATGGATTAACTGGTTAGAAAAAAAAAATCTGATCTCGTTTCGATTTCGTTTGGCGGCACGCTTTTTTTTCTTCATTTATACAGGCTATTAATGCCTGTTTGCTAAAGATTTTCTTCAGATTAAAATATTCATGTTAGAATTACGTTTACGTAAGACCTGTGTGGGGTGGGTTTCCCGTGGGGTGCAGCTTATATTCATGTTGAATTAAAGTAACTGACGCCCCACAAGGCTTAAGTTATAAAAGTGTGTTCTGTCTTATTGTTATACAAAGATTGGCCTGAGGTGACAAAGTTGATAATGAATTGGATAATTACTTTGATACATTATTGAAATGTGTTTGTACCTTATTAAAACGGAGGTAGTTTTCACACCAAATTGGATTATCTATAGGGGAGAGGGGGGCACCTTTGAACACTTTTTGCTTCCAAGTCTCATAAAAACCTATGTTTTTGAACTATTGATCTGTAACTTATTTTCACTTAAAGAAATAGAATTAAGCTTTTGTTTAAATGCATAATTCTATTAGTATTATGAAGATTTTGATTTATAGATATTTTTTGAGTGAAGCAGGTCCCTATGTTCAAAGGTGCCCCCCATGTGGGGCAGCTTTGAACTAGGCTGGGGCACCTTTGAACGGCAGTTTTTATAATAAATTTTTTACCTGAAATAAGACCAAACACGCTTTGGTTTCTTTAAAAAAATGAATAATTTTTTTGTATTTTATAAATATGAGATAAGGAAACTTAACATATATATAAATTAGAATTCACAAATCACTTTAAGAAGGTAAGAAAATATAACATTAACAAAAACAAAAAACTTAAAATACACTGTATCAAAAAAATGGAACGTACAGGAACAGAATTATATAAATGGTAGGTATTTGTGTACAACTTTTGCAGCTAGAAGTCAATTGATTTGCAATTATTTATCACGGTTTTCTGTTTTGCTTTTTAAAACAGTTCTAAGATAACATCTTAGTTGACGAAAAAAATTTCAACATTTTTGGATTTAACGGTCGAAAATTTGGTAGCAAAAACCGAACACAAAAGTATAGGTAAGCAATTTAAGGACTTCGGTGAAGCATGAAGGTGAACGCATTGTGGTTTGGCGAGTTATGGATGCAAATGATGTCTGCAATCTTGTTTTTATTGAAACAAAAATATGGAAAAACACAAAAATTTGCATATTTGAGTACAAAATTTTAGACCAGTATTGAAAGAATTGAGTTACTGATTGATTTCATACTATTAGAGGACGATGACCGGAAGCATTAGTCTATATTAGTAAGCAAGTCGCTGCTTTACAGTGTAAAATCTTAGTTGCCTCATCCATTCTCAGACCATAGCCCCATTAAGCATTTGTGGGGCTTTTTGGTTAATAAAGTTCAAAAACTATCAAAAATCCTCTCAAATCTATAATAATGGAGAAACGAAACACTTTACCAACACAAGTAACCTCAAAGCTTCTGTCTCAAATTTATAATTAGAGCCAAAAAATGGAACTTTCATTACTAATCTGAAAGAAATTTGACTTTTAAGGCACTGTACTTGCAATTATTTGATGTATTTTTTTCATTTCTCTTAATTTTTAGAATTTTTTTATTTAAAAAAGCTTTGAAATATTAAATTTTGTCTTTTTTCTGATAAAACTTTCAATAAACCATACACAAATTGCACATTTTTACCAAATCATGTCAATTTTAAAAAAATCGCTTTTTTATTCAAGAAAATTATATGTACGTACAATTTTTTGATTCACAGTAGGTACACAAACTTCACAGGTTTATAAAGGTACCTTCATAACGAAATAAACAAGTGTTTACAAAAGCAAGGAGTAACCTCATTATCATATCTGAAATTTAGAGAAGTCAAATGCAAAGGTCATCGACACAGCTGTCTTCGATGTTCCTGGAAGGTTAATTGGTGGTGGCCTTAGCTTTAATTTCTATGCCACTAGCAGACCACTTGTCTTCTTTGTCAGGATAGAAAAACCTATAGGAACCTGGTTTCTTCGTTAAAAAGCGGACCCTTACGTCATCTTCATCAATTTCTGTAGTTTTTTTCTTCTTGTAGTTACGCACCATTTTATTCACCTGACAATTATTTAAATTTAAATGAAAACAACACCAACTTACTTTGTGGACAATTGTATATACACTGCATGCATATTGTTTAGAATACAATTTAAAATGCAGCTACACATGAGAAAGAAGATACAAAACAAAACCTTTGGGGCACCTTTGAACATGTTCAAACCTGCCCCAACTGTTTTGTTCAAACGTGCCCCAACGTGTCTTTTCACGACCAATATAACTTTAATTATTTGTTTGTACTTATATATAAAAAAACTTACCTTAATATGGTTCTAAATGAACCTTCGCCTTCAAAAAATATTTTTCACATATCAAAAAGCTCACCAAAAAATTTTTACATTCTTACAAAAAAAGAAAAAAAAGGTTGGAAATGAAGCATAAAAACATCCACCCCGAGCTACTTTCAAACGACTACTGAAAAGATGACCGAAAGCCGTTGACGTTTATAGAATACAGTATTACCAGGATGCAAATTTGGTTTTCGCTCTCGAATATTTTTTCAATAAGATTTTATAAGTGCTGTTCAAAGGTACCCCACGTTCAAAGGTGCCCCCCTCTCCCCTAACTTTGATCGATTGTATGTAAACTATTAATTCTATATGAATTATATTTTATTATTAAGACTAGAAAGATATGATTTATACAAGTTCAACTTTATTATTAAAGACCGGAAATTTTTTGTTAGAAAAAATGGACCGACGCCGCCGACGTGATGTGAATCATGATATTATTAAAGAATATTTAGAAAGAATATCTCACTTATTGTTAGAAATTGGAGAGTTAAAGATTCTTATAAATATTTTGAGGTAAATCCAGTAAAGGATGACTTTTACGACGTTTTGTTTAAAAAAATGATGCAAATCTAGAAGTCTAGATACAAAATTCCAATTGAAAAAAATTGGAATTGAGGAGTTTTCAAACATTTATTTACGGTTTCCAGGTGCATTTCGGAACATCCCAGGCCCGTGTTCAAAGTTTAAAATTAAACTTCATTTAAAACATGAAGTACGGCCAGTGTTCTGGCAAAAACGACCAGTGGCATTTGCAGCAGTTGCCGAGATAGACAAAGAGCCAGAACGACTCCAGTAACTCGGAATCATCAATGCAGCGGATTAGTCCAAATGTTCTGCATCCATTTTTGTAGTTCCTAAAGGTAGCCTTTAAACGACAAACATGCTCGACGAGCTTGTTTGTTTACGTTATCCCCTACACGGCGAACACATATTGCGAACATTCACTTGGCTTAGATCTTTCTAAGTGTCCACATGTGCGATAAAGAAGCGCAAGTGCTTATATTAATTTCACAGAAAAAATGAGGTTTGCTCGCGAACATGGCCCTACATGGCGAACATCGAAGCCAACGAACACGATAAAATCGAAATTTTTCGCCAACAGCGAACCGTTCGCGAACCAGCCCCTACACGACGATTACATAGTGAGTACGAACAAGTTCGGCGAGCATGTTCGTCGTTTAGGGCTAGCTTAAGAGTAATAGTTCAACGCGTGTCTGCGCAGATTTGTCAACTGAACTAAATGACGTTTTGCAGCCATATTTCCAATTCACTGCCCACACCAGAGGAAATCTTCTTCAGGTTATCCATCAATTGTCAATTATTTAGTTTAATTGATCTATCCGATGCTTTCTTTCACGTCCAGGTTCCTGAAAACTGCCGACAGTTAGAGACTTAATGATAACAGGACTCTCGCGAGCAACAGCATACCTTGCCGACGTCTTAGTGACTGGAAATGGAAAAAGCATCGAATATCAGAATAAGTATTTAATACGTCTGTTATGCCCAAATCCAGCTAAAAATCAAACAATTGCCCAAAAAATTAAGTTAAGTTAATTTCTACTCCAAATATATAAAAAATGCATGAGCTAAGTCATCCCCTTACCATTCAATGAATTTCCAAAAAAGAATGCGGATTGGTCGTGGACTCCAAATTGATAACAATATTTCGAGAAATTCAAGCAAATTCTGCAGTCAGATTTGCTTCTCAGATATTGTTGTCCAGAGCTATACCTTCTACATTGTCATCACTGGTGACCCATTCAACAGAGGCATTTTGCGCATGTATCTTACATCGTTTCAAGGATGGATCTCCCAAAGCGAATTATCACGCATCAAGGACACTTACCAGCAGCGAACAAAAATGCAGCCACATGGGAAAGAGGGACTTGTCGTTATTTCTGCAGCAACCAAGTTTCATCGGATGGTATACGGATAAAAATGTGTGCTTCATTCTGACCACAAACCTCTCCTTGCGCCTTTCACCTCGAAAAAGGCATACCAGTCTGCACAGCCAACCGGCTTCAATGCTGGGCCTTAACGTTAAAGGCCTACGACTTCCAAATTGAATATGTTCAAGCCGGCCATTTCGCCCATGCAGACATATTGTCAAGGCTGATCAATACCCACGAAACGAATAAAGAAGATATCGTCATTACATCCGTCACACTAGAAGAACAAATTCGTTCAACATAAGTAAAAGCAATATGAATATTTCCATTGACACACGCAGATATTATTCGTGAAAATGAACAATCAAATAAATTTCAGCTTGTCATGAAATATTTGACATTTGGTTGGCCAAACAAAGCTGAGATCAGTCCAGAAATCGATCCGTATTTACTATCGCAGATTATCTCTCTCCAGTTTCCAACCAATGCCTTATGTTTGGTGTTTTTCCAGATAGGCCAGGAAAAATGGGTTCCGAGGTTGAAAAAATTAATTCATGAAATATTAAAATTGAAATCGACGCAGAATTGCAACCTCTATAACATATCCAAAGTCCCCCAAAATCCCCTCATTGGCTTTTTGTGTAGATGCATTTGAAGAGGTGCAGACGGGGAGAATTTGGAGGTCTATCAAACTAAAATATTTGTTTGGGTAAAACCTGATCATATGATACATGCTTTAAGGGTAGTTTTTAACGCTGAATCTAATGAAACAAAATTCAAAATGATACAACCACCCAAAAAGAAGTTATAGTCCTTTTTATGTAATGATGACTTTTTTTTCAGGTACAACAGGTAAAATATTACCGAAAACCTTTTGAAAATAACGGTATGTTAATGAAACTTGGAATGAATGTTTCATTTGTCATAGGAACTAAGAATCAAGAGAGTCCCTAAAAATATCCATGGTGAAAGGGTGTTTTTTTTAAGGGGGAGGGGCAAGTGTAGAATGTTAACCATAACACCCACGAAAAAACTCTTACACTCATGAAATTCGCCAAAAATATATAATTTGTCATGGCAACCAACAATCAAAATAGTCCTCATAAATATATTTGTTCTGGGGTTTTTTTATTAAAGAGATAGGGAAAATCTGGGAAGAAGTTGGAAGATTTGAGCCAAAATTCCGATTTGGTGTAATTGAGGTATATACTCAAAGTATAGTATATGATTTAAGGGTATTTTTTAACGTTGAATCTAATAAAAGCAAAACTAAAATGATACAAGCACCTTTAACAAAGTTATGGCCCTTTTCAAGCAAAAATTAATTTTTGAAATCGTATTTTCCGTAGAACAAGTCAAAAGTTAACAGTCACCAAAAACACTATTAGAACAAAGATATTTGTATGGACTATTTTGATTCTTGGTTGCCATGAATAGTTAAATATTCTTGGCGAGTTTCATGAGTGTAAGAGTTTTTACGTGGGTGTTATGGTTAACATTCTTTGTTGCCCCTCCCCCTTAAAAAAAACACCCTTCCACCATGGCTATTTTTAGGGACTCTCTTGATTCTTAGTTCCTATGACATATGAAACATTCATTCCAAGTTTCAGTAACATACCGTTATTTTCAAAGGGTTTTCGGTAATATTTTACCTGTTGTACCTGAAAAAAAGTCATCATTACATAAAAAGGACTATAACTTCTTTTTGGGTGGTTGTATCATTTTGAATTTGGTTTCATTAGATTCAGCGTTAAAAACTACCCTTAAAGCATGTATCATATGATTTGATTTTACCCAAACAAATATTTTAGTTTGATAGACCTCCAAATTCTCCCCGTCTGCACCTCTTCAAATGCATCTACACAAAAAGCCAATGCGGGGATTTTGGGGGACTTTGGATATGTTATAGAGGTTGCAATTCTGCATCGATTCCAATTTTAATATTTCATGAATTAATTTTTTCAAGGTTCCCCATACGATTTGTGCTATTTTTCCTGGTCTAAGAGTGTTTTCGTCAACAATTACTAACAAGACCATTCAGGATAGTTCCGGATGAAAAGTCTAGCCAGAAGCTTCGTGTATTGAACCAACATAGATAAGCAAATGGAAGATACGTAATTTTGAGTGCTAAATGCATAGACCATACATGTGGCGTTATGTCCATTAGGGTTGTCGGAATATTTTTTAATTTTTTATATTCAAAATGGGTATTGTGGATCTAGTAAAGGGTTTAGAAAGAAGTAATATTTGTTCTGGGACATTTGGCTAAATTGAATTTTGAGACCCCGCGGCCGTTTTTAGGTTAAAAAACCTAAATTCGACAAAGCGGTCTGAAAAAACTATATTATATGAGGTCACAGTAACTTATAATGATTCTTTTTTGCTTTTGTAACCTGTTGCTAAGAAAATAGCATTAACATCTGCTTGTCAAAATATCATGACACAAATTTTTACCTTAAATCTTCATAAAAAACAGATCGATTTTCTAGATGTTTTCGATTACTTTTTCTAAATGGAATGCTCGAATTGGTGGAAAGTTGCTTTCTTAACACTATGCAGCATTTTTAAATTGATGTTCGGTCAATATACATATATGAGAAAAGAAAGCCACCATAAAACATTGTAAGTATTTTGAGCACATATCGACAAAAATTTTATTGGTTTTCCAGACCACTTTTTCGAATTGTGCTGTTTTTTAACTAAAAACGGCCGCGGGGTCTCAAAATTCAATTTAGCCAAATGTCCCAGATCAAAAATTTTGTCTTTCGAAACCCTTTACAAGATCTACCATACCCATTTTGAATATAAGAAATAAAAAAAAAATCCGACACCCCTAATGTCCATGTGAAGTTTTTGGCTCTTTTTGTAAAAATGCGTCGTAGTTTCCATGTTTTTTTTCGCAAATTTTCCTTTTTAATTTTGGAAATTGTTTCCAAAATGTGTGTGCCAACATCTCTTGGACTTGTTTTTCAAAACACTTTTTGGGGAAATTTCTTTTTATGAACTTCCAATCACAGTACACAAATCTAAGGTATAGGTATTATACTGCGCAGGCTGTCAGTCGAAAATAAAAAATGGCTGTGAGCGTGAGGAAGAAAACAAACGTAAAAACAACAACAAATTAAAATTGAAATTGTCAGAAATAGAAATGGCTGGGAGCGTGATGACTTAAATACACGTAAAAATAACAACAAGTACTGACATTTGACACAAATTTTGATATATGCGCAGAAGAAACAAAAATCAAAACTCTAATGATATTAGCCGCGTTTTATTATCGCTCATAACCATAGGCGCCCGCAGGATTTTGTCCAGGGGGGGGCAGACACCAAACCAATTTTGAGATACATATCGAATTTTCAAAAAAATTTTTTTTTTTTAATTTTAATATGCAATATAATTTGAGCTTTTTGGAAGTTTTTATAAATAATTTAATTAAAATCCTTCAGTCAATAATGAAAAAATCTAAAATAACGTTCTATCTTCTATGGGAGGTACTGTTAATAGTTATCCAGCGTAAAACTATTTTATATTTAATAGTAAACCGCACTTATTTAACCACACAGGCATTTTTTTGGAAGTTTTTGTGAAAAAATCAAAAGGGGATGTTATTTTTGATTCGATTAAAACAAAGTTTATTTCAGTAGTATATATAATTTGTATTATAAAACCTTCTTATATAGAAACTATGCCTGGCCCCGGGCAAACAAAACTTTCAGCTTAATGATTAGGAATTCTAACCTTGTTGGATATAGTTTACAGTGGATTTTCGTTGAAAAATTCATGTAAGTTGAACTGAACTTTATACAAATTGCGTATCATAAGGCCCTCACTATGTCACTGATGAGTTCAAGTTAGTAAGCCGAACGAAACGCAAATTTGTAGGACTAGGTAAAGGCCATAAAAAGCTATTTTGAATCAATAATTCAACAAGTCCAATCCTTAATGCTTAGTCTTCTACTTGGCTGATTTATTTCAGTAGTATATAGAAATTGTATTATAAAACCTTCTTATGTAAAACAAAATTCATTTTCACGATCGAACCAAAAATGCTAGGATGTGGATCTATAAAATATGGTTCGTTCCGAGCTTATTATGCGCAGAGTTATTGAAGATCCATTCCCGAATCTTTGAAATAAGAAATAAAAATGTAATTTCACAAAAGGAAAAAGGACAGTTTCAAAAAAAAAGTTTCGAAATCCTTTGACCTTAATAGATTTCAATGAAATCTAATTGAATGATTTCAACGAAATTGCCACATGTGATGGTGATGATGGTGTCAATTTTTGAAACACCGTTTTGAAAATATTCGTTTCTGTTATAATTCTGTCTCAGCTATCCTGTCAATTTTATTGAAATCACTCAACGAACAACGAAGTTGACATTTTTTCTTTTTTAATTCTGTATAAGCCATCACCTGTGTCAACTTAATTGAAATCTTTCAAAACAACATAACAAAGAAGATATAGTAGGTACTTTTCCATTTTCTTGAGAAAAAATGGGTATTCTTACATCTGTCAAAACTTGTATGGAAAATTTGATAGATTTACCCAGTTTACAACTTTACTTTGTTTATGAATAACATTTACCCGGAGGCAAGTACTGGCAAGCAAGTTGACTACATACACTGCTTGTCAAATTCGTAATTTGCATTCCATTTGCCTCCCACTTGCTTTCCACTTGCATTCCACTTGCTTGTCTCCCAACTTGCTTCTCAACTTGCTTCACTACTGGCTTAAAAAATTCGATGCCAGTTGATGAGCAAGTTGCTTTTGGGTTTATGTATTAGTGAACAAATGTGTATGTAAGAGTACGGGGTTAAAAAATTAAAATTAATGCTGAGGTAAATATATATTTTTTTTTAAAAAGTGTAAGCCGACCATAAAAAAAAAATTATAAATTCTCCGGCACTATAGGCCCCTTTCACACGAGGAAACTGAGTTGCTAGCAACTTTCAGTTCCAGGGTGAGAAGCAGAGAATATCAAATAGGTAAAGAAGCCAATCCTTTGTACGTTTCACCCTCCAAAACCCAACTGTGTACATTGTTGTATTTTTTATTTCATTTCGTGTTGAAGAATAAATGTGAATTGCAACAACAGCCGTTTTCCTTTGGAGGTGGCAAAGTACCTGTGAGTAAGTTGATGAAAACCCTAATCTAGTACTACCAACTGCACATGCTCTAATGTGCGAGTAGATATACATTTAACATGAGAAAGCAGTTTGATGTGTTCCATTGAAAAAAGCTAGCAAAGTACTTCGCGACCTCCAAGGGAAAACGCCTAACAACAAGACCTGTCCTGAATAGTGTGCTGAATGACAAGTTGATTCGATGTGTGCGTTTTGTCATTGCTTTTCACTAATACTTTGCAAATCGAATACATCAGCTGTTCGCTTCAGCTTGTTGGCAAATCAAGTTGACAGCTGAGGATTGGCTTCTTTATTTGATATTTTTTGGTGAGAAGGGCAGGAGAAAAGATGCGTGAACAAAATCTCTCCGGTCGAGTATTTGAAGATATTTTTTCTACATTACAACCAATAGGCTTTCAAAGGAATTTTCAAAAATATCCTACTTACTTCCTACTTACATTTGCTGTCAAAAACCATAGGAGCAAAAAACCCAAGTTTGGGAAATTTGGTGAAAATTTCAAATTACCAAAAAGGCATAATATATATATATATCTGCCTCGTTCATTTCTTAAAGAAACGGGGTTTCATTTTTACTTGCGATATAAGAACTATAAGGCAAGTTTTGGATTCGTGCAAAAAAAATTTTGAGATAACAATCAAACATGATACTACGATGATAGAGAACATCGTCTGTCTGTCTGTTTAATCGTCTACAGCCTAAACGGCTCGATCAATTTTCTTCAAACTTGGTACATAGTGGCTTTTAGTAGTTATGCCCACACGTTTTTTTAATTTTTTTTTTAGAACCGGCACCTGCCATACATTTTTTTTTAGCAATTTTACATAATCGTATTTTTCTCTAAAGCAGCTCGAAAAAATTTCTTAAAAAATATTCAATTAATTTATTTTAGTAAAGGCTTCCTTTGGGTGAAAAACCATTTTTCAAAAATGGCTATTAATGGTACCTCCCAAAGAACCGTTTTTTAAATTTTTCATTTTCTTCGAAACAGTACGACCGATTTCAATTATTGTTTTTATACAAAAGCTTCCAAAAAATATAAATAGTTTTGTGTACCAACATTTTTGAAAAAATATTTTTTGGATTTTTAAAATTATTTCAACATTTTTTTTTTGGGAAATCAAATATTTCGAAAACAATATAATCAATTTTTTTGAAACTCGATATTTAAGAGTTTTTCAGTCCTTTCTAAAATATTTTTATGAAAAATTTTACATTTATGAAAAAATAACGATACCTTCCATACAAACGTTAAAAAACCACAATGGAAAATATTTGTTCACTCAAACAACTCCTACGATTAAATGATTAAACTTTTTTCATGTACTAAAATTAGTACGATCTACAGTAAAAAATTTCAAAATTTTGCACTTAGCAACTATTAATAGTACCTGTCATAGAAAGTATTTTTTATTTTGAATTTACTCGTTATCGGCTAAACGGATTTAGATGAATTTTGTATGTACAAATTTTAGATAAAATTAAATAATATTGCATATCAAAATTTTCAAAAAAAAGTTTTTGGAGTTTAAAAAAAGTTTCAATTTTTTTTAATACTGTTTTTAAAAAAACATAAATATATACCTACTCTACATTTGCATACCAAAATTTGTTCTTTAAAATATTTTAAGAATTTTATATATGTATTCAAAATTTATTTTTTAAAAAAACGCTCCAACGATTTTAAATTTTTTTTCCCATACTATCATATTTAATCAAGAATTAAGATGGCATTCTTTTTTTCCACCTCAAAGTGTCAAAGGAGTTGTTTTAGCTAATTTAAATATCGTATTTCATGCTTCTCTACATTTTCTCTCATAATTTAAATCATGAACTCAATAAAGAAGCTTTATTATCCAAATATGTATATCGAAACTAAGGATAATTTCAGATACATTTGGCATGATCCAGAGCCAGGAGGGGGCAAATCGTGAACCCTGACAAAAAAGACAAGTAGGTTGTTGTTAAAATTCATAGTAAAAAAATGCATGCAAAAATGTGGTAATGCCAGGGGGGGCCAAACCATGAACTCAATAAAGAAGCTGTAAAGAAAATATCCATATCTTCCAACAATATCGAAACTAAGGATATTTTCAGGTACATTTAGTATGATCCAGAGCCAGGGGGGGGCAAATCATGGAGAGAAGGCAAAGTATTTGTTAAATTCAAAGAAAAAAATGAAAAATTTCTTAGTTGTGGGGTATTGTCCAGAGCCAGGGGGGGGGCAACTGCCCCCCCTTGCCCCCCCCCCCCCCCCCCTCCGGGCGCCTATGCCATAACCCATATATGGTTCACCTCGTGAAAATAAAAATGAAATGTGGGCTAGTGCAAAAGCAGTGCTGTATATCAGTCTCTTTTTTTTTCTTATGTTTATTTGTTTTTCATGTAAGCACTTGTCTCTTTTCCTCTCTATTCCTAATACTGCTGACAAATCGCTGACATCCATTCACAATGGTAAATAGCCCTCTGCCGGCCAGAGTGAAAACCTCTATCTGGGTTATTGAAATTAACCTCGATAGAAACATAGATCCCATGTTGTTTTTGTAATACATGTTAAAAGATAACCTTGACCCAGACCCAGAGATAATAAAACGCAGCTATTACCTTTAATATGTGTACTGTGCTTCCAATGATCGAGTGGTTTCACATTCCATCGTGGACCTTAATGAGCAAGGCCAACAAGGCGATCCAGCTGCATGGGTTTAATGATATTTCTATGAAATATCATGCGGTCTGCCGCCGCATTCTGGATAGTTTACTTTTTAGTCTTTCTTAAAATGCACTATAAATATCCTTTTTATTTTATGATACCTACTTGTATTTAAATATCGTAGGCAAGGCATTCAATTTTATTTCTTCATTTAATTAATTATATTAAAAGGGAATTAATTCAAATGGTATGCTTTCCCTGCCAAGCTACAAATCACAAAAATGTCCAATGCAATGAATTATTGTCAGTGACAGACTGTTTTTTTATTGACATCCTAGCTAATAGCACTTTGCATTGTTAAGTTTTTAATTTTTTTTTATATTCTGATAAAAGAACAAATGCATAAATAATGCAACAGAAGAATTTAATTATATTTTATTTGAAATAAATCTATGCACAAGTTGTTGTGACTGCAAGAATGTTTATATAATGTGAATATTATAATTATTATAATGTGGTTACACCCAGTGCGTGACGGTATGTGATCTGGTTTGATTAGAGAACTTAACAGTATTGGATTTTATTATGCTCCTATACACATGTTTAATAGAATTCAGGTATAAATATGTAACAGCTTAAAAAAATAAGAGCGCTGCTTACACAAATAAAAATGTACTTATGTTTAGTGTTTTTAAAAATTAATAATTGCCCTTAGTGTTTTTATTTAAATAGTAAACTCTGACATAGACTTTTTTGTTTGTATTTTTGTGATAGAGGTTTAACTTAAGCTATATGCAAAAATTAATAAAAAATGCCTGTTATTGAATTTAAAAATGTTACCAATTTTTTTTTAAATGAGTTTTTCAGAAAACTCAGTTTCAGTCGTGCATTTTATATTCTAAATCGTTCTCTATTCAAGCGAATTAATAATAACTATAGAAGACCAAACATCAAGGGCGTACGCAAAGATTTCGATCAAGTTGGGGAGGGGGGAAGCAAACTCTTCCAAAAATAGTAGATACATATATTGTTTAGGGGGGTGGAGAGGCAAGCACTCTTCCCTGCCGTCAAGACAAGCGACAATTTCATGGAAATGACTTAATTAAAAACGTAAATTAAAGAATGCAGTCCTAGCTTAAAAAAAAATATCGTGATTTTTTGGTGTTTCCATAGTTTTTTAATATTTATATTCTAATTTAAGTAACTTTTAAAAGAAAACTACCCCTCGGCCAAAACAGGGGAACATTAACATCCCTTCTCATAAGTTTTTTTTGTTTCGAATCACCCTACACGCTCTAGCGCTTTGGTGTATCTTAGTCTTATATATTAAAATATCTATTTGAATTGATTCTGTCATAGTACATTTTTATGAATTTTCAAATAATGTCAAGACTACAAAAGCAAACTTTTTCAAACAAGACTATTTTTTTTTAATAAGTAATATGTAGGGAATAAGAAAATCAAATGCAGAACCCAGGCACAAAATTTGTGTTGACCAGTGTTATGGGCATTTTTCACCAGAAATAAAAGAAGATTAATAATCATTACAGTTACGAAGTTTAATAAAAATCGTTAAAGCCGTTTTTGAAAAGATTTGAAAAAAATGAGTGAGATGAGCCCTGTACCAAATTCAAAGCAAATCAGTTCACACGTTTTGGCTCATGCTCGATATACATGAAGCCCATTTTATTGGACTTGTCGACAGACGTAGTTTTATTATTCTATCATACGTTGGAACAGTATTATTTGTTTTGTTTTTTACTTTAGTGGTAGTAATTTCAGGCGCCTTCCGGACCGAAAAAAAAATTGTAAAAAGAAAACATTTATTAAATAAAGGTTACATCAATATAACTCAATGTTCAATTACACTAGTTTTCAAAATTTTGGGTCATGGTAGGGTCCTTAGAAAAAATATATTTTCTAGACTAATTTTGGGTCACTGAAACGAAAATCAAAATTTTTTTTTTTTTCAAAGAAGCGTTTTCGAGATATGCGCAAAAATCATTTTCTCAGCTATTTTTTCAGATATTCCCATAAATCTCACTAACGGCATAGTTAATTTACATAAAATATGTATTTTCTGAATGATGTGATCTGTCTCCTTCCGACGATGTACTGCTTGGTATAAGTCAGACTGAAATTTTATAAGTTACAGGCATTCCAAGTTTCAAAAACGAGTATTTTTGAAAAATTTCTAGTTTTTGGTTGCTCCATATGGATAGAAACAAAAATATTTAAAATAATTTTAAGAACTCAAGTGAAAAAAAATCTTTTTAACAAAGAATTGAGCTAAAGTTTTTCAAAATCGGATGATAAATGTAGAAGTTATTAAATAATTAGTGAAAAAAGGCAATTTATTTTTTTTTCAATAAAAGTCATATAAATGTATATTAGGGTGTCTGTTATTTCCCAAAATCATTATTTTAAATCAGAAACCCCTAAAATCAAAATTCTATGTCCTTAAATAAAGTTTTTGACCAAAAAATTTTTGTCTAAAGCTAAGTATACAGTTCTTTTGAGTAAAAAAATTCTTCAAGGTGAGAAAAAAAAATATTTTCCACAAAGAAAAAATGTCCGTGGTGTAAATTTTTTTTTATTCGCTGTCAGTTTACAGTTTCGAAAAAAAAAATCTTAATGAGACTGATCTATGAACAAGCAAGCACAAATGCCAAACGCATTTTTTTTTTCGAAAAAAGAATGTCAGTGACATTGTTTTGTACGAAAAAAAATCGTGGTGAATATAAAATTTGTTTTCTTTGGGTAGTTCACAGTTCGATAAAAAAATTTAAACGTCAAAAAAATTTTTTCTCGCAAAAAGCGCTCCCATAAGAAATACATGTAGTTTTTTTTTCGTCAAGGAACTGTATACTTAGCTTAAGGTGATAAATCGTTGGCTCTTAGGCCATTCTCTTTTCCAAACAAAGGAGAATTGAACACACCAAACTCCAAGACCAGTAATGACGTGATGTATATCCTTGGAAAGGTATTTTTATGAACTTCAATAGTTACTAAGAAAGTTCATTTCAAATCTCTACGTGAAAAAAGTTATTCGCTAGTTTAGGATAGTTTTTTTCACACCAAAATGCGCTGACACACAATTTTGGCCAGCGAATAACTTTTTTCACATAGAGAATTGAAATGAACTCTCTTAGTAACTATTGTAGTTCATAAAAATACCTTTCCAAGGATATACATCACGTCATTACTGGTCTTGGAGTTTGGTGTGTTCAATTCTCCTTTGTTTGGAAAAGAGAATGGCCTAAGAGGCGACGATTTATCACCTTAGACAAAAATTTTTTGGTAAAAAACTTATTTAAGGACATAGAATTTTGATTTTAGGGGTTTCTGATTTAAAATAATGATTTTGGGAAATAACAGACACCCTAATATACATTTATATGACTTTTATTGAAAAAAAAAATAAATTGCCTTTTTTCACTAATTATTTAATAACTTCTACATTTATCATCCGATTTTGAAAAACTTTAGCTCAAATCTTTGTTAAAAAGATTGTTTTTCACTTGAGTTCTTAAAATTATTTTAAATATTTTTGTTTCTATCCATATGGAGCAACCAAAAACTAGAAATTTTTCAAAAATACTCGTTTTTGAAACTTGGAATGCCTGTAACTTATAAAATTTCAGTCTGACTTATACCAAGCAGTACATCGTCGGAAGGAGACAGATCACATCATTCAGAAAATACATATTTTATGTAAATTAACTATGCCGTTAGTGAGATTTATGGGAATATCTGAAAAAATAGCTGAGAAAATGATTTTTGCGCATATCTCGAAAACGCTTCTTTGAAAAAAAAAATAGTTTTGATTTTCGTTTCAGTGACCCAAAATTAGTCTAGAAAATATATTTTTTCTAAGGACCCTACCATGACCCAAAATTTTGTAAACTAGTGTTATAGTGGCATTAAACTACCAATAGCTTTTTAAAGTTTGCAGATAACAGATTTCTACGATTGTCTCCTAAAAACGTTTTGAAGTAGCTTTATAGGGCACGGCCGTAGCCAGGATCAAACGTTGGATGCAATGGCGTAAAGTACACCCCCGCAACGCCCGTGGTGCGGGGGGGCGCGGAGGCGTCAAGGGCGCTGGAGAAAGGCTAGAAATTAAAATAATGTAGAATGTGTGTCTTCCAATCCAAGACAATGCTTCGTTTGTCTTTTAAAATTATATCAAAAATTAAAATAACAACAAATTAGTTACCTTATTGTTATTTGGAACAACCACACATAAAACTACAGAGGCGCCAGCGTTGCCATTAGTGCAGATTTATCTGCATTTTGCAGATTTTCATTCCATTTACAGACTTTTGAAATTCGAAAATCTGCACCGCAGATTATGTCTGCACTCGTTTCTAATATTTTGTTCTTCTTTTGTTTTCTTTAGAAAATCTTCGACAATTTTGCTGTAAGCTGTCATCTTTATACTATAAAGTTCTTTTCCATAAAATCAAATCATAACCCTTACTCTTGTCAATTATTATCAGCTGCTGATTTATTGATTTCATCATACCTAACTTGCTCCTTTATGTTGATTTTAAAGTCAATCTAGGTCAGATATGGATTCGTTGGTTGAAGAAAATAATATTGTGGGGGGGGGGGGGGCTTCAAAAAGTCTGCTGGGGGGCGCCGGGAAGATCTACAACGCCACTGGTTGGATGAGCTCACATTTTTCTTTATGAAAATACCCTGTAGAGTTATTTTGCAAATAGCATTGCAAAATCACAAATTGCCAATTCTCATTTTGTGGTATTTTTTATGTGGAATTTTAATAAATAAAATATAAAAACTCAACTTCTTAAACTTCAAAGCTATTTCGATTAAAACCAGAACCACAGTTCTTTTCGTGAAAAGAAGAAGAAAAGCTTTTGGATCTGATTTCGAAATCGAAAAAAAATTGTACACGTTTCGAATCGGTATTCCTGATTGACATTCGATACGGTCGTTAAGATAACTACTTTTGTTTTTGCTTTGAGCTCTATTACGCGATGATTCTTTGCGTCTGACTCTTTTCGAATTTTCATGAGTGCGAAGGAGAAAAAGCATCGGGTTTCACCTTCGCACTCATTGAATTTTGACAAGAGTCTGACGCAAAGAATCATCGTGTAATAGGGGACTTTGCAATTTACATCTGACAGTTTTTACAAAATGATAGCTGCCACTTTTGACGCTTACAGAATCGTGAAGTCCTTTAAATTTTAAGCTATAAACACAAGGAAAAACCAATGAGTTTAAAATCTATAAGGCTATTGCTGAATAGATTTATATGTGTTTTGCGTATTCCATATTTTATCATAATCGGAACACACTTTTTACTTGAAATTAACAGATCAAGATTACTAGCCACCAAAGCACACAAGAGCACAACTAGGCCAATGAACCGAAGTGTATTGATTGGTATTGTGATGTAAGGAGTACATTTCAAATATTATTTCAAAGCAAACGAATATTTTGTCTCAAAATGAAAACTTAGAAAATCTTAAAATACCTTTAAAAAGTTTTGGGTGAGCTTAACTTATTTTTGGGTGAGCTGAGCTCACCCTAGCGTAGGCCTGGCTACGGCTATGAGATAGGGCCTCTCTTTTTGAGCAGAAACGATTGAAACCCATTTAAATTCTATACATCCATTCACTTCTAGGTTTTCCGGAAGTTTGGAATTGAAGTCACCATTACGCCATTCATTACATCATTTATTTAGCTTAACTTTCTTAAGTCCAATATACATATGCATTTAAAACAGCAGTGAAGTTTTCAACACTTTATTAATTTGCTGTTCCCAAATAATTTTCGTCGGTATATTCTAAGTAAGAATAGGTATTTTCCCAATTGATTTTCCATGATGCAAATATGCCTCTGTTCTAGATTTCAGAGACTTTGGCACAGATTGGAAGCCTGTCAATTTTTCATGAATTTTTATTTTTTTTTTGTATTGTAACATCTGACCTTCGTTCACCCTGGTTTCCGTCAGACCAAGGAATTATCTGTTATCTGTTGAATGATGAATGAATGAAATATTGGGGTTGTTGCAATGTGACCTTAAGATCTATTGTGCCCCCACCTAAAAACTGATGAGATTGCTCATCTTACAGTTCTTCCTCCACCTTAATTTCTCTCAGAAATTTGAGTATTTGGAGGACTTTTAGGGAGGAAAGTTCGCCCTCTTCCACCTGGTAGTGTCCCAGGTGTTTTTTACTTTGATGCATGATTGCGTCACATTTTCCTAATATATGGTCTGGTGTTTCCTCCTGTGCGCAGCAAAATCTGCATGTTGGACTGCTTACTAGACCAAGAACGTTTAGGTGTCTATTTAGTTTGCAGTGGCCAGTGAGGAGACCAGTGCCGAGATTCAGCTAATTCGAAACCGCAGGGAGTGAGTGGGATGAGTCACTTTTCATCGAAAATCGATTCAGCTAGCACAAGTGAGTGAGTAAGCGAGTGAAATGAAATATCAGATTACGCCAGATGTTTCCGCAGTGACTTGGTGTATGTGTTGGTAAATTTCCAGTTTTGGATAGGTATGTGTGCTTTGAAAATTGAAAATTCCTATTCATGGATAGGAAATGAAATAAAAAAACAACAACGTAGATAAAAACAACTACCCTTTTATTGATTCTAAAATTTAATTTTACTATCATATGCACATGTTTATTAAATAAAATTATATTCCATTCACTTTTGACACTATTAAACGTTTTTATTTCTCAAGGGTCGGGTGAAAACTCACATTAAACTTTAATAACGACAAGAAAAAATATTGAAACAAAAGATACTCCATTATTAAGATTCCAATGTTTAAATTTTTTTTTGTTATTTTATTTCGCGTCCATAAATGGTGATGTGAAACGGAATATCGAACGTAACGAGTGCGACAAGGAGGTAGAATTTGGCTCTTTTATATTTACTCTTTGTCTCATGTTCGAAACTAAATTCGAGGTGAGTTGGCGAGTCATCTCATCTCACTCGCTGAAATAGCTGAATCTCATCACAGCAATTTTTCTTAGTTTGTTCCTACTTAGGTTGATGCAGTCTTTAAAACGTGTTAGGTCGTAGTTACCAAGCAATAGTTTAGCCTGCCTCAGCTTTGGGAGTTCTTTCCAGTTTTTGGATCTTTTAACCTCCTCTTGTTCTCTTATTTTGTTTTTTATCACATTTTCTCCTATGCCACAATAGGGTTCAGGCCCCATTAATGGAGTACTTGCCACTATCTTCGCTAAGGAATCTACTTCTTCATTTCCCTGGACACCAACGTGACCAGGTACCCAATGAAGTGTGACACTGTTGTTTTTGCCAAGGACATTAAGCCTGTTCACACACTCCCAAACTACCTTCGAGCTGATGGCATAGGAGCTCAGCGCTTTGAGTGCGGCTTGGCTATCTGACATAATGGCAATGTTTTGGTTTCGGTAATTTCTTTCGAGATTACGATCTGCGCATTTCGCTATGGCGTGAACTTCCGCCTGAAAGATGCTAGTAGACTGTCCCATTGGAATAGAAAGTTTGGTTCTATAGGCCCAAAGATTCCCGCTGTTTTCTGTTTCATAATATGCTGAATTTCCAAAAGAGTCATTTGCAAAGAATCGTCATGTAAGTCCCCCAGTCCCCTATATTACCCGATAATTCTTTGCGTCTGACTCTTTTCGAATATAATGAGTGCGAAATAGAAAAAAAGATTAAACGGAAGACCAGTTGCCCTCTGAGTCATCGGCCAAGTTTTCGGTGACTCTTTTTGACGTTTCTTTTTAGCATTTTCCGTATTCAGACACTGTACAAACCTTTTGAACAGTAGGAGTGAATTGAGTAATAAAAGAGGAGCGTCAATTTTGCATCAAGCATCGTGAAACACCGAGTAATAACGCGTGTCTCATAGGATGATTTTCAAAGAGAAATTCGAAAAAAAGAGTCTCTTTGTCACTTGTAACTCACCACATGGCAGAGCCCTTAGACCCCTATTATACCATTTTCTTTTGCGTGAAAACTAGTTGCCCTGACGTTTCTTCTTTCTTTTTAGCATATTTCGTATTTTTTGTAAGCAGACACTGGTACAAACCGATGGAACAGTAGCAACGAATTTCGAAAGAGAACTGTCAAATTAGCCTCCAGCGCAGCGTCGAGAACCACTGTGTAATAGCGCGTGACTTACAGGATAATTTTCAAAGAGAATTTCGAAAAAAAGGCAAACGTACAGAATCATCGTTTAATGGGGGACTTAAGTAACGTCACTTTTGTTATACATGAGGCTTACTGTGAACTGAGGCATCTCAAGTATTCAGTGCATTCTCCAATCGTTCGCTCTGGCATTCACCACCAAATCCAAATACCGTCATCGAGGAATTATCTTTGACTAATAAAATTTAGTTTAAAGGAATTAAGGAGGATTTGATCAATGCTCACGGTATAGTTTTTTTTTGAAAGCAAAAAATTGTAAAATCCTACGAAAAAAATTATGAGAAATTCCATTAATTGCTTTATTTCATTATTAATTTCCAAATTTGCATTTAAAGCTTCATTAAGTATCAGACTGATCGTCATCAATAAAATATTAATTGAAAGTTCTATCCCTCAAAATCCCATCTAAGTAATACGTGATCTGTTTACAATCGTCTACTGCACCTTAAATCGTCTGTCAATAGTAATAATTCCACAAGTGTTTCTTAATGATATATACATATGTATATGTATGCATGTATGAATCAAATGCTTTTGATCGTATACTAACAAATATGTTCATAAATATAGTAATGTATGAATAAATAACCGTTATTAGTCGATGAATCAAATTACCATGGTAATTTATTTACAAAACTTTTTCACCAAAAATAATTTTTATAAAATAACAATAATTTGGTAGAACCAGGCATTATAGCATCAGTCCTAAACATAATAAACAACTCCTAAGTTCAATGAGAGTATAGGTAGTACAAATAATATTAATTTCCATTATACGAGTATCTATTGAAACTTATTTAACAGAAAGTAAAAGCAAAATAAGTCAACCTTGTCGCTTTGGCAAACAATTTCTTCTCTAAGCCACCACCACGCCCTCAATGAAAAATATCGAATGTGTGTAGTCGCGAACTATATGCAAATCAATTACCATAAAAATGTTGTTAACAACAAGTTATCTAGTCTACAATATTCCATACGTTGCACAGGCCTGTCCGGTGCAGGCGAGCGGTAATACGACACGCGTCGATAGCCGTCAAAATGTCAATAATTCACATAATGAATTGACATTAGGCAGTACGAGGTGAAGTTGCCAGGGGTTGCCATTCAATAATTTTACCAAATTTCAAAAGCAAAATGATCTTCAGCGCGTTTAACGACCTCTTATTCAATAGTGCCAATTTAAACGAGCTTATGATAGTCAGAGAAGTAGAGTTGTATTTCGGAAATTGATTTCATTTATTTTTTATCGACATTAATTGAACGTCATTTTTCACTATATACAGATTTTAGCCATAATGTGTTACACTTAAGTTAACTTGAATTTGAAATGTTGACTAACAAAAACATAAAACTATTAAGTATTCCATGACACCCACAAATGTGTGAACGATTATACGACTGCAATAAATAAAATAATGCAACTCCATGTCCTAGATTATTTGTAAGCGCCTGCTGCTGGGCAATTCTTATGTAGCTTGTGCCTGCAACTGTTCAACAACAAGTATCAAATATGCCTGGAGTAATAGACGAAATGTATCCATCGCAGTTCGACTGTGGGCCCAAAACATCCTAAAAAACAAACTAGGTCACATGAAGTGCCCCAACAAAAGACATATTGTTATAAACTCGGTGCGGTTAAGCTTTGTACACAAAGCCAGAAATGTATAGTTAGGGTGCGGACTTGTGGTGCGGCGACGGGTAGATCTAATGAGAAAAAAACAAATCTATGGTCTAGGTTGAGTAGGTGGACCAGTATGAGAGTTGAACTCAAAATCAGTGTAGTTGATGTTGTTACTTTCACGATCGTTGATTTTTTTCTATTATTTGCACTTGACCCGAAAGTGAAAGTGCCTTAAGTTTTATATTTGTTACAATTTCTATAGATTGGTATTATATGCTGATGGTACTTACAATTAGGTTCATTGTTTATTATTGTTGTGGTTTTTTCATATCACGTGAAGAAATTTCAAATCGAATTTTATTGTTTGATTTTAGAGCAAAGTTTAGCGATCTTATACGGATCAATATTTATTTAAACATTTTTGTGTTTTTTGTGGATAGCAAGATTTACAACTTTTTCAGTTAATCTTTTAATTGAATCTTTTAAAAGAAGATTAGTAATTTTACTGATTTTTAACTCATGCTGATGAGGTTTTGTTAATAATCACTAAATGTTCACTTTTTACCACTTTAAAGTAAAGTGGAAGAATCATCAAACACCTCAGGCTAGATCAAGCGAAAGTTTATGTATGTATGCTCAGCAGAGTTTTTAAGTCATTTAAATATAGACAAAAAGTAGCACCTCATGCTTAGCTTAGTTATGAATTTATATAAAAAATAGAGTGATATTAAATTGCGTAATTTATTAAATTATTATAAATACCATAACTAGACCAAAATGATGAGTGCTAAGCGATTGTTTCTAAATGTAAATATAAATCAAAATTTGTTTGATGCTAAATATAGTGTTGAATATGAAATATAATGAAGCTGATGCCATAGCTTTCCACGTTGAATTTTTGAGACTTAAGAAAGTCGCACTATTCTGGTTAAAATTATTCTTTAATTTTAGCAAAATAAAGCAAGTAACGCTCACGTATATTTTATTTTCTGTCGCAATGTTGTATATTGTATGTGTAATCATTCAAATTAAAGTTTATATGTTTTTTTTATGACTGAACAATCGTGTCTTTTAACCGATTAGAGTTTTTGCCTTCATGTGGATTCATTCACAATTAAATTTCGGTGTCCTTTTTTACGACTGAAAAAGTCATGCGATTATAAAATCTGACATTTTCTCTAATTACGAATAGTAGTCGTAAATATTTTTAACGACTTACGCACTTCTGGTTTTCTGCCACATAATTATTATTTTGAGTTCAAGCAATAGTTTCGATATATGTATGTTATCGGAAATAAATAATAAAATCTTACTTTTTTGATGATTACTCATATGCAGTCGGAAAATAAACTAGGCCTTAATTTGCACCATTGCTATTGCAATTGCAATTAAAAAAAAATATAAAAATCATAATCGCAAAAAGAAACAAGTGTGTATGGACTTATGATTTTCAATCGAACCATATCTTAGCCACAAAACAAGAGGCACACAGTTTTTTGGTAATTAAAAAAAAAAATGCAGGAAAATAAACTGCAGGTGAGTGTCAGTGCATAGCAATAACTTGTTTTGATTCATTATGGCTCCAAAGACTTTTGCCTACAATGAATTATGGAGTTAAGTTTTGAGTCTTTTTTATTTATATTCATAGCATACATATATATGTTTATGATTCAAACCTAGATGCCACATTTTTTGCGCGAGTGCAAAATCCTGGTATGATTAAGAAATATCACTCATACGCCCAATAGTCCGGTTCAGTATTTTGTTTTAAAATGTGCAGGTTTATGACTTGATTACAAACAGACACACTCCTGTGAGCGTTAAATAAATTAGTTGTTGATATGAATCGGTCAAAAAAGCTGATTTTGACAATTTCATTTGGCAAACAAATTTATTTTTTCGTTGATTTAAAATCAATTTTGCAGATTTGAATTTTTTCGTCAGATTTTCCGTTCCCTGTGGGTTTCGAAATACTTTCCGTCACTCTGTGCGTTCGCACGTCTGTGTGTCTGTTCGAATGTGTATCTTAATGTCCACTGGATATCAAGAAAGACCAAATTTCAATTTTTGTACAGATCATTTGTATGTATGTATGTACATTATGTACATATGTATGTATGTAAATACATATGTGTGTACATTAGGGGTGTCGGAATTTTTTTTTATTTTTATATTCAAAATGGGTATGGTGGATCTTGTAAAGGGTTTTGAAAAACGTAATTTTTGTTCTGGGACATTTTCCAAAATTTAATTTTGAGACCCCGCGGCCATTTTTAGGTTAAAAACCTCAATTCGATAAAGCGGTCTGAAAAACCAATATTAAATGAGGTCACAGTAGCTTATAATGATATTTTTTTGCCTTTGTAACATGTTGCTATGGAATAAGCATTAAAATCTGCTTGTCAAAATATCTTGACATAACTTTTTACTTTAAAACCCTCGACAAATTGATCGATTTCCTAGATGTTTTTGACTATTTTTTCTAAATAGAATGCTCAAATTGGTTGATTCTTGCTTTTTTAACACTATACAGCATTTTTAAATAAATGTTCGGTCAATACAAATGAGAAAAGAAAGCCAAAATACAAAATTATAAGTAATTTTGAGCACATATCGACGCAAATTTAATTGCATTTCCTGACCACTTTTTCAAATTGTGCTGTTTTTAACCTAAAAACGGCCGCGGGGTCTCAAAATGCTGTTTTGGAATATGTCCCAGAACAAAAATTTTGTCTTTCAAAACCCTTTACAAGATCCACCATACCCATTTTGAATATAAAAATAAAAACAAATTCCGACAACCCTAATGTACATACATATTTATATATGTGATTTCTTAGAAAAGAATACGGCAGATTTTGATTAAACTTCATAGCTCCTACTGGTTGTGATATCAAACCAAACGATACTATTGTTAATATCGTCGCGGTATCGTTAAAATCGAAAAATTTCAGTATAGTCACCAGCATCGGTGTCGGTCTTGTATGATTAAGTCTCATTTCGGTCTCGGTTTCGTGTAACTTGGTTTCGTTTCTTTTCTCAGTATTGATATCGCTATTGGTTTCGTCTTGTTTTGATTTAATTGCAAACACTCTACTCAAGCTTTTTTTTGAGTTCAAAGGAGTAATAATTATAAAATGCACAAATTGGTTGCACGTACTTGGTCTTGAAGGTCATAATCATCTTATGACCCCCTTGAGTGGATAGACTTTTGACCCTGCCTCAAAATGAATGTGTAACATAAATTAATCAGAACTTTACTCGGATATTATGAAGCAGCGGCCCTAAGCCGTAATGAATAAATGAATTAATAAAAAAAAAAAAACAGTTCTATGGATGGTACTGCGGTTATTTAAATAATGAGTTTAGTAAGATTGTTACAAAAATTGTTAGACTCAATTCCGAGAAACAACGATATAAGACAAAATGGGTATTGCAGTGGTTGGATTTTACTTTTTTTTAAATTACAACATTAGCCGTCCCTCATTTTTCCATAGGGGCTGATAATGGTGTATTGGACGTAGTACTTGACTGCTAACTTAGAGGTCCCCACTCTAGGCAGCATTCTTTTCCAATTCCCCCCAGCTTTGGACGTCACTTGTGGGATTTAATGAGATAATTACCAACTTACCCTCAATCCACTGCGCCAGCAAAAATTCTTTCCTATCCTCCTATTCCTTCTTACTAGAGCCGTGCAGTTCAGTATTTAAAAGGACTTCAGTCTTACAGGAATATACATACATTTTCGACATAAATTTATAAATTACAAAAATTTTTACTTTTTTTTTTTTATAACAATGTGAAGAAGAATGATTCTATTTATTAAAAAAAAATTGACATAATTAAAAAAAAAACTATTTTTTTGCGCTTTCAACATTGCCATACGAAGAGTCGGTATGAACTACTACAATTATCATAACTTTTAACACGTGCGAAATAGACATTACCGACATTTTGAGCTTTGAGGTACAAAAATGTCATTTAATCGTTTGCCCAAAAATATTAAAGTATTTGTTATTTTTTTTTTTTAGTATTATTGATTGCAAATAGCCGTTATAAGTTTGTTGCACCACCGATATAAAAGATATAAAAGTTTTTTTTTCACAGAAATAAAAAGCTAATGTTTTGAATCTTTGTGAAAGTAAGAAAAAATGAAAACAAAACTAAATCAGTCGCTATCAGGAGTACCTATACATTGTAGGTTGAATTAAAAAAAAACGTTGATTCAAATTGGTTGCACCTGCAATCGTGAAATTTGAATTGCGGGTGCAACTTATTGTCAACTAGCATTTTCGAGTGATTATTATATTTTATTTCTAAAATATGCCTTGAGTTATAATTTTTATTGTTCAAGGTACATAGTTATTTCTTAAGCGATCGCACTTTCAAACCTTTTTTGTGACGATTTATTTATTTCATTTAAGGTTTATAAATTTACCCACAGTGAATAGGTGAAAATGTTACAATTTAAGTAATTATTTCATTAAAATATGTTTTTATTTTATTATAAATTATAGGTACTTTAAATGAGTCTTACTGTTGCACCCGAGATAATGGGATCGCCCTTAAATTATATAAAAAATGGGCGTCGCAGTGGGAAGAATTTACTAAAACCACTTCCTTAACCTTCTCTCTGCTAAACCGAATGAATTTATTACAGGAATTGTTTGCTTTTAAAAAATTAATAATAATAAATATTGAAAATTTATTTTTCTATCGAAAGCAAACGATACTGGTTAATTTCGGTCCAAAAATTCGGTATCGGCTCGGTATAGTTTTGAGTACTATAGAGCTGGTATATCGTCTCTATATCGTTTCAATTTCCGATACCCATACCCAACGGACCAAAACTTTCCAGGTATTGTCGCCAGCCCTATTCGTATCAGTGATTACAATTTCCTGAATTGAAAAAACTGCAACTTTCATTTTTTTTGGGAAAAATGCACATAATGAAAACAGAATATGACTTTTTGAGAAAATTGTTTTATTTTTTCATTATTTATGTCTATTTCAATATTTTTTTAGATTTTTTTTTAACAAATAGAAAAAATAATAAGGGGCATTCATACAAAGGTGTAAAGCCATTGCTAACGTGGTTAAGTTTTAAAATTCGTGAATCTGTCACAATTTGTATTGAAAATTAGACAAATTTAAGCTTTTTACAACTTTACTACGTTTGCGACGACCCTAAATGTTTACCAAAACTTTGCAAATGAAATAAATCTGAAAAAAGGTTAAAATTTCGTTAGTAATTTCTCACACTTTCCGTTCCGATGCTCTAATAAGCCCGCTACCGTCTACGTCTTTATATATGATAGTATTCTTTGCAGGGATATTTATATATTCGCTTCGCTTTAGCATTTCTGCGCAATATATGCGGTTACAAATTTTCCCAAATTTTCAATAACAAAAATTAAAGCTATCGGTGTCTGTATGTCTGCTTGTATCTCGATCTACAGCCTAAACCAGAAGTTCCCAAACTTTATTTTCTCGTAGTTCACTTTCGAAATTAACCTGGTTTCGGTAGACCTCCTGCTGCTACATTTAACCATATCTATTACCAAAACTCGTAAAAAAGTTGGAAGATTAGATCTAACGATGGAAACTTGCGTCACGGCTGAGTTCCAACCCTAAATTTGGGTGACACTTTGCAGGTCTTGACATGCGTTGCAATGAATTTCGAATATACAAGGTTTTGCAACTAATAATGGACAGTAACTGATCTTCTTAAGATACACTACTAAAAAAAATTAAGGGAGCTTTTAATAAGAGTGAACTTATGCTTAGTAAACAGGCTATCTGATCCATATGCCAGTCTAACTGAACAAATTTTTTTCGAGCTCGTGGACCAAAAAAAAAGCAAACAATATTATTTTTACAAAATTATTTATAGGATTTCATGAAAAGCCCCTAAAGAATTTAAGCCAAATAATCTGAAAATTAGAATCTGAATTCTAAAAGCTTCAAAATGCTTTTTAAAAGTCGCAATACGACCATTATTTACCAAAATACAGCCAGTTAAAAATCACCCAAGAATTTGGAATTTTTTTTGTTCCCTTAATTTTTTTGATTAGTGTAGATAGATTGAACGTAAGGCTCTTTGGTAATTCCCTAGAGGAGAAATTGAAATTTTTCTTAGCTCCAAAAAATAACGGTACTTGCCATACAACCGTTAATGAAAAGCTTATTTACGTCAAAAGCGGCTCCAACGGTTTTGATACAAAAATCAGTGTGTTATTATTGATTGGTGCTCATTTATGTAGAAAAAAAACTTTTACTAACAGTACCTGCCATATAACGTTTTTTTGATTTTCTCATTAGCGGTTTAACGGATTTCAGTCAAAATTTTTATGAAAAAGCTTTTTTAAAATTTCAATAATATTGCATATCAAATATTGAAAAAAATAAATTTTGAATTTAAAAAAAAATACTATTTTTTTTTTTGAAAACTCGATATTTCCAAAAGGGGTTGATGATTTTTTTTTGAAACTATGTTTGTAAATTTGTATTAATAAATACTTAAAATTGGCATACGATTTTTTTTTAAATGTTCTGATTTTTATATAGGTATGAAAAAAACAAAATTAAGAAAACGATTTTATTTTTTTTTCGTACATGCTTATTTTTGCAAGTAATGTACTTATTTTTGAGCTCTAAGTTATTTAACGATTTAATAATTTTGTTTATACTTTTTCTATAATTACTTGTATATTTCATAGTTCTTGAGTTCTAACCAACTTGAAAATAAGAGCAAGTACGTGCGATCCAGTCGTGCATTCTATGCACATCGTATTGCAAACCGAAGTCTGTTTCTTGGCAAGCAAATGTCAACTGGCTAAAATGTACATTTTTATGGACTTTTCTGTGAGTAACAATATCGAGATTACTTTTACCGACAGTTTGAAGTTACGACCTTGCCGAAAGTCGAGAAAATAAAATGCACGACTGGGTCGCACGTACTTGCTCTTATGTTCAAGACACTGGTGGGCTTAAGAAAATTGTATGTAAAAACATAGAAATTATGAGAGAAAAATGTAGAGAAGCATGAAATACGACTTTTAAATTGGATAAAACAACTCTTTTGACAGTTTGATGTGGAAAAAAAGAATGCCATCTTAATTCTTGATTGAATATGATTGTATGGAAAAAAAAAAAATTAAAATCGTTGGAGCGGTTTTTAAAAAAATTAATTTTTTATATATAAAATTCTTAAAACATTTTTAAGAACAAATCTTGGTAAAGTATATATTTATGTGTATATAAAAATAAAATTTGAAAAAAAATTGTCAACCTGTTTTTGAGATATCGAATTTTCAAACAAAATTTTTGAAACTTTTTTTAAAAATCCAAAAACTTTTTTTTTGAAAATTTTGATATGCAATATTATTTGATCTTATCTGCATTTTGTACATAAAAAAATTCATCTAAATCCGTCTAGCCGATAACGAGAAAATTCAAAATAAAAAAAAAACGTCCTATGACAGGTACTAAGTGTAAAATTTTATAATTTTTGGTAGTAGATCGTACTAATTTTAGTATGTGAAAAAAGTTTAATCAAAATCGTAGGAGCCGTTTTTAAGCAAAAAAATATTTTCCTTTGCGGTTTTTTAACTTTTGTATGGAAGGTACCGTTGTTTTTTCATAAATGTAAAAGTTTTTCTAAAAATATTTTAGAGAGTACCTACTAAAAAAGTCTTAAATACCGAGTTTCAAAGAAATCGATTATGTCATTTTCGAAATATTTGATTTTCCAAAAATGGAATGGAAAAAATGTATGGAATGAACATAAACTCATGAATCATAAATTATTGTCTAAACTTTGTAACTTTCCAAAACTAAAAATATGATCAACATGACAACAAGTGATGTCGACTGTTAAAATTTTGATTTTTAAATATCGATGACTTCCTTTAATTGTTAAGCACAAAAATGTACCTACGAACCATAAGACTAAAGTTTTAAAAACTGTTTTAGCATTTTGGGATTAATCAGCATTAATGCTTCTAGCTTCGTTTGAGTTTATACAGATTAAATTCTTGACTACAGTAATTACATCTGTACCTTTTTTTTAAAAGCGCCAATGTCCATTTTTTACAATGTTGACTTAAGTACACTATGAAGAATAAGATGTTTTACGACTGTAATAAGGGCCAATGTTTTCTTAATTAGATACCGATGGTTATAGAAAGTTAAATTTCTTAAAGTAATAAGCATTTAAAGAAATTAAAAAGCAACATTTTCGATTTCCCAAAAATTATCGAATTGGACATTGGCCCTTTTTGGACCGTTTCTTGACATGTACCCGAATAAATTATCTCTCCATTTGTATACTTATTATAAAAAACAGTGAGACTGTTATTCACTTGACATATTCAACACTTTAGTGAAAAGCTGTGAAGCAATGTGGGAAATGAAATGACCCATATTTAATTATCAGTCCCCTTTGAAGTTATGAGACAGTTTTTGTCTTTATACCTTCAGTTCTTTTTAACATGAACATTTAACAGGCCTTTTGTTGTGCCTTTTAAGAACGAGAACAAAATATCGATTAAGCACTTCAATAACTTAATGTGATTTGAATTTAAAATTAAAAAAAAAATAATAATAAAAACAACATTTTAAAATTCACCTTTGCATCCATGATTGAAGAAGAAGATTGGTTCACAATTTTACGTAATAAACGATGGAAAATATCGTTTTTTTTTTTATTTTGTTTCGAATTGAATTTAACTAAACGCCGCCCGTCGAATATGCAATTAACAATGCAAACAATGTCTCTGCAGTTTGCCAATTGCAGCGAGCTCCTGTTGCACTTTTTGTTTGTTTTTCGTGTCTTTGAACCGCGAAGGTTTTGTTATGGATTTTTCTTGTTAAACATATACAGATACACTTAACTTGAGTTTATCTTTTTTTAATTTTTAAACCTTTTTTATTTTTATAAAAATAAAAATATATGTAGGTACCTGATACCAGTCACAGATTTATTTATGTATGTCAGTTAATTGTGTTTACAGTTCACGATTATCACCCACAACACTTTAAGTCGAAGGTTAAGTTTCGACTTAATTTATTCTTCAGAACAAACAAAAAATAATGAAATTAAGGACAAAATGAAAAGAACTTTTTTAACTTTGAAATAAATTTTTGTAAAGAAACATAAAACAACAAGAATGGAATTGATAAGGCACTTATCCTGTACACCAACCACCTAAAACTGTTAACACACCGAGAGCGATTGAGCAAAATCTAAAGACTCCAAACCTTTTATACCTTTCTCCGGTTTAAGTCGCGCACTCAAGTATCTGACTTGGCCAGCTGGAGTCTACCTATAGACAGACAACTAGATGGATGAATTTGTGTGTAAAGTATCTAACTCGGCTGGAGCTTGAAAGTAGAAGGGGCTCTCTTACGGTCTGGGTTAATGTTGTAGTCGCCGCCGCATTAATGCTGCTGCCAGTGTTGGTGGTAAATTTGTCTATTACAAAAGATTGTTCTCTATTGTCGGCTTGGTGACCCGGTGCGGCTGGCGGTAGATTTTAGATCATATTGGGCTTGGCAGAGCCAGCTCATTGCGGACGAATTTGGCTTTTGGGTTAGAAGATATGAAGAAGAAGAAGTGCAGTCGACCGATTGATCGAGTTCGTGCGAATCTGCCCAGAGCTCTAGGTAGGTAGTTACTAGAGGTTATAGATGTACAAGTAAGAGTTACAAGAATAATAATTGTTTAATGAACCTAAACCAGTCATTCGGGCACAAAGACATCAATTTTATTTATTTATGAAGTCCAAGTAAGTTGCAATTTTGAGTGGTTGACGCCGCCGCACGCCGCTGCCTCTTTCGATGGGTAGAGATAGAGAGTAACATTTTTTTTGTTACAGTTAAAAAGCTTTGTTAAGTTTTTGGGTTACGGCCAGAGCCAGACTGGTTTGTTTGTTTTTCTTTTTAATGTTTTTATGGTTAATTGACATTTTAATAGCAAAAAGTTCAACAATGAATTCTTTTTTAAATTATATTGTTGAGGCACGTTCCATTAAATGCATGGTCCGAAGGGAAGATTTTATTATAATAATGACTTTTTGTGCCAGAAAATTTTGAATTCCATATTTGATATGACTAAGGTTCTCTGGTAACTGAATTTCTGGAACCATTGCAAAGGTCACTGATGGCTGTACTGAAACTTAAATACCAACAGTAAGCAAAGATAGATACTACAGGAAACAACCTTTGGACAAGACTGAGTCATGTGTAGATGTGTAGGTAAGACAGGAATAAGAGTGTTCATGTTAAAAGTTCAAGTGAGCTCAACTTGAATTACATTCAGTCGCGGTTGACATACATATGTAGCCTCTCTAATAATCAGAAGAGCTTCTTTTCAAATCTTCTTCATATTCTATTGGTATAAGAGTGTGACTGACTGAGGTAGAGCAAAAGGACCTTAGGGTGGCCTGCTTCTCGGGCTCAAAGGATTTTATTTTTCTTCTTGTTTACGTTGTACCACTTAGGCAACTTTAGGTAATGATCAATATCGCCAGGCAGGCAAAATGTTTTTTTGTATAGCTGTACTTTTGCATTCTCACACTCAAAGCAGAGGGTATATCCAAAAATGTCCCACTATCAAACTAAAAGCCGAAGATGCCTGACACTCCGTGACACTGTCACGCGAGATAGAATTTTCCCCATTCAGGTTTTGTTGACTTGCGATATATACATAGGTACTACATATTTGGCAAGTTATGCGTTCGTTAAAAATAAAATTAACTTTAGATTCTGATCAAACTTATCATTACGATGATAGGGAAGACGAAAAAAGTGGGTCACACAATTCGGTCTGTCTCTTCGGCGACAGCCTAAATGGCTTGATTTGCTTAAAACTTGGTACATAGTTGTTTTTGTTTATTCTGCCCACTTGTTTTTTAAATTTCTTTTTGAATACAAAATAACGGTACCTCTGCCATACAATTTTTTCAGCAATTTTACAAATTCTTATTATTCACAAAAACGGCTCCATAACTTTTCTTTTAGTAAAGGCTATCTTTGCAGTGGCGTAACTATGGGATGGGCAAAGGGGGCAACTGGCCCCGCAGACCTCACAAACAAAAAATAAAATGTTCAATATAAAGCTCATCTTTGTAAATTGTGCCAAATAAAATTTGTAAAAGAATAGAGGTGCAATTATGACACCACTTTAACATCGTTAACTATAAAAACTCCTCCTCCGCATTATCTAATAGCCTAGCTAGCTTGAATCCACTTACCGTTCTTCTTTGTTGGTGCATATTAAAGTTAATTTGCATAAGATGTCATCAAGAAGCTATAGCATGTTTAATGAAAAGGCAATCACAACAAAAACATAAATGTTAAAAAAAGAGCCAAGTTCTTATAATGTACAAGAAACCTGTGCGTAAAAAGTCAACCAAAAAAAGTAATGAGATCTAAAATATATGCCAAGTTTTAAATTCAGGAAGTTTAATATAAAATATCTGAATTAGAGTTATATCGAAACAACTCCTAATTATGACAGAAATTTGGTATTTAATGATGACTGATTAAAATTTGATGAGTTCACTGGTCAAGTTTTCATACATTATTCATGTTTAAGTAAGTAATTAAAAGAAAACTTGCCAAGTAAATCCACCAAATTCTAATCAGTCATCTTTAAATACCAAATTTCTGTCATAATTAGGAGTTGTTTCGATATATGTAACTCTAATTCAGATATTTGATATTAAACTTCCTGAATTAAAACTTGGCATATATTTTATATCTCATTACTTTTTTTGGTTGACTTTTTACGCACAGGTTTCTTGTACATATAAGAACTTGACTCTTTTTTTAACATTTATGTTTTTATTGTGATTTCACTCCTTTTTGCAAAGATTTTATTTTACCATGTGAAAATCAAGCCCTACCGCTCTAAAAAGTTTAATAATTCTACGACAACCGAAAGTGCTCCATATGACTAATAGCAATTCTGATAAAGTGGGTGGATGCCACGCCCCCTGAATGGAAAATCTAAATTTTTTATTTTTAACTTTGCATGTTCTTTAAGTTATACCGTTCTACCAATTTTCATCGTTCTACAACAATCGATAGTGCTCCACATAATTAATATAAGAATTTTTAAGAATGTGGGTGGATGCCACGCCCCCTGAATAGAAAATTCCAATTTTTCAATTGTTTTCTTTCTAAGTACTTTAAGCCCTACCGATCTACCAATTTTCATCGTTCTACAACAATCAGAAGTGCTCCATATAATTTACAAGAATTTTTATGAATGTGGGTGGATGCCACGCCCGCTGAATGGAAAATTCAAATTTTTCAATTTTTTTCTTTCTAAGTACTTCAAGCCCTACTGACCTACCAATTTTCATCGTTCTACAACAATCGGAAGTGCTCCATATAATTTATAAGGATTATTAAGAAAGTGGGTGGATGCCACGCCCCCTGAATAGAAAATTGCAGATTTTCGATTTTTTCCTTTGTATGCACCACAAGGCCTATCGTTACGCGAAATTTCAAGTTTCTACGATGTCGGGAAGTGCTCCATAATTTTGATGATCTGTCAGTGAGTTAGTGAGTCAGTGAATCAGTGAGTCAGTGAGTCAGTGAGTCAGTCAGTCAGTTACGGTTTTTGCGATTTTTGAAGTCCTATATCTCGGGAATTACTAATGCTAAAGAGTTGAAATTTGGTGAGCTACCTGTGTTTGATCAGTTGAGCAAATACTGCGAATTTGAAGTTTCTGACTTTAATGGTACTGAAGTTAAAGGGGGGTTGAAAATCGCCTGAGTTTGTTCCCGTAAAAAGGGTGTAGTGCCGCGAACTTGGCTGGGCACTGCCGTGCCCTTTGATTTATGAAAAGTTAATGGCCTAAAAGTAGAAAAACAGTGAAAGAGTGCCATCAGTGATTGAATTAGAAGGAGTAACCACTCCAGATTTGGGTACACTAGATTGCTCGAATTGTGAGTGGTAATGCCAAACTCACATAATTCAGTCCCTAATTACTCGAAAACTGATGTGGTAGTTCCGCCACAGTTATTAAAAAGCAATAGCAACTTTCACTATATTCTTTTCCTTAAATTAGAATTCCATTCGTTCTTTTGAAATCAACTTTTTGGGAAATTATAGACCGAGAGCTGGTAACCGGTTTGCTCAAAGTGTTTCATACCGCTCCAAATTTTGTGGGTATACTAGCGCTGCCAGGTTGACGGCATATAATTTTTGCAAATACTAAGTGTAAGTCAACGAAACATTGGGTGGTATAAGACATTATTATTTTCTTAACGCATTTTGAAAGTGAATTATTATAGTTAGGCAGTCGTGGCGCTGCCAGGTTGACCATATTTTGTTTATACTTATGTGTAACTGAACGAAACTCAGGGAGGTATAAAATGATTTTATTTTTTTGTTGCATTTTGAAAGTGCATTTTGGTGGTCAAGGGGCCGCGGTATCGCTGCCGGGTTGGTCGCGTATAGTTTGCACACTCACAAATTATATGCTCACAATATTTGGAGCGGTATAAAACACTTCAATTTCGCTCATATTTTTGCATTTTGAAAGTTAATTTTTGTGGTCATAGGGCCGTGTGGAATCGCAGTTAGGTTGCTACCATGCAGTTTGCACTGATGGAAATAGTACGTCCACAAAATTTGGAGCGGTATAAAACACTTGAGCAAAACGTTCACCAGCTGTCGAGCTTTAAATCAAGTTGTTTAAGTAAAAAGATTTTGAGAAAATACATTTTAAAGTCAAAATTTTTGAAATAAAATGTGAATTTTTTTGCATCAAGTTGATTTTTTCCAAAATTTTCCGCAATACGATGCTATTTTTTGTATGTAAAATTAAAAGTCTTTATTAATTTTTAGTCAAGTTCTGAAACCCGGATGCAAAAAGCTTTCTTAGTTTTTAACTACTTAAAAAACAATTAAAGGAAATTTTTCTCATTGCTTGTTTTTTTTTACGATCTTGAAGCGAAAAAATTACTAATCGTTATAAGACCCCTTTTTCGAGTTTTTAGGATAATACCTTTAATTTTTTTTATTTCTCAAAAACTAAGAAAGATTTTTACATTTGGTTGTCGATATTTCAATGAAAATTGATAAGAGCATTGGATATCAAGAACAACAATAGCACTTAACTACGCAAAACTTGAGAACAAAGAATTAACTTAAAAAAATACAATTTTTCTTTTTAAATTTTGACTTTGAAGTTTAATTTCTCAAAAATCATTCTATTAAGGCTCTCCCAAATCAACGCGAAATCATAGCGATTCATTCGCAAAGACAGTTTTTTGTTGTCGTTTAGCATTGTGTATCTTTCATATTTTGTATTACTGTGAATGATTTCGCGTCATCAGCGAATGTTACGCATTGGTTTGGGGGAGCCTTTAAGCATCTCCATTAGAAAAAAAGAAAAGAAATAGAAAATTGACTTTCAAAATATCTATAAAATATTTGTTTGCATTTAAAGTCAAATTTTTTGCAGAAGTCCACGCGCACCCCTCCCTCCCTGCTTCAGGGGAGCTTAAGACTGAATTTTCCTGCCTTGCATTTGTTTCTTAAAATTATTCCAGAAATCTTCCCCAAAATATCGAGCATGAGTAAGGGGATACCCTGTATAATGTTTCGTTTTTGTTTTTTTTTTAATTCTAAAATAAAGATTGAACAAATCTAGCAGCGGACGCGGAAATCACTTTTAACCAAGATGGAAGAAATAATTTGGAAATAGAAGAAATCGCTCTACGAAATAATACACTTAACAGATGAGAATGAATGGTACGCTTTAAAAGAAAGCGCAAGAGCATCAGCCGAACGGAGTTTTTATTCGAAAGTTAATTATAACCTCAACGAACCCTACTACTTCTCCCTAAAATTTGCAGTGGAAGCCATCAGAGGGGTCATTGCGTAATTTTTAAAACGATTCGTCAAAAGGATGATCGTTATCGTCTCGTCTATCGTTTATTTTTTTGAATGAATGAAATTAATGAAACAAAAATCCTTGTAATTTTATTTGAAATGTCACGTTATTTTAAAAATTTAATTGCAATATCATCCGTTAAAGTTTGTATTTGTGGATAAATTGATTCCTTACGGTACCCAACAATAAGGCAATTAGTCCTGAAAGCAGCTGGTCAATCAGAATGTCCCTTTAAAAATACAATTTTGGCCTTCAAGCGGCCCAGTGTTGAATACGAATATGAAAATACAAAAAATATCCAATCGAATAAACAGGTTTTGCAGCAAGACACGGTGCGGGTTTCTAACGGTTGACATACATACATACATATGTATGTAGCCTCTTTCAACCTCTACGATTTCCAATTCTTTGGTTTTTAAAAAAGTACAAAATTGTCAAAAAATGTATGATTTCCATCAAAATTATTTCATCATCGTGTCCTGTAACCCCGGCTGGGGCATAGGGCGTCAACAAAACGTCTCCATCCTTCACGGTCTGCTGCAAGGTACTTTCACTGTGGCCACGTCTTTCTCTGGGATTCTGCTTCCGCTAAGACAGTCGATTTCCAAGTTGTTCTTGGTCTTCCAACCCACCGTGCACCTTGAGGATTCCATTCAAAGGACTGCTTTGCAATTTCATCGTTTGGTTTCCTCAGTGTGTGGCCAATCCAACGCCATTTACGCCTTTTTATGTCGACGTCCAGCCGCTCTTGACTTGTCCTGCGCCATAATTCGTCCATTTGATATTATTTGTGGCCAGCGAATCTTTAGGATGTGGCGAAGACAGCGATTCACAAAAGCCTGCAATCTCTTCGAAATGATAGACACGACTTTCCAGGTTTCCCAAGCATATGTATAACAGCCTGGATTTGGTATTGGATTCGAAGAATCTCAACTTAGTGCGTAAGGAGATTTGACTTGATTTCCAGATTGGGGACAGAGTACCGAAGGCAGCACGAGCTTTATTTATTCTACTTTTAACGTCCAGATCCGTACCACCGTTTGCAGAGACAATACTGCCAAGGTAGTTAAACTGTTCCACTACTTCAACTGGCGTCTCCTGTAGAATAATACGCTGCTGTGTGGAGCGGCCTGTGAGCATTATTTTTGTCTTTTTTCTGTTCATTCTTAGACAGCTCGACTCTTCCTTCAATTGCAGTGTTTGGCACATCCCGTTCAGCCCACTGATGTTATTTGCCAGTAGACATAATGTCATCGGCATAGTCTAAATGACTGAGCCTTTCGAAATGTCTCCATTGAATGCCCTGTCGCTCAGCTGTACCAACACTGTCCGTCAATACGTCGTCCATCGCTAGCAGGAAGAGAATTGGCGATATAACATCCCCTTGTCTCACACCCTGTTGCACTACGAAGGAGTCCGATAGCTGCCGATTGTGCAAAACAAAACACCTTGCGTTGTTGTAGGACTCTTTAATAATGGCAACAATTTTTGGTGGAATTCCTCTACCAAGCAACGATCTCCATATACATTCTCGGCTAACTCGATCAATGGCCTTCTCAAAATCCACGAACATGAGGTAGAGCGGTGATTTAAATTCCATTGACTGCTCGAGGACGATACGCAGGGTGTTGATATGGTCGACACACGATCGACCACTCTTGAGTGTAGACTCGATTCTATCCTTTATTAGCTCAAGAATGATGGTTGCCATTAGTTTTGGGAAAACGGACAAAACGGTGATACCACGCCAATTGTTGCAATTCCTTAGGTCACCTTTCTTTGGCAACTTAACAATCACACCATCCTTCCAGTCCCTGGGATAGCTCTCGTATTCCCAAATGCTTTGTATCAGTGGATGTAAGATACTAGCCGCTGTTACGGGATTGGTTTTCAGGAATTCAGCTGGTATTCCGTTCAATCCAGCTGCCTTGTTGTTTTTGAGGAGATTTATTGATGTCTGGATTTCCGATTCTGACGGGGGTTCGATGTCAATACCCCTATAGGACCTGCGCATCTCGTTTGGTTGGGGCACTTCAGCACTCTGCTCAACTGAGTCCTCATTTAGCAGGGCACAAAAATGGTCCTTCCATCTACGAAGCTGATCCTCAATTGATACCAAAAGTGTGCCATCCACATCCATTACAGGATGATTCGTGTCTCACACAGCGATAGACCATCTTATGTGCAATACGGTACTCTTTTCGCAAGTCAGCCTTCCGTTGAACATCTGCTTCAGCATTTATTTGGATTTTCAACGATTTGCGAAGTTCGATCTTATCCCAGGTGTCTTGGGATATCCAAGAGTCTCTACGTCTCGTTCGCTTGGGTACAGTTTCGGATCCAGCCTCCATAAAAACACTTTTAATTTCACCCCACATCTCATCAATTGTTGAATGCTGGATTCCGTTTAATGACGAGACTCTGTCGTTAAGGGTGGTGACATAGTTTCGACATATGTTGGGGTCATTTAAAGCATTCGTAAAGAATTTTGAGCTCCTTGCTGCATCCAGCGCTGGTTTTTGTACGGCAGCGGTTCGTAGTTTGAGACTCATCAGAACCAAATGGCGGTCGCTTCCCACATCGGCATTTCTTATACTCCGGGCATCACACATAGACTTCTTTTATCGCTGCTGAATTATGACATGGTCAATTTGGTTTTCGGTTTGATCATCCGGATGCACCCAGGTAAAAGTGCTTTAAGACTTGTTCAATGTAAAAATTGGAAAAAGGGCCTCTATGGCACAGAACTACAATGAATTTTATAGACATAGACATTCAAACAGACTACGTTTTACCGCACATAGATTTCAACCCAGTAACCATAACAGATATCCCAACCAGGGAACTCTGGAATGAAAACAGGGTCATAAATGCAGATCATGTTTCGGTCTTCACTGGCGGTTCCAAAACCTCGGAGGGGGTTGGGTCAGGTATCTACTCAGATAACCCATCCATAAATAGATCCTTAAACCTTCCAAAACTTTTGCAGTGTATTCCCAGCGGAAGTGCTGGCAGATTGCGAAGCCGCGAAACATCTTTCCTCAGTCAGCGAATTAGTCAACAACAATATTGACATTTTTATAGACAGCCAGGCGGCAATAAAAGCCATTTCCTCAATCACCACAAAGTCCAAACTGGTCGATCGCTGTCGGAACGAGCTAAGAGTGCTCAATGCAACGAACACAGTTACCCTTAGATGGGTCCCATGACATAGGGATATTCATGGGAACGAAATGGCAGATGAACTGGCCAAAAACGGGTCATCTCTTGATCCGAGCCAAATCGAAGCCTCTGTGCTCATGCCACTGGAGCAAGAAAAAAGTAGAATACACCAGAGTTTCTTAGAAGCTGCAAATGTCAGATGGTCACCCATCGACACTTGTCGGGTTTCAAGGAATCTATGGCCAAATAAGCAGGCCTCAATTATCTCTCATGGTTGGCGTCCTTACGGGCCACAACTCAATGGGAACCCACATGAACAGAATGGGCATCAGCTCATCGGACTTATGTAGAGGGTGTCATTATGAACAGGCAGAGGAGGGCTCCCCTCACTTCCTTTGCGAATGCCGTAGCCTAGCTAGAACTAGAAAAGAAGCCCTTGGAGAATACTTCTTCGACGAACTGGGCGACATCTCTGTCTTGCCACTAAAGAACATCCTGAATTTTATTCAGAACTCAGGATGGTTCAGGGAGGCCCCCAAACCTAAAACTTCCCCTTAACTCCTTCCCTATCCCTCCTAACTAACCACCTATACCCTGGGGAACACAAATGGATCCACTGAGATCCGAGTGAGATGGTGCGGCTTGCCGTATTATCACCCCTTACAACCTTACCTAAACCAGGTAATTTTGTTGCACGTCTTATGCTTAAATACAGTCCCACCTATCACAAGACGATTCGCATTACAAAAGTCGACAAGCAAGTCATTATTCTCATTCCGTGACCTCAAGCCATTTCTTCCCATCATGCGTTCCAGTCCGTGTAATTGTCTGAACCGACTTGGGCATTAAGGTCTCCCATAACGACTATGATGTCGGCTCTCGGAACACTACTGGAAACCGAGTTAAGATAAGTTTAGAACGCGGTTTTGTCTTCTTTGGTCGCTTCATTTGTGGGGGCGTAGCACTGAATAATTGTGACGTTACGAATTTTTGACCGAAACCTTGCTGTCATTAATCTCGCAGAAATGGGCGCCCAGGAAATCAAACTTCGCCTCGCTTCTTCGTTCAACATAATTCCGACACCATGCAGTCTTTGGCCACCCTCTCTTTCATCTTCCCCGGAATACAGCATTCTCGTCTGTCCCAGTGTCTGATCTGTATTCAGCTCTTCCTCTCCACTTAGTTTCGCTTATGCCAAGGATACTAATCTTTAGGCGATGCATTTCACGCTCAACCTGCTCGTATCTATCCATACAAATGTTAAAAAACCGTTAAGGAAAATATTTTTTCTCAAAAACGGCTCCTACGTTTTTATAAAACTTTTTATATGCACTAAAATTAGTGCGATTTACTACCAAAAGTTATAAAAAGTTGCACTTAGCAACTATTAATAGTGCCTTTCATAGAACGTTTTTTTTTTATTTTTAGTTTTCTAATTACATATATCGTCTAAGCGGATTTAGATAACATTTTTATATTCAAATTTCAAACAAAATAAGATAATATTTCATATCTAAATTTCACAAAAATGTTTTTGAATCTTTAAAAAAAGTTTCAATTTTTTTTGGAAGCTTAAAAATGGGCTCGCAACTTTTTTTTGAAATTTTGTTTTTATATGCACATAAATTATATACTTAAGATTTGCATACCAAAATTTTTCCGCAAAAATGTTTTAAGAATTTTATACATAAGAAATTATTTTTTTTAAAAACCGCTCCAACGAATTTAAACGTTTTTTCCATACAATCGTATTCAATCAAGAATTAAGATGACATTCTTTTTTTCGCCTAAAACTTTCAAAGGAGTTGTTTTAGCTAATTTAAATGTCGTATTTCATGCTTCTCTTCGTTTTTCTCTCATATAGGTCGGTTGTTCTTTCTCCTTTTGAATTTTTTTTCTTGAGCGCCTGTTAGACCAATAAAATTAGACGAAAAAATTCGACAAAGCTCAATTTTGAAGGAGGGCTTTGCTTTATCTTCTCAAATATTTCCTTAATAGTTGGTGCCCTAAATTTTAGTCGGGGAAAACTAATTCATGGGGGAGGAAGGGAGTCAAGTAGAGTGTTTCCTTATTTCTCGGATCTAAAGTACATAGTTTGTAGTTGTTCCATTGTTTTTAAACAATTTGTTTTGCATTTAAGTGCTTTTTTTGTACAAAACTTCCTCTCCTCCCTAAAACACCTGTATTGTGTAGGTATCTACAAGAATCTGTAATCTCCTTTAAGGAAGTATTTGCTGGATATTGTAACCGTTTCTACAGTTTTTCTTTAGAAATAAAATCTCCTCATCCATTGCTGCCTATTTCCACTAATTGGGATGCAATATTGGGCTTAGGGTCTTACGAATTTGGTTACTAGCTTTGGCTTGGTAGCTTCACGCATAAAGCTTTTTTTTGTCTCTATATTTATTTTATTAAAATTAAAGTAGCTTAGTCCAGTTTGCTTAGACATTGATCAAAAATATCGATCATAAATTATCTTCCTCCTTTGTCAACATATCCACTTTGACGCTGACGATTGACATATACTCAAGTGCCGGTTACATCAATGGTTACCCAAAGCGGTCTCCTTGACTAAAGATCATCTGTCAATGCTGCTGACCCATATAATTCTCTGCCACACTGAATTTCCGTGCAAACTAAAGAAAGCTCATTGACTTGTCTGAATAAGGAAGCATTATTTGTCGTCAATGTGCCTTTACTGACCCAATATGAAGGGCAGCCCAATGTTCATTTAGAATCCAATAACTTCTGTACAGCAATGAATTTAATTGAACCATAAAAAGAACTATATATATAGGTATAGGTATCTACCAACCTCCTGCATGACTTGAGACCAAAGAACCACACAATTGGCCATCAAAAGACTCCCGCAAAGATGCTCACTCATGATATTCACATTCATGTCACCATCGATTATTCGTGCACTGCTCATGATCCGAAGATTTACGAACTTCTCGGCCAGAATATGGACCACCAATTTGTTGTGAAGCGTGTGTAGTTTAAAGTTATTGTATCTGCAACACATTCTGTGGAGCACCATCAATCAAAGTTCCATTTGCCGATTCCCAGTGAACTTTCACAACATTTTTAGTTTATTGTTGAAGTCAGTCTTGGAGTTGAGTGTAGAATAAAATAGGTAAATGCAGCAATTTGTTCAGCTGGTACAGTTCCAAAGTTAAATCTTAGATACTATTTCATTGTTAACTCTAGTTCTTCGAGTATAGAAGCACTTTTACCTTTTACAAAAGAAGTACTTTCTTTTAGAAGTGTAAATACAGCTCGAGAGCAGAACTGAAATCAGTCCACTTTCTAAAAACAAAAACCCACCAACGAAAGTGTTATGAATGATTCTCTTCTAAACAATTGAATCCATTTATCTTAGGCTAGACCAACCTCAGGTCATGATGCGAGGGTTTCGCAAATTACCTTATCTGGAAGATTTATTGTTCAAATTGGTTACCCCATTGATTTGCATCTTTAAGTGGCTAGTAAGATTTACTAGTACACTGACAAAAATAACTTTTTTCATAGATTTAAAAGGTAGGGAATTGACAGAAATAATTAATTTTGAAAAAACTGAAAATGAAGTTTTTGTAGAATTTCTTTCTGTTAAAAGTAATATTCAGTTATTTAGAAAAAAAGGCTCTTGGAATGCAACCGTGCATGCACATTTGTAATAAGAAGTTTTTTGGGCATCTCTGTGATTTTTCTTTTTTTTACAATTTATTTATTATTTTTATAATGACTCAAAAAGTGTTTATAATGTCTGCGAGCACAACAAGTGCCCTGTTTCGTTAAAATAAAAAAATTCCTTACTAGGTATAACATAAGATTTTTTTGTTTAATTCAGAAGCGACCCTCCTTGCCCCATTTCTATACGCCCTCGATACCAGGAAACTCTAAGAAGAATACAACATTTGAATTTGTATAATAATTTGTTTGAAAATTCATGCGTCCCTCAAGAAAGCCGTTTGTATATTATTACAAAACAAAAATAAAATGCATATCGCACGTACTTGCTGTTATATTCAAGGGGCTGAGGGTTTAAGAAAATTGCACGGCAAATTCAAAATTGTCACAATTAATTGAAGACTAGTTAGCGGCAAACTATTTAGCTATAAACAATGCGGTATTAGCAGTTTTAATCCCTTTTCAAGGTTGTGCTTTGCAACTTGATATGAAGCCTACGAAGAATTAAACAAAAACATAGAAAACATTGCACGATTGAGTTCAAATTTTAACATTTAATTAATGACTAATTAACAGCAAATTAATGAACCATAAAATATTAAACATAAGAAGTTTTTCACGCTTTTCGAGTTGTGTTAAGTTAGCAAAGCACCCAAAAACATAGAAAACATAGAACGACAAAGTCGTAACTGTCATAACTAATTAAAGGCAAATTATCCACCTACTAATTTTTCGATTTGTGAAGTTACTTTGCTAACTTGACACTCGTAGAAAACAAATCACCCAAAAATACATAGAACACATCGTATGGCAAAATTAAATTTGTCATAACCCATTAACGACTTGTTAACGACAAATTATTAAGTAGTTAAATATTGAGTTTCATAAGTTTTTAACACTTTCGAAAAAAACATAGAAAACATGGAACGATTAGTTCAAAACTGTCACAACTAGTTAACGACAAATTATCCACCTACCCATTTTTCGATCAGTGAGAGTTGCTTTGCTAACTTGGTATCAAGTACCAAAAAACATAGAAAACACTGCACGATGAAATTGAATTTGTCAAAACTAACTAATAACTAATTAACGGCAAGCTATTAAGCCATAATCCATCAGGTATAAGAAATTTTCACTGATTTTCGTCAGGGTGTTTTGCCAACTAGATATGAAGTAAGCAAAGCACCCAAGAACACATAGAGAACATTGAACGACAAATTAGAAACTGTAACAACTAATTAACGACTTATCAATGCCAAATTATCCACTCATGAAGTTAATGTCAAAGAAAAATATGCAGAAAGAAATCTCGAAAGGCAACATAAAACCAAAATATTGCAATCATGTCGGATAGTCAGGCCGTACTCAAAGCACCAAGCTCATACAGCATCAGCTCTAAGCTGGTGTGGTGTGTAAGAAGCCTAGGACGAACTAGGAAAACATTACTATTTCACGCTTTAAGCCTAGTACGCTGCTGATGCGAAACGAAAAATCCCATACAAAAATGACACAACGAAATCATAAACGAAAAATTTAGTTTAACTTTTCGTTCTACAGTACGCTGTTCGATGAACGAAATTAAAAATTGTTGCATATTTGCAATTAATTACCCAGGCCATTTATTGATGAGTGTCAAGTTAGCAAAGCAACTTTGACTAATCGAAAAATGGGTAGGTGGGTAATTTGCCGTTAGTTAGTTGTGACAATTTCGAATTTGTCGTTCAATGTTTTTTATGTTTTTTTGGGTGCTTTGCTAACTTTACACTACTCGAAAAGCGTGAAAACTTCTTATACTTAATGTTTTATGGCTTAATAATTTGCCGTGTATTAGTCATTAATTAGTTGTGAAAAATTGAATTCAATGGTGCAATGTTTTCTATGTTTTTTTTTTATTCTTTGCTGGCTTCATATCAAGTTAGCAAAGCGCCACCTAAAAAAGGGATTGAAACTGCTTATACCGAACTGTTTATGGCTTAATAGAGTTTGCCACTAATTAGTCTTCAATTCGTTGTGACAATTTTGAGTTTGTCGTGCTATGTTTTCCATGTTTTGTTGGGATCTTTGGTAGCTTGACATCAAGTTAGCAAAGGACTACCTGAAAATGGGGTAAGAACTGGTATACCGGTTGGTTTATGGCTTAATAATTTACCAGCAATAGCCGTTTAATATTTGTGATAATTTTGAATTTGTCGTTCTATGTTTCTATTTTTTTCGAAAAGTGGTAAAAACTTTGAAAACTTAATATTATTAATATTAATATAAGTTGTGAAAGATTCAATTTTGTCGTGCGATGTTTTCTATGTAATTTTGAGTTTCTTGTTTAATGTTACAAATTTATTATTAATGGCAAATTATCCACCTACCCATTTTTCAATTAGGGAAAATAGATTTGATAACCTTATGCTCATAGAAAACAAATCACCCTAAATTACACAAAAAACATCGCATGACAAAATTGAATTTTTCACAACTAATTAACGACTCATTAATGACAAATTATCATTAAATTTTGGAAGTTCTTACCACTTTTCGAAAAAAACAGAAAAGATAGAACGAATAATTCAAAATAATCACAAATAATTAACGGCTAGTAACTGGTAAATTATTCAGATAAACCATCCGGTATACCAGTTTTAACCCCATTTTCAGGTAGTCCTTTGCCAACTTGATGTCAAGCTACCAAAGAACCCAAACAACATAGAAAACATTGCACAACAAACTCAAAATTATCAGATCTAATTGAAGACTAATTAGTGGCAAACTCTATTAAGCCATAAACAGTTCGGTATAAGCAGTTTCAATCCCTTTTTTAGGTGGCGCTTTGCTAACTTGATATGAAGCTAGCGAAGAATAAAAAACATAGAAAACATTGCACGATTGAATTCAAGTTTTCACAACTAATTAATGACTAATTAACGGCAAATTATTAAGCCATAAAACATTAAGTATAAGAAGTTTTCTCGCTTTTCGAGTAGTGTCAAGTTAGCAAAGCACCTAAAAAACATAGAAAACATTGAACGACAAATTAGAAATTGTCACAACTAATTAACAACTAACTAACGGAAAATTTTTCACCTACCCATTTCTCGATTAGTCAAAGTTGTTTGGCTAACTTGACACTCCTAGAAAACAAATAACCCAAAAACACATAGAAAACATCGCACGACAAAATTGATTTTTTCACAACTAATTAACGACTAATTAACGGCAAATTATCCAACTAACCATTTTTCGATTCTTCAAAGTTGCTTTGCTTACTTGACACTCATCATTTAGGTATTGTATACGGAAAACTGACATTTGTATTTTTTCGTGTGTACTTTTGTTGTTTCTTTCAAAATTGAATCTTTTATTTCAGAAACAACATAAGTCAATGAACATTAACTTTTCAGGAGCAACAAAAAACTGTTTTATATGATAAAATTCCACAACACTCAACATTTTGAGCATGCAAAGTTATAATTTGGCTTAAGATGCATTTAAAACCCGCTAATTTGTTTGGCTTTTTTTGAGTCTTAGCCGGTTTTTAAGCCTTTAAAGTTGCTTGACTTATTTTGTTTCTGAAATAAACACACTTTTTTGGTGAAACTTTTGTTTTATTATAAGCTTTAACACAAGACAAAATGCTTACAAAAATATAAAGAAAATACTATTGATCTGTATCGATTGGATAATCCTTTTCGCAAGTTGGCCAAGCGAAAATCTTATCATAGTACTCTTGAATGTTAACGTTTCCTGGTTGATACGATTTTAGTTTTTTTATGTCATTCATCTTCTTAATATTGATTGGCACCTTTCCAGAGGGATAAGCAAGGGCTTGCGGCAGAGCTACCAGTTCATCTCCTTGAAGGTTTCCCAGGTTAAATGTTTGACTTGTAAAACAGTTAATAAAGTCTCTCGCAACAACTGTTTTATCATAACAATCCGAGTGGGAAAACTGAGAAAACTTACTTATAGTAAACGTATACTTATTTTCTCTAGCCACATACATGTCTTCCAATGCCATTGAAAGCATGTTTCTTTTATAAGTGGCCACCAGCTTTTGTAGTCGATGATGCCAGCCGTTTTTGGTAAAATTACTATAAATTTTTTTGATACTGAAGAAGACAGTATCAAATCGGCATATTCTTGAACAGTGTAAATTCTATCAGTTTTTTTAATTTTACGTTTGAGGACTGCGAAGTCTGTATTACATGGTAAAAAGGAATGTCCTCGTATAGGAAAATACTGTTCAATTGTCTTAAACTTTTTTAAGATGACAAAAATCTTATCACTGTGTGATTTTTATTTTAACCACCGCAGCCATCTAAAAAAATATGCAACTCCTGGACATCCTTCATGTTACTTTCAAAAAATTGATTTAAAAAAGAGCACACTTCATTCGGGCCCTTTCCAGCGGTCCCTTCATGGTAAACAAAAAAAGTCGCGGTGTTGTCTCGAAGATCGTGTATAAAAAATACGCTAACAGTAAGTTGCAACAATTTTGGGGAGAAACAGCATAAGTTAATGGCTTATGTCGTTTCTCTTCGGAACAATGAAATAGTACACTCAGTTTTCGTACTCTGAGGGGTCTGACATGTGTAGTATCTCTTCAAAAGACGATAAACTATTCAAAAATGAGAAATGACTTATGTTGTTTCTGAAATAACCGATTCCATTACAGCGCCGTGGCTGTCTGTGTTTCTTTTTTACTTGCGATATAGGTTCTATAAGGCAAGTTTTGGGTTTGTGCAAAAAAAAAATTTGAGATAACAATCAAACATGATATTACGATGGTAGAGAACACCAAAAAAGTGGGTGGCACAATTCTGTCTGTCTGTTCGTCTACAGCCTAAACGGCTCAATAGATTTTCTTCAATATTGGTACATAGTAGTTTTTGGTGATTCTGCCGATACGTTTTTTTCATTTTCTTTTAGAACCAAAAATATCGGTACCTGCCATACAATTTTTTAATCAATTTTACATAACGCTTTTTTCTCAAAAACAGCTTGACAACTTTTCTTTAAAAAAATTCAATAAATTTATTTTTCAAAAATGGTTATTAATGGTGCTTCCCAAAGAACAATTTTTTTAATTTTTAATTTTCTTCAAAATGGTACAACCGATTTCAATTATTTTTTTACTAAGAAGCTTCCAAAAAATGTTAATATTTTTGTGTACCAAAACTTTTGAAAAAATATTTTTTGGATTTTAAAAAAATGTTTCGACAAATATTTCGAAAACGACATTATCGATTTTTTTGAAACTCAATACTTAAGAGTTTTTTAGTACTCTCTAAAATATTTTTTGAAAAAATTTTACATTTATGAAAATTTGGAAAATATTTTTTTTCTCAAAAATTACTCCTACGATTTTTTTCAAACTTTTTCATAGACTAAAATTAGTTTGATCTACTACTAAAAATTATAAAATTTTACACTTAGCAACTATTAATGGTACCTGTCATAGAACGTATGTTTTTCTTTTGAGTTTTCTCGTTATCGACTTAACGGATTTAGATGATTTTTTTTTATATACAAATTTCAAATAATATTAAATAATATTGCATATCAAAATTTTCAAAAAAAAAAGTTTTTGGATTCTTAAAAAAGTTTCAAATTGTTTTTTTGAAAATTCGTTATCTCAAAAACGGGTCGACAATTTTTTTTCAAATTTTGTTTTTATATGCACATAAATATATACTTTAGATTTGCATACCTAAATTTGTTCTTAAACATGTTGTAAGAATTTTATATATACAAAATTATTTTTTTAAAAAACCGCTCCAACGATTTTAAATTTTGTTCCCATACAATTATATTCAATCAAGAATTAAGATGGCATTCTTTTTTTCCACCTAAAACTGTCAAAAGAGTTGTTTTAGCCAATTTAAATGTCGTCTTTCATGCTTCTCTACATTTTTCTCTCATAATTTCCATGTTTTTATATGCAATTTTCTTAAGCTCACAGTGTCTTGAACATAAGAGCAAGTACGTGCGACCCAGTCGTGCATTTTATTTTCAGTTGCATTTGTTTTGAATTTTTGAATTGGTGTAACTCTCAATGAATATTTTTTCGCTGTTGTTTACGTTAGCATTTCGTTGTCTTGTTGGAGACCAACTAGAAATTTCGTTTCGCATAAGCGGCGTTCTTGGCTTTATTGGGAACCTGGCCATGTCAGCATATAGAGCAACGAAGATGCGGACTCCTTAGGTGCAATTGGAGAAAACGTGAAAAAATATAAAACAAAGATATCAAAAATCTGGAACGAGTTCCCTAAGCTGAGGCTGGACCAAACTTCTACTTGGGAATTACAACCAAGAACGGTTCCTGTCCTGTATTTGATGCACTTGTGCATCAAAGACATATAAATATCTGGGAAATCACCAGGTAGAGGAAACAGAACTTCCCTCTCTTAAAGGACTCATAATATTCAAGTTCCTTAAAGAAACAAGTTTAGAGGATGTGCTGTAGAATGAGTAACTTCATCCATCTATAGACGGGAAAACAATAGATCCGAATGTCGCACTGCACTTATACTCCAGATTTGCCAGCCGGTTTTAAAGCTGGATTCCTGACTGCTGACCACATGATGTTTGCTCATTTCCACGAAATTAAAAAAAAAAAGAAAAAAAGCTGTTTTGTTGATTCCTATTCTACTGTCCACCGTCAAGCAAATCAATCAAAGTGGCTTCCTTTCTTTGGGAAAAATGTTTGTTTCAAACTAATGCGACTGTTTGGGAATTTGGGAAGTACACGCCCTAGGTTAGCTAGTACATATAAATGCTATTCAATATTGGCTAATTTATCAATCCATGGAGTATTTGCCTACAAGAAGCAGCCAAAAGTCAATTTTTCAAATGTCAAAACTATTTGTTCTGTTATTTTTCTTTTGGAAAGCATTTTGTTAAATTTTTCGGAGTTATTTGCTTATTATTTGTATACAAATTGGTAAAACATATAATAGTTTTAAGTATCGATTCGATATTTTGGTTATATCGTTTTTCCGATTTTATGCATATTTTTCTTGTGTCTAGCACAGAAATAAAAAATAAAATATTTTTTTTTTTAAGACGATAAATTTTTTAATAATGGTACTTATTTCACAGTGAGGTGAAAATAGGATAAAAATAATTTTTTTCCCGTTTATTCATGCAATTATTCTTATGTGCGTCATGACCTTTAATAAAAATAGTCATAATTTGTGCAGCTTTTATATAATTTAATTCTCTACATTTTTCTATCAGTGTATTCACAAAGCATACTCTTTCTTATTCTTGTTAAAAAATAATTTTACAATTGAAAATTGCAATAAATAATTTATTGATGATTGTTTGGAAAATTATTAATAATAGGCGGTCTACAAATTCAAGTGCGATCAATTATTTATGCATGAATCATCGCAAAAGTCATATCATAAGGAATTACCCATCACTTGTTGATTTGATGATTGATAAAATAAATCATATATAGAGGCAAGGATTATCACGATATTTGTAAGAATCGAGACTTTTTATTACGTTGTATTTAATGCAATTATAAAATTTACCAATGCTGTTATTATTATCTGTGCAACACAAACCTTGATTAAGATTTAATTGGTTAACTACATTGTGCCTTTCAGAACATTTTTTTTTGTCATTCCAAATAAAGATACTTATTTTAAGCTTAAAAAAAAAATGATACCTACATTCTTATCTTAAGAGTAGATATGTATAAGTATTTGATTGTTTGAGTTTTATAGACCTTGGTACGAAAGTTTAAGGATTTTTTTCAGAACAGGCAGATCTTTTTATATTTTTTAACTTTCTTATTGAACGCAATTTCAATTCAATTTTTCTTATATCTTGAATATTGTAAATATACATAAGTATAATCATTATTTATTAGTATCACAAATTGAGTAAAAGTTTTTTGAATAGACCAGGACAATGCAGTGCTAGAAGAAGGGTTATTAATCGCTTATTACTTTACTTTCGGTGAAAACTGTTTGCCTCAACTTCGTGAAATGATATCAGCTGTTAAAGCCGCCGGCCGTTTAGAGTTTATAGACAATCACAATGCTATTGGAGAAAAATAAGTACTGTTACCCGAGTCCTTGGCCGCGAGCTAAGGCAGGAGGGAGGGGGGGTTGAAGTTCCCCTATTGTGGTTTTTCGTGTTTTGTATACTTTTCGTCTAATACGCTTAGTTTTCTAGATAATCATGAACATCTACAAAAGAAAGACATTTAACCAATATCCCGCCTCAAGCTCTTGGCCCTGGGCTGGGAAATGTTTGCATGAGGTCACAGACCGAGAGCTGGTGAACGTTTTGCTCAAAGTGTGTTATACCGCTCCGAGCAACCTGGCAGCGATTCCGCGGCCTTTTGACCATGCACTTTGAAAATGCAAAAAAAGTTAAGGTCCCAACCCTTAGAATCCGTTGGGTCCGTTGTGGCGACGCATTCAAATGAAAGCTCGATAAAATGCATGTTTTCTTATCGGAACTGGCCCATTAGCAACGCAAGCGTCGGACGCAACGAACAGAGTAGCCGAACTTTTAACTTTTTCTCTCTCTCTATACAAAATAAATAATCTAATTTTTTTTTCCAAAAATATTTACCCCGTTAAGCGTAACAGTTAATATCGTTGTTTTAGTGAATTTATTATTATTTTATTTCATGTTTTAAAAAATAGTTTGAAAAATAGGAGATAAACTATATTTTGAAAAAAAAGGTAATGTAACCCAACTGTCCTAAAATCACTTTTTTCTGGAGTAGTACAAATTATTCAAACATTTCAGATTTGTTAGAGGTTTTTTAATCCATCGACATCGTAACCATATTTTTTGTAGAATTTTAATAAGAAATTGTAAGTTACAACAACAGAAAAAAGTTTTTGGGCGTACCTTATGCCATTATTCATGAATCATAACTATGACTCCTGACACAATTTAGTCTTCAATAATTTGTGACGAGCACTATTTTTAATTCCCTCCAAAAACGCCTCAAAATTCAATTTTTCACGTTTCTTATGAGTTTATGATCCATTTGGACCATTATTACAAATACCCGGGTACCCGACACCTTTTGGGTACCCGGGTACCCGGCTTCCCGGGTAATACCCAAGTTTTCGAGTATTTCCCGGGTAGCCGGGTACCCGAAAGAGCTCTAGTATAAAACGATTTCATTTTTTTGTTGCATTTTGAAAGGGCATTTTTTTTTTTTTTTAAATTCAATTTTTATTTTTCCAATTACTTAAAACTATCTTAAAGCTAGACGAAAATTCATAAAAACTAGCCTACTTATCAATATCTTACAACTAACTTACTGGCCCCATTCGGGCGCTCTAAGTTAAACTAATAACTTACTGCTAATGCCTTTCGGCCTAAGAACTATCTTAAAACTAGAATTCATGGTTTTATTTTTCACCAAGAAGAATTGAAAAAAACTTGGTATCTTTATCTTTTATTTTGGTTTATATATAAAACTTACAAACTAAATAAAACTAAATTGAAAGTGCATTTTGGTGAGCAAGGGGCCGCGGTATCACTGCCAGGTTGGTCGCATACAGTTTGTACATACCTATACTAAATGTATGCTCATGCTCAACAAATTTGGAGTGGTATGAAACACTAAATAAATTGGGTGGGGCAACAGCGCGTTGAGAACCAGGGCCTAGTGACTTACAACTCTCAACCAGTGTTGCCATAATCTCAAATTTCATTATGCTAGATTTCAATTTTTATAATGCTAAATCGTATGGAAGCCCAAAAAACAGAATGCTAGATTTCAAAATCCATTTAAAAATACATAATGCACAAAATATCAATGTTTATTTTTTCAGAAACACTCTTAACATAGCAAAATATATAATTGATTCAAACATTACTAGCTTTGGCTTGGTATTTTTCTGCTTGATATTTGAAACATCTTTGTTTACACTGAAGACTGAACACAATCCCTGCTTATCTATATTTGAATTCAGACAATGATGGACTTCGTCGCGCCAGTGCATAGTCACTCATACGTATATAAACTGTTTGTTAAACAACCAATTTTCCATTGAGCCCCTGAATTTATTTCATAAATCAACTTATATTACATTAATTTATAAAACAAATTCACTGACCCAACGAAAAATTTGGTGGTGCAATGAACTGCTTAACCAACGACTATTCATTAGTCCAAGGAAGTCCATCATCGGCTGAAATGTAGTTCAGTTAGCCATCATATGATCACATTTGAAATTCATAAGATCAAAATTTTAAAAAGTTAAAAATTTGGTGCTAGATTATACATAATTGAATAATTTTTTTGAATCAAATCTAGCATTCTAGAATGCCAAACAAAAACAGATAATGCCAAAAAAGCATTTGGCATAATTTTAAAATTTCAAAATGCTTTTCACTCCTGTATTATGCTAGATTTAGCATTTATAATGCCATTATGGCAACGCTGCTCTCAACCATTCCTGTGTGCGTGTTGTTGGCAGGAATGGAGGGGATCTACAGTTTTTTGCCGAGCCCGAACGGCTTAGTGAGAAGCACTAGACAAGTAAACTCTTGGAGGATTTGTCAGTTTCTCGCAAGAGGCAGTATCTCGGATAAAACATTTCTGTTTTTAGGAGGCACAGCTGGAAATCGCACCCACACCTTCAGCATGACAGTCCTATGCACTAACCATCATGCGTTATACTTTTTTTTTCAGTCTTTTGAAGCCGTTTGCCTCGTGAACTACATGAGCTTAACGGCAATGTAATGGAATGATGTACTCACAACAACCGTTTCAACGATTTATGAGCTGGTACCCACACATTTTTGCCATGCTCCTTTAAAAAAACTTCTGTATCCATTCATACATTTTCAGAACTGTTATTTTAGTTTTAATTTTAATTTTAATTTTAATTTTAATTTTAATTTTAATTTTAATTTTAATTTTAATTTTAATTTTAATTTTAATTTTAATTTTAATTTTAATTTTAATTTTAATTTTAATTTTAATTTTAATTTTAATTTTAATTTTAATTTTAATTTTAATTTTAATTTTAATTTTAATTTTAATTTTAATTTTAATTTTAATTTTAATTTTAATTTTAATTTTAATTTTAATTTTAATTTTAATTTTAATTTTAATTTTAATTTTAATTTTAATTTTAATTTTAATTTTAATTTTAATTTTAATTTTAATTTTAATTTTAATTTTAATTTTAATTTTAATTTTAATTTTAATTTTAATTTTAATTTTAATTTTAATTTTGATTTTAATTTTAATTTTAATTTTAATTTTTATTTTAATTTTAATTTTAATTTTAATTTTAATTTTTATTTTAATTTTAATTTTTTTAGTACCTACAGTAGACGCTCGATTTAGTGAATCTCAAAATAGTGAACACACAAAATTTTATATAAAAATGTGTTTTGTATGAAAATGTCTCACAAGCATTTAAGATTACTTAAGAACACTGAGGAATTGTATGTGTTTTTTTATTAAACCTAGTTACCAACTGAAAAAAATCTTTATTTAACGCTTAAATAAATGTAAAAACATTCACATCGAACAAAATGTGCATTTTGGATCAAAAGTCGCCATAAGAAAGCCTTTGAAAACTACCGCTCGAAAAAGTGAACAATCTCGAAAGAGTGCACAGGCCTGGTTTTTATTACTTCACTATATCGAGCGTCTACTGTATTGTATATTCGTATGACACACCAATATTACTATATAAAACGCCAACTTCTACAATCTATGAGGCCAAATTTGTTTTCGAGCTTCCATTTTTTCACACGTTTAATATGAATATAATGGCTCTTGGATCTTCGCACCTCATATGTAAATATGTTTATGGGCTACCATCTAATTGGTCAAAAAAGGTAAACTAATCTTAAACATTGGTCAGCCCGCCTTCAATAGCATCCATTTAACTTTTTTTTCGAATTCAAAACTTGCCCTTTAGGAAACATTATCGCAAGGTCACAAGCCAAACAAAGTTTCCTTGAATTTGACCCACGCTATACCTATACTAATCTACGAGTATGTACTAGAATTGGTAGACTTGGTTCTCTTATTATTCGTCACTTTCGATTAAAATATACATTACACACATGGGGCATATTCGATTCATAGCTGTTGTCTAAGCTGATGCTACGCAAATCTGGAGTTTATCATACTGAAACTGCATCAGGTAAACTCTAGTTTTGTCTAGAAACAGCTTAAACAACATCAATGAATGTGTCCCATTGTATTTCTTTTTATTTATCTCATCTCATTTGTCTGATAATTTTTACACTTTGTAGATGTCCAAGTTAATAAGTTTCAATTAGTCTTATCTTTGAAAAGCTCGATTTTGATTTGAGTTGAACGAAAATTTAAAAAATTAGGTTATGAGCAACTACGTAAATGTAGGCCTCGACAATATGTCCAATCAATGAGTCCATGCACATAAATATTTCTGATGCGAAAAATAATATGTACAAATGCCTAGGATTTAAGTCAAACTAGTAATTTAACTTTTTCGGATATATGTTTTGTGTGCCTCCATAACGACTTGGCAGCTATAATGCTGTTTTATGTATTAAAGATATTTAATGCGTTGCACTTGCCCTGGGCACATCCGAGGCAAACAGCTGTAGGACTACTGAAATAGGAGCAATTACGTAGTACCTAGACTTTGTGCAAAGTAATATTTACTGATGGCTGGCAAGTTGCAACTCTAGCTGAACCACATTAGTCATGTTAATGCGTGGCAGCTAGCATTTTATACAGATATTCCTTTTTGTTTGCATACGTCTCCTTATATCATCTTACTTCCTGATGCTAGGCCAGGTTTTTTTTGTGGATGTTTTTTTTTAATCGTCAGGACTCGTTCTTGATAGGAATTTCATTTGCAAATAGATTCGCGATCGCACGCTATTATCTGATCGATTTCTCGGTCTGTTGGTCAGTGTGTTTTTCTCAGTATCGAAATTAAAAGTGAGGAATGAGGATAGATGCAGGAGGATCATCTGAATGAATATTATGTGAGCATTTGATTGCAATAAAACTTAGGTATGATTTAATAGCTATTTGCAACTACTTTCACCTCGTTAAAGGATCTCGTTTGAAATGGATGCATATTGCATATGCATCGGCAAATTAAAACTTGAATTTGGGGATAGAGTGTTGTGTTTTTTATAATTTTATGTAGGTTGGTCATTATAGTGTTTGAACAAGTCGGCTATATAAAGCGCTTAAGACTTATTTACATTTATGAAGGAAATATGGTGTAAATCAAACACAAACAATTTCATAATTTTTAGACGTTAAACACCTCGATTACACAAATGTGTTGAATAACTTTTGGAATTTATTTGTTATACAATTATGTTAATGTAGGAGTACCAATAGCAATCAAGAAGGTTGTAAAAGTGCTTCCTCTTTCAGTTGACTAATACTTTTCAAAATCTGAAGGATTTTTATCGAAACATTGAATTTTCAAGAAGATACTCTCGAATAGACAGAATTAAAGTTTTGCCTTTATTTTGATGGACGTTATTTTTCATATAAGTACGTAGATTATACTCTACTATAAAAAGTCAAACATAAAAATACCAACATGGTCTCACAAGCTTGTTTAGTATCTAGCTTGTTACTCATACCAATTTGATTGGGGTCACTCTATGTGTGTTATTCAATAGGAGTAGACTGGATGTCTCGCCAAGCTATTCATAGCTTACTGCGGTATTTTATTCTCCACACATACTTTATAAATATTTACCGGACTGAATATCGGATCTCAATACAAAGCAAATGTGTGTATGATTTAGTTTCTAGTACCTCGTCACCAGGACGGGAATTTTAAAGATCTTGTGCAAGGACAAGGTTAGTTTGTATTAATTTGTATTGGATATTCTCCTAGGAAGTCATCTTGAAGACCTTTTGTTGATCTTTCTCCAAACCATCGTCATTCTTTAGTGCATAGTAAACCACTTTAAGATCCACAATTGTATGGTATTCTACAAAACGATATAAATAAATATAGGCAAGAATTGAATTATGGTACCATCAAAGGTTGGTGTACTTAGCCCGAATACTACAAAATTAACAACAATGGCGGTTCAAGTGATTTATAAATCGATTGGAACAATTGGATCCAAAATCAATGAGCTGCCGTACCCAAAAATGAGCAACACAACATCCCTATTTCAACTTAACTTAATATATTTTAAGGCTCTTGCAAGAAAGTAATTTATTTGCGGCAATTACTTATTTGCAAGTGTTGGTCGACACACCATGCAAGTTTTACTTGCACCTTCAATTCAACCAAAAAATTTGTAGTGTAAAACGAAACTGCCAGCGTTTCGTTTTGCCCGATAAAAAATAAGTTTTTTTGGATCCAGAGAGGCAGAGATGGGTATAATTCATATGTAAAAAGAAAAAATTATACCCGCTTGTCCCCTCTCTTTATGTTTTAACTTTATATTTATTTTTCTGAAAATATGCTCGAAAATATGTATTTATTATGAAAATATGCAATGTTATTACAAGTACCCAAGCAAGCTACATCAATAATAATTTTTTTTTATCGTCTCAAAATTTTTCCGTCTAGAAGAGCAGCTAAAACAGCTATTTTTTTGCTAAAGTGCTGCTATTTTCATTTATTTCTTTTTTATCCGTTTATTTTTTGTGAAGTTATTTTGTTGACGTATGTGTTAATTGTTATCAAACCATTCGATTGGTTGAATTCGTGATATTTAAGTTTGGCTCTAAACATCTAAATGCAACCACCCACCCGCAATGGGAAAAACTGGCAACAGATATATTAAAATGGGATCTTTTAATTTTCTCTATCAAACATAAGCAATGGTGAACTCAGGCGTATACTTAATATTTTGTGTTTTTGTTATTGCGCTTTTCTTCATTATTTATAAGTTTTGTCTACCTTTAGATTATTAATGTTGATTTCTAATATACTATTTTCAATAATAATATGGTTGGTATACACTCCCGTTCAATTGAATAGGTTCAAAATTTTTGAGTGCGATTTACCGTTATAACTCCGAACTATGTGGAATAAATGAATTTTTGAAAATGGCATTAGAGAAAGCATCCAATAGAGGAGAGAATAAGAAAGCACAGAACATCAAACTTACCATCATTACACGTTTTATTTTCATTTCTTTAAATTCATATTGAAATCGTAGCACTTTTTTTCGTTTATTTGAATAGGTGCACCGCCTTTATAATCACTTTTGCTTTGAACTAGTTGAAGGTCAGACCTTTTAAAGCTATTTTTGGGCTTTATATCATGGTTTCTTTGATATGACACAAACAAATTGAGAAAAAACGTAGAATTGATGGAGAAAAAGCTCTTTTCGTGGCTGAGTACGCGGAAATTTGTTGTTTTCATGATAAATGACTAACGGGACATCAAATTTCGGAAAAAACTTACAGAATCTATTCTTTGATCTAAAATTATCTGAAAAATAAACAAAAAGATGGTGGCGATATGAAAGGATGCAAATAACCTGCTATCTCCGAGAGTGATAGGCGAAAAAGTCTGAGGGCTGCGTCTAATTCGTCGGTTTAAATGGCTAAAACAAGGGAAGAAGCTATGTTCAGTGCCAGTATTTCAGCAGTCAAGAGTATTATAAAAAGTTCTGCATACCGAAAAAGAAGAAAATTAAATGAAGCCACATCTAAACGAACTTAGCAAAAACAAAAAAAAACAAACCGAATGCAGTTTTGTAGGCTTCATAAGACTTGAAAGAATAAGTGGCGTAAAGTCGTTTTTTCTAATGAAAAAGGGATTAAATTCAACGGAATTGATGGATTCAAATTGTATTTTCATGACTGAGCGTTTTTGTGTAACTAAACCATAGTCATACTAATTGTTCAAAAATGTGGGGTTAAATTTCTTTTCCTTGAGTTCTCAAATTGTAAATTCTTTCAACTAAGCGGTGGTTTATTTTAATTTTGTCTTCTTTTTTTGGTATGAAGAACTTTATATTACACTCTCGACTGTAGAAATACTCGCATTAAACCTAGCTTGTTCCCTTATTTAAGCCATTTAAACCGACAAATAAGATCCAACCCTCAGAATTTTTCGTCTATAGCTTGCGGAGGCAGCAGTTTTTTTTACATTCTTTTTATATCGACACCATCTTTTTGCTTACTTCACTGATAAATATAGATCAAAGAATGGATTTAGTAAATTTTTTCTGAAATTTGATGTTCCGTTAGTCATTTATCGTGAAAACAATAAATTTGCGCGTACTCAGCCGCGAAAAGAGCTTTTCCTCCACACATTCTACGTTTGTTCTCAATTTGTTTGTGTCATATCAAAGAAACCATGATATAAAGCCCACAAATAGCTTTAAAAGGTCTGACCTTCAACTAGTTCAAAGCAAAAGTGATTATAAAGGCGGTGCACCTTTTTAAATAAAAGAAAAAAAGTGCTACGATTTCAATATGAATTTAAAGAAATGATAATAAAACGTGTAATGATGGTAAGTTTGATGTTCTGTGTTTTCTTATTCTCTCCTCTATTGGATGCTTTCTCTAATGCCATTTTCAAAAATTCATTTATTCCACATAGTTCGGAGTTATAACGGTAAATCGCACTCAAAAATTTTGAACCTATTCAATTGGACGCAGGCGCGGATCCAGGATTTCGTTCAGGGGGGGGGGGGTCAATTTTCAGCAGTTTCCAAAATGTTGATGAGAGGTCTACAGAAATTTGGACACCTCATCCCGCTCTACACCCCTTGGGCCCAATTACGCAAGCTTGAATGATTTCCGTGTACGCACTCTATTCACACACAAAGCAAGTGTGAATAAATCTGACTTATAATGTACACGCTTTCTGTCTATAATTTTAAACTCATTCTTGCGAAATCGCAAAAATCGATGTGTACAGAATTTTCTGTGTACACAGAAAAAAATTCACTCTTGCGGAAATGGGCCCCTGGTCACACAAACCCATGTGTGTGGATAAGTTTGAAATTTGAAGAAAGCAATTATTACCTCTTTCATAACTGTCACAGTGTCTCGCACAGTGGGTACTTTGGAACTTCGTGCAATGAAGCTATGCAGTTTGTGGCTGTTGCTGGTGTCTTTAAAGCCTCTACCTCGAATTTCGGAAAGTATATTTCCACATCGGTAAGTTCCTATTCCAACACATGACGTTCGAGTTCGAGTGAAAGTTTCAACATCTTCTTTACCTGGGAAAAGAACTTGTACATTGGCCTCTCCAGTTAAAGGTCGTTTTCGAAAACGTCTTCTGCTTCAAAACAGCATTTGCAAAATGTTCCCAATCACAAACTGCAAAGTCTTCTGTTCAAAAAGGCAAATACAAGTGCATACCTAAGCATTTTGTTCGATAATGCAGTTTGTTAAGGTCACATGTTCGAAAACATCATCTGCGGTGCAATTCTGTAGAAAGAAAATAGAGTTGAAGACAAATATGTATATTGAGGGGCCAGAGAACGCGAAATGCTCATGAAAATTGATTGACGTTGAGAAAAAAGATGTTGTGCAAACAGAAAGATTGCCTATATTTTGACAATAGCAAATATCAAAAAACTACGATGGAGTTGACTTGACGTTTTCAAAACGGCAAAAAAAATGTATCCTTAGGTGTAGGAGTTCCATCCACCGTCTCTACGGAAGTGACTGCTTTAGTCGTCTCCTGGTTTTTCCCCAATCTTCTTCATCGGATTTGTACTCTTTGTCAGTTTAACAACGCGGAAAACGGAAGTTCCAAAGACGTATCCACGAAAGCGACAATATCCTCACGAGTACGACCATCTTATGGCTAAATCAGGCATTAATGTGCATGCTCTTCTAGAGAAAGTACTCTTTTATATGTAAAAGCACATTTAATTATTTATCATAGAAAGGACTCACCTTTTAGTATGAAATTTTTTGGTTTATTATTTTAATTTAATTTAAATATTTTAATCTTTGCGATCCGAGCATTTGAAACAAAGCCAGAATTTTTGAAGTTAATTGAATCGACGTAGCTTAAAGATTTTGTTATTTTTTTAAAATTAAAATCAATTTTAAGGTGAAAAATTTAGATAAGTGCCCCTGTCACCTCTCCCATTTCATTAAACTATGAAAATAAAGCCATTTACAAATTTGTAGAGGTGGGTTGGGGAACTAACTGTTTAAAACATTATTTTTCAAAATTATAAAATTTTTCATTCATATTTGCATTTTGAAAAGTGAAAATCAAATCGATCTGGGACTCAATCTGCTCTTTAGTATGAAATAATTTGATATTCTCAAAAAATGCTTATTCAGTAATAAAGCCCTTTAATTAAAGACCTTAACTTAGAAGATTAGACATAAAAAACCGAAGTTATAAGATTTAAAAACTGTCGATTTGAAGGTCAATGACAACACTCATTGCTACAACGCTGCGCAGCAAATTTAGAAGTATAGACAGACATCGTCCAACTCTGGGCTGCATGCAGCTCTTGAGTTTGTGTGCTCCAATAAGAATCCGTGTTATTCACTTTCGCTGCATGACCATTAAGGCTCAGCTAGGAGAGGTGAAACACATCGGTTGTTTCATCAAAAAGTATTAAATAATTTTGTGAAATCAAAAATCAGGAGAAAATGTGTAGGTCTCTTTTGGCTGCCAAGAATAAATTTTATAAACGTGGAACGAATAAACATTTCTTATTAAATTTGATTAAATTCATATTTTATGCTATACGTTCGTTCTTGCCCAGGGGGGGGGGGGGGCAATTGCACCCATTGCCTCCCCCCTGTATCCGCGCCTGATTGGACGGGAGTGTATTAATTTTGAAGTATTTTCCTACAACTTAATTTCCATCAGTCGCTTTGGTTTTTATTTTGAACTATATTCTTACTCTCGATATAGGCAAAATATAGGGGAAGTTTTGGACTCAATCAAACATGACATTACGATGACAGAGAACACAAAAAAAGTGGGTGGCACAATTCTGTCTGTCTGTGTATCTGTTGAGCTATATCCCATGCTGCTGAAGTGATTTTCATCAAACTTGGTGCATAGCGTAGCGAAAATAACGGTACTTCCCATACAATTTTCTTTAGCAATTTGAAATAATCCATATTTCTCAAAAACGGTTCCACAACTTTCCTTAAAAATAAATCAATAAATTATTTTTATTAAAGGCTACCTTTGAGAGGGGAGGGGAAATTGAAATTTTTGTATCTCCAAAAATAACGATACTTGCCTAATTTATATTGAAAACGGTATATATGGTGTACTTTTTGGTATACACAAACATTTCCGAAAACTGTTATTTACGGTTCCTGCCATATAACGGTTTTTTTGATTTTCTATTTTCTCTTTAACGGCTCAACCTATTTCAATCATTTTTTTTTACAAAGGCACCCACCTTTAAAATGTCAATAATATTGCATATCAAGAATTTGAAAAAAGTAAATTTTTGATTTCTTAAAAAATATTACATTTTTTTTTTTTGAAAATTCAATACTTTGAAAACGGCTTGAAGATTTTTTTTGAAAATAATTTCGTAAATGTATATTCGTAAATACTCAAAACTGGCATCCCCAAATTTTGTTTTAAAAATATAACTAAAATTTGATCTATAAAAAATTAGTTTTTAAGAAAATCGCTCCAACGATTTTTATTTTTTTTATACATATATGTATTTCTACTTTTTCAAGTAATGTTAATGTAATGTAAGTTTTGGGCGCTAATATTTGTGTCATTTTTCTATTACATGCTATGTTATACTTAATTTTTTAAATACCATCCTCACCTGCATAGACACAATATTGATACAAAAATAAAATATAATTTATTGATTCAAAATAGCTTTTTATGGCCTTCAGTCCTATAAATTGGCGTTTCGTTCGGCTTACTCACTTGAACTCATCAGTGACATAGTGAGGGCTTTGTCATACGCAATTTATATTAAGTTCAGTTCAACTTACATGAATTTTTCAACGAAAATCCACTGTAAACTATATCCAACAAGATTAGAATTCCTAATCATTAAGCTGGAAGTTTTTTTTGCCCTGGGCCAGGCATAGTTTCTATATAAGAAGGTTTTATAATACAAATTCTATATACTACTGAAATAAATCAGCCAAGTAGAAGACTTAGCATTAAGGATTGGACTTGTTGAATTATTGATTCAAAATAGCTTTTTATGGCCTTTAGTCCTATAAATTGGCGTTTCGTTCGGCGTACTCACTTGAACTCATCAGTGACATAGTGAGGGCTTTGTCATACGCAATTTATATTAAGTTCAGTTCAACTTACATGAATTTTTCAACGAAAATCCACTGTTAACTATATCCAACAAGATTAGAATTCCTAATCATTAAGCTGGAAGTTTTATATAATTTAACTGCGTGTAATTTCTTCAGCATTTAATAATACATGGAACTTCACCTTTTTTATATGGTGTCTTTCCTTAAAAAATAAATAATGTCATCTTAAAATTCCTGACTCAAACTAATATTCCCTTTTGTAAATAAAAACAAAATCAACCATCATTTCCTTCCAAACAAAGTTCATTGCACAGTGCATGACAAAATCAAATCTTATGAATAAAACGATTACATTTTGGTTTAAAATAAAACATCATTCATGAGTAAAATATGTGAAATTATGTTTCCTTGTTTCCCCTAAGTACCTACATTCGATTGATTTAACAACAAAACAAGTTTAGAAAGGAAATCTTAATTAACAATCCTTCATTAAAATTTATAGACAGTTTGGTCTGATTTTGGAAACTAATGTTTAAGTCACAGATTTGCTGACTCATTCCAATAAGGTAAGCAAGGTAGAGGAATTTTCAGATATAATTCAAAATGGAAAATACATATACAATTACAAAGTGATAATGAATGAACTGTTGAAACATAAAAGAAATAAAAAAAAAATCACCTAATTTCCCATTTGCAAATGGAAGTCAATTTTGCAGTGCCGGCATTTCTGTTTACACCCCTTTTAATGGAATACATTGAATGGGCTAATAAACTGACACATTCGTAAAGCAGTAAGCCATTGAAAAGCAAAAGACATGCGGAAATAGAAGTCCAAATTCTCAAACACACCGTATTTCAACAAAAAGAGTCACTGTATGTAAGTAGGTACATTTTGGTATTGAATTCCATGGTAAACAAACGGTGGCTGTGTTCGGTTGAACATTTTTTTCTGATTAACACCTCTAACTTTAAGAATTTTTTTTAAGAGTTTTATCCGCATTTATTAATTTTACTGTGCCTATAATTTAACACCTTGTTATGAGGTGTGCTAAGAGGAGAAATGCCCTACATACAGAACAATGCTGTGCAATAAATATTGGCTCAAATGTATTTTTTCTCAGTTTTTGGAAAATCAATTTTTTTTTCAAATTCTTGAGTGTTTTATATTTTCACAATAAATTGAGCCAACAATCTTTTCAACCAAAAGATCAAATATTTTATAATTTCATAGCACAGCCTTAGCGAGAAAACATCACAATCTTAAAAACCCATTAATTGGGGTTATCGTTATTTTCCGAAATCGTTTTTTAATGGCTGCAGTATTTCGAGAGAAAAAAAATAAAGCGTGAATAAAGATCAAAATTCCCATCCAAACTTTTTACTGGAAAAGTATGGGCTAAGAGCCACGGGTAAATGTCCTCGGACAAAATTTTTGTTGACCAAATAAATTTTTTTGAGCATAAACTTTTGATTAAAATATCGAAAAAATGTTGTTAACATTAAATATAGAAAATTTTATTTTCTACATTTTTTTGTATCAGACACTTTTTCGTACAACTTCTAGGAACCGAGATATTTAATAAAAACTAAAATGAAACAAAATCCAAGATGGCGGTCAAACGGTAAATTTCGAGAGTGCGAAAAATCAGGGTTATGATCTTCAATCAACTATACCCTTCGAATAATAAAATAAAATTTGGGAGTGTTACAAACTGCTGGGTCACCCATATAAAATTTTATAAATGCACTGGACTATAATTGAATAACGTTGGTAGACAAAACTGATGTTTACCTGATGAAAATTCATTTAGATAAATTCTAGACTTGCCAAGCAACAGCTTTAACGACATCTATGAATATGCCCATGCAACATAGTGTAATATTTTCTCAGGTTCGTTAATAAAACTTATTTACTTTATTCAAAACATCCACTTATTTATTTCGCAAAATAAAACACTTTACTGTTCTTACTACAAACAAAACGATTTATTATTCACCACTGAAATTAATTCACAAACTTTACTTTTCACTTTTTTTACAACCAACTTTATTCATTCACGATTAAAAACAAACTGTGTCGCTGCCGTTCAAACATGTGCCTTTTATACTTGTTTTCCAAACTCTCGAAATAAGGAGAACGTTCTAGTCTCTGCTTCCAGAGCTTTCCATAGGGGAAATTTCCTAATAATTTCCCTTCAAAGAGCTTTTATTTGACAGTTTGAGAGTTGCTATAATTATAGCTACTAAGGGTATGTTTGCAGTGCGACCGTAAGCTTTATTGTGTTCGTTTGTTTGCTTTTCGGAGTCGTTATAGTTCAAATTTGGAAAGTCATTACACTGCCCCCCTCTTAGGATTGATCGTCCCGAGCAAATATATCACTTCCTTCACCATTACAACGATGTAAATGGTCGATGTGAACTACTTTTATGTTGCCTCTTAATCCTCTCCGAATGCGGTAGACGCCATCGTTTACTCGTGTTACAACAGTATAAGGGCCTTCCCAATTTTGTTGAAGTTTCAGTGACATTCCCCTCCGACGCTGGGAATTATTAAACCAAACAAGGTCTCCCGCTTGGAATCCTGTCTTTGTTGCTTTTGTGTCGTATCGCTTTTTCATCCGACCACTTGATGGCTTCATATTTGCCCTTGTTCTTTCATGAACGTCACTCAGCCTTTCTTCTTCATTTCCCTTATCACTCCGATTCATGTGGCCAGTCTGTTGAATTTGCACTATCCTTTCGTTGTTCTTCAATGCCTTTTGCTGAGTTTTGATTGTCAGGATACCGTCCATTGAAACCGTTGAGATGACAACTTTGGCATCGTACCCCTTTGGTAGCTGGTACTTCCGTACAAACTGACGACTTATGTAGCCATGTTCATCTTCACGTTCATGATTACCTTCCACTACCACGCTGTTGCCAACAGTCATTTGGCTTGAAATGGCTGACATCCATGCACACTTGAAATCCGTCCGCTCCAACTTTGTAGTTTTCTCTGGAATCACGCTCGTCACCCTTTCGCCGAGTAGGAGTTAACTGCAGAGAAGTCACTTTTGGGCGATATATATCGCTTCCCGAGCCATTTTTTTGCACAGGCCTTATTTTCCTTTTATTCCAATCGTAAATGGGATAGGCTCTCAGTCGCTGGATGGAAACAACTTCCTTTTCTTTTTCATGCGTGCAATGCTTGTAGTCTGGTTTCCATGGTCTTCTAGGTGGCTATCTGCACTGGCTTTGCAGATGCCCAGTCCTGTTGCAATTCCTACATGGAGGTTTTCTAGGTGGCTGTCTGCACTGGCGTTGAAGATGTCCGATCTTGTTACAGTTCCAGCATCGAGCAAGTCCATCTCGCTGGTTTCTTTGGAACGCAGTTCTCTTGCAAGAACACTTCTCAACTCATAGTTCTCTCAACCGAAGAACTCCTTGAGAAGCCTGTTCTGCTGCTTCCATTGTGAGGGCGAATGCTAGTGCTTCAGGAAGCGTGCGTTTGCCAGCAGTTCGAATTGCTCGCTGAAGGTTGATGTCAGATACAGCACGAACAAAGGCTTCTGTTGCGAGTTGGTTGATGATTTCATCTCCTGCAGCTGGATATGCCAGATGTGCCAATCGTTCGATGTCTGCTTGAAGCTGTTGCAGAGTTTCTCCCCTTTTCTGGATTCTAGTATTGAGTTGAACACGGAAGACTTCTTGCATATGGCCATCTCCAAAGCGTTTGTCAATGGCCTGAACAGGAGCACTGAAGTTGCCACTCTTATCTGCTGGTATGGTTTGCAGCAGTTCAGCAGCAGTTCCTCTGAGGGCAAGCGTCAGAGCTATGTATTTGTCCTCCTCATCCCAGCCATTTGTTGCTGCGGCTGCTTCAAACTGCTTCTTGTAGATTGACCAAGAAGTTTGTCCATCGAAGGTTGGTGGATGCATCTCCTTTCTCCTAGGACAGTCACTAGAACTTTCTCGAACCTTCATCTTCCTTACTTTGTCTAATTCCTTGGTAATGGATTCAATTTTATCTTCCATTTTTTCGAACTTTGCTTCTACTATTGACAATTGCTTATCGACAGCTGAAAATTGTCTATCGACTCGCTCGTCAAGGGCAACAATTCTGTTGTCAAAGGCATCTAACTTACCTTCGAGTAAATTTGTCTGTTCTTGGAATTGTTGAAGAAGATTCTTTTCTTGTTTTTCGAGCAGACTCTTTTGTTCTTGGTTTTGTTGTTCTAGAAGATTCTTCTGCTCTAGGCTTTGCTGTTCGAAAAGTTCGAAAAGATTCTTGTGTTCATTGCGTTGTTCTTGGCCTTGTAGTTCTAGAAGATTCTTTTGTTCTTGGCTTTGTTGTTCTAGAAGATTCTTTTGTTCTTGGCTTTGTTGCTCGAATCGTTCGAGAAGATTCTTTTCCTGGCTTTCAAATTTTGCGAGCAGCTGAGACAGCATATTGGTCATGCCCGTTGTACTTACTTGCTCTTGTTGTTCTTCCATTTCAATGTCGAATATAAACGTGTCCGGGTTTTTTTCCACATCTTCTTAAATATTCTTGCAGACGAATTATAAGAACATTCTTTGTTCCAGCAGTAGGAAGACCTCGCTTATTCAGTTCTGCCTTAAGTTCCACTAAATTTAAATCATTCAAAGATTTACCCATTTTTTTTTTTCACTTTCCACACAATAAATTGAGTGCACAGATAAAATAAGTTTTATCCCACTTCTGACACCAATGTAATATATTTTCTCAGGTTCGTTAATAAAACTTATTTACTTTATTCAAAACATCCACTTATTTATTTCGCAAAATAAAACACTTTACTGTTCTTACTACAAACAAAACGATTTATTATTCACCACTGAAATTAATTCACAAACTTTACTTTTCACTTTTATTACAACCAACTTTATTCATTCACGATTAAAATAAACTGTGTCGCTGCCGTTCAAACATGTGCCTTTTATACTTGTTTTCCAAACTCTCGAAATAAGGAGAACGTTCTAGTCTCTGCTTCCAGAGCTTTCCATAGGGGAAATTTCCCAATAATTTCCCTTCAAAAAGCTTTTATTTGACAGTTTGAGAGTTGCTATAATTATAGCTACTAAGGGTATGTTTGCACTGCGACCGTAAGCTTTATTGTGTTCATTTGTTTGCTTTTCGGAGTCGTTATAGTTCAAATTTGGAAAGTCATTACAATAGTGTATACCTACTGCAATCTACTTATAATACTTTGGTATAATGAAGTTAAAACTTCAAAACCATGGGACTGTGAAACATTATCAGGAAAGAGTAAACGAAATTTCATATTTCTGATGAATAGATGAACTCAAACTCACAAATAAACGAAAGTGAAGCCATTACCTGAATAAATTGTGGGTACTTATCAAAATTATTCTGAATTTAACATTATGTTCTGTCCATTTTGTTATAAAAGAATTAATACTCAATTGGTGGTTATTTTTTTTAGAGTTTACTATTTTGATTTTGTATTTAAAAATGTTAAAGAACTGATTGCCATGATTATTATATAATTTGTTTTTGTACACTTTTAACAATAGAGGTTTATTATGATATTCTGATTTGCTTTTTGACTATTATGTAACTATTGGTGTATTTCGTGATAAATGTAAAGTAATGTGTTATTCTTAGTGCTGAAGTATTGGCATGTTAATTAAGTGGATCAGACTAATTAGTTATTTAAAATTTTTCAAAGAAGAAAACAGAAAAGCATAAGAATGGTTCTGAGACTCTTATTTTTTGTCCAAGAATTTTTTGAGTTTTTGCTTTTGCTAATTTAGCATAGACGAAAATTCAAGTTTATTTTTTGAGCAATCTTTAGAACAACTTTATAAAAAAAACTCAAGTGATTTGGTCCACGAAAAGCATTGCTATGTTTTTTTGCAAAAGTGAACTTTTCCAGAAAAAAAGATGCCAGGAATCGGTTTTTCATACGATTTGTATGGAAAAACACACCTGTTTGTATAACGCTATAACAAGTATTTAAAGCTACTCCAAGCGTTCTTCAAAAAAGGTTTAAACATGCTTTAACGTTAATCTAACCGTTTCATAGTTGCAGCCAGTCAAGCTCATCCGATAAAATTATCATGCAATTATTTAACATAAAATTTGCATATTTTTAGTTACTGACGATATTATAGTAGTAGCTATTATCACTCATATCGAAAAATTTCTTACGATCATGTCTTTGAGGACCAATTATTTTCCTATCGAATAGTGCCCATATTACATATTTCACTTCATTTATTAAAATTGTACTGTAGCAATTGGCAAGAATTGTTTGAAATTTAAAGCAGAAAATATTTTGCATATACACACTTTTTCCCTCTGACCAATTGAAATAAATTTGTTTACATGAAGGGGCTACAAAAGTGATGATTTAATGTAAAAAGTTATTTCATGACATTTTAAGGAGCAGTTTTGTATACCATTTTCCTAGCAGCAGGTTAAAAAAGCCAAAACAAAATCATCATAAAATGGTTGGTACTAAAATGGTTTAAAATTACCTCTTTTTCGAATAATGCGTTTTTATCTATAGCGGCCGCAGGGTCTCAAAACTCAATTTTGGGAAATGTCCCAGAACAAAAATTACTTGTTTCTACATCCCTTATAAGATCCACCATACCCCTAATGTTAATGTACATCCATAACACACATTATTATATTGTTTTCTGTTCGGTTCTTATAACATTTTTTTTTTTTACTGAAAATCAATAAATAATAAAATATTTAAAAAAAAAGCATCATCTCTACATACTTCACATTTCAAAAACTTAATTTTTTCGGTATGTATGCTTGCCTTCTAAATGATTTTTGAACGTGCGTGTGGTGCAAACACAAGATAACTCCAATACAAAACTGAGTCTCTCTTACTACTATTTTTACTATAGCGAACTAAACCTTGAGAGACTTTTTGTTTATTCGAACATAATCTTACGTGTATCTATCACAGACAAAATTACTAATATATTTCTCATGCCTGTGCTTGTACTAAGAAGCCTTTATCTTGATCTTTATAAAGAGAAAATCGTTATTTTAAGTATTTGAAACTATCACAAAACCATAAAAGACCCTTTGTCAGTTGCATTTTTTCTTAATATTTCTAACTGCTACAATAGATTTTTTTCGAGACAGAAAAAATTTATTTAAGTTGGTTGATTTGAAAAAAAAAAAAAAAAATAAAAATTTACTTTGTAGGAAGAAAATGCAACTGCCAAATTTCGAAATCAACGATTCTTATGAAACCTAACATTGTTTTACTATTATTCAATAGATGGCAGCACATCTCACAGTTTGAGGAGTTTAACATAAAATCATTGAATGAACGGTTATTGTCTTTGCTAAAAGGGTACACTTCGAAACAACACCATGAAGTAAAATAAAATAATTATAATTCGTTTGAGTTGAAATTAAAAGAGGAACGAAATAGGTAAGCATAAAAAGAACATAAATTAAAAGATATTATTTCTTGGTATGAAGAACTTTAAAATAAAATTAAATGAACATTATGAGAGAAAAAGTTTTAAAGTATGAAATACGATTTTTAAAATTGCTATAGCTTAGTATACAGTTACAGTTCCTTGCCGAAAAAAACTACATGTATTTCTTATGGGAGCGCTTTTTGCGAGAAAATTTTTTTTGACGTTTAAATTTTTTTTATCGAACTGTGAACTACCCAAAGAAAACAAATTTTATATTCACCACGATTTTTTTTCGTACAAAACAATGACACTGACATTCTCTTTCCGAAAAAAAAATTGCGTTTTGCATTTGTGTTTGCTTTTTCATTGATCAGTCTCACTGAGATTTTTTTCGAAACTGTAAACTGACGGCGAATAAAAAAAATATTTTACACCACGGACATTTTTTCTTTGTGGAAAATATTTTTTTTTCTCACCTTGAAAAATTTTTTTACTCAAAAGAACTGTATACTTAGCTTAAAACAACTCTTTGATAAAGATAAAAATAACAGAATAGTTAAAATTATTATAAAATCGTTGAAGCAGTTAAAAAAAATATTTTTTATACAAAATCAAATTCAAATTCTTAAAACATTTTAAAGACCAAATTTTGGCATGCAAAACTGAAGTATTTATTAATGTGATATAAAAATAAAATAAAAAAATTGTCGAGATATCGATTTTTCAAACAGAAATATTAGATTTTTTTTTTAGTTCAAAAATTTGTTTTTGAAAATTTTGATATGCAATATTTGAACTAATTTGAAATTTGTATGCAAATAAATAAATCAAAATCTATTTTAACCGACACTGCGAAATTTCACAAATGAGAAAAATATTCTATGAGAGGTACTAATACATAGTTGCTAAGGACCCGTTGTACAAACGTGGTTCAAATTTTGATCCATGGTTCAAATATTTTTAGTGGCTGATTTCGCTGGAACTACTGAGGTTCAAGGATGGTTTAAGGTTCAAGTATGTTAAAGTAGCCAATATAATGCCTGAACTATCGTTGAACCTCAGTCCATTCTCCGAAGTCAGTAAGTTCAAATCGATGAGCCACGAGTTAAAAAATGTGTATCGATTGTCAATAGGTTCAAAAATCGAAGTGTGGATCGATTTCGATAACACATCAATTTATATGAAAAGGAATAACATTTTTGAATAAAACTGTCTTCGCCTGTAGACACTGAAGAGAATAAACGTCTTTTATTACTTGAGAAGCTCACGAGCTTCAAGTTCCAATTGACAATTCCTTTATTTGGTTCGAAGGTCAAAACCTCGATTGCGCTAGCCAGAGGTCTGAGCCGACGCATTTTAATTGAATGCCAAGCGATTTGATTCAAAGATTCACTTGAAGGACAAGTCCGATTGGTACCAACTTTACACGTTTTCAAAAAATCGATCGAACATTTTGAAACATTTTTTTAAATCGAAAAAAATATTTTTTTTTTTTAATTTTGGTAGACAATACTATTTTTATTTTAGATAGCTATGTACACTAGTAACGAAATTAAAGAAACACATTTTTGTCGTTTTTTTTTTCAAAAATCTACTGGTATTGTGGTTTTCTTGTCATTTTGATGACGATTACGCATTGCTTAGGAACAGCACAGTTTTTTCCTTTACCTGGTTTGTAAGGCCTTGCAATTTTGGTGTGGAAAAACGGTTCGATGAATTTATTTGAACATTTCAGGAATATTTATGCTTTTAAAGTCTAAAAATTTGCATACCAACACAAGCCATGCAATCAATATTTGCAAAGAAAAAAAAGATTTACGAAAATACCACAAAAAGTCGGTTTTTAGTACTTTTTTTAAACTAACGGTGAACGGTAAAAAAAACTAATTTCTACAAAATCTTAAAACAATCTTGTAAATCGCTTTCTCAAATTTTCTAAACTATCTGTGAATTTTTTATAACGTCATTATTTGCTGAGATATTGGAAAACAATAAGGCTAAAACTATCTTTTGTCATTCAAAGTCAGATAAACAATCCACGCAAAAATTAGACGACATCAAAAAAATTAAATTGAAGCTGAATAAACAAGGTATCTGGTCATTACAATTGATTGACTCTAGAAAAGTTATCCATAGAAATGACGAACTTCAAACAAAATTTTAAAAACTAATTTTTTTTGTCTTGTCTCATTTTTTGCAATAACGCAATAACGGTACTTCAAAAAAAATTTGTTTGCAGACAAATCTCGAAACAAAATCCATTAAGCTGTAGAATGCTTTTTGTTTCTACTCAATACGACCACTCGTCACAAAGATGATACAGCTCTTCAAAAAATACTGTAATGACTTTCCATATTTGAACTATAACGACTCTGAAAAGCAAACAAACGGACACATTAAAACTTTCGGTCGCAGTGGAAACATACCCTTATTAGCTATAATTATAGCGACTCTAAAACTAAAGAAGCGCCATCTGCCGGATTATAGCAGATATACCAGCTGTCAAATAAAAGCTTTTGGAAGGGAAATTTTTAGGAAATTTCCCCTACGGATAGCTTTGGATGCAGAGACTAGAACCTTCCACTACTTTCCAGAGTTTGGAAAACAAGTATAAAAGGCACATGTTTGAACGGCAGCGACACAGTTTGTTTTGAATCGTGAATGAAGTTGGTTGTAATAAAAGTGAAAAGTAAAGTTTGTGAATTAATTTCGTGGTGAATAATAAATCGTTTTGTTTGTAGAAAAGTAAAGTGATTTATTTTGTGAAATAAGTAAGTGGACGTGTTAAATAAAGTAAATAAGTTTTATAAACGAACCTGAGAAATTATTTCATTGGTGTCAGAAGTGGGATAAAACTTATTTTATCTGTGCACTCAGTTAATTTATTGTGTGTTAAAAGAAAATAATCACGAAAAAGTGATAGTTGACGGTGAAAAGTGAAAAATAAAAAAAAGGACAATGGGTAAGACCCTGAATGATTTAAATTTAGTCGAACCTAAGGCAGAACTGAACAAGCGAGGTCTTTCTGCTGCTGGATCAAAGGAATGATCTCATAATTCGTCTGCAGGAAGGTATAAGAAGACGCGGAGAAAACCCAGACACGTTGATATTCGACATTGAAATGGAGGAAGAGCAAGAACATGTAAGTACATCGGGCATGACCAATATGCTGTCTCAGCTGCTGGCAAAATTTGAAAGCCTGGAAAATAATCTTCTCGAACGATTCGAACGATTCGAACAACAGAGCCAAGAACAACGCAGTGAACAAAAGAATCTACTCGAGCGATTCGAACAGCAAAGCCAAGAACAACGGAATGAACAAAAGAATCTTCTCGAACGATTCGAGCAACAAAGCCAAGAACAAAAGAGTCTGCTCGAAAAACAAGAAAAGAATCTTCTTCAACAATTCCAAGAACAGACAAATTTACTCGAAGGTAAGTTAGATGTCTTTGACAACAGAATTGTTGCCCTTGACGAGCGAGTCGATAGACAATTTTCGACTGTCGATAAGCAATTGTCGACAGTAGAAGCAAAGTTCGAAAAAGTGGAAGATAAAAATAAATTACCAAGGAATTGGACAAAGTAAGGAAGGTGATGGTTCGAGAAAGTTCTGGTGACTGTCCTAGGAGAAAGGAGATGCTTCCACCAACCTTCTATGGACAAACTTCTTGGTCAATCTACAAAAAGCAGTTTGAGGCAGCTGCAGCAACGAACGGCTGGGACGAGGAAGAAAAATACATAGCTCTGACGCTTGCCCTCAGAGGAATTGCTGCTGAGCTGCTGCAAACCATACCAGCAGATAAGAATTGCAACTTCAGTACTCTTGTTCAGGCCATTGACAAACGCTTTGGAGATGGCCATCATATGCAAGAAGTCTTTCGTGTTCAACTCAATACTTGAGTCCAGAAAAGGGGGGAAACACTGCAACAGCTTCAAGCAGACATCGAACGGTTGGCGCACCACCTGGCATATCCGGCTGCAGGGGACGAAATCATCAACCAATTCGCAACAGAAGTCTTTGTCAAGACAAAAAATTGTTCTATGCTAAATCTTAAATCTGTGATGAATATGAATCTGGAATTACTAATTTAGTTTAGTTATTTTCCCTGTTTTTCTCGGAATTTCCAGGCCCCTAGAACTTTGGGTAAAGCCTGGCCTTTTTAAAATTTCATAAGAATCTTTTATTTAAAATTTTCAAAAAGTTTATTTTTGGAATTTTTAAAAATTGGAGCTTCTTTCTTTAATCGATATTTTGAAGATGGGTTTTGATGTTTTTTGGAAAAAGGTTTATAGTGTTGAAAAGAAAGTGTTACAGTTTTTTGAGATACCACTGAAGTATGCAAGAAAAAAATACACAGGGCACAGATGTGAAATAAATGTATATATATGTACCTTTAATGTTATTAAATAAATGAATGTGTCTTATAACTCCCTGTGAACTATCCGCCAAGGTAAGATAGGTAGTACATATGTAGTCAAGAGAAATTGACCAAAGTTAACATGCGAAGTTGATTATTAGGTACAACAAATATATATATTCACCTTTATTTTGTGTTCGGGTTGATAGAACCACAGAAATAATGATAAATTTGTAACCACATCTACCAATTAAAATTTTCTTCGATCTTATCAGAAACTGTCAAATGCATAAGTCTTCACTACACTCTAGAGCTCATCTTAAATTAACTTAATTTACTTTGAAGCATCCTTGAAAATATCCTTTCCATTTTCCCAGGAGCACTTCATCTAACGAAAAGATATACACGTACTCAGAATCAGGATTGTGTCCGTGTCCGCCCACATAACAATCACATCCTTAAAAAGAGGAATGGGATGGTGTGTCGGTGTTGAAGAAAGAACTCAGCAGCGGATACTTTAGCAAAATCTTCACAATTTCTTTGATTGTTTTAATTTCCGGCAACTCAGCCGGAAAAACCAAAAAGAAGTCGAATCAAGGCCTTGAGGGAGAGCGCACTCGTCGAAGGCGGCATCATCTTGGATTTGAATTTCTTGAAGCAAAATGTTCATTTTTCTTTTGTAGATATACAGAAGGATAAACGCTATGAGCGATTTCCCAAAGAAACAATTGCTCAGTGCTTTTAACAGAAATCCAGATCAGGACAACAGAGCAACTATACAAGAAAACGACACTGACTCTACATCTACACAGAGCAGGGGTTTGACTTCTTTCGAGTAGAGATAGACGATGATGGTGGTAACTGCTGAGTGGTGAATATAGTAGAGGTCTTTCTGGCTTGACTGCATCCCAATTGTGAAGCCATGAGGAGGAAACTTTTTTAACCTTTGTGTTGTCTTTTGAACTTAACAAAATACAAAAGAAAGCTGAAGGCATCAGTGAAAAATGGTGACGGCATAAACATGAAGAAACAGAAAGAGACAGAGAGATAGAGTGAAAACCCGATCAAACCAACTTTATAAAAAAGGGAAAAAGTGGCAAAGACGAAAACTTCCTATTCAGGGATAACGAATTGTATTTATGTGAAACATGGCGTGAAATTGTGTTTTGGTTCTTGAATCCTTTTTGTTTCTTTTTGAATTCTTGGCTTTCAGACGACAAACATGATAATAGTCCTACCGTACCACAGATATACATAGATGATGGCAATGGTGATGGAGGTCGGTTGTAGTCGTTTCATTTAGAAATTGTAGTACTTGTATTTGTTGGGACATTTGTACCTATACAACGAACGTCACAAACAGACATTTTTCTTTTAAGAGTATTTTTGTAGAGAAAATAGGGAATAGACATTTCCAAAAATGTTTAAAAATGTTTCGGATTATGTTAATTCAGAAATGCAAAAAAGTCTATACATAAAAGCAAGTTTTTCTTTTTAAACTATTTTTGAATTTTAAAATTAATAAACACACTGCACTGCGTTAGGAAAATAGGGATTGGTTTGAAAGTAGATGCACATTAGTTTTTGAAGTTCTGAATATTTATATAAATATGGAAGGGGAAAATAGAGTTCGGTAAGCATTCCACATTCATGTGGAATGGCTAAAAAAAAAGAATCACTATACTAGCAAGTACCTCTGATATTGGGCTTAACGGTAAAGTGATGTGCTTTTATATTACGATGGAATTGCTTCAAGGGAAGAATGAACCTGGTTTTAGCTAATAGTCCAGCCTCACTTTTCAATGTCTAAGTAGTTTAGTATAGTTTAGTCTTGAATTATTTTTTATCTGTGGTAGTTACATACTTACTTAATTAACAAAATCAATGCCTGACAACTGAACAGTAGGGCAAAGTTTGGCAAAAATATCAAAATTGTAAAAATATGGAAGTTACTTGTCTAAATTCAAATAAAGAAGCAGAGAATGTCAATTATCAAGAAGCCAATCCTTCGTACGTTTCACCCTCCAAAGCCCATTTGCTTACATTGTTGTATTTGTAATATCATTTCGTGTCAAAAGAATAGATGTGAATTGCAACAACAACAAGACCTGTGCTGAATGATGTGCTGGATGACGAGTTGAATCTATGTGTGAGTTCTTCACTGTTTTTCACTAATGGCCTTTTCGATTGGCAATTCGGAAGAACTCTCCGATCCGTAACGCCAATAAAACAAACAGGCACATGCAGTTTGATTCTGAAGTTTTCGTATCCTTGTATATGTGCAACTTCACATGCGGATGCCGAAATCTTCACATTTGGAAACTTGGCGGACAAAAATATGAACGAGTATGATAATTTTCAATAAAGAAAATTTGAAAATATAATCTGAACGGAAAATAATTGTTCTTAGAAACAGTAAAGTGTGTGAAATTTACTTTTTTTTAGCTAAAAATTTACTTTTTGCAATATTTGACAACACTTTGACAACTATGTGTCTGAGTGTGTAAGTAGTTCTGGTTTCGATTCTGAAATGAAATCCAGAATCGTTTTCTGTTCTTTCAGGAGAAGAACTGTCATTCCGAATGCCAATAGAACACTTTCAGAGGGGTTTACACGCATTCCGAACGCTTCTGGATTGCCAATCGAAAAGGCCATAATACTGTAATAACTTTCCATATTTGAACTATAACGACTCCGAAATGCAAACAAACGGACACAATAAAGCTTACGGTCGCAGTGCAAACATACCCTTATTAGCTATAATTATAGCAACTCTCAAACGAAGAAAGCGCCATCTGCCGGATTATAGCAGATTTACCAGCTGTCAAATAAAAGCTTTTGGAACATCGAACGATTGGCACATCTGGCATATCCAGCTGCAGGAGATGAAATCATCAACCAACTCGCAACAGAAGCCTTTGTTCGTGCTGTATCTGACATCAACCTTCAGCGAGCAATTCGAACGGCTGGAAAACGCACACTCCCTGAAGCATTGGCGTTCGCTCTGACTATGGAAGCAGCAGAACAGGCTTCTCAAGGAGTTCATCGGGTAAGAGAACTAGAAATTGAGGAGTGTTGTTGCCAGAGAACTGCGTTCCAAAGAAACCAGCAAGATGGACCTGCTCGATGCTGGAACTTGGAACTGTAACAAGACCGGATATCTTCAACGCCAGTGCAGACTGCCACCTAGAAAACCTCCATGTTGGAATTGCAACAGGACTGGACATCTCCAACGCCAATGCAGATTGCCACCTAGAAGACCATGGAAACCAGACTACAATAATTGCACGCATGAAAAAGAAAAGGAAGTTGTTTCCATCCAGCGACTGAGAGCCGATCCCATTTACGATTGGAGTAAAAGGAAAATGAGGACTGCGCAAAAAGATGACTCGGGAAGCGATATATATCGCCCAAAAGTGACTCCGCTGCAGTTAACTCCTATCTGGCGAAAGGGTGACAAGCGTGATTCCAAAGAAAACTACGAAGTTGGAACGGACGGATTTCAGCCATTTCAAGCCAAATAGGTTAATGGTCAAAACTGTTGGCAACAGCGTGGTAGTGGAAGGTAATCATGAACGTGAAGATGAACATGGCTACATAAGTCGTCAGTTTGTACGGAAGTACCAGCTATCAAAGGGGTATGATGCCAAAGATGCCATCTCAACGGTTTCAATGGACGGTATCCTGACAATCAAAACTCAGCAGAAGGCATTGAAGAACAACGAAAGGATAGTGCAAATTCAACAGACTGGCCCCATGAATCGGAGAGGGTTAAGAGGCAAAATAAAAGTAGTTCACATCGACCGTTTACATCATTATAATGGTGATGGAAGTTATGGATTAGCTCGGGACGATCAATCCTAAGAGGGGGGCAGTGTAATAACTTTCCATATTTGAACTATAACGACTCCGAAATGCAAACAAACCGACACAATAAAGCTTACGGTCGCAGTGCAAATATAACCTTATTAGCTATAATTATAGCAACTCTCAAACGAAGGAAGCGCCATCTGCCAGATTATAGCAGATTTACCAGCTGTCAAATAAAAGCTTTTGGAAGGGAAATTATTGGGAAATTTCCCCTACGGAAAGCTCTGGAAGCAGAGACCAGAACGTTCTCCTTATTTCGAGAGTTTGGAAGACAAGTTTAAAAGGCACATGTTTGAACGGCAGCGACACAGTTTGTTTTTAATCGTGAATGAATAAAGTTGGTTGTAATAAAAGTGAACAGTAAAGTTTGTGAATTAATTCAGTGGTGAATAATAAATCGTTTTGTTTGAAGTAAGAAAAGTAAAGTGTTTTATTTTGCGAAATAAATAAGTGGAAGTTTTGAAATAAAGTAAATAAGTTTTATTAACGGACCTGAGAAAATTTAATACATCAGCTGTTTGCTTCCGCTTGTAGGCAAATCAAATCCACAGTACACATATTGAAGGTAATATCATTAGCGTTTTCATTTTTGTTCAGTTCTGCGCATCCATCAAAATCAGTGAAAAATGGCGACTCTACGTGACCCCGACTAGTTAAACATCAAAATTTGTTGTGTGTTATGTGTTCATTTGTTACTTATTTAAATACAAATACAATTATTTCAAGCTTTTTAGAGTTTATTAACATTTTTTTAGTGTTATTTAAATTATCCTTTTGTGTTTGTTTTCTTCGTTATTGTTGTAATACAGTGGAAGAGGTCACGTAAGGCTGCCATCTTGAATTTCTTTGACAGTTCTCATTTCGGACCACATGCGCAAGATAATACCTTAGATATGTGTACTGTGAATCAAATCGACAGCCTTCTTTATTTAATATTCTCTGTAAAGAAGTTTAAGTGAGCTCTACTCCATATATTGCGTATCGCCCAGGTACAACAGTTGGGCTCATCAGTTACTGCCTGAACAGAATAGAGTGCTGAAGCTGCAGTTGGAATAGCTGTCAAAAAGTGTCGTACGTGATTTTTTTTACGCGCAGCTGTACAGCTTACTGACATGTTAGTATCGAAAATAAAAATGAAAACAAAAATAAAAATGAACAATGATGAAAAAGAAGCTAAAATTGCTTTACGTCTTTATAAGAGATTGAAAAGAGTTTAAAAATCACTTTAACCCACATATAAACACTCAGTTTTGCTCGCAATTTTGAAACGTCAAAAAAGCTGCAAGCTATAGTTAAAAGTTGGCCAATTTGTCCAGCAGCGTCTGCAGCTGCGTCGTGTTCTGTTCACATTATTGAATTTGTGTCTATTCATATTATTTTAGTGGAGCGAATGAATTAAGTTCAAATAAAGAAGTTTAAGTGAGCTCTACTCCAATATTACGTTTGGCCCAGGTACAACAGTTGAGCTCATAATTATAGAAAGCCTGAGCACTGGCATTTGTTTTCTAGGTGTCTGAATTTAAACGAGTTCCCCTGGATAAATAGAATTCACAGTGTATTCATGCTGTGATTTCTATTTGAGTCGGTAAACATCGACCAAAATTTGCGTCTTAGAAGGGTACAATTGATGATGAGCCCAACTGATGAACTTAATTCATTCGCTCCACTAAAACAGATTAATATTATTTTAAATTTTCTTCAAAATCATAGTTATGTATTTGTCTAAGTTGTTTAACATTTAAAGTAGTTGACAAAACTATGCCTGCCACTTGTGTAGTGGGGCAAAGTCTTTGTCACGAACCAAAATATAGTCGCACACCCACATACATATATGACTACGCTCTTATTTTTGTTTATAGAAGTCAGAGGTGGGGTGAGGACAGTGTTAAATTGATTTTAATACATTTCTAGATATATTTTACGGCAAAATTAGGACGGACTTTAAAAATGTTATGGTATAACCTTAAAAAGGAGACCAAAAAGGTACAAAATATTTTTTTTTTTAGGTTTAGATATAGTTGTACATAAACTATTTTTGGACACACATCTAGAGGCAGGATTTAAGTTTTTATTGAATTTTATAGAGTTCTAGATATAGATTAAGGAACAAAATAGCATAGACTTTGAAAAATTTAGACATCAACTTAAAAAGGAGGTCAAAAACGGGCAAACACACACTTTTTTAGAGGATTTTTGTGCACTGCGGATAGGGGGTAGCAGCAAACGATAGAGAAAATTCGAATAAGTATAACTGCATCATTAACTCAGTTTCCCGAAAAAGTGGTCTATGGGGCATTTAAGTACTCAGGCGGCAAATGTAAGTATTCGTGAGGATTTTGTCACTTTCGTGAACGTTTAAGGAACGAAGAGTATACGAATCCAACGAAGAAGATTGGATAGAAACCCAGGAAACGACTACAGCAGTCACTGCCGAAGAGAAGTTGGATGGAACTTTTACACCTAAGGAACGGATAATTTTTTCGTCAATTTGATTGTCAAATGATCGCCATTTTTCGATGCGAATGTTTCAATTGTAGCAAACTGAACAGTCTCTAACGAAGGCTAAGTATATTGTAAATGAAATGTATACCTAACGATAACGAAAGTTAGTCACAATCGAAGGCTAAACCGAGAAGGTCGAACGGAAAGGGTTTTTTCTTTGTATTTTCCACTATTTTTATTTTTTATGTTTTATTTCAATGTCGGAAAGTTTGGTTTTGTATCGATGGACCAAGGCATCTGAGCAAACGATACGGTTCATCTCGGTTTTTATCTATAATTTTAGTTTAGCTAAAATACAGCTATTGTCAAATTAATGCAATAGTTTTATTTGCACAAAATCTTTTTTTTTATCAAAGTCCTTCAATTTTCTTGCAAACGCATTCAACGTTTCTGAACACTTTCTCCAGCTTCTCAATGTTTTTGTTTCCCACTCGATTCGACATTCTACAAAGTGCATTTTTGACGCTGATGACGTTCTCGATAACGGCCTTTTACTGGCAAGGCTAGGTTAGGTTGCCCCAGCTAAAGAAGAGGCAGTAAACTTCACTCGAACTCGAACGTCATGTGTCTGAATCGCGGAACATTCCACTGTGCCATTATGTTTTCCTAGTATAATTGTGGAGTTTCAAAGATCCAAAGCTACAAACTACAAAACTTCATTTCACAAAGTTCAAAGTACCCGCGGTTCAAGAACTGTGGCAGTTATGAAAGAGTTAATTGATGCTTTCTTCAAATTTCAAACTCATCAACTCACATTGCTTTGTGTGTAGTGTGCTCAAATTTTCTTATCTTATTAAGATAAGATCTTATTAAGATTTTAGATACTCACGAAAATCTGTTTCTGACTTACTGAGAATTAACTTTAAACCGACTATGTAGATAGGCACATGAGACTTGAATTATTTGTTTTACTATATTTCCTTTCGTCCAAAAATATTGAAGTTCATAACTGTTCACTACGCGTGTCTCACCACATAAAATCTCTGAGAGCTCAGAGATTTTTTAAGTGGGACAAAAAATCTCACCTGAGGACTGAATTTTTTTTCAGAGATTACTGAGACGAAAATTGTTTGCATTAATTTCTCTTTTTTCTTTCTCAGTTAAAACAGCTGTTCATTTGATAGTCAAATTGCAATTTCTCGGTGATGTGCACATACAAAATAAGGGTTGAAAGTTGATAAAAAGGAAAGTAAATTGAACTTAGTTTTATTGTTCATTAATTTCATACATTTTTGTGCTTTAACAAATAAATATCTTAAGCAAAGTTGAAATTTTGTTTCCATAAAAACGTACCTACAATAATTATTGAAAGGAGGATCTTGTCCCACCAAAACATTACGCCTCCGTCAACTTGTCTTAGCGCTCAGTGAAATTTTACTTAAGCAAAACTGAGAAATTGCATCCTGTTCATATTTCTCAGATCTAGATCTAATGAATATGAACCATGAGCGGGTCAGCGGCTAGATCTCTGAGTGTCTCACTATACATAGTTGCCACTTCACTAAATTTGCAGTAGATTGTAGATCTAATGCATTTTTTCTCAAAATAAATCCGCTGCCATAGCCCATAGGCACCAGTTATAGCGATCAGAAAAAACATCCGAAAACAAAATTATTGAAGTTTACTTTTTATTCGATTTGATAGCCAAATGATGTATCAATCGACAAGTAATTCAGCGTAGAAAAAAAAGATTGGCAAAACATTAATTTTGTATGTTTGAAATGGATTTATTTGTTTTTCGGATGAAGTTCAATTTTTCGTATCAGCTGATTGATTTTTGACCGAAAAAGGAAAAAATCGTTCCACTGATTTGTGTTCCAGTTTGTTTCTGTTCCACTGAAAGTATTCCATCCGTAAATGTTTTTCTGACATTTCAACAGAAAAAATCTTGGCGGCTATTTGTTTGCTTTTTAAAAAACTCGCATGCTGCCTCCGGGCTTGGAATAAAGGATGAACCTGAAATCTTCGTTTTTGTCTCTGCTGCGCTTTAAGAATAATTGCAATTGTTAAATATGTTGAGTTTTTCTTTACACGCAACATTATAGTTTATTTTTAGTTATGTAGATATTTCCAAAGAATAAACAACACAATTTTACTTTGTTTGCTATTAAATAAATCGAAAACAAAATCAGAAATGTCAATCGCAAATGATAAGTGTCAAATTTTTTCTGACACATTTTTTCTGATTGCTATATACAACCATCCTATAAAAAATCAATTTCATACTGTTTCAAGTTTTTCGGATGGGTTTTTCTGATCGCTTTAACTGGCGCCTTAAAATAATATTCGCTCCACTTCATTTTACGAAAAAAAAATAACTTTCAAGCCTTCACAAAAAAATAAAAACGCACAAGTTTATTTTTGATTCTGGTGTTGAATGCAGCCATATAAATAATTTATAGCATTTTTGTGTATGCTGTTTTTATGTTTTTGAAAAAATGTTTCATTTATTTTTATTCATTTATATCAGTTTTGTTCAAAAAATATTTTTTTTTTTTGAAAAAAAAACAAACAAAAAGCAATATCTGCGAAAATATTAAATCTACAGCTTTTTTTACAAATCTACCGGGAACAATTTTCTGAGAAGTATCAACCCGTCTGAAGTCTGAACTCTAAATTGAGAGAATAAACAAACACAAATATGTAAGGCTACAAAAGAGAATAGTCAACACGAACGCCATTTTGTTTCAAAATTTGATAGAATTTTTAATTTAAAAAATAAACTTCTGTGTTTTTTTACCAACATGATGAGCAACGGTGATAATTTTCATTTCAATATAATAAGATATTAATTCAATTATTGATTAAACAAGAATTAAAATTTTGTATTTATTTCCAATTTCTCATGAACAACGAGTATGATTTTGCCGCCCCTAAAAATTTTAATACTATACAAATTGTGTGTGCATATTTTTTTATAAAAATTTAATAAAATTTTCCTTGGCAAAAATGTTTGTAATTGGTTAACAACATCCAATGAACAACGAAGTCCCGGCACCGGGGCGACCGCCCCTTTCACCCCCCCTAGCTACGCCACTGTTTTAGTATATGTTGATGTTGTATTGTTTTCAATTCCACATGCAAGTGAAAAATGTACGTTTCCATTTTTCGTTGCAACTGAGTGCCAACAAGTTAAGTAAAGGTTCCAAGCTACAAAAATTGAGAAGAACGATGAACCAAGTTTGCCATCCTTCACGAGCCACTTTCAAACTCCCAGAGGACAATGGACTCAAATTTTTGGATTAAATAGTGGGATTTGTTGAGATGGAGGCGGATGGGAAACAGATAACGAGAGCTAGGCTATAACCAAACAACATAAGGCGTGTTTTTTGGGATTTTATAGTACAGTGAGAAATTTCCAAAAAACGCATACGCAGCGGCCTATATTTTTATATTTGCAATATGGTACGCCTGAACAGCTGTCACGACACAAAAGTGAATTTTGTGAAAGTTTAAAGTAGAAATAAACCAAAATTATTAACAAAAACTAACTTATTTGCAAGTAAAATGGGAAATATAACTTTATATTTTAAGTTTTCAATCAAATGTTTGTGTTCCCTTTTTCTTTATTAGTCATTTTCAGATACAAAAATTGATTTTGCAGCTATAAAAGAAAAGAAAAGGGGTAGGGGTATGTTGGTAGACTATGGTCGAAGTAAAAAGTCAAGATTTAGTCTGCTATTACACGAAGACTTTTTAGTTGACTTTTTTCGAAATGAATTATTGTGAAAGTGAAATCAAAATTTGTTTTCTCAATTGCACTCATTTAATTTTGAAAAAAGTCATCGTATAATAGCAGACTCATTACACATGGAGTAGATGACTTTAGCCGTTTTCCTTTGGAAGTGGCAAAGTACTGATGAGTAGATGAAAATCCTAATCTAGTACTACCAACTGCACATGCTCTCATGTGCGAGTAGATACATTTTACATGGGAAAGCAGTTTGATGTGTTCCATTGAAAAAAGCTAGTAAAATACTTGCAAGTACTTCGCCACTTCCAAAGGAAAACGCATTTTATTAGCGATCATTTTATAATAATTACAATAGGGACATGATCGTATGGCTAATTTTAATGCATTTACCTAGTTTTTTATTGGAAATTTTTTAACTCACCAATTTTTCCGGATTAACTGATGTTCAACGATTGTTCAAGTACGTTAGTAGCCAAATACGCTTGAACCCTCCTTGAACTTCAGTAAGTTTCAGCTGTACTAACTGGCTCAAAATTTGATGAATGGTTCAGCTTTTGTGACTCATCGATTTCATCGGATCTACTGAAGAACAAGGATGATTCAAGTTTCAAGTATATTGTAATAACAATTTTAAGCTTGACCATTGTTGAACCTCAGTTATGCCGAAATCAGTGAGCTAAAATAATTGAACCACGCCTCAAAACTTGAACCACGTTTTTACAAGAAGCCTTTAATCCACCAAAAGCTGTTACTTAAAATTGCTGAGCATCGGATCAAAATTTGAACCATGTTTGTACAAACTGGTCCTTATAGACCAAAGGTTTAGAAAAAGAGCTTTTCATATGAGATGCGAATAGTGAAATTTGATATGGGAATGATCGTGAATTTTGATCTTCCATTCACTTGAGTAATTTGTTTGGTTGTCTATAGAAGAAAATATGAAGAAAAATGCCTTGTAGAATGCGTCTTGATGTTGTGGTTTGCGAATTATCGTTTGACAGTCCACAGAATATATCTTGTTTGTCACTTATAAAATATAGAAATTCTAAATTTTACACTTTAAACTAATAGTTTAAGGCATTTTGTCGAAAAGCTAAAACAAAACAACCATGCACTTAAGAACGACCCTGTTTAAGCCTAGTACATACTTCCAGTGAAGAAAGTGAATTGTTGGCATTGCTCACTGGTACAGACTTGCGAATTTGTTGTGAACGTTTGACGTTTAAAACCACAATGCCTCCAGTGAGTCAAGTGTTCCCGTACATTTTGCATGGGAATAGCTTGTGAACGAAAACTCTCCACACAGCTTTATAAGCACATTCACGGGTGAAATTTTGTATGGATTCACGACATGATTCACAAGTATGTACTAGGCTTTAACTGTAATTGCTCACTACGTCACCATGACGATGAATTTATGGGTGAAATTTTCTCTTCAGCGATTTCTTCTACACAAACAGGGTTATGACGAAGTGAAAAGTTACAGTCTAAACAGGGCCATTCATTCAACATAATTCTACTCTACGAACATAGCCATCGAGAATTCGAGACACATAAAAGTACCAATCGTACCAATGACGACACACTAAAATCCTATTCAATCGAGTTCGATACTCGAACAAACGTCAAAAGTTTATCGACAGCAAGACTCTACTTTAACTTTTATCGGCAGCAATTTTGCTGCCGATGCTGTTTTTGTCATTCATATAAAATTTCACTGTGCTGCCGATAGCTTTCCCAATAAAATACGCCTATAATAGCCAGAAGAAGGTTTTAAGAAGAGAATAAAGAGAGGTTTCTGTTCCGGTAAATCTTACCGTAACAATTGTTCTTGATGGGGAAGACCAAGTGACCAAGAACAATTTTTTTCTTCCTTTCAAAATCAACTGACTATAGGCTTTCAGATCCAGATTCAATTTAAAAATATTTTTCACAGGATACCTACAACCAAATCTCAACTTAAATATTGTATAAATGTCATATTATGGTACCAACTATACCAACATATAAATCAAGCCCAAAAAATACTGGCTCTTATACAAAAATACAAATCTCCCAAAGGTAGGTACATTAGAAAACCTATAAAAATATGTTTAAAAAATAAAAAAAGGTAAATCAACAAAAATAAAAGTAAAGTCCATTAATGAAGGTTTCATTTCAATGAAATAACAAGACTGTAACGTCAATTTCCACACGATGAAATTAAATACACCAATAATATCCTCCTAGAAACAACATTTACAAAAAAATCTCATCTCAAAAACATTCATCGCACAAAAATATTGTAAAAAAAAAAAAAAGAATTTAATCAATTGAAACCAAACAAATACGAACAAAAAAAAATGAAAACAAAAAATAAAGAAGTAGATACATTCCATTGTCTGGCCTTTGTTTTTCTATCTCATCATCATCTCTTATTCCCGTCATTCAAAAACACTCGAAGGGAGGATGTTCGTTCAATAACATCCCCCGATATCCAACCAACAAGTGCGCACCCGAGAAAATTAAGTATACAACAAGGTAGAAGGTACTTGCTCTTGTGAGGACTTCTGATAAATTGTTAAAACTATAGCTAGTTTGAAAATCTTAAAAATATTAAAAAAACGTTTTATTTAACCTCAACTTTTTTGAAGAGTTGTTTATGTTTTTAAAATTACGAAATAGTTAGAGAAGGGTTCGCTACCAAGCGACTTCGTTAACTAGAACTTTAAGTCCTTAAATGTTTAAAACAAATTTCTTGCAATGCTTTTCATGACGAATCCCTTATACTTACCTTTATGTTATTTCATACAAATATCGCAAGTAAAAATGAAAAACCTGTGGGTACACATTTTTTGCCAGGGGGTATAGGTACATTTGATATTTTTATTGAAGAAGATTACATCATGGTTTCTATTGCTCATTAAATGAATTTAATCAGAGATTGTGATGTTGCAACAATTGATTGCTTAAGGTAGAGTAAGTTACCGTGTGCACATACGAGGAACTCCCATCAGGATCGCCATCGATTTTTTTAACCCACTCGCTTTCATGACTATGGAATATGAGATGTGGTTAGATAAATATCGAATGCACATTACCTGATGGTTTTGTTTGTTTTGATTGTCTCTATAGCGTGGGAATCTTTAGAAAAAGAATGAATATCCATGGAGATTCGATAGCAGGTGAAACTTCTAATAGATAATATTGAGTGTGATACAAGATATGGGTCCAAAACTAATATCCTCATGTTAACCAAACAAAACATAAGTTGTCTATTGATTGATTTGTTAGGTTTTCATATATCCAATATTGGGTGTCTTGTAAAATGAGGTTATTGGCTGAGCTATCAGGTGTGACGATTAAGTAACCTCTGAAATAAAAGTTCAAATAGAAAACGGTCCATCAAATAATTACCGAATTAACAAAGAAGTTAGTTTTGCTATAACAGCCGAAAATTAACCTTTAATCTTTCCTCTACTCATCAGAAAGACACTTACTGAATCTTTTTTTTTGGAAGCATCGCTGACTTACCACTTATCCTTGAATATTTTGTGACCAATATGAGGGTAAACAGGTGTCACGGTATTTACTCTGTCATTGTGTCCATAAAACTTCGGCCACCGGGCTTGAGATGTTCAATTGGTTCAGTAGCTAAGTACTTTGGCTACTGCTTTTCTCTGCGTATACATCAGAAACAATGTGGAGGTAAATAAAAACTTAAGGAAAAAACTTGAGATACAATAACAATTTGATACTATATTCGAAGTTGCACTAAAAGCCACCCAAAGTAAGAGTTACCGCGGTGTGTTGGTAAATGTTTGTGACATTAAGAAGTCGTCAAATGGATTGGATTGGGGAGATTTTTTTGTCGGCCATTCAAAAAGTGTTGTATATTACGGAAATGCTAAAACACACTCCACCTCTCTTGATTGGGCGGTTTTTCATTTTAATTCTAGAAGAGGCGTATTTTGGAAAGATTTTTAAGGAAGTAAATTAATGTGAAAGACCCAAAATTTACATAAAAAATGCATTTTTTTCAAAACTTTAGATTCGAGTGTCTCAAAAACGTGACGTGCTTATGTTGTTTTGAGATTCAAAATCCGAATTCAAGGTTCAAGTTATAGGTGATAAACTCACAAAACATACACTTTTGCTTAATTTATTGCATTTGTTTCCATGTTGCTCGGATTCAGCTATTCAGCACCGCCGAAAAAATAAACCAGGAATACAATCAAAACTACCCCACTATTTTCCCGTTTAGGGCCCTTTTGAGCACAAGTCAACTAACGGATTGTACTTCAAAAAGGTGAATATAGAGTTTTCGTAAAATTGGAGTGTAGTTGCAGTTGCAGTTGCAGTTGCAGTTGCAGTTGCAGTTGCAGTTGCAGTTGCAGTTGCAGTTGCAGTTGCAGTTGCATTTGCAAACAAGACTACGGTTGTTTTCGAAAACTTCTCCTACGTCAAAATGCATTTGCAGTATGTTCTTAATCGCAAGCTGCTAAAGTCTTTTGTTGGAAAGCGCAAATATTTGACTGCATTGTGTTCGATAATGCAGTTTGTTAATGTCACTATATGAAAACATCATCTGCGGTGCAATTTTGCAGTACTAAATTTGAGTTGACGAACATAATATTGAAAAGCCAGGGACCGTGTTCGTTAATATCAAATGGGTTTGCAAGTAAATTGACCTATCTTGATCAAACCGACTTTTGTGCAAGCAAGGCGATTGCATTTTTGCAGATTGCAGTATCTGCGTCAAAAAATTACGTTTTCGAAAACTGCCTAAGTTAGCTTATTTTGGAGTGGATCGTTATGTGTAGTTAAATTATTGTAGACGAATTCACTCTTATTTCAAATAAAAAAGACAACATTACTTATCTATGAATAGCAGTTAAGTGTTATTTCGTCTTTAACCCCTTGAACAGAATGAATCTAGGTGCAGCTTGTAGCAAGAGTTGAATTTTGTTTAACTTCTGCTACACCATTCATTTTTTGCTACATTTACAGCTTCTCATTGTGGCACTGCATACTATTTTTGTAGCTTTCTATACTTTGACAGTGCTACACGCCACAACCAAAATGGACAACTGGATCGCACGTACTTGCCCTTGGCAAGTTATTTTCGGAGCTGAAAAAATTGCTATTTCACACCTAGGCTAGGGCATTACAAAAAACCTTAAGTTCAAAACTTGAAGAAAATCGCTTCAGTGGCTTAGGTTATAGATCGAAGTTCTGACGGACAGATAGACAAACAGAATGTAGCCACTTTCATCGTTATGTCAAGTTTGATTGTTGTCTCCAAAACTTGCCATATAGTACCTAAATAAATATGTGGGTACATGCATATCACAATTAAAAAAGTGACTTTAATTAATCGAGGTGGAGTGTATACCAGCCTTGGCTACTCGTGTTTCATTAAAAAAACACAAAAAGAAAAAACTAAGTAAACCGAAAAAGACAGCCCATTATGAATTAATGCGACATAACCATTATCCAAATGATATTTATGTTGCGCTGGCAATACAGTAGTCGCAATGGAATTTATAATTATTGTCAACTGTTATTGTGTGTTGTGTCATTTTGGAATATAATATGTGTTGTGTATGTACTCTATCTTCTGATGATGGAGGAGAGGATTCCGACTTTGAAATTGAATTTCAAAATTTTAAAATGTTGGTCAATATTTGTTTTAAAAGATTTTGATTTATTTGATTTGTTGCCTCAAAGAAACTGAAGATATTTTCGGATGTGTTTAAATTTTATTTAATGGACTTTTTTTTTGTGGATGCGATTGCAACAGAAAATTAAAAAAATTGTGAGTGTGTCACCAAGTTGATGCTCTGCAGGTAGGTATACCTGCCCCTCACTCTGCCACTTTCTAATAAAAGCAGTTATTGAAGAAAAATATCTCCTATATCATTTAGAAATTCTTTACGCATCGGTTATTTATTTTTATCTTTTTTCCATCGCATCGATACGAAATTATGTGAATTGTATAATTATTAAAAGCAATGTTTATATTTTAGCTTTTAAACGTTCATTATGTACGTTGTACAAATCTCTCGTTTGAGATATGTAAAATTGTTTCAACATTCCACCTTCATTTTCTTTTACCCTTGTTTAGGTACCCGATTAATTAAAAATTCGACTTTCAAATAGTCAGTTTTTAGGAAGCGTCTTTTTAAATGAACTTCATAGTAAACAAAATTTGTGAACAATAATATCCTTAAATAAATGAACCTTTTAAATAATATAATGCATTCATTTCAGCTTTACCATGATGTGTGATATGTGGACACGCATAAGTGAGTAAGTCAATCATTTTTATATATGTTTGTACATAGTTTGAAAAAAAGGCAAGTTCTCAATAGGTTATTTCTGAGTGTCAATTGTTGGTGGATAAGTTTCACCTTTCGTAGCCCCATGCAAATATGCTGCACTCAGAAGTAAACAAAAAATATACCAGAAACACTGCGTTCCTTTAGCTATTTTCTGTGAATTAATTTATTGCCACCGAATAGAGTTAAGCAAAGCAGCCCTTATTGTTTACCCAAAAATACCATATATTACTACTGCCTCGAGCTCATTGTATCAATTCCCGTAGCAAAATTCAACAAAAATACTTAACAATAATTGTGGAATCTTAAATATGTATTCTTTTTTCAATTAACCTTTACAGCTGTGTTTCCCAACGTGGGGCCCACGCCCCACAGGGGGGGGCAGTTCGATTTTAAAGGGGGGCAATTTTATATTCTGATGCATTTCAAACATTTTAAATTTCTTAATTAAATAAGTACGAAGGAGAAAAAAGATCTTACTCTCGCACTCATTTAATTTAAAACAAAATCTGAACTTGTGCAAACTTTCGCTTGTGCCAAACTGTGAATGATTTTCTCAGCTATTTTGTAAGGAACAAAATAAAAACCATGGGGACTTATACTGTCACACTGAAGTAAGATGGCTCTTGAAAATGTTTGAAAAGATTTGCGGAACTTTTTGATTCAAACCGAAAATGAAAATTTGTAAACGGTCGGTGGTAAGGCCTTATTCGTGAGTTATTTAGTCGATGTTTTTGAAAAAGTAGATACATTTAAAAAGCAACTTCAAGGAAAAATTAAAAAAACGATAAGATATTTGAGTCCGATTATTGATATTTACAGCACACATTTTGACAGGTGTCATTGGCTCCAAAAATGTGAAGTGACTGAAACCGTTCCCTGGTTAGTCTCTTCTGAAAAATTGCTTAGAAGACACAAAAAACTAATCTAAAATGTTAAAAAATTGAATTATTTGATCGTAAATGGTCTTAAAACTGGTTGATATATAGCGTTTTTCTTTTTTAACTCAGAGCAGATCACGGAACTGTCAAACAAAAATTCTATATTTTTTTTTTAGCTCAGACATATCAGAGCATAGAAAGTATATTTCTTTTTTCCATCGGAGCTAGCTCAGAGCTTGCTTAATTAGCTCAGGATTAAATGACCGGAGCGAATCGAGCGAAACGCTGAGCGAAGCCAACTTCACTTATTTTTTTAGTAATACATAACTTAAAATGGATTCTTTGGACAGTCCCTGGACAGTCGTCCGTCATTTGTATAAAATTGCAAGAAATTTCACTAAAATTTACCAAAAACACCTATGAAATGACAGTTCAGTGTTCAAGTGTATTCATAATTAAATCTGAGGAATGTGATCATAATCTGCTCGGAGCTCTGCTCTGATCGCTCAGCCTCTGCTCAGAGCTTTGCTCAGAGCCAAAAAATAAAAACGCCAATAGAACCAAAAGAAACCATAACACAATCAAATTACGAGACATTGATATTTTAATTCAGTGATTTGTCTTGATCTGAAATACATTAAAATGGCATTCAAAAATTTGCGAGGTTTTGACAGAGAACCAATAATTTATTGGACGGTGTTCAGAACAGCGTTAAGTAACTCATTTTGACGTCTCTCACTCCTAGGATCCAGGTGACGCAGGAATTTTTAAAAAAGTTAAAAACCTTTGCCTCACTTGGTCATCTCTTTCTTTCCAGAGATCAGAGTAAGATAAAAATCAGAGACGTCAAAGTGAACACCGTCTTTAATGTCTGGAAAATTTTCGCCGGACTCGAAACAAAGATTTTTATGTTTCTGGTGATTTCTTCCTTATTTTTAATCATTCAAGTTTTTAGTGAACATTTCAAATTTTTAATGTTAAAAATTGTATAAATTTATTTTTGGGGGACATACGAACTATTGAAAAGTTTTGGTGGGGCATAGCACAAAAAAGGTTGGGAAACACTGCTTTACAGTATGAGTAATTATAGGTATAGAAGTGCCTATGTGAATTCTATGTTGCGAACTATTCAACCTTTGCTATTTGTATAAAAATATAGGTGAAGTTCCTGCCTTGAAAATTAAAACTGAAACATTGATTTTTTTTAATTTATGATGGGTTGACAATAATCAATAATACAAACACAATAACACACTGTTAATGAATGAATTTAATGGCTGCCGTAAATACCTAGTATTCACGGCTGAGAACTTGGTCGAGCTCTTGTGGCTCAAATCTATAACGTGGCGAGTCTTTGTAGGTGTATGCTAGCCGTACTGAAATAGAGTTTATGTGTGTGAAATTAGCACCGCCATTTTCGATTTTCAAAAAAAGTGTGCCCAACTTTTGTGCTGCCATGTGCCTTACAGTGTTGCCTCCCTTCCTGGTTGAAAATGTAGCGTGAGCATGGCGGATATAGTTTATTTGAAACGTAAAAAAAATACTCTAACTGAGTTATTTAATTCTTTCAAATTTTAGAAATTTTAATAAAAATAACTTATAAAATAATTCAAAATTGTTAATATAAAAGCCTATGTAACTATATAAAATCACTTCAAAATCAGGATAGATATCGCAGATTTGTATCATTTCCTTAAAATAAGTGGCACAAAATTATAAACAGCCTATAAGGGCATAAACGTGACTGTAATTAACAATTTTATAACTTTGATGCAGTTCTCTAACTTTTCCTAAACTATGCATAAACTTTTTTTTAAAATTAACGTTAAACTTGCCACAATCAATGACAGTTCCCTAGAAAAAATGTGACAGATGCCATACTAGCAAGTGTTATACTTAAAAACAAAAATCAGGCTTTGACGATTTTTCCATTAATGAAAGTGTTTAAATATAAAGTTTAAAACACCATTCTTACTTACAGCCCTATTATTGACATGATTCAAAACTAGTTTTAACATAAAACTAGTTTTATAGGGGTTTTGAGTGTCAAGTTTTGAACATATTGGCATTATTCAAAGAAAAATTGACATCTAAAATTCTGATTTCGACTTTTTAGATGTCAATTTTTGCTTGAATAATAGCAATATGTTCAAGACCTGAAACTCAAAACCCCCATAGAACTAGTTTTATATTAAAACTAGTTTTGAATCGTGTCAATAATAGGGCTGTTCGTGTTTTAGGAATCGACTATTTTTGCGGATTTCAAATCAAATTATAATTTAATTTTCACCCAATTTCCAGTAATACCTAGGTAATATTCTTTTATTTAGATTTTATATTTTCTGAAATTCTAAAATTGTAGTGTTTTGTGAATATTTTAGGATTGTATACGTAGTGACTTTTTGGGAAAATAAAATGTAGTAAAAACACTACAACTGTAGTAGGGGGCAACGCTGGTGCCGTATTTAAAAAAATCGTACTATATGGGTATGGTTATTAGAGGGGAGCGTGAAGCTAACAACGCCATTTTTGATATTCGAAAAAAAGTTGTGCTGTATTGTGCTAAACTTGTGCTGCCTTGTGTAGTAAATATTTTTTTTAAAATCGCAAACTTGAAAATTTTTCGAATAAAAATTTTGCTATTTTGTAAAAATGATAGTTGTACTGTTTTTTGCTCAGTATGTGCTGCCAAATTCCGAAGAAATAAAAATATGCAAATATTTGTAACTTTAATCGCCTAGAAACAATTTTGCGAAGCGTGAAGTTCACACCGCCATTTTCGATTTTCAAAATAAAAAAGTTTTTGCTGGTACGCATGCTCAACTTCTGTTGCCTTGTGTCGTAAATATTTAAAATAAATATCACAAACTTGCTAATTTTGCGAATAATTTTTTTTTAATTTTGTAAAACTGAAAGCATTTACGGCCAAAAAACAATTTTGCGAAGGGTGAACTTTGTAAAATTTGCGAGTTTCTTAAAAATATTAACGGCAAAAGGCAGCACAGCTTTTATTATTTTTTTTTAATTCTAAAATGGCGGTGTGAACTTCACGATTCGCAAAATTGTTTCTTGGCCGTAAAAGTTACAAATATGTGCATTTTTTTATCTCTTCGGCATTTGGCAGAACAAACTGAGCACAAAATAGCACAATTATTTTTTTTAAGAAAAATGTAAAACCTTAAAGAAAAAAAAAAAATTGTTGGCCCAAGTGTTGCAAGTGTGGTTATTTTTATGTATCCCTTCAGCACGTGGCAGCACAAACTGAGTAAAAAACAGCACAACTTTAATTTTTTAGAAATTAAAAAATTTCATTCATAAAATTTCCGTAGCTACTATTTGCGTTTTTTTATATTTACAGCACAAGGTGGCATAAGTAGAGCTTATTTACACTGCTTTGAAAATTGAAAATGGCGCTGCTTACTTCACGCTACACACCTTCGCAATGTTTTTTTTTTGCCATAAAAGCTGCAATTATGCGTTTTTTTTTTTCCAAAAACCAGCACAATTTTGTTTTTTAAGATATGTCGAAATATTAACAAAATTTCATTCATAAAATAAGCAAATTTGCAAATTTTTAAAAAAACATTTGGCATAAGGCAGCACAAGTTGAGCACAACACAGAACTTTTTTTTTTTTAAATTGAAAATGGCGGTGCTAGCCTCACGCTAAAAATGTGTACCCTCTTAAAATCATACCCTAAGGACGATTTCTTTTTTAAAAATGGCACATGGCAGCACAAGTTGGGCACATTACAGCATAACCTTTTTTTAGATCGAAAATGGCGGTGCTAGCTTCATGCACATAATAGAGTCCTTACTTTTTTTTTTAAATTACTTATTTTTGTATTATTCCTGTGTATTATTGGCTGGTCAAATTTTTTCTTCGATTATCCGAAAAATTATTTCTGTGTCGGTCACATAAGATTATATTCCAAAACTTTACGAGTAATTTTTTTTTATAAACAAAAAGTTATTATGAAGAAGATATCAACTTTTTTAGTACTCTAGACTTTTTCCTATTTTTCTGTAATAATGTTATGATATTAAGAAAACATTCAGTACTCCATTGTACTAAATTAGCAGATTCATCCGACCCAGTTGAGCATTACCTATTTTTCTTATTGAGACGAAACAAATACTTGTCCTAAAATGAGAAACTAAAATTTGTCTCTTTTAAAAAAAACTAGTAGCAGAAAGTTTAATAGAGACAGTGTTGACTTCTATGTATTTAAAAAACAAAATAAATACATAAGTATGTAGTGCGAATGCTTTTTATGAATTATTTCAACACAAAATAGCAGAACTTTATTTTAAACTTTGAATCGATACATTTTGAAATAGACTTAGAAAACAACTAACCTTACTTACTGCAATTTGTCCTTCAAATTGCAATCAGGAAATAAATATATGTTAGTGTTACTTCTTTCCAATATGCAGGATCTAGGGTCACCTTTATCCGATACATGCAGCAAGTCGTATCCAGAAGTCCTGAGTCCCTGAATTGTGGATTCGTAAATCCAGGGTTCCTGGATCAGGACGACACATCTTCCCCATTGCTATTAATGCGGAGAAGAAGGGAGGCCGAAGCCTGTTTTGAGTGCTGGAGGTTAATCTGAAGTAATTGCAGCATCATCGCTATGATTCTTCAGATCAGCCACCACCACGGTTTTGTCTAAATCTTTTTCGGATTCTGACTCAGAAGGTGACCGTAGGAGATCATCCTCACTGAGCAGATAAGTCTCCATGTCAGAGAAGCTGTCAACATTGGGAGCCTCAGGAGTTGGGTTAGGAGAGCATATCCTCGCGTTGGAAGTACCCAGTGCATTTACTTCCATTGCTGGTTGGTCGATACAGCGAGTATTTTCCTCCGCTGAAGATATGATCTGAGGCGGTAGAGGTGGAGGTGTTTCCTCATCTTTTTATAAACTTTCAGGATAGCGGTTGTCCATCCAAACCTAATGACATCTTGAGTCGACACTAGAGGAGCCAGAGATTCCTTATTGAGTACTATGGTAGCAGATCTATAAGGACCAACTGGATCCTCTAACTTCGCGACCTTTCAGTCGTGAGTAGGGAGAGATGGATTACCGTACCTGATCATCTTCAGAATGGTATCCTTGCAGGTAAGATTTGCTGGGATTCTGATGCAAGCTCTAGGTCTGCAAGGAATGTCCTCCTTTGCCACGACTTCGAGCTGAGCGCCAGGCCATAGCCCCTCTAATCTACTGACAGCAAGTTTATATAGATCGTATGATCTCTGGTCATCAAAGGCGACGAGCTTGGCCCGACCCTGGTGCCACCCTGCATCCTCAAACACAACAGGCTCACCCAGGTTCTCCTTTACAAGAGTCCAGTAGGACTCCTGTAGTTTATTTGAGACCGTCGTCGTCCATTGATCAGAAGAGGTCATACCATCCACATTGCTTCTGTCGATAACAGCTGCAATAGTCTTATCTTTTAGCACTTCACTAAAGGATAAGTCTTTCTTGGTGTAGGAGGTGTTATGCACCTTTGGTTTTTTGGGGTCCGGAGTAGCTCCCTCTACAGACCGTTGTCGCTTTGACGTGAAGCCTTTGCTGGTCGTTGGTTTAGCAAGGGTGCTTTTGGCCCAAGCGAGCTTAGCGGACTGCTTCGAGTCTAGATCGGTCAATGGGATGTTTCCAATGACTTTCACTATTCTCTCTGCGGCCCGTCTCTCGCCGCGTGATGCATTTTTGTTTCTCTCGCAGGTGGAAGATGAGCTTTATGTCACAGGTCTGCCATCAGGGAGGAAACCCTCCACCGTGTTCGGACGGGGTCTGCTCTGACCAGAGGTGATATCGCATATCGCAGATATTTTACTTGCCAGAACAGCCCCCTCCGAACCCGTGAGAGGTCTTTTTGAAGGAGTGGTAATACAGCCAAGCGTCATGGCAATATTCCCACGGTTTTGTATATGGAGTGTTTTTTCTACCATACCCGTTGGGAGTTGACCACCGCCAGCAGAAGAGAGGCTGACAGTCGCAGTCTCACCACTACTAACGTTGGGCAAACCCACCGAGTACGGATTGTGTGTAGTACTAGCAGGAGGTACACCTCCTCCTTTGCTAGTAATAGCGTCTAGATTGTGAGTCGTTCCATCATTCCCAGGATGATGGTCGGCTCAACAGTCCTACCGCTCTTTATTTCTTTGCTTATGGATTTTTCTTTAATCGCTGGCGACTTATCCTCACCTCAGGCCAAGCCCTCGCCGCCGGCAGTCGCGACACCTGCCGACTTTTGAACGTATATCCCCGTTCGTTTTATCTTTGTTCGTACTTTTATCCATATTTCTTTTTTCAAGTTTTCCAACATTGAGGTTTGTTTGAGTTATGTTGGTTGTGTGGCTCTACAGCTTGATTGCTGGAGAACCACACGTAAGCACCCCCACCACGACAAGGTCAACTCATAGGAGGTGTATGGCTGGCAGCAGAAACTGAGCACGAAATAGCACAATTAAGTTTTTTTTTATAAAAATGTGAAACTTATACAAAGAGGCATGTATATGTAGGTATGTATTAGTTTTTAGCCTAAAAGTTGAAATTTTGCAATTTTTGTTTATCTCTTCAGCGCATGACAGCTCAAACTGAGCACAAAACAGCATACCTTTCACATTTAAGAAACTGCGAAATTTCGAAAAAAAATCATTCATAAAATTTGCATGTTTGCAATTTTTTTTAATTTACGGCCCAAGTTGATCACAATACAACATAGCGAAAATGGTGGTGCCAACTTCACGCTACAGTCCTTCGTATTTTATTCTTGTCCATTAAAGTAGCTATTTTGCGAATTTTAGTTTTATCTCTTTGGCGCCTAGCAGCATAATCTGAGCACAAAATAACACAACTTTCTTTTTTAAGAAATAGTGAAATTAAAAAAAAATTAATTCGCAAAATTTGCAAATTTTCGATTTTTTTAATAAAGGGTTATTTTTTAGCTGGTTTGGTTTTGGCAACACTGGTTTTGACAGCTGACGTGTGTTTAGTACCTTGTGTCACTGTCAAACAGCTTCAGTTTGGTTTCCAATTTAACCATGGATCGTCAGCCGACCTACCACAACGCCGAATTTTTGGTGAATGGGCTCTTGGAAAGCTGGCCGAGGATCCGCTTTTTTATCGAAAAATTGTGTTCAGCGATGAGGCTCATTTTTGGTTGAATGGGTACGTAAATAAGCATAATTGCCGCATTTGGAGTGAAGATCAGCCAGATGCATTGCAACAGCTACCAATGCATCCCGAAAAAGCCACTGTTTGGTGCGGTTTATGGGCCGGCGGCATTATTGGGCCATATTTCTTCAAAGATGATGCGAATCGCAGCGTTACTGTCAATGGTGAACGCTACCGAGCGATGATAACAAACTTTTTTTTGCCCGAAATGGAAGTTCTTGACTTGCCGATATGTGTGAAAGAGTATGCCAAAATTGGACTCAGCGGATGGGCTACCTGAGACGCAGCCGCGGTCAACATTTGCATGAAATTATCTTTAAACATTAAATTGCAAGGTTCAAACTATCGATTCAAATAAATATTTCATTCATTTTTTCGAATTTTTTGTGTTTTTTTTTTTTAAAGTTCTAAACCTCTTAAAAAATCACCCGTTATTTATGGTACAAGGCAGCACAAAATCAGCGCAATACAGCACAATTTTATTCTCAAAATCAAAAATGGTGGTGCTAACTTCACGCACAAGCAAATTAAGAAACGAAGACATCCAAGTAATATTTCTGGAAAATTTAAAATAAGCAACTTATGTACATTAGGGTGGTCGTTAAAAAAAAAGTCATCTCGGATGGGCCCAAATCGGCTCTAAATGAAGAAAACAAAATTCCTTAATTTTTTCAGATTTGTATTTTCATCCCCTATAGTCGCTATAGGGGTAAATTTGCATACTGGAAAATTCACGTAAAATCTGCCAACAAAAATTCAGAGCATGTAGGTGGGAACTAGACAAGAAAAAAATATCTCCCCCCGCTTGGACGGGAAGGGCAATTTAATAAAATAATTGCATAAAATAGAACAAAACTAATTAAAAACAACGGCAATACTTACAGTAATGTTTTGTAGGTTTTTGGAAAGCCAGAAGTCCATTCTTACGGCTTGTTTTTAGATTAAGTTTTTTTGATGAACAGTTCTAGCAAAAAATAGCTTCAAACTCAACATTTTGAAGAAAAAATTATTATTTTTGTTTTTAATTATAGGTTTGAAAACAGATTTTGCTGAAATTGTTCATTCAAAGAACTTTATATAATAATCAACTATTAAAATGAACTTCTGGCTTTCCCAAAAGCTACAAAACATCACTCCAAGTGTTGCCGTTGTTTTTTAATTAATTTTTTTCCATTTTATGCCATTATTCTATTAAATTTTCCCTTCCGTCCAAGCGGTGGGAGATATTACCCCCCTCCGATAGGATTTTTTTCTTGTCTACTTCTCACCTACATGCCCTGTATTTTTCGGCGGATTTTACGTGAATTTCTATAAAAAAGGGGAAATTTAATTTTCCCCTACAGTGACTATAGGGGATGAAAATAAAAATCTGAAAAATTAGGGAATTTGTTTTTTTTTTTTCGTTTAGAGCTGAAACCAAATAAACCAAAAAAACCCATTATAACGACCACCCTAATGTTCATAGATCTTCTGCTACAAAATTTTCAAAAAAAGAATGCTACCTTTTTTGATCGGTGAATCCGCAACAAAATATCTGTGACCCCATAAAACTTTTTTCTTTTCAATTGAAAATAAAACAGAGTTAAGTAAATATCAATGTTTAAAATGCTTTGATAACTTGTTATCAAAACTACTATAGAGGTATAACACAGTTACCACCGTAGATGAAAACCATGGGTTACTGAAAAACTTTAGAGGTATTTTTCTCACTGTTATAGAGGATTTTATGATTAAGGGTCCCGTTTGCTTTAAATAGCTTAATCTTTGTCAAACTACGGCAGAGTCTTATTTTTTGCGATGATGGTGACTGTGGGGAACCGTTATTATTTAAGAGTGCCCGCAGAATTTTAAATCGGATGGATATCTGAGACATTTTAGTGTATCCTCGAGGGCTAGTAGTGATTTTTGATCAATATGTCTTTGCTGTCCATTTCATTAAGAAGCTTGGCTTTGTTAAGAAAATAGAAGCTAACCATTTATAGGTCATGTTTTTCGTATAAATAGTAGATTACTAACAAATATAGAATAACCCAAAAAGTTTTTCTCTGTCCTCTAATTTTTTGAATAATCAGTAAAGATTGCTCGTGTTTGTTAATTTCGTTGGAGCTCTGGGGGTGGTCTTGACCCCCATGAACTCCCCCCTGGATCCGCCACTGCAGCGACACCGACCTAGCCACAAAAGTGAATAGAAAACGACTGAGGTGGCTTGGTCACCTAGAGCGAATGGACATCAATGCTCTGGCATAGAGTAGGGTTGCCAGATTGTTCTCGAAGATCGACGGGACATTTGCAACAATTAAGACAAATCCCGGGATTGACAAATATTGCCCGGGACAAAATAAATTTAACCAAGACAAGAAGAAAATTGTGGGAATCTATTCTCCCATATTTTTAAAGTTGAAAATCCATTCCTTTATTTTATTTTTTGTATAAATATAATAATCTCCAAAAAAAATATTTTTCTTAAAGCAATTTGTTTCAAAATCTAACGTTGACGTTATTAAGTACTATTTTATTTTAAGTATTTATTATTCAAAGCTCTTATCAACTTTTAATCAAACACTTAAAGCGGTATGCTTAGCTGACAAAAAATAGAACTAACATTATTTCGGAATCCAGAAACAAATTGGCAAATGTTTTTATTATAAAATTATTTAACCAATTTAAATGATAGTGATAGCAGCTGTCAGGATGCCAAAGTGTCATTTGGACTAAAGGCCACAAGAACATTAAACTGCATCAAATTCAGCAGTCCACAAAAACAAATTTTCTCTTATTTACGATTTTATTCCTCATTCCCATTCTACGTTAATATGGTAAGATAGATTACAATTTTAATGCATCCATTGTTTGTCAACTAATAAAAGATACCTTTAGGTATTTTTTGTGAATTAAAAATCCGGAACATCCCGGGTAAACCGGGACGTCTGGCAACGCTAGCCTAGAGTGCCCCGTAGGTCAGTGCAGTAGAGGATAACAGCGTTACAGGTGGCGCACGCAAGTGGAAAAGGATCTCAACCAACTTGGCATGCGAAACTGAGAGACAAGTATACCTATAGATACGGTAACCATTTTTTCAGGGGCAAAAAAGAGGACAAATTTTTAAAAACGTTCTAAAATTTAAGAACGAATTATAATTATAAAAGAAAACAGACCGTGGTGACAAAAACTATATTTACAACCCCAAATATGTGCACTTTAATAAATACTCTTTGGTAACATCAGAATTCTTGTTGTTGGTACTAGATTCAAGAATTTCGGTAAGATATAGAACTTAACGTAGATTAGCAGTTTATATCTTTATTGTTACAAAATTTATATTAGTAAAATTCTGATCAAAAGTTAGGTAAATATCCGAGCACGTTTTAAAAATAGGGCTGAAACAGTGTTTAATTCTTTTCTTTGATATTTTTTTTTTTTAAGAAAATTTAAAAATCAGCACAGCCAAAGTTGTAATTTGTCGCACTTTGCTATTGACATTGCCTCTAGTTTGTCAACTTTAAATTGCGATCTCTCGGTTGTCTAAATATGTTTTGAGTTTGAAAACACTATTTCGGTCAGGGTATTTCAAGTTAGAAATAATAGCGACAACTTTACTGGCTAGAATAGATTTTCACATCTTAAAATTTTCTTATCTGGTAACCAATTGTCCATTTTTTACTTTGTTCTTCATTGACGTATCGTTTGACTAAACAAATCTAGCCAAATAATTCGTCACTATTTATTTCTAGATCTTTTCCAAATTCTAGTACATGGAAAAAGCGTTTAGATTCAAACTAGTGCAGTCATAAAGTAATGTGTTCAATTAGTTAAGTAATGAAAAAAGTAGATACTTGATATGGTTTCAATCTTAGAAAAATGGTTTGAAAGATAAAAGGAGGACATTTGGAGGACAATTCAGTAAAAGGAGGACAATTTTCTGTCCTCTTTAATAGAATAAAATATATAGGACTTGACTCCGAAAATGAGGACTGTCCTCTAAAAAAGAGGACGGATGGTCACCGTACCTATAGACACCGATCCGGTTGGAAGAAGCTTGTTGTTCGAAGCTCTTGTCCACACCGGACTGTAGCGCCACCTAAAACAAGTAGGAAAGTAAGTTCAAAGTCTTTAAGGATTAGAATTTTTAAATATTTGAAGTTGGGTGGCAAAATTTTTCATCACCCCAGGCGGTAGAAGCCCATGCAACGCCACTGTCTAAATAGAAGCAAATACAACGATACCACTATTGAGTGTAAGACCCAGGTATGGAACAATACAAACCATAAGGTGTGCTGTCGTTTTCTGTGGTCAGATCCCACAGCTGGAGGTCCTCCACCAACTTGGGGGGGTCCAAGCTTAGACAACTATAGCTAAGGATGCTATCAAGTACCCATATGACAGATTCCCAACTGTTTCAAATAAAATGATGATAAGTTGTACTTTTTTTATTACAAATTGTAATGCACAGACTGACAAACCCAGCGAAGTAGCTATGAACTCAGTCTAATATCAATTCCCTCCTAATTCATTTGTCATTTAATTTTAACTTCCTCAAATCCAATATTTTTGCTTCAACAATTAGTTTTGATTACTTTAAATTATACGCACAGCTGGATTTTCCCAAACATATAGGTAGGTATTGGCATAGAAACAGATAACCTCAGGGCATTAAAGTATCACAATCTCACCAAATTATCAACCCTCTTTCCATTCCAAAACCCATCATTTTATAGGGCAAGCTTTATCAAATTAAATAACCAGCATGTCAAATACGAGTACCTATACACTGAAAACCAATCCCTTTATAACATTCGCATGCCATATTATTATTCATTTACGTATTTAATTTATAAATTCACAGCTCTCATCGTCATCTGATTGCAAACTAATAACAGTATCGTCATCATCATCCCCTAATATGATGAGTTAAAGAGAAACCAGCAATAAGAGGCGTTATTCGAAAACATCGGAAACTGTATTTACCCAAAACAATCACCCGATTAGCATCAAAAGTGTGCTCGTGTGAGATCCTTCCTTTTGAACCTTAAAGCCGTATACATATACAACTATACCTACACACCATAATTTGGACACCCGTTTTCTAAAAGTCCTGCCATAAGGTTACACTGTTATTTCTTATTTCTGAAGCACACAAAAGGCATCTTGTTACAATCGAAATAAAATGAGAAATTATACAACCTAATAAGTAGGTAGAAGGCATAAGAATTTTCACAGTACAAGTACTCGTAGGTAAATTGTGTCATATTGCTCAGTTAATAAAGAGATTGTGTTCTTTTTTTTTGGGTGAGGATATTAAAAGTAGAAGTGTATGAAAAAGGACGAAAAAATGTAATACAGACAATGTTGAGTGTGGTGTCAAGTTTAAAGAGGAGGAAAAGATTGCTCAAACCGGAAACATATCACAGAGTGTGTGTAAGCGAATAGAGCTGGATTATTGCCTGATCCTTGAAATAGGACCTTCAGTTCGATTAAAAAATATTGATACGAATGTTTACTGTTGTTAATCTTAATCGAAGTCTTTTCAAATCGGGTGTTTTTACTTTGTAATCTTTGTTCCAGGAGTTAGGTGTCATGTTATTGGATTTTCAAGATTATCTATGTAATTTGATTAACTTCTAAAAAGGGAGGACAAAATGTTCTTTCAAAAAGACGTTGATCTTTGGAGGAGTTTTGTAAAAGCCCCATAATGATTACACTTTTTTATAGTAAAATTATTGCTTATTTAATATTAAAAACTTCTACTTGGTTTTAAGAATAATGAAGGTGATAGGTGATGATACATAGATAAAGTGAAAATCAAAAACGTTTAAAATAAAAGTAGGTGCACAAAATCACACATCAAAATCCTACTGATGCTTAGCGACTTAGGTAGTTCCTTTTAGGGTTTTAGTTCCTCAAAAAGAGGGAGTTAGTTAGTTCATAATGAACTAAGCCCCAACTTAGATGGAACATGGAAGTTAGTTTATTTGGAGTTATTTCTATTGGGAGTTAGTTCTTAGGACCACACAGTGGTCCGTTTGTTGAATTTTGGCGACAAAATCATTTTCCACGCCAATTCTTGATAAATTTGAATGAAGTTTGGTACGCTTCATGATTCGAAGATATTGAATATAGTAGTAGATACTGCTTTTTTTCTCTTTTAAGTGGAGACTTCACAATTTAGGCCAGAACATGGTTCAACGGTGAAAGTGATATAGAGGAGGAAAAGATAACTTGATATCAAGTTAGCAAAGCACCCTGTCGAAAATCAGTAAAAACTTCTTATACCTGATGGTTTATGGCTTAATAATTTGCCGTTAACTAGTCGTTAATTATTTGTGACAAATTCAATTTGATCGTGCAATGTTTTCAATGTTTTTTTGAGTGCTTTGCTAACTTGATATCAAGTTAGCAAGGTAACTCTCACGGATCGAAAAATGGATAGGTGCATAATTTGTCGTTAATTAGTTGTGAAAATTTCGAATTTGTCGTTCTATGTTTTCTATGTTTTTTGTTTTGAAAAGTGGTAAAAACTTCTAAAATTAAATATTTTAGTGCTTAATAATTTGACGTTAATTAGTCGTTAATTAGTTGTGAAAAAAATCAATTTTGTCGTGCGATGTTTTCTATGTGTTTTTGGGTTATTTGTTTTCTATGAGTGTCAAGTTAGCAAAGCAACTTTGACGAATCGAAAAATGGGTAGGTGGATAATTTGCCGTTGGTTAGTCGTTAATTAGTTGTGACAAATTCGAATTTGTCGTTCAATGTTTTTTATGTTTTTTTGGGTGCTTTGTTAACTTGACACTACTCGAAAAGTGTGAAAAACTTCTTATACTTAATGTTTTATGGCTTAAAAATTTGCCGTTAATTAGTCATTAATTAGTTGTGAAAAATTTAATTAAATCGTGCAATGTTTTCTATGTTTTTTTTTCAATTCTTCGTTAGCTTCATACCAAGTTAGCAAAGCACCACCTTTAAAAGGGATTAAAACTGCTCATACCGAGCTGTTTATGGCTAAATAGTTTACCATTAACTAGTTTTCAATTAGTTGTGACAATTTTGAATTTGTCGTGCAATATTTTCTATGTTTTTTGAGTTCTTTGGTAGCTTGACATCAAGTTGGCAAAGTACTATCTGAAAATGGACTTAAATCTGTTTATACCGGATGGTTTATGGCTAAATAATTTACCATTAACTAGCCGTTAATTATTTGTGATGATTTTGAATTGGTCATTCTATATTTTCTATGTTTTTTCGAAAAGTTGTAAAATCTTCCAAAACTTCATATGTTATTCCTTGATAATTTGCCATTTATTAGTAGTTAATTAGTTGTGAAAAATTAAATTTTGTGATGCGATGCAACTACTCATTTCACTAGGAATGCTGACTAACCAACGTCCTTTATTTTGGCGAACACTTGTTGGTGTTATCAAAAAATATGTATCTGAATTTGTAGACTATTAGAAGCTTATTTGTTACGCAAACCAAAAATTTGTTTCTAGAGTGCATTTCGGGTTTTCTACCATAGGACGGAAGTATGTGCGTGAAGTTAGCACCGCCATTTTGGATTTTCAAAAAAAAGGTTGTGCTGTAATGAGAGAAAATAAAAAATTCACATATTTGTAACTTTTACGGCCAAAAAACAGTTTTGCGAAGCGTGAAGTTAGCACCGCCATTTGTGATTTTCAAAAAAAAAGTTGTGCTGTCAAATTGCTCGTTTTAACTACCAAAATTGGGTAAACATTACATGGCCACCGGAAGAGTGGGCAATGAGGCCCTGGCACCCCTTTACTCTGTCCATGAAGTCCATGATTTGATCCCCCTAAAGGATTCCTCCCCCTCCCCATGGGAAATAAATGGTTCAAACTACATATTGATAAGCACGCACTCACAAAATCGGCAAGGTTGTTTGATTACTAAACTGAATGTTGTTCCAAAGCCTAAGTTCTCATACAAACAGTTTAATTTATTTAGAAAAACTGTTGGTTTCTTATTTTAAGACAAACTCCAGAGGTTACTTTTTTCCCCTTTCTGCGTATGTTGACTGAGTGAGGTGGTTTTAATTATATTTGTTTTTTATGAATGAAAGTTAGTGATATATTGTGAAAAAACGATTGAAGCGGTAAAAACTTGTAGCATTCTATTTAATTGTGGTAAAAACTACGGTATACTTAAGTATTTTAGAGGAAGGACGAAGAGTGCTTTTTTGTTCTTAATTGGGATTTAGCCCGGGGGCTCATTTTTTAATGGCTAACGCCTTGTGTATTTTGTGTGAGGGCACAAAACCGGGTGCTACTATCAGAGTAGATAAAGGCATCGACAACATTTCCCGGTTTAGTTATGCTGTCAATGACGGAATCACAGCTCTAATTGGGGACTCTAAAACAGTAACAGTTCATTATAACTGTCGAAAAGCATACACATACACACGTCGAATTGAACATTCATTAAGTGCTTTGTACGAGGATGAGGAGCCTGGGAGCAGAAAGTCCCGTTCGTCATTCGACAGTTTTGACTTTAAACGGCAGTGCCTGTTTTTCGAGTGCGAGGTCAATTTTGAGGCACATCCGGAAAGAAAAGAACCGTTTAGCTTAGTGGCTTCACTTCACATCATAGACTCTGTGCGTTCAAATCTGACAATCTGACGATTGGGCAGAGATAGAGAAAGTGTTGTTGAGGTTAAACAACGAAGCTGATCTCGTTGCAGCGGAAGCTCGATATCATGGTGAATGTTACAGTTATTTTGAAAGTCCAGGTCAATTTCCTCCAGCGTTTAGAATTTCTTCAGATAATAAAGCCGGCCGTCCTATGAATAAAAGCAAATTGAAAGCATTCCATAAGTTATATGAATATTTAGAAACGAACGATGAATGTCAGTATATACATTTGAAGAGTTGATGGATTTTATCCGGACATGTTCCCCTGAAGAAGTTATAAATAAAATAAATTGGGTGGTGCAACAGCTCGTGGAGAATCAGGGCCTAGTGACTTACAACTCTCAACCATTCCTGTGTGCGTGTTGCCTCCAGGAATGGAGGGGACCTACAGTTTTTTGCCGAGTCCGAATGGCTAAATGAGAAGCACTTTTTCATGACAAGTATACTCTTGGAGGATTTGTCAGTTCCTCGCAAGAGGCAGTACCTTGGATAAAACATTTTTGTTTTTAGGTGGCACGGCTGGGAGTCGAACCCACACCTTGGGCATGACAGTCCTACGCACTTACCATCATGCCACGTTGTACTATTAAGAAGTTACATACAGCGAAAGACATCTTAAAAGGAAGCTGAAAGTTAATGGAGACCAAATTGTTATCGCTGAACAAGTTGGCAAGCCAGGTATTGTTTGTTTCACTGAAACAGCAAAGAAAATCTTTAAGGAGAGTTGGTATAATTCAAAAAAGTCCAATCCTCAGGAAGAAAGAATGAGAATAGTCCTGACTGCACCTTATATTATTCGACAGGACATCAGATCTCGTTTAAACGACTGCTCCGTTTATCCTACCTCTGAAGATAGATATTGCATCTGGTAGAGAAGACTTATTACTAGACACACTAATAACGATGATGAGGTTTCTTGTAAAGAAGAGAAAGCAATTCGAAAATGCAAATTTACCAAGAGAAAGGCAATTAATATCGGTCATGCAATTATTGCATCCGCCCGACCAAGATCGTTTGTTTCGCCGTTACAGCTTGGCCTAGGAGTCTATTTTCATAGGAACCCCACCTCGGGATGCTTGGGAACTTTCAGATATGATAAAGGGAACTGTTCTCAACAATATCCAACAAAAATCAGCTTGTAAAAAAATTTGTCGGGGTCAATGTCTTGTCTATGTACCTAATTGCACTGGACTAGTAGTAGTTCTCACTGGAATAGGTTTTGCACGTGAAATGTATTCTATACCTACTACTAAGTACAAAACGATGCACTCTCGAAAAAGCAGTAAAGAAAGATCTATCCACTTCCAGCTAAGCCGAACTACCTGCTTGGTGAATAATGAATAATTTCGAGAATTTAAGTCGAGCCTTTTAAGGTTTTTTAGAACCAGCTTGGGTGCTGGAAAAAGACATCATGGCAGATAAGTCTTTGTGGGCGAGTTATAGCTCTCCCATCCTTTATCTCTGTAATGGATTACTGGGCATCGGACCATCCACCCTGGCTGTCTAGAACAACAAGCAAGGGCTTAGGAATCCAGGGATTTGGTAATCGTGTCGTTGTACTAGCTTTTTATGAGGGAAACAATAATTGGAGCCTAAGACAGTTTTGACCGCAATAGAAGTAAGACCCAGGAGGCAAAACGTCAACTTGAGATTTTGTCCTTTTGAAGTGAAAACACTTTACACCAACTCCACAGGTGGCACTCGAAAGATTGAGTAAGTCTTCACGTGGTTTAAGCAGGCCGCTACGCTGGAGGTGGTTTTAGGGGTTCTACCCGCCCCCTCTTTGGGACCATAAGTAAACTGGGTATCAATTTTGAAGTAAAAACACACTATGTGCTATGAAATACATGTGTTCAATGCTTTTCATGGACTTTATAACCATGACAAACATGGACCCCCTCCACCTTGTACAATTTCTACCCACGGGCCTGGTACAAGTCAGATATAAGAAACATTTGATGGACAGACGTTACACGTCAAACTTAAACTGTGATCATTTCCTTGTTGCGGAAAAATTCAGACCTCGACTCCCTAACGAAAAGGAATTACGAACCACCCAGAAGAAGAAAATTGACGTTTAATACTTTCGCCATGAAAAGACGATGCACTGCACATGCAAATATGCTGCTGTACAAAATAAGAAATCTGAAAATAGAGTAGGTATCAAGCAACGGGTGTATAAGCTAAAGAGGATTCAAGAGTCCTCCAATCAAAACAATACCCAAAGGTTTTTTAAAAAAATCCTATAGCCAACGTAATTGATAATGAAATCGGAACGTGGTGAAATGTGCAACTTAAGGAGACTGCTACATCATGCAGAGAGTATTGGCAAGAAGATGCGCTTTCATGTGATTTCTTCGATCTCAATTCAGGGCAAATAATTGTCTGAACAGAAAAGAGTGCTGCAACTGGAGCTGCAGTTGTAGCTGGAGTAGCTATCAAAAAGTGTCGTTCGTGATATTTTTTACGCGCACACAATGCAGCTGTTCATCTTTCTGAGATTTCAGTATCGAAAATAAAAATAAAAATGGATAATGATGAAAAAGAAGCTTAAATTGCTTTACGTCCTTATGAGAGATTAAAAAGAGTTAAAAAAAACACTTCAACCCACATGTAAACACTCGGTTGCGCTCGCAATTTTGAAACGTCAAAAAAGCTGCAAGCTAGGGTTAAAAATTGGCCAACTTGTCCAGCTGCGTCTGCAGCTGCGTCGGTCGTGTTATGTTCGAATTATTGATTTTGTGTGTATTCAACATTTTGACAGCTCTCCCAGCTGCAGCTCCAGTTGCAGTTCCGTCTCCATTCTGTTCAGTAAGTATTACGTTGAGCTGACGTTAACATGGAGGACACTACCAGGAATATCAAATAAAGAAGCCAATCCTTCGTACGTTTCACCCCCCAAAACCCATTTGTTTACATTGTTGTATTTGTAATTTCATTTCGTGTCGAAGAAATAGATGTGAATTGCAACAACAACAAGACCTGTGCTGAATGATGTGCTGAATGATTAGTTGATTCTATGTGTGCGTTTTGCACTGCTTTTCACTAATACTTTGCAAATCTAATACATCAGCTGTTCGCTTCAACTTGTAGGCAAATCAAATTCCTCGCGTTCCAATGTTTATTCGCTATGCTATCTAGTTATCCCAAAAATTTTGAGATAACTTGAGTTGTTGTTGCGTCAGCTGTTATCAGCTGTTTTTTAACAAGGAATTACAACAACACAAAGCTATCCGGATAACTGAGAATAACCAGCGGAACGTGCCCATTGACAGCTGAGGATTGACTTCTTTATTTCATATTCTCTGGACACTACTTTCAAAAGCTCTACTAAAATTCAAAAGATTTACCTAGTGTCAAGTTATCAAAGCAACTTTCACGCATCCAAACATTTTTCGTTAATTGGTTATACCAATTTTGATTTGTCGTTCTATGTTTTGATGTTTTTTTTTTTTCGAAAAGTGGTAAAAACTGTTAATTTTAATAAATTGCCGTAAGTTAGTCGTTAATTTTTATGTGACAAACTCAATATTGTCATGCAATATTTTGTATATTTTTTTGAGTAATCTGTTTTCTGTGAGTGTCAAGTAAGCAAAAGTAACGCTCACGAATTGAAAAATTTACTTTTAGTTCGCAATAATAATAATTGTAATTATTGGTCGCCAACAAGGGCCGGACAAGCTATAGGTGCAAGCGGTGCAAATGCACAGGGCACTGAACCCAATGGGCGCATTAAGCAAGTATAAAGAGCGCCACTACCACTACCTTCCTATACTTTTATAATTTTAAATTCTTTTAAATAGCTCACACCAATACTAATACTCATATCCAGTCTTATTCTGATAACTAAAGACAGATATCTACTATTCCAAAAATAAGTCAATGGGTCTTGTGAATAAAAATGAATGTGTTAGTGAATCAAAAAAATGTGTCAATTGTACTGCAGCAAGATTAAACCTGCATCTTGATATTGATACTGATCACACGGCCAATGACCCTAACTGTCCATCACTCCTAAGAAGAATAAAAATAGCTAAGGACCGCATTGATTGCTAGCAATTAAGCAATATAAATTGCGTGTTCTTATATATTCAAGGTTTGGCAAATAATTTTTCGGAAATACAGTGCTTTGTAGATAATGTTGATATAGATGTTTTAATATTAACAGAAACACACGTAACGTTAAATCATAACATTGCTAGTTTAAAGTTGGATGGTTATTCGCTCATCAATTGTTTAAGTGAATCAAGCCACACAGGTGGAATATCTTTTTACGTTAAAAATAATTGGAAATGCTCACTTGTTAAAAAATTTACTGTCGAAATGAAATGTTGGTGTTTAATAATAAAAGTGCAATATAGTAATAATTCTGTGATACACATGGGTGCAATATATAGATCTCATTTATGTTCTAAAGTCGAATTTTGTAATAATTTTGTCCAATGGATTGACTTCCTTCAGCAGTGCAATAATTTCTATGTTTTATGTGGTGACGTTAATATTAATTGGTTTGAAACTCAAGATACCTATCGTCGTAGACTGGCTGAATGTTTGAATGATAATAATATATGTATGACCATTAATGAACCGACAAGAATTACACAAACTTCAAGAACTCTAATCGATTATGTTATGACAAATGATGATTCTCTTATTGTTTCGAAAGTTAACAGCTCTTTTAAAATAAGTGATCACGAATCGATAGAAATATTAATTAAGTGCAAAAAAGAGAAAATTATCAATAAAAAATGATTAAATATTGTAAGTACGATACTGATGAATTCCTATTTAAGCTAAATTCAAGTACCTTTTTCCAAAACTTTGACCCCGATCAACTTAGCGAGCAATTTGCAACAAATATAAAAAGTATTGTAAATTCTATGGTAGTTGAAAGAAGTGTCCCTTATGTGAATGCAGAATGGTTTAATTATGATCTTCAACAAGATAAAGCCCATAAAATATACCTCTATCGCAGAGCAGCTTTGACAAACAATAATAGTGACTGGAATGAGTATAGGCGGTATCGAAACATATATAAAAAAAAATTATTGAATGTTAAATCAAGTTTTATAAGAAGAAAAGTTGACAACGCACATTGTCAAAAAGATATGTGGAAACAATTAAAAAGGTATGTTTTACATAACAATAAAACTGAAAACATAACAGAAGTGCAATTAGATAATGGCAATAAAGTAGACGATAGTGCAATATTATGTGATGAGCTTAACAAATTTTTTGTTCAAAGTATTGTAAATTTGACTTGTTCCGTTACCTATCCTAGTTATATATGTTTGGTTGAAGAGTGCAATATAGACTTTAAATTTTCCCAAGTTAATATAGAACAAACATTAAGTGCAATAAAAAATATAAGTACAAAAAATGACTTCAACTTCATGAAATCTAAAATGCTCCAAGATGCAATAAATATAGTGGGACCTGTAATCCTTAGAATTATTAACTCATCGTTGGCGTCCGGTATATTCCCACCTACGTGGAAAGAGTCATTAATTGTACCTACTAAAAAAATACCTGATGCTAAATTCTGTAAAGACTATCGCCCAATAAATATGGTACCTACACTGAGGGAAAAATCAATGCACTCTGTACAGAACCATAAATGTAAATTGTATGCACCGATGTTTGCAAAGGATTGCCATCGAAGGTCTATTCACTAAGTAAAGTTAATGTGTACTAGTTATAATTCAAGTTATGTATCGAATAAAACTAACAATCTAGAGTACCGATTTGTGTATTGGATACAGACGTAATATACTTATTACAAAACTATGGACCAGCTAAAGTCAAATATGTTTCGATTTAATAAAATTTAAATTTAAAAATTAAGCTTATGTGCTGAGTATAAGCAATGTGTACTAAGTCTATCTCGATATCTATTCAATAGAGACGTTTAATACCCAACACATATCAAGTGCCGGCCATCTAGGCATCTAAATAAAAAAATATTAACTACATTAAGTTATGTGCTGTGTAAATACGACGTGTGCTGAGTCTATGTCGAGATTTATTCAATGCAGATGGTATTTACTCAGTTCATATCAAGCACCAGCCATCAAAGTATAGAAAACATTTATTACATAAAGTTATGTACTGAGTATATGCAACCTGCACAGAGTCTATGGTGACATTTGTTCAATACAGACGGTATATACTCAACACATATCAAGCGCAACCCATGCAACTGAAACTGTTATACGTTACATTAAGTTATGTGTTGAGTAAATACGACGTGTGCCATTTCGACATTTATTATTATACCTACACATGTATCTACCTTTGACTAGCTACAGTGCTGAGTCCACAAAACTTGTACTGACTCTATGTGTATATTGAGCACTTCAGCCATCCAAGCAATGAGTTTCAACTTATTCAGTTTTGGCACCAGTTTTTTGTGCCCACAAGTGGCCTGGTGGATGCGTGCTATCTTCGTGTGTTAAAGGTTCCCAGTTCAAATCCGAGTAAGTATCACAAAGTATTTTTAAAATAAAATAAATATCTAGAAAATAAACTTTCAGAATAAGGTGAAACGTTACAGAGGATTCTCTTAAATGTATGGACTCATAACATAAATGTGTAGTGACATATGGACTCATTACACAAATATGTGGAGTACATAGACATATGGACTCATTACATAAATATGAATTGAGTACATAGACTCGTTACAAACATATGTAGTGAGGACATACACACATGGAGTACATAAACATATGGACTCATTACATAAATATGTACTCATTACATACAAATTTGATCTGTCCTCACTACAAAGAATCTGTACTTATCACAGATAACCGGTTTGTTTTTAGTAAATGCATACATAAAATATTTATATTTATTTATTGAGTGCATAGACACTGTACTAATCGCAGAAAACCAACAGTTTTTTCAAAAAGTGCCTAAATAGATTTATTTACATTTATTTAATAAGTGCATATGAGCTATACTCAGTACAGCATCATGCGACAACCTACACATAATTATTTACTGAGTCCATGGAAAGTTTATATTTACGCAATGATACCAAAAAATAGTGCATAGAATCTATTCTCACTACATAATCGTAAGCTGGCGTGGTACATATTCGTGTAATGAGTCTACAGAGCTATTTAGTAGCTGCTTCACTGCTAATAGGTTTATGTTGTCAGTATAGATTTCATTAGGTAATGAGTACAGAAAAGTATGTGTGCAGAAAAATATGGGATGAGTAAATACAATGATGTGCTGAGTGCATACATTTTTCCCTCAGTGTATATATGAGAAAGTTCTTGAAAAAATAGTTATGACACAGTTACAAGAACACCTTACTAGTGAAAAAATATTGTGTACACATCAGTCTGGTTTTCGAGAAAATCATTCTTGTGAAACATGTTTAAACTTCGTTATTAATAATTGGAAGACAGAAATAGACAATAGAAACTTAGTAATTGCGGTATTTATAGACCTTAAACGAGCGTTTGAAACAGTTAATATTTCCATTTTATTGCAAAAACTTTATAAAATCGGTGTTAGAGGCACGGAACTGGAATGGTTTCGGAGCTTTCTTGATGGCAGATCTCAACGGACCACTGTAAATGGAAAAATATCAGGGCCATTGCCAGTTAATATAGGGATACCCCAAGGCACTCTTCTCGGTGTACTTTTATTCCTTGTTTATATTAATGATATGGAAAAAGTGTTAAAACATTCGTGGCTCAAGCTTTTTGCTGATGATGGACTTTTGTGTACCTCTGGTCGTGATGTAACATCTTGTATAAACAATATGAATGAAGATCTTTGTGCAATAAATAACTGGCTTAAAATGAATCGTCTGTTGTTAAATATGGAAAAGTCAAAGTGTATGTTTATAAATGTTTCGTCGATACCTCCCACCATATCCATCCATGTCGAAAACTATCCCCTTGAAATTGTGTCTCATATAAAGTATCTTGGTGTTATATTAGATAATAAACTCTCGTGGAAAGAACATATTGACTATATATGCAAAAAAGTGTCAAAAAAATTGGGAGTTTTACGCAAAATCAGGACAAGCCTTACAATGAACAGTGCAACAAAAGTTTACAATGTTATAATTAAACCTCATTTTGAGTATTGTCCCAGCCTGCTGTATTTCTGCAATATATCCCAAAAAAGTAGATTGCAGTTATTGCAAAATAAAGCAATGCGCATTATATTGAAACGCGATCACTATGCTAATATAAGAGGCATGCTTGAGTCCCTAAATTGGTTAAATATCAATCAAAGACTTTATATATTGACATTAACTTTAATATATAAAATAAAAAACAATATGTGTCCTGAATACTTGAGTGAACGAACAACAACGAACGTCAATAGTGCTCATCAACTTCGCAATAGAAATGATCTTGTTACACAAAGGATGAGGACAACAAGAGGACAACAATCCATTTTCAGCTCTGGGTTCCTAGCATTCAATCAACTTCCTCAACACATAAAAAATGCAGAAAACATAAACATATTTAAAAGACTTATTTCAATGTACACAAGAGATTATATTATTTAAACTTAAAACACATTTGTAATAATGTAAATTTTGCTTTCCATTTAGTCATTGTTATTTTGTTGTTTATTTTAATTAATTATGTAAAACAACAAATCATGTAACTTGAAATGGCACTTTCAGGCCAAATAAAATCTTACAATTTAAAAAAAAGCTAAAGCTAAAACTTGGATTTTTAAAAGCCAAAGCCAAAGCCAAAAAAGCTAAAGCTAGATTCATGTAGCTTAAGCTTGTTTTTCCAGCTTAAGCTCAAATTGTGTGATTAATAATAGATAAGCTAGAATATTATAGTTAAAGCTACAAAAATATCAAGATTCCTGGACCCCGGACAAGAAAGCTTTGACTAGTTCTTTCTACATGAAAACAATGGGCTTTAGGAAAAAAAAAGCCATATAGAGCAATTAAACAGTTTTGGTAAATCAACATCGAAAATTTTCTTGCTCTGCTTTTCGGTTCCAAAAATAACAATAACAAAGATCGAAACATGTGGATAAACAAACGAACGTGGAACTCCGTCATTAATTTTTCGCTATCAGCTCGGGTTTTTGAGATATTCCCGTTAGAAAAGAAAACAATAATCGTTTTTCGCCATTTTTGAGTTTATATAAAAATGAGAGCTAGTTTTAGCCAATAAAGTTTTCCGAAAATATTAGTTCTGATCATCCATATTTAGTTTAAATTTTTCAAATATATTTTATATTCTCTAAAAAATCTTTATTGAAATGTATGTGTTTAGCATATAAAACCTCATTTTACCGTTATTATTAAATAATGTAAGGAAAAGTGAAGACTAACAACTTTATTAGGATATCTCGAAAACTTAAAAAAATATTTGAAAGATTTTAACTAAATTTTGAAAAGAAGATTAGCACTTTCAGGAGTCGTTGTAATTTTTTTTGAAAAATATTGCAGCTCTTTGGATATGTATAAGCTCAAAATAATGACAAACGGTTTTTGATGTGTAAACATCTTAGCGCTCGGTATGGGTAAAATTGAAAATCGGCTGTAACGGATATGGGCTCACGGTTCCGTTTGAAACCATTTTGTTTGTTGTAGGTAAATAGAACTCTGTAAACTCGAATAGGTAAGGTAGTTTTCATTTTATACCTTATGGTTTTGGTATTTGCTAAGTGGAGTGAATTCCTTACACCCCGACTCCACACTAGATAATTTCTCTCAGAATGTTCGTTTGATGTTAATCTCTGCAATCGCGGGTGGCAATTTTGGTTTGTGATATTAAGTGTTTTTTGCAATTTCTTGATTTGAAATGTCATAACATGATTTACCAAGTGGCGCATTCTTTTCTGTTTCTCTAGTTAGCTGTGGGTAATGTGTCAAAAAGAAGTGTTGTTATGTCATATCTAAAAAAGTTACCATGAGTAACTTCTCATTTAGGAACGACAAAAGCTAAAAATATGGCTGATCTGTCAAACAAATTGGGTAAAAACAAGTCGAAATAAATTTGGAATTAAAAATCAAGAAGAAATTGTGATTTCATTATTGAAAAGAACTTTTATCAGCACTTCGAAAATGCATACATTTTTTCAAATTAAATTTCATTTAACTTCATTTTAGCCCAAAATTGAATATTTAAGCAAAAATATTTCCATTTTTTTTATCATTCATTACTTGCACAAATTTCTTTACTACAAATCGATCTTATCAGATAAAAAAATGTCGCAAAACCTGGAAAAAATTTCCAAACTCACTATCGACGGTGAAATCAATAAAAATAAAAATATATTAGCTTTATATTTTCCCCAGATCTGATCTGGATTGTATATGCATACATGTATTACAAAAACAACAGAAAATCTGACCTTGCTTTTGGATTTCGATTTGCACATTAATTCTGACCATACACCCTTTGTACTTTTTTGCAAAAATGAGTTTTTTTCTCACAGGTAGATGGCTTTTTGTGTTGAAGATAGGGAGAAAATAGAGAATAGAGTAGAGAGAAAATACAGAAAGAAAAGGAAAGGGATCGGATAGGTATATAACACTCTTGTCGCACTGGGATCCTGTTTGTTTTATAATGATAATCTAATCTGGATCAGATCTGGGGGATAATAAAATTAAACTATTACATACATATTACAAAAATGAGATCAATTCCAAAACGAACGATCGAGAAGCAAACAAAAGATAACTGAAAATGGAAACATCGTGATTTCAGCTGCTTTTGACGGATTAAATATTTCAACTCAGTATCAAAGAGATGAGTTGGAAAAATGTACTCAAAGTTACTTTTTGACACTTTAACTTTGAATCCAGGAACAACTTCGTGACGTCATAAAGTTTTCTCGGAAGGTGTTTTTTAATGGGTAAATTCATTATAATTTGTGTCGTGCAACCATTTTGTTTTAGCGCTTGTATTAGATTCCTAATTTTTGCCATACTTGGTAATGACCCGATCCCTTACCTTCAGGTGAAAACGAATGTTTACACATCTTCCACGCGAGTCCCGGTAGGTACTCACACATTTTTTTTTTAATGTTACAACGGAAATATCTCAAAAACCAGGGCTGATAGCGGAAAACGTATGACGGATTTGGATTCAGCGCTAAAAATTACCTTAAGAACGAGTCATATCTGCCCGTGTCAAAAACTGTTTATACCTGTATACCTAATTAGTCGCTAATCATTGGTTGACAATTTGAATTTTTCGTTCAATATTGCCGCTTCGATAATTTGGTATCCACCTAAAATTAGTAAGTAAGTTGTACACAGTTTGCCATAAATTAAGCGTTAGTTTTTATTATTTGTGAATATTTCACTTTTCTTGTTAATGTTATAGATGTTTTCTGGCTATTTTTTGTTAGGTTAATGTCAAGTATTAGAAAATTAACCTCTTGAAAAGGTTAAAATTACATTTATTGATTACTCAATAATTTGCCGTTAATTTGTCGTTTACTATAGCAATAAATTTAAAGTTTTTCGTTGATTTTTTTCAATTTGTTTAAAAGGTAAAAACTTCTTTATATTAAACTTAATGATTTATTTTATAATTTGCTATACCTAATCTAATAAGCCGTTGACTTGTTACCACAAAACACAAAGAACAAGTTTACATTTTGAAACTGTCATATCACTTTCCTCTAGATAGTAGAAGATAGTGGATGCTGTGTTCAAGGCATGCATTTTGGACCCCATTTAGTACCTTCTTATTCCTAACTTTCAAATAATTTTGAGCATTTACCTACATAATGTAGCTTTAACGATAGTAAGTAGGTACATTCCTTAGCTCCATGGAAAATATTACATTAATGTATAAAACATATTACATTTTATATTAGTCATAGTACTTACGAACTACTTAAGCCCTTACAATATTGTTATTAAATAATATTACATAGGTACATATTTGCGAAGCAATAAAAGCTTTTATTGTTATTCCCAGCCACAACCACCTACATCCACAAAACCCATGATAACTTCTTCTAATCTAACTCAAACATAAGAAATATACCTACTGTTACACACCCATTGAACAGGAATGCACCTACTTTCCGTCTAACGAATGGTAAGACGCCAAAGTGTGTGCGTTCCTTAAAGATACAAATTGGAAACAGAGAATGGAAAAAGATAAATTATTCTTCAAAGTTTGCATTGCCAAGGGGGAATAAGATATATTTTACTCCGCCTTTTCGAGGAGGAGTTTTACGCCTCACCAATACTTTAATAAACTAAGTTTGAAACTGTATTTATAACTAGGGTGGGGAAATTGTTCAAGATGATGATGATAAGTGCCACAACAAAAGAAATAAAAAAGAGAAATGGAGTAAATAATTGTAAATGCTAACAGAAGTAGCAATATACAGAGAAAATAGTTTTTTATAGTTTGAATGAAAAATTAGAAAAAAGGAAATACAACTTTTAATTTGTAAAGGGACTTGGGAAGTAATAGGTAAAGTAATAAATTGTAAAGTAAGGGAAGTGGAAAATTGTGTTAATTTAATTTCTTTTGAATTTGAAAAATAATACAAGGAAAGGAGGTAGGTACATGTTAGTAGCTGTAAGGAGTAGTAATGTTAAATGTTAAATAGGTTTTAATAGGTAGGTAGGTACCTACCTAGACTCTTGGAAGGTAGGTGTCCAGCCTTTTTTAAAATTATTATTTATTAGTAGAAATCTAGCTTTTTGATGCATTCAAAGGAAGACAAATTGTTCGAAATAGAAATAGCTCTGAATAGAGGGTACCTTTCTAAAGTGTTGCTCCCTCAAACAATTGCGTACGTCCTTGAGTGAAAAGTGGTAAGATAGGGTTTTTCAGCAAGGTTCTGAAAATTATCAGTATTTGGTTCAAGTTTAAGAGAAAAATATGAAGTGATATTCAACTTTGCAATTTTGAAAGTTTGACGAAGTTTCGAAACTTGAATCAGTTTCTTCATGCTACATCTGAGTATCTGTGTAGTATTCGGAATTTTTGCCGCATTCTATCTTTTTAAGCATTAACTGAAGAGATTTTGACCTTGCGCAACTTCAAATCAAGAATTGAAATCAAAATCAATTGAATTAAAAAAAAAATTAAAGTGGCATATTGGTGGAATACTGCGCTGTCAACCCTGTTTTAGCTGTATGCTTTATATTTCGTTTTCATTAGACCAAATGAGGTAATTTCTTTGAAATTTTCCAAATTAGATCAAAAATTTCCTCTTCTCCCATAAAAATAAAAATTTCGAAATAAGATAATTTCAACCAAATTTGCATGAAATTAGGTTGGAAATTAGATGAAACCAAATCGAACACATCTGGATTCAATGCTATTGTGAATAAAAATTCACAATCGAATATTTTCTGACTGGAAATGTCAAATTTAAATTATTTATAAAATGCCACCATAAAAGATGAAGAAAATTGTTCTACGGAGAAAAATAAGGTAAATTAATTAAAAAATATACAATTCTTTTGATGTCTGTATCGTTAAATTTATGGACTTTACTATTATTTTAATGCATTAAACAGGATAGCCAACAATCGTCAAGGCCGAGCACGAAACATATCTTATTCAGCGACTGCAGGAGACCTTTAATCTAAAAGTTCGCGCCCAGTCCTTTCATTAACAGTTCAGCTCCTCAGCAAGTGCGAGCTCCAGCATTCACCAAACGCCAACGATCACGTAATGAGAATTTAAAATCGAGACGTCCAAGAGTTGCACTGCAGAAATTGGACGATCTTTCACCCTTCGATATTGGCCTCCAAGTAACATCATCAATTTTTTTTCTATCCATCACTTCCGGAACTATCATTTAGCTCAGTTTATCCTGATTCCTGATGCACAGGCATGTGGATTGAAAATGTTCATCAAGAACATCGTGTTGAATAAAATTCCCGTCATGGGGCGCATAGGATCAAATGAGAAACCAAAAAATTCTAACTGCTGTTTTGGCGGAGAGGAGTGTGAGTTGATTCTAACCGAAGCCAGAATTCATAATAAATGTGGAGAATATTGTTTCTAGTTCGTCATATTTGCATTGCACCAGAGCATCAGAATAGAGTCCGGATTTATCGAAAATCAAAGGCGTTTCTTCCTGTAGAAAGAAATACTTGCAGGAATCCCCCCCATCTTGATTGCATTTTTCCATGCTAACGCGAATGTCCTATTCATATACACTTGGTAATGTTTCAGGTGAAGTTTAGCATGAGATATCGGTATTGAAGTATGAAGTGAATTACCTTATTCTTGAGACGAGACATGGAAAATATTCTGGTAATTTTTGATTTGCAGGCCTCAAAAAAGAAATACACCGATCGTTGTTTTGGAGGGAGTGTACTTTTGGCTTCTTCGCGTAAAATGTTTCAACGAGTATCATCCAATCAGAGACACCATCATCATCATCGTGTGCTGTAACCCTGCTGGCTGGGGCATAGGGCGTCAATCTTCTATTTGTCAACGATTCATTTATTATTATGGTGTCTTGATTGACGCTAGTACATGAAAGATGCCGCTCCCCCAAATCCGATGTGCGGCTTACTGCAACCGAAGCTGCAGAAGGATTTTCCATAAAAAGATTACCTCTTGGGGACTCATTTCCATTTGTTCTCATAGTTCATGTATTTGCATATATCCTTCCACCATGGTGTTTTCCGAGATACGATTAATAACATACATAAGCTCAGATTTGACAGGCACACCCGCCTTTTGTATGGTCAAACACATAACTGCTCGAGGCCGCCCACTATGGGAAAACAGACGCCTTTTGTAGTCGCCAAATATGGGTTACAGATGCTACCTGCTGCTGCCGTTGGCCTTTTAAGCCTAGTTTACAGTTCCCATGCGCAAAAAAAATCTATGCAAGTATTCTCGCATGTCAAAAATAATTGAGGTGAAAGGCAAAATTAATTTTTGCAAGATTAGTTTACAGTTTCATGCAAAAAAAACATTGCTGTCATGGAATGTCATGCAAAACAATGGACCGGCAATTGTTTTGCATGCGAAAAAAGTGTGGTGAATAAAATATTTTTTTTGGATGGTCGGTTTACACTTGCAAAAAAAAATTTTTTTTCACCTCAAGGCTTTATTAGCATGCAAATAGTTTTTGCATCCAAAAATAATTATTTTCCATTTTTAGGCCTATTAGTCCAAGAGCCGACAGCAAATTTTGGGAGTGGAGGTATAACCGAAATCGGAGTATGAGGGATTATATGTACAAGTATCGTGATGTGGAATATGAAAGTCTGGCAGGTTTTTTTCTCAGCCTTTGGTGGGGGTGGGGGTTTTAAACCCGCTTGGTTTCCTATTTAGATGGTAGGGTCATTGACACTTCAATTCACTTTGAAAAAATAGGATATGATGCTCTGTCATTTTCCCTAAGTCTCAAGACTTTTATCTTGGTATTCCGATGAATAGGACCCATGACTTAACCTTTTTAAGCAAACCTTATTGGCGTTTTTGTGGAGACTTTATTTGTTGATTTTTTGTCTCCAAAAAAGGGATGATAAGGTTCACGTCAAATGGTTATATCTTGAGTTCTATTAATCGGATCGTCAAGAATGTGGTGTTTATGTTTAGAAAAAATGACAGGAAATCATATTTAATTTTTTTAAATTAGCTTAAGAGGTTATAACCCCGAAAATAAATCAGGGGATCTAGCACTTTTTAGCCCCCCACCCCTCCCAAAAGCTGAAAACAAAACCTGCCAGACTTTGGTATTTGATATCACGATACATGTACCTATTATCCCTCATACTCCGATTTTGGTTATAACTCCACTCCCAAAATTTTGTGTCGGCTCTTAGACTATATACTTAGTTTATTAATTAAGGGTAAATTAATGACTCAATGGGTGGCTTAGGCAAAGGCAAACGTTTTTTGCCTTGAATATTTTTCAATTTGGTGCACAGGATAGATGGAAAATCGTTTTGAAAATTTTGATATTTTTTTCGCATGGGAACTGTAAACTATGCTTTAACAAAAAAAGGCTCCTCCGCCACCAGACTATCATGCCGTTCATCCGCCTTAAGGGGGCTTTTAACCATCCCAAGGACAAGTTTGTGCCCTGACCATCATTGCTGGGTTGTCTGTTTATCCCGGCATAAAGAGGTCCTGCTACAGAATCTGCAATTTTTTTTTTAAATTTAGCGTTATGTTTTGATTTCATAAAATTAAAATGTCAAAACTGTCAACCCAAATTCCAGGGCTGTCAAAAGAAATGAGCAAAATAGATGAAAATACTTTTTCTGTAATTTGCGAAATTATCTCATTTCGGCTCTAATGAAAACGCAGTATTAGACTTTCGGGGCAATGAAATGCAAATGCAAAGTCCCCAGACTAGCTATTTAAAATTATTTGTTGTCCTTAAGTTGTCTTATTTGGAAAACGGCATCGGTTGTCTAAGATTTGCCTAAATTGACATTTTATTTAATTAAATAAAGCATATTTCCAACTATTCAGGACTTATTTTAAATCTGTCTAACTATAGTCAACCGTCTAAAAAATCTAATAAATAAGGCTGTTAATGATTTGGGGATGCTTAATTCAGTGGCACTGCCAATTTTTTTTTCTACTTTACCAGTATGGCTTCGTTATTTATTTCAAAATGTGGTCTTGAATCTCAAAATATAAAATAAAGCATTACTGTCGAAGTCAGGAACTGAGTCAAGTTTATGCTTGAAATATTCTTAAGTATGAATGTATATCTACTTTCACATAAATATGACTCCAATACTGATTCGTAAAAAATTTAAAGCATCTAGTCCAAAATATTTCCAAGGGATTAGATCTAATTTTAGTGCTAGTTTTTAAAATTTTCTTATTAAAAATTATTTTAAGACCTATAATCACATCGAATTTGAAAGAAATTTGAAAATTTTGACGGTTGGAAGTTGCGAATCAAATTTTAGGTCAATTACTCAAAAACTAAAAAAAAAACTAAATAATCTAAGGCAAAAATGTCAGTAATGTTGTTTTTTTCTGGTTGCATTATTTAAATCTGACATCAGGCTAAGAATTCTGAAAGTTAACAGCTGAAAACTATAATTATATTTTAAATTTAAGAGTATTTAAATTGCTTCATAAATAATAGTAGTTGGACGGTTTTCGTTGAAAAGATTTAAACTGATATTTGAAGAAGAAGATTGGTGCTTTCAGATAGTTTCGCAAAATTTGTTGAAAAATAATTATTTCTTGATATTACAAGGTCTCAAAAATAGCAAAAAAAAAAAACCATTTTTGGTCGATTCTAACGGGAATTTCTTGAAAACCCGAAAATTTACCTTTTTTTCTGACTTAGTGAATTTTGTAGAAAAGTTTTCACGATAGCCGATGCATATTCGCAAATGATGTGTAACTAGAATCTAGAAGTGATGTTTTCTCTTTTAAGCTAGTTTCCCCCCTCACCTAAGATAATTGCATGCTCATTTGAATATCTATAATTTTTATATAGCTGATACCTTATTTGTGAAGATCAATGAAGAAGCTAAAACTAATTTTTATTATTATAATCTTTCATTTGACATCTCATTTTGAAATAGTATAGATAAAATAAATTTACCAATGCCATAAGCCATTTATTGAACTCTTTCAGTCATTTTTATATGCAAAAGTTTAAGGTTTTTTTTTTACAGGTTTTTCATAGCCTTTTCATGGCCTTCAGCAGGGCCGGCTCGAGCTAAATAAGCACACTGCGCAAGCTTCATCATTAGCGCCTCTTAATTGCGGTTTTTGGTGGAAGAAGTCACGTTCTCATTACCCATGGTGTAGACTCTGATATGCGTTTTTTTTTACGAAGTATCCCCAAGAGACGAAAGAGGTATCCCCAAGAGAAGAACACTATCGTGCACTTTGCAAAGATTTTGTGATTTAGTTTTTTTTTACTGTGGGTGTGAATAGGAAGCTAGACATCGGTTTATTTTTGGAATAGTTGATATCTGTCTTTAAATTCAGAATAAGAATGGATATCTATATTGCTGTTAGCTATTAAGAAGAATTGAAAAGTAAAAAAGTATTGCTTGATACTTGCTCAAGACGCTTTTTGGGTTCAGCGCCCTGAGCATTTGCACCGCTTGCACGTATAGCTTGCCCGGCCCTGGCCTTCAGTTACATATGTATGTATGATACATTAAAATAAAAGTATTGTTAGTATTGAATTAAAAAAAAAAAATTGCGCAGCTAAACCAGCCAATTGAGAGGAATCGAGACACTGTGGCAGTTCTGAAGGAGGTAATTTCTTTCTTCTAATTCCAAACTCATCAGCTCACATTGCTTTATGTCACCATGTTCGTTTAGAGCGGTAATAAGTGTACTCCGATTTACCGTAGATTTCATCAAGATTGTGAAAAACTCACGAAAATTGTCTCCCTCTGAACGAAGTCCTGGATCCGCGCCTTACTTGGCAACGGCATTTTCACATTTCACTAGAACTTGCCGCTCGCCACTCACTGAAGAGGCGTGTTTTGTTGAGCTCCTTAATGTGAACATTAAGATACCTTCTATACATTCAGGCATTCAGTTACTGAAGTTCAAATGTGAAGTTAACATATGAAAATTTGGCTTAATGTGAAGCATTTCTTAATGTTGACATTAAGGAGCTAAACAAAACACGCCTACTATAGGTTTCGTCGATTTTTTTTTTAAGAGGAAGGAAAATCCAATTCTTAAAATCTTCATGCAGAAAATAGACCCAAATTCTGTTGATTTACTTTCCTAACTGAGTGAAGGTATTTTTATATAATTTTTATTTGAAATGGTGAATGATGATAGAAAAAACCTAAGAAAATTTGACTGAGAAATACAATTTGATATTCCAGCAGGCTAATTGACCGGGTAATTAGTATGTAGGTAATAATTCCGAAAAGGCTTTTATTAAAAAAGGCTAACGAAATTAATTTTGAACAAATTCGATAAAACACTACACTGCTATAACTCTGGTATTTGGATTTTTAACAACGCATTGCAATGTTGCGTTCGGTGGTCGAGGTGGAATTCTTATGTCTTGGGTTATAACCGAGCATACAAAAAACTTAAGCTTAAGTTAATTGGGTTATAATTTGGTACGAATTTTTACATGCATACATAACATTATCGTCGCGTGCGTCGGTTCGAAGGTAAAGCTCACTTACTAACTTACATGGGCGCCCGCAGGATTTTTGCTAGGGGGGGGGGGCAGAAGTAAAATGTACCTACCTTTAAGAAATTGAAATTTTAAATAAGTCATTGTTGCAAAAAATTAATGGCATATAATTAACAGGCACCCGTTAGATATATAAAAATATTATTTATTTATCTAAATATTTTTTTTAAACCTTAGACCTATGTATACTCAAACTCAACCTTTAAACGAGTGTAAAAAACGCCGCGGTTACCTCAGCTTCTTAGAACCATCATATAATAAGCCGAAGAGAGTGCAGAGTGACGGACGTGCTCCGCTCGCTGCTCCCATAGGTCAGTTTCACTTTCAGCATACGCATGGGTTCGTGATATATTTGTTCCTGTTACTAATTTAGTTTTTGAGTTGTAATTCAAATTTGTGAAATGAAAAATTAAATTAGTCATTCAGGGAATCGAGACGATATGATGGAGCAATAGCTAAGTGCTAAAAAGTCGACGATGAAAAATAGCGTACATTCAAATTTTAATTAAATGGCAAGTGCAAAAAGTATGATTTGCTCTGCGCCAGTGTGTTTTATATGCTATTACTTTCACGTAATTTCACTAATGTCAGAATTTTTTACAATAAAACATTTTAAGTTTTTGTTTCAGGAATTCTAAAGAGGATGTTTTAAAGTCTAGGAAAAATGTTTCTTAAGATTTTAATTTGTTTACTATTTTACATATATTTTTTAGATGATAAATAATCATACTTTAATTTTTATTAACATAGCTGATGGGTCCAGTGGACCCACGACTATAGAAGTAAACATAATTTTCACGTCTGCAGTTAAGGGTTAATTAATAAGGCAAAATGGATTGGGTACGATATGTCGGCTTTTTAAATATCGACTCCGTAATATCGACTTTTAAAATCTCGACAAAAGTAATTTCGAATGGTAAAAATGGTTAAAAGACCGACAGATCAAAATATAGACACAAATTTGACCGACTTTTTAAAATGTCGATTTTTCAAAATGTCGACAGTGATCGAGATTAATTGAATCGAGACTTCAACAGTCGACATTTATATTTCATAGTAGAAAGTAATTAAGGAATAGTCAGAATTGATTATTAATTCTTATTTTGAAGAAACTGTTCAATAACTATGCTTTCATATCAAAATAGTTACAATTAACTATTTTGTATAATCACTAAATAAAATTATTGATTTTTAACTATTTTTAACTATTTTGTAACTATTTTCAATGTATTTTTGTGCAAAAATAGTCATTAGACAAATTTCATTGGATTTCAAAGAATGACTATGGCAATAGTTACAAAAGTAACTATTTTTTTCTCTGAGTGTACAATATAAAATCATACATAAGAACTTCTCTGAAAGTTTTAATCAATTTGCTGGGTTAAACCTTAAAATAGTCTTGAGGTTTTTACAATGATCTAAGACTTCATTTGTTGGTAATTCTTTTACGGCATATTTCTTCGGTTCAAAGGAAAGACTTACTAAGTGCAGATAAAAATGTTAAAGAAACGGAGAATGAAATTAACTTTTTTTTATACAAGAAGTATCAAAATTTGCGGTACCGAGCTTCAAAACGTATGTTTCAATCTAGATTCATTCAATAGTGCATTAAGTTAGCATTAAGTTACTTTTGTTCTGTACATTCATTTTATTTTAATGTCCAGGACTACGATCTGGTTTAATTTTTAGAATAAGAAAAGGATATTGAAAGTATGTAAGTATCCTACCAACCCACCACTAGTGCAATTCAATTTTTGGCACTGAATAATCGAATATCCACCAAAAAAATGTTTTTCTGCCTCTCATGAAATTATTTTGCTATCGGTTATCTACTCAAGCCGCAAGAGCATTTGAAAAAAGTGTGCTGGACAGATTTTCTAGGGAAGCACCAAGAAGGCTACAACTTCTCTTGCGAGAAAAAGTTTTTGTCGGGTTACGTACGAATGACCGACAGAAAAAATGTCGACTTTTATCGACTGTAAGTTGAAACACCGACTTTGTTTTCACCGACTTATTAAAATATAAACAGTTTGAAATCTTGATTTGACAAAAAGTCGACTGCCCGGATAGAAGTCGAGAAAAATATCGTCTTGTCCGTATTTTTCAAGCGCGCGCTTGTAAACATCATTCCCTTAACTATGATCTGATCAAAATGTCGACTTTCAAAATGTCGACTTTAGTAGCATTTATTTAATTTAATACATGATGGTATGCACAACAACTACCACATAGTTGAAAATGACTTTGTGTATAGTAAAAACATAGTTACAAATGACTATGTTAAAGTAGTTTCTCTTGCGCGTCGATCTCTTTGTTGCATGTCAATCATTCTGTGCTGAGTGTCCTTTGAGAAAAGTTGTTTGCAAAAAATAAGTGGTAAGAAAAAAATTAATAACAAAAACGATTCTAATTATATCGGTATTCCTGAATTAAAATTATATTCTTAGATTATGATTACTCCTCATGGACTTTATTACACCCCACCCCAAGGTAAAACTCCACCAGATGCAATATTATATCATCGATATAACATTTGCTTAAAGCTTCTGCGACATAAAAATTTGTACGAAAGATCATCAAAAAAGAGAAAATCTTCTTATGACTCTGAAGAGCCTTCGACTAATGTACGAGTAGAGTCCGCAGTTTGCACTCTGGAAGGTATTTACGCATATATTACAATTAATTTTTATCCAATGTATTTTATTTTAACTTTATATTGTTCATTTATTTTGTAATCATCTCAGAAACTGAAATTGGAACTGCAAAAATATTTTTGAAGTACAATCAAGCTGACTGGACAACGTGGGTAACAAAGTGGGAGCAACTTTTTTTGTACAGAAAAAAAAAACTTGTGTGAAAAAGGTATATAAATCTCAAAACTATTTTTGAAGACTGGCCCATAATTAGACATTCGTTGGGATATACATTGGTGAGTTTATAATATAAAAGTTGATTTTATATACAGTTTTTGAAAAATTAAATTTCAAACTAAAAAATTGTATTGAATACGAAAGTCCTTTATTTTTTAAGTTTAATGAAATAAATTCCCCTCCACTTCACTTTCATTTTGTAAAGAACAAAAAATTGATAAGACTTAAATATTTCTAATTGTTTGTTAATTAATTGTAATTTTTTTAATTCTTGTATAAGATGTAATAAAATGTCAATTAAAATGTTTTGAGAAAATTGTTTTTGGTGTTGATTTTTTGTAGAATTTTCAGGGAACTAATTATTCCTCTTGTATACGCCACACGTACAAAACTATCAGGTAAGCATTTCCAAGATGAACATATTGGTAGCCATTCAACTGCCATTTTACTCCTTAAATAGTTTAATACATTATTAAAAAGTCGATTCTAAAAACATCAATAAACAATCAAAAAAGTCACAAATAACTATTATTATTAATAACACCGACTATAAATAGTTGATTTTGAAAAAAATCAATAGACAATCAAAATAGTCACAAATAACTATTGCTATTAATAACATTGACTATTGAATAGTTTGATTTTACGATTGAATAGTTGATTTTAACTATCGAATATAGTAAGTTTTGAAAAAAACATCAACTGACCGTAAGATAGTTAAAAATAACTATTTAAACTAGTAATATTAACCATTAAGCAGTTGATTTTACGAAAAATATTAATTAACAATGAAAATAGTCATAAATAACTATTTTTAACTATCTAAAATAGTGTTCCCGATTTTTACTATGAAAATAGTTAAAAAATAGTCATAAACAACTATTTTTTTCTCTGAGTGTAGTTCGTCTCGTCAAAACGATTTGAAGTTTATAAAAGAATTAAGATTTGATCCAAATATATTAGTACCTATATCAGTTCTGGGAACTCTTTTGACAAGTAAACGGTTCAAGGAGCTTTTCTTAATAAATAATAAAATTAAATATTTTTGTTCTATCTGGATTAGGTACGATTTTTTATAAAAAACAAGATTTGTGACAGTTAATTGAAAATTGTAAACAATCTTGAAAAACTAAGCAGAGTTGAATATTCTGAAAAAAAAATAAGCTTTATTTAATTTTTGAATGACGTATTCGTTTTGTGGCCTTACTTAATTCCGATGTCCTTTTAAATTAATTTAAAAAAAAACTGAAAGTTAAAATTATGTCAAGCAAGCCGATGTAATGTAAGAAACATAAATATAAACTTCATAAAACATTTTGGTCTACTACTAACCCGATTTTGATAATTTTTTTAAGTAAAAAAAAATATTTCAATACGATCAGTAGTTTTTGAGAAATTTGTAAACAAACATAAGATACGCTCATAAAATTTGATATACTCGTTTAGAAGCCCCAGTAGACTAACATTATATGGATGTGAATATTAAACAATTCCAACCATATTACATTCATACCAGACGAAATGATAACCTCTTTTTTTTGAAGTCGGTTAAAAATCGGACCATCTCTGCAGTGGCATGTTTTTTAGTTACCCTGAGGCCACACGAGCAAGAACTGGATAGCTAGTTGGCTACAAACATTTTTTGTCAAATTACTGGCTACAAAAAAAATATGCTAGTTGACGAGTTGAGGTTTTTATGCGTTTGTAAAACAAATGTGAGCGTATTGCGACTGGCTAGCCAGTATACTGTACTGGCACTGGCACGTAGACCTCGGAGTTAAGGTGTTATTGCAAAGGGCAGCAAATATTATTTTTGCCCAGGGCGGCGAAAAAGCTGGATCGGGCCCTGTATTCCAGTGCCGTATCTCAATTTATTTCATATCATTAAACACCGGCATTTCTCCATTTTGTTTAGGCATATGAAATTGGCACCCCTGTATGCTGCCGGTTTGCTCCATTATACATAGGTATGTAGATCCGGGGGCTGTGAAAAATATGTCAACTGGTTATAACAAAACGTAACCTTTTGGTAGCAACAACTTCGAAGTAGTTAAGGAGTTCATCTACCTCGGAGTAAACTTTAATACCAACAACAAGAGACATCTCAGTGGAGATCCGAAGAAGAAATCTCCAAAAGCAAACCGCGTGTTACTTCGGTTTGGCACAACAAATGTGTTCAAAACTCCTATTTACAAAAAAGTAAAACTATTCTTTTTTTGGAAAATTTTTAGTTCAATGCTTTTTATGTTTTTTGGTGCTTTTCTAATTTGATATCATAAGTTTGCAAAGTGTCGTTAAGCACTTGTTTTACTTAAAGGTTTTTGGCTTAGGTAATAATTTAACGTTAGTTAGTCTCTAATTAGTTGTGGCAAATTAATCTTTATCGTGCAATGTTTTCTTATTTTTTTTGGATTCTTTCCTAACTTGATATCAAGATATGCACTAAGTTTTATATTTTTTTACCACTTTTCGAGAAAAAAAACATAGAATGGCATATCCGAAATTGTCACAACTAATTAACGGCAAACTATCCATCTACCCATTTGTTGGACCGTGAGAACTGCTTTGGTAGCTTGATATTAAGCATTCTTCCTACTGTGTTTTTAATAAAACTATTTTCAAGTTCCATCAAACTATTATTTAAATTTTATAAATCAACTTGGTCTCCTTGCAACAAGGATTCAAAAGTGTTATTCTTTTTCATCGAATTATCATTCTGCTTAACAAACTCGAAGTCAATAAATTATACATATATAGGGTGATTTTTTAGCTGGTTTGGTTTTGGCAACACTGGTTTTGACAGCTGACGTGTGTTTAGTACCTTGTGTCACTGTCAAACAGCTTCAGTTTGGTTTGCAATTTAACCATGGATCGTCTTACAAATGAACAACGCTTGCAAATTATTGAATTTTTTTGGTGAATGGGCTCTTGGAAAGCTGGCCGAGGATCCGCTTTTTTATCGAAAAATTGTGTTCAGCGATGAGGCTCATTTTTGGTTGAATGGGTACGTAAATAAGCATAATTGCCGCATTTGGAGTGAAGATCAGCCAGAAGCATTGCAACAGCTACCAATGCATCCCGAAAAAGCCACTGTTTGGTGCGGTTTATGGGCCGGCGGCATTATTGGGCCATATTTCTTCAAAGATGATGCGAATCGCAGCGTTACTGTCAATGGTGAACGCTACCGAGCGATGATAACAAACTTTTTTTTGCCCGAAATGGAAGTTCTTGACTTGCATGATATGTGGTTTCAACAAGATGGTGCCACATGCCACACAGCACGCGAAACAATGGCGCAATTGCGAGGCGAGTTTGGTGAACAGTTAATTTCACGTTTCGGGCCGGTCAATTGGCCGCCTAGATCGTGCGATTTGACACCATTAGATTATTTTTTGTGGGGGTATGTCAAGGCTAATGTCTATAGGGACAAGCCCGCTTCGATTGACGCACTGGAAGCCAACATCCATGCATTCATTCGTGAGATACCGGCCGATATGTGTGAAAGAGTATGCCAAAATTGGACTCAGCGGATGGGCTACCTGAGACGCAGCCGCGGTCAACATTTGCATGAAATTATCTTTAAACATTAAATTGCAAGGTTCAAACTATCGATTCAAATAAATATTTCATTCATTTTTTCGAATTTTTTGTGTTTTTTTTTTTTTTAAAGTTCTAAACCTCTTAAAAAATCACCCGTTATATTTTTTTCTTAATAAAGGTAAATGGTTTTCTAGTTACCTATAGGCTTCTAGTAAAAACTAAGAACTTTTCACAGGCTAAGTTAAGACTACAGGGTGCCATGTTGATTCATCCCGATTCACATATGCAAGTGTTACACAGGCCATGATAGTCAGGCATCAAGCAATTTAAACTGGTGAAGAGTTCTAAAATTACACGTACCTAGCTTTGTTCCTTTTTCGCAAATTTAATACCTCCTGCTACTGATTTAATTGAACAATGAGTTATACAAGCAAGGGCTAGTTTATTAGGACACCAAGTTAGATTTTTCAAACAGCTTGCAATGATTCAAAACGGTGTTAAAATCTTTAACATAGGTATCTTGCTTAATATTTTAATTGGCACCTACCTAGGTACTTTCTGGAAAAAAAAACTAAAAACTATAAAGCATTAACTCCACTTCGCTACCTATGTATATAACGAGCCGATTGTAATGTACCTACCTACCTACTCACAATTTTAATTACTCAAAACCTACCTCTATTTTTGAAGCCTTCCATTAAAAGTATACCAACATTTTATAACCAAAGTCCCATGAGCAGATCCAACGTTTACCAATGGTCACATATTTCTCCTCCAACTTGGTCACTTAATGTTGAAGTCAACGAGTGTATAAAATTTTTATTACAAAGCATTGCGAAACTTTTAATTTTCAAATCAACTTTACTTTGATCGTGCAGCAATGTACCGACTTACCTAACGACCTATACCTAACCCCATGTCATAAAAATAAGGGAAAACTTTCTTCCCTCTCTGTGAGTCTGTGGCTGTGGCCACATTACGTACTAGTTATATAAATTTATGTATCTCTATCATCACGTTATCTGTATCAAGTTGCCAAAACGAGGACCTATAGCAGAAAAAGCTATAAAAAGTGGAACACATACATACCTACTTAAAGATCTGGATTTTGCCCTCGTTCCACATTGCCTACTCCAAAAGTCACTTACGCCATAGATAAACTGTTTCAAGTTGCCATTGTATACATTTCCCACGAACACACTCAAGATGTTAGTCGCACTGTCTATATCCTTTTTCCACCGCCTGGGAAAGACCGAAAAGCCACTACTCTGTCTTTAAGAAAAAAACAAAACAAACAAAAAATCCACCGCCTATCAGAAGTCTAGCTGAAGGAAGCAAATAGTGTCCCACCAACACCATCAAACAAACTACGCCATTTAGTTAAAAAGTATTCATTGAAATGAGATACACTCACACAGCCACACCACACTTCATCCCCTATTTTGAATTGCAAAAGTAACCGAACGACGAACTGATACAAAGTCAAAGTTTCATCCCTCTCCTGCCTTCGGGTGCGCACTTACGAACACACAGCCGCATACACTTCCACTCACGCTCTCTCAGTCTCTCTCTCTCTCTCGTCATATTTGCACAATGAACGGTTTTGGTTGGTCGTAACATCATCCCTGCGGGCCTATTCTCGCTTTGGATGTGTTTCTCCCCCCTGCGAATATGGTACAGATACTGTACCAATTTTAAGAATTTTTTGCTTCGATTTCTGACATCTCTCTCTGCCTCGTTAGCTCACTCGGATTGTCTACCTCTCTTTCTTTCCTTCGTCCTCATGCTATTTGGGGTGACATTTTCACTTGAACTCTTGCTGCCTCCATTGTGTGCTGAGTTTATGTGTACGTGAAATAATGTTGCCAAAACCTGGTGCGGCACAGCGGCAGCATTGTGGAAAGGTAGCAAGTATAGCCAAGCAGCTGTAGTAGAGAGCGCGGCAAAATGGTGTGGAGGTGGAGGCAGTCGAAGCAGCATTTCATATATTCGTTCATCGCCAACCCTTGGGAATAAAAATATAAACACATCTCGGCCTTGATGGGTGGAAGTGGAAGAAACTATTGAATGCTATCCTCCGATTTTGGAATCAGTTGCAATTGGAATATTGTCGGGTTATGACGTGTGTGCGCGCTCATTGTTGCTAAATCGAAGTACCTACCTATACCTACCTTTGGCAATGATTTTATAGCAATAACCCATCAAAAGTGTGAACAATTAATAAAAATAAATTGTGATTTTTTTTGTATTGATAAAAGGAAACTAAATATTAACAAAAAAGGATATCTATAAATTAGAGAAAAAAGAAAACCAATCGCTGTGAATTGTGATTCAGAAAAAAAAAATCTGTGAAAGAAATTATGAGTTTACCCAGTGGCGTTGATATGCAAAATTTAATGTCACAACATCCGGTTTTGGGTGCACTGCCACCAGCGTTCTTCTTACGTGCTGCATCTGAACGCTATCAAAGAACACCAAAATGTGCAAGATGCAGAAATCATGGCGTTGTGAGTATTTTCTAATGTTTTCTTTTCGTGAAAAAATTTAATGTAGTCATACCTATGCCGTCGGTAGTTCACTTCCATACCAATATGTAGTGTATTTTTGGATACCTGTCAAATATATTTCAGAACTTATGGATTTTAATATAAATCGTTTGTGTTTAATTCTATGATGAATGTCTTCAAAAAAAAATAATATGAATGTTTAATTGGCGCCCAATGCGAAAACTCTCTTTACGATTAATTTGTATTTTGTGAAAGAAGTAGCCGTTTTTTAGTACGGTTATAAAATGGAATCACTAGGAAAAGCTAATTCATAGCAATTCTGTTTATAAAAAGACGCAGGGCTAGTGCTTTCCGCCAGTGAGCATACGTTGGCAGCTATAATTTGAATGCAGTCAGGGCGAAGTGCGTGTTTATGAGCATCCTTTTAATGACGATAAACCAAAGCAGCTGTTATAAACTGTCATGTTCCTAGTCTCGTTCTAATAAGCTGATTAGGCTTTCAATAGCTCATGCGAATAGCTTCGCATAATTAGATAAAATAACAGTAGAATAGTAGATGAAATTACAGTCGAATGATATTTGATTAAGTAATCGGGAACAATCAGATTAAATATAACCAATAAGATAGTATATAACTCAGAAAATACCATATCCTCATATGTAAACCAGAAAGCAATAAGACCTTGCGTTGGGCGCCAGTTGATCTCATTACTTTTTTTGGAAACTTAACTCATTGAAGTAAAACAAAATAGGTAGGTATTAAGGCTTGGTAAAAAAAAGAGAAAATTTCTTCCGACGGCATTTGTAATACAGGAGAAAAGTAAGTTTAGCGGGTGCCAAGGAGTTTCGAATGATAAGAAATAGATAAATTAAATTTGGTGGCGCAACAGCTCGTGGAGAACCAGGGCCTAGTGACTTTCAACTCTCAACCATTCCTATGTGCGTGTTGTTGGCCAGAATGAAGGGGACCTACAGTTTTTTCCCGAGTCCGAATGGCTAGATGAGAAAGCACTTATTCATGACAAGTATACTCTTGGAGGATTTGTCAGTTCCTCGCAAGAGGCAGTACCTCGAAAAAAAGCATTTTTGTTTTTAGGTGGCAGTGGCTTGGAATCGAACCCAGACTTTTGGTATGACAGTCTAACGCACTTACCTTTATGCTAAAAGGTCACACTTGGACGATATAACCACCCAAAACAGAGTTCAAGTAATTTCTAAGCAAAAATTACAGCACTTCTCATAGAACAGTCATTACCACATTAAAACAAAACACTCATTTACCAAGTGCATATTCCAATTTCTGCTTAGTAGTAGTTTAAGTTAGCGTACAAAAAACGAACGAAAATGATAATCAAAAATGTGGCTAAAAACAAAAATATAATTTGTCGCGAAAAAATTATCTTTGAAGTTTTTATGAGTAATTTTTAATTTCATAAGTTCAAATATCTCAAGATCTTGTAATGCTATTGACTTGGCCTCAATTATATTTTACTCATATTAAGTCTATAAGAGCCAGAGGAAAAGCGTAGGATCATAATGTAATTAACTATCGAACTGAAAATGTTAAGGGGTGTTCGGGACAGGAGGTACGAGTGTCAGCCGCCGCGGCGCGCCGGCCGGCCGTCTTTGAAGATACTTTGTATCATATATCTTGTGAGCCGTGCATCACACGAAAAAAATAGTAATTCATTTTGAAAGCTAATATTCTATTATCTTATTTTTATTTTTTTTTTAAATAGAGAAAAGCTTTTAGTCCATTGAAAGTTACACTCCCGTTCAATTGAATAGGTTCAACATTTTCGAGTGCGATTAACCGTTATAACTCTGAACTATGTGGAATAAATGCATTTTTGAAAATGGCATTAAAGAAAGCATCCGATTGAGGAGAGAATAAGAAAACACACAATATCAAACTTACAATCATTACTCGTTTTATTATCATTTCTATAAATTCATATTGAAATCTTAGCACTTTTTTTCGTTTATTTGAAAAGTTGCACCGCCTTTATAATCACTTTTACTTTGAACTGGTTGAAGGTCAGACCTTTTAAAGCTATTTTTGGGCCTTATATCATGGTTTCTTTGATATGACACAAACAATTTGAGGACAAACGTAGAATGGGTGGAGGAAAAGCTCTTTACGCGGCTGAGTACGCGCAAATTTATTGTTTGCATGATAAATGGCTAACGGGACATCAAATTTCGGAAAAAAACTTACAGAATCTATTCTTTGATCTATAATTATCTGAAAAATAAACAAAAAGATGGTGTCGATATGTAAGGATGCAAATAACCTGCTATCTCCGCAAGTGATAGGCGAAAAAGTCTGAGGGTTGCGTCTAATTCGTTGGTTTAAATGGGTAAAACAAGGGAAGAAGCTAGTGTCAGTATTTCAGCAGTCGATAGTATTATTAAAAGTTCTGCATACCGAAAAAGAAGAAAATTAAATGAAACCACACCTAAACGAAGTTAGCAAAAACAAAAAAAAAAACAAACCGGATGCAGTTTTGTAAGCTTCATAAGACTTGAAAGAATAAGTGGCGTAACGTCGTTTTTTCTAGTGAAAAAGGGATTAAATTCAAAGGAATTGATGGATTCAAATTGTATTTCCATGGCTGAGTGTTTTTGTATAACTAAACCATAGTCATTCTAATAGTTCAAAAATGTTGGATTAAATTTCTTTTCCTTGAAATCTCAAATTGTAAATTCTTTCAACTTAGCGGTGGTTTATTTTAATTTGTTCTTCTTTTTCGGTATGCAGCCGCTTTTCTTCCACCCATTCTACGTTTGTCCTCAAATTGTTTGTGTCATTTCAAAGAAACCATGATAATATATATAAATAAATTGGGTGGCGCAACAGCTCATGGAGAACCAGGGCCTAGTGACTTACAACTCACAACCATTCCTGTGTGCGTATTTCTTGGCAGGAATGGAGGGGACCTACAGTTTTTTGCCGAGTCCGAACGGCTAAATGAGATGCACTTTTTCATGACAAGTATACTCTTGGAGGATTTGTCAGTTCCTCGCAAGAGGCAGTACCTCGAATAAAACATTTCTGTTTTTAGGTGGCACGGCTGGGAATCGAACCCACACCTTCGGCATGACAGTCCTACGCACTAACCATCAAGCCACGAGGTACTATAAAGAAACCATGATATAAGGCTCAAAAATAGCTTTAAAATGTCTGACCTTCAACTAGTTCAAAGTAAAAGTAATTATAAAGGCGGTGCAACTATTCAAATAAACGAAAAAAGTGCTACGATTTCAATATGAATTAAAAGAAATGATAATAAAACGTGTAATGATGGTAAGTTTGATATTGTGTGTTTTCTTATCCTCTCCTCAATTGGATGCTTTCTTTAATGCCATTTTCAAAAATGCATTCATTCCACATAGTTCAGAGTTATAACGGTAAATCGCACACGAAAATTTTGAACCTATTCAATTGAACGGGAGTGTACATTTGGGGTTGCATTTGTCAGAGGATGCAATTTTCTTTTTAAGATATCAAGGGGGGGTCAGTTCAAAGTTAAATCCAAGTTTGTGGGATTGCAGCCTTCTTCCCGCGGCCGCCATCTTGGAAAAAAGGGTTCAAATGGTTTTTATGGTTTATCTGACGAACTATAGGTCTCACAAAAAAATAGTTAACAATTTTTGTTGCAAATAAGATTATCTACAACTTTTGTAAAGTGACTTTTTGTCGTGAATCAAAAATAAAAAAGTTATAAGCGAAAATCCATGAACTTTTGAGAAAAAAATTTCTATTGGTCGATATAACTTTTTTTCTAATCATTTACATGAAAATGATACCAGACCATTTTTATAGATAATGTTTTAAGGAATAATTTTCGCTATTAACTTTTTAAAATTAGTTAAGATTTTACAGCGCTGCGGAACGAATACTCTTCAGTATTCATAACTATGTATACAGACTCGTAAATATTAACGATTTGTTATAAATTTTAATCATCTTTTCATTATTTTCATGATAATCTTTTTAATTATTGATGGTGCAATACTAACCTACGAGTTAGAGTCTGGAGGCGCGTTTTTCTTACGTGGTATCTAAAGGCATAATCTACGGTGATTTTCTAAATCACAACTACTTAGTCCTCGGTCTTTTTGATTGACCAGGCTGCTGCTCAGCATCTGGTTGATTTTGTATATTAAAAATTTGAGGGAGAACCGGAGAGGCGTCATTGTCGCTGGTTCATCTTAAAAATTATTTTTCTCAATTCATTTCGACAGCTTTATTATTTTGCTGCAAGTCTCCCCAGAACAATGGAAGCACACGGGAGAACATTTCAGGCCTGCTTTTCGAGGTCCACACATCGCTCCACAGCTTCCTTCCAGAAAATTAATTTTAGAAGCTCAGGGGTGCTGGGGGTTTTGAGCTCTGCACTGGAATCAATATTTATTCGCATTTTTTCATGCCCCAGTCTTCAGGATCGTTATAATTACCAAACCATGACTGGACCTGATGATAGACTCGGAAGCTGTGGAAGCGGGCTGTATCCTGTGTTGGAGGAGGTGAAGATAAATTACATTTTGTTTTTGTCACTGACTTGGCGAATTATTTACATCTTATGCTATCAAGAGAATTATCATCTTTATTACCAACATATAAAGAGATGAAAAAACGTTCACCAATGACAGTAAGTAAAGCAGGGTAAACTCTTTTGTAGAGGAACAACACCGTTGATAACAGGTTTACAAAGGTTAGCTTTTCGAAACGTGAAAGTAAGAGTCGTTCTAAGGGTAAATTTTTGCGCTGAACTCAAATCCGTTGTCCGTTTTTCAGCTCCACAAAAATGGTGAAAAAATTTTCTTTTGCACTTTCAAACGGTAATATCTCGAAAACCAGAGCTGAAAGCGAAAAATGGATAACGGATTTGAGTTAAGCACTAAAAACTACATTTAGATCAACTCTTACTTATAGTCACGTCGAAAACTTTGTAAACCTGTGTAGTTAAAAAGTTTATCATGCAAAAAAATAAAAAAAAAAAGATAATTAAAAATTATAACAAATTTTTAATATTTACGAGTATGTATAGTTTAGAGTACTGAAGAGTATTCGTTCCGCAGCGCTGTTAAACCTTAACTAATGAATACATTTTAAAAAGTTAATAGCGAAAATTATTCCTTAAAACACCATATACATATATAGGCTTACTTACTTACTTACTTAAGGTGGCGCTACAGTCCGGGGTGGACCAGGGCCTTAACCAACAAGCTTCTTCCAGCCGGCTCGGTTTCTAGCTAGCTGTCTCCAGTTTCGCACACCAAGTTGGTTGAGGTCCTCTTCCACTTGCGTGCGCCACCTTTTACGCTGTCCACCTCTACTGCGTTGTCCCACGGGGTTGGATTCAAAGACTTTCCGGGCCGAAGCATTGGTGTCCATTCGCTCTAGGTGACCCAGCCATCTTAGTCGTTGGCTTTTCACTTTTGTGGCTAGGTCGGTGTCGCTGTACAGCCCATACAGTTCGTGGTTGTATCTTCCCCTCCATTCCCCATCTATGCAGACGGGACCAAAAATCACCCGGAGAATTTTCCTCTCGAAACAGCCTAACGCGTTCTCATCCACCGTTAGCAGTGTCCATGCCTCTGCACCATGCATCAGGACCGGGATGATAAGCGTCTTATACAGGGACAGTTTAGTTGCTCGAGAGAGGGCTTTGCTTCTCAATTGCCTTCTTAGCCCGAAGAAACAGCGATTGGCAAGAGTAATTCTTCGTTTGATCTCAGCACTGGTATCGTTCGCTGAGTTTATAGGCTGCAACCCCACAAACTTGGTTTTAACTTTAAACTGACCCCCCCTTTGATATCTTAAAAAGAAAATTGCATCCTCTAACAAATGCACGCTAAGCCCAAAAAAATGTAACATTTCAATGGACTATTTTGAATATTTAAATTTTAAAAACAATATTCTTGAAAAAGTTGTGAATTTTTTAAGTTTGTTCTTTTTTCAAAATTTTTTAACCGCCAACTTGGATTTACATTCGGGGGAAGCCCCTAAGCATATTCCAACAAGAAAATCGGTTTAGTAAGCAGTTAAAGAAAAAAAGGTACCCGGCTCTTGGCTTATACTGATGTAATAGAAAATTGAAGAACAAATTAAGGAAAAAATTTAAGAACAAAGCAACTGGCAGCTATTTTTATACATAAATTGTTGAAAAATGTTTTTTGGCTAAACAAACAATGATATTGGCTTCGGACTGGTTTGATCACATCACTAGTTTATAATTGATAAATTGGTAGGATTTTATAAACAAATAAATTGACAGTTTTTTTTTATTAGATTAATATGTAATTAATTAAGAGTGTTCCGAACTGAACGAATCCAGTCATTTGCTAACTTTTTTTTGCGTACATAAGACCGGTTTTTTTCATTTTCATCAGATAATTTGATTTATAAAACTTTTTTTTTACAAATTGGTCACTTAGGCGTATTATTGTACTAAAAAAAAACATTTTGTAAAAGTTACGGATTCTAACTTCCAAATTTACATAAATTTTCTGTCAAAAAGTGCATTTTAAGAATTACAAATTACAATATCAGATGATACAATTATGATTATACAGTTAATGAAAATCGTGGAAAATAAATTGAATTTATATCCATCGAAAAAAATTTGTCAAAAAAATACCGTTAGGTAAAAAAATTGACTCTCAAAAATGCGTTTTTTCAAAATTTACAAGCATTTTTATTTTGTATAATTAAAATTTTCATTAGGTACAAAATTATAAATTTTCTCCAATAGTGGCATAGTAAACATATGGAATTTTATGTTATTAAACATTGTTTTGCAAAACATGCTATAGTGTGAGCTACATTTGCTTTAAAAAACAGCCATTTTTGCCATTTTTTCGTTTTCTTAGAGGCTTTTACCAAAAACGAGAGCACAAAATTAAATTTTTTTTCAATGACAAGTTTATCTGTCTATAAACACCTTAATTGTTTTGATCGGACAAGTACACGTTTCACAGTCTTTTTCATGAAATCACCATTTCAGTCCGGAACACTCTTAAAGCAAAAATAAAATGACAAGAAACTATACCAAAAATTGTAGAAAAAAAATTTTCGTCCCGAAAATCTTTAGAAAAAATTATAATATTGGCTTCGGGTAAATTTATGTCTACACATACATACATACATAATGTAGGTATGTACGACATATCATAATTTTTAATTGATAGGATTTGAAAACAAATTGAATCAACAATTTTTTTTGTAACATAAAAACTATATAGGTTGGTACCTAGTAACATTTTGAGCTTGCAACTTGTTATTGTAAATGTGGAGAGTCGACACACGAATAAAATAATATTTATTGAAAAGAAAAATTTTACAATTGAATAGTTTGTTATAGATTTACAAGTATAAGCTTTTCTTAGTAAGTGGAAGTTATCAAAAGTATTTATTTATGTAGCTTTTAACACTCCCACTCAACTCATAAGAACATTTGGAAATCAAATGTTAATGGTTTCGTAAAAACGTCTGCCTGTTGATCTTCACTTTTGACATATTTGACCATAATATCGCCTTGCAAGTCCCGTTCTCGTGTGAAGTGCATAGCTTGATTAATATGCTTTGTGCGATGATGATATTCTGGGTTTCGGACTTGTCGTATTGTGGTTTGACTGTCGCAAAATATTGTTGTTCCACCATCTAGATTAAATCCCAGTTCTATAAGTAGTCCACCAATCCAAATTGCCTCTTTTGTACCTTCATATAATGCAACATATTCTGAATAGGTTGTTGATAAGGTAACATGCGATTGTCGTTTATACTTCTCCACGTAACTATACCATTTCCAATCATGAACGTGTATCCAGTGATCGATCGACTGGTTTCAACATCTTTGCCGTGGTCAGCATCCGTATATCCAATTAAATATGTTATTCTTAATTTGCGCTTCTGATTCAGATATTGAAATATTCTTTTGATTGCCCTCACATGTACCTTGCTGATGGGATTCTCCATAAATCGACGAACTTCTCCCACTGAATATACAATGTCTGGTCGTGAAACCGTAGCAACAAACATAAGTGATCCGCATGCCTGGCGGTAAGGGAACGGAATTTCACTTTTTCAAATTTCAAATTTTCACCTTTTCCAAAAAAGTACCAAAATCAGCCGGTGTATAGTCACAGATTTTGAGTTTTCCATGTTGATCCCAAGTAACATCGTTGGAGCTAATAGAAGCAAAACTGTTCTTTAGCAGCTTGTAAGCAGTGAAATCCAAAGCTTAAGCTCTTAAATAGATTATTGCACAGCTCCCTACATTTCATATAAAAATGATGTTCTATAATCGAAGTTTCAAAACACTTTTAGCTCTATTAATTTTATAACGACTCACGATTTAAAAATAGCTCTTTAATAACGTTCAACGTTTTTTAAACGAGCTAACTATTGATATTAGCACATAAAGAAGCATTGTAGAGCTGCTTAATTTCATGTTCAAAATACTATCGCATGACTTTATAGAAATGTCAAAAAATAGCACTTCAAAAGCTACACAAAAAACGGCTGTAGAGTTTAATTACTAATACTTTCACACAAACTCTTGTGAAGTCAACACTAGCGCATGCGCTTGAAATCTCTCTGAGCATTATAAAATCTATCTCTGAGCATTGGGAAATGTGAAGACTCGATAGAGCTACAGCAAATCGACTATAGAGCTCAATACTAAACCTCTCCCAAATAAAATACTACTACTCTATATTAGGGTGTTCCACAATAAAATACATTAGCCATGACTTCAACGGGAAAAATTAAACCAAAACTAGAAAATAAATGTATTCCTTTCACTTTCTGGTGAATACCGAGTATGCACCACAAATATCAAATTAGATGCTAAGTTCACATTTTTTTTATTAAAATCAATTAAACAGTTTACTAAAAAATTTTTTTAAATAATATTAAATCTATGGCTGAGTCGCAAAAGTACTTGCTTACGTGCTAAGAAATCATAATGCACTTCAATGTTGAATAGAATTTAAATAAACAAGATTTTTTTTTCCAGAAATTAGAATTAGCCAATGACTTTCAATTTCTGAACACCCTACTTTTTAAGTACTGAACGCAAAACTCTCATTTTGTGGAAACTAGCTCTAGAAGAGCTCGGTTGAAGACAAACTATGTTCATAATAAAAACTATGGCGACGGAAAAAAAATCATTGAATAATTTTTCTTTATTTATTTAAACGAATGCAAAATCTTTCCTTTCAACAAAAACACAATAAAATATTACAATGAAAACAAAAATATTTAATTTCATGATTTATATAATTTATTTATCAATTTTTTACATTGTTAAGGTAAACTTTTTTAAATATTTCACAGCGTAAAATAAATAATTTCGAAGGCGCGTTGTTATTTTTCGAGGTACCTTCAGTACAATTGTGATAAAACTAAACGCGCACTAAAAAATCACTTACATGGCACTCACAAATATTAATTTTATTTCTCACTACGACATTTTCTCTGCGAATATTTAATTAATTTCCACGACATCACATGACCTTTTCGATTGCTACTATCACACACATGAAATACATCTCCCTAATATTATTTTAATTTATCATTTGTATTATCTAAACTAATACAAACAAAGTGCTGTCAAAAATGCTGCTTTAAAGATATCTGAATCATGAACCAAAGAGCTTCAAAGCCATACTAGCCACTGACAAAGAGCATGCTTTACACTTGCTCTAGAAGCGCATCTGGAGCTTCTTTTGAAATCAAAGAGCTTTAAGATTTGCTCTAAAAACGCTGTTAAAGCATTTGAAGAGCTAAAATCGTTACTTGGGCGAATTTATGAAGAATTCGCTCAATGTATGATGCTTGTCTGATGCTTATGGTTTTCAGAGTATGATTCCTTTCAATTTCAAGTCCTATACCGAGAAGTGCCCATCACTAAGCGTAATTTGAAATTGTATTTTCTGCTTTTTAATGAGGTCATCAATTGCACTCTTGCTGCAAGACATATAACTAATCCATCATTAACATACAACAACAAAATTACCTTTTCAGAAGAGTCGCAACTAAAGAATACACAACGATCGGATTGCGATAGTTTCATATTACATCCCTTAATGAAATCAACTAGTTTTGAGTCCCATTGACGTGATGACTGCTTCAAACCGTACAGACTTTTCTTCAACCGACATACTTGACCATTTTTATAGTTTATTCAAACCGGAACCTTTATGTTGATCTCTTCGTCGAGGTTTCCATTTAAGAAAGCTGTTATGACATCGAATTGAACGATCTCCATGTCATAAATATCCGCCAATTCAAATTCCAAAACACACCTTACTGAATCATAGCGCACCATTGGGGAAAATGTTTTAGTGTAATCAATGCCTGCACTCTGTGAATATCCTTTCACCACTAACCACGCCTTGTATTTTTGGTCTTCATTTGGCGTCATCTTTAGCTTGAATATCCATTTGCAGCCGACTACATTCATGCAATGTTTTGGTTTTTCAACAACTTCTTGAATGGCCTTATCTTCTATTCAAGAGATTGATCCGAGTTAATTGCTTCTTCATATGAAGACGGTTCAATAAACATTACTATGCAACCAAGTTCAGCATCATTTATGAAGCAGTTTTCTTGGAATTTTTACGAAAGCTTCTTTCCTTTTATTGGCCATTTTTGATTTCATCAGCCTGTGTTTCTTTTGATTCTGCATTTTTCTTTTTTATAACATCTGTTGTAGATCTTTCACAGGATAAAAATCATTATTGTGATTGGTGCACTCATCTTTATAATCCTCATCGGTGAAAGAAAACTACTCCTTCCTAGTTAAATGTTCATTAAATTTATCGTCACAACTGATTAAAATCTTCTTGGATTCTGGATTATAGAGCTGATAGTTTTTATTTGAAGATTCGTAACCCATCCCATTTCTTTTTATTGATGTTCTTCAGAATATGAGCAAATCCAACTGTACCAAACACTTTTAGATGATCAAGCTGAGGCTTTTCTCCAAACCAATGTTCGTATGTCTGATTGATATCTTTTGTAGCAGTTGTCCGATTAAGAATGTAAATAGCAGTTCTTATAGCTTCTGGCCAAAGTGACTTCCTTAAGCTACTGGAAATCAGCATGGTCTGTGCAGATTCTTGAACTGTTGAACTGTCTCGTTCAGTAAAACCATTATGCTCAGGAGTGTATGGGGCAATACGTTTCATAGTGATCCCAACCTATGAAAGCATTGATGAAACCTCTTTTTTTATAAATTTGGTGCCATTATCTTTTTACATTGCAGTTCCTAGCATTTTTGCATAGGGCCAAAAACTCTTCCAGGAATAAAGGTACTTCAGACTTCTGTTGTTAGAAAGTCGACAAATCTGAACCATGTTGGTTCAAATTTCAGGAGCATAAAGTAACAAACTCCACCTGTTCCAACAGCTTCCATCGGTCCACAAAAATCATCGTGTATACATTCACCTTTCTTTAAAATACGCTTCATTTTACTATTACTCAGTGCCAGTGGCGTATTTAAAGATTTGGCGCCCGGGCCAATAAGATTTGGCGCCCCATCAAAAAGTCATAAAATAACAAACAGAATTTTAATATTTTTGACGGCACAAAAATTAGTTCAAACATTTATCAATAGCACTGTTATAATTGACCGATTCTGCTTAGTCAGAATAAAGGATTTAAAGAGGCTTAGCTGAAGTCCTTTATTTTGGTGGACACTTTTCGGCGGAGTAAAATAATTTTGATATCTGAACTTGTAGCTTACTAAATGCATATTTTGTGCGCAAACCATATATTTTCCCCGTGAATTTTCTTATTATGTATTAAAGTTTCCGCTAAAATAAGTCTGAAGTTCGCGGTGAAAATTTAAAATATAATAGGTAAGAATATAAATTTGTTTTTGTCATATGAATTTGTAAAAAAAATAAATGCTATCTTGCTGCGCACACCCCGATTTTGCAGCTCTAAAGTTTCTGAATATTTAAGTTTCTGCTAAACAAGAATGAAGTTACCGAACGAAAATAAGAAAATTATGATTCTTTTAGTGTACAAAATTTTAGCTTATTATATGCTAATTTTGTATGCATAAATGAGTCTTGTAGCTCAAATGGATTGTTCTTTCTATTTCTAAAATGAAATTCGCATTAAGATTGCGCATTTTTAAATAAATAAAATGCACATTTAAATATCAAAATTATTTGATTTTGCCAAAATAAGGGACGTGCTTAGCTGTTCGATTGTTCTACCCTTATCGGGAAAATGAAGGTTCTTCACTGCAATTTGTCACTGCAGTTTTCAGAAACATTATACGCAGGGTAACCCCTGTGATAAGTGAGACACCCGTTTTTTTATTAAAACATCTAGAAATGCTTTTAAGCAATCTATAATAGTATTTTAAGACATATATTTATTGGGTTGTGTCGAAAAATCGTAAATATTTATCCTCTTTAAATTTGAGCTTTTCATATTAGGTCAGTAGTATCGTTTTCGAATTTCCATCCAATTCACCAAAAAATTGCAATTTAGCGAACAGCTGTTTTGGATAAAAAAGTACATTGAGAAATTAATCAAAAAAATTTTCGAATCTGAAAAAAATCACAGTGCTCAGGTGATTTTTCGGTTGCATTTGTTGCACTTAAAAAATCTCTGAGCGTTCAGAGATTATATTTATACTTATCGCAATTGTATGTAAATACTGTGTTGCGTTCCTACTTTGATATCTCGAATAGTACAATTGAAAGTTATTATGTAAGTATCTATGGTAGACGATGTAACGTTCTTCAAAAATATATAAGTGTTATATACGTTGGTACCTATTCTACCTCTATCACACCGTTTTGATGATATTCTGCCTGACGCCTCTAGGCTTTACTTTTCCCATAGAAATTTGCAAGGGAATTTTAAATTTTGCATCCAAAGTTGAATGCTGCCCTTCGCAGTGTGCCGCCCCGGGCCATGGCCCTTATTGCCCCTAGGGTAAATACGCCACTGCTCAGTGCATCTTTCCAAGTTGGAATTCCTCGCAAAAGAAATCACTTCGGTTAGTTTGTTTAACACCACTTACTAATCTTTTTGAGCACAAGAAAATTGACATGTCCTATAAGCTGCGATGCTTAGAGAACATTCTGAAGCTTTTGCACTTGTTGAAATACATGCATGTTCCGCTTGAACATTTCTGAACGGCATTCTGACTAAACAATTGTTACCAGTAGCAGATACACCTTTATCAGTCTCATTGACAATGATTCATCCTTCCTTAGTGAACTTTGTTCCAAAGACTTTCTTTGCCAATTGGACGATAGAAAACAGGTTCACTTTTGCTTTTAGAACGTAGCGCACGTCTTCAATGATTCTTGTCACCCATTTTCCATCTAGCCAAGCTTCTATTTCAATCAAACCAATTCCTTCGATGTCTAAGGTTTTATCATTCGCAATTTTCTTATCTTTAAACGCTGCTTCAGATGAAAATGTTGTAAACCAATCTATTCGAAAGATCGTATGTCAAGTCGCTGCTGAACCCGCTAACTACAAGTCAGATTAGTCAGCAAATAGAATGTTTTTATTTTCATTATATGGACAGTTTCGTTGCCAATGGCCCACTTGGCCAAAAAGGTGACATGCTGACTCATCTTTTCGATCTCTTTTCTCTCACTCTCACTCAAAACAAAAAGAATTTGCTGCTAATATCTACTACCGGAAATTTTTCAGTCAATTTTGTATTTCATATGAAAAAAACGCTCATACGCCATACATCATTTTTCATATTGGCATTGGGAGCGGCTCTACCAAGTTAACAGTAATATGTGGTGCATTGTTGAAAAGGTTATTATGAGAACTTAATTTTATTATGTAGCCATTTAACTCAAAACCATGGGTTTCAAGAGTTATTCAGTTTAAAAATACCGAAGTTATACTTTTATATTATCATAAGTAGAGGTACAGAAGGGAGAGACGCGTTTAAGCACTTATAATGCTGAATTCCAATATTTTTCCATTCACCTTTTTGATGCCAAATATCTTTCGAACCCGTTGGGTTACAATTTAACGATTCTATACAAAATAAAGTAAATCGAATCCAAAACTGGTGCACATAGCTTGAGGTTTCATCCACAAAAATTGTTGTTTCACCCGGAAGATCTCACATCAAATCATAAGTTGACTATAATGAGGACTTTGTAAAATACGGAAATGTTTGTCAAGTTCATTTAAAAAGATTTGATATCAGCTTCGTGTAGCAAGATTAAAATTCTAAATAAAAAAAAATAAACCGAAGTTAGCGAAAAATTCCGTATTGACAAAGTCCTCTCATTAGTCATCTGATGGTTCCATGTGAGATCTTCCGAGAGAAACAACAATAAAACAACAGTGGTAACTAGTTGATTTGCATAGTTTTTTGCAAGTAAGTGTCAAAACTAAACGTTGGCGATGTCAATTAAACTCAATTTGTGTCATTGAACATAATGCATTCATATAATTTGGCTTACAGCTCATTTCAGTGGTTGATGGTAATTAAATGCAAGATGTAACAAATCATGCAGTATCAATTCATTTTCCAACACCAGGCCACACCATTTTGTATATAAATAATAATGATAACAGCATACCTACCTTTACACCTATACACATATAGAAAATATAATTTAATAATAATTTTTTTATTGATTTTAGGTAAGTGCATTGAAAGGACACAAAAGATACTGTCGCTGGCGAGACTGTGTTTGTGCCAAATGCACATTGATAGCGGAACGACAACGCGTTATGGCAGCTCAGGTATGTAAAATATCACTTTGTGACACTATACTTGAATGCATTAAGAATACCTAAAGTTTTTCTTGCAAATAAATTTAACACCTGTGTGCACAATATTGCACTCACAACAACAACAAAAAAAATAAAAAAAAAACTCTTCACAAAATGTTTACATGCGATTTCTAATGATTCCAAGTATTTCTCTACAATTCAGGTGGCTCTTCGCCGTCAACAAGCTCAAGAGGAAAACGAAGCACGAGAGCTGGGGTTACTCTACTCGTCGGTGCCAAGTGCACAACAGAATGGTGGTAATAATGGCAACGGAAATGGGGGAGCTGATGGCAGTGTTCCTTCGCAACAACCACAGGGTGTTTTTCATTCGGGAATTCCATCGCCGCCAAGTGATATGGATGCTAATCAACGGGTACAGTTTAATGGCAGCGAACCAGACTCGGAACGGATACGTTCGGATAGACTGTCGATGGGTTACTCACCGGATCGGACGGATGTTGATAGTCCTGGTAAATATTATTTTTTTTAATAAAGAAAGGTCAAAAGTCTAGAGTCTTCTAACCCTCTTTAAGAGTGTGTTAAAAGAACTTATAAATCCTCAAATTAATACCTTCAAATACAATTCTTTTGAGATTTAGTGGGGAATGTACAAAACACTTGTTAAAGGAATTCTTAAATTTAGATGCGTTCATTATTTTCTCAATGTTCACATTCATATTTTTCATATTCAAATATTTTCATATTTAAAGCAAGCATTTTTGCAAGGCTCACCACTTCAAGAAGGTTCTCCCAACCCCTTTCATGGTCCACTTCTATTAAAGAAACATTTTTCCACACTGTTAATTTTTGTATCGCCTCAGTTGTTTCAAATTTTGTGAATGACATCATCATGGCTCCTTACCACCCTATTTAAACTGTTTAACTGCGCTACACGCATACCAACACAGCCGAGAAGTCCTTACGGCAACAATTTCATTTAATCAAACCAACAAAACCGCAAAAAAACGTTTTCTTGTTGAATTAAACGTTTTCTACTTTTAACTTTTATTAGAAAAAAAAAGACAAGTAGGTAAGAAACTCATATTTATTTTGAAACCCTCGTTAACATAGTCCTGTTGCGTATGGAAGATTATGATGGAGTGTCAAAGGAAACACTCATGCGTGTGTTTTAACAAAATTCCATCTTTGAAAAAAAAAGAGAAACGAAAAATATTAGCACACAAGGGTATAACTCGTGTGCTCGTTATGAACGGCCATTGTGTGACATTTCTTTGCATAATTCAACTGCAACCGTCGAAATTTAATTTTTTTGTTTCCTTTCGATATTTTAATAGGTATGCGAGAAATGACGAATCCAGAATTCAGAAAAATATGGGTGGCCCCGCGAATTTCTATACCTATAACACTTCAGAAGCTACTTGGCGTCAAATTTTTATTTGCTCTACTGATGCTGGTGTCAAACAACAAATAAAAAAATACTTATTTTGCATCATGCATGTGTGTGGGAGTATGTGCGATGGAAGTGCTTGTTGCACCATAAACAATCATTGTTTCTTATTTTCCACCTGAGAAATTCGTATGGTGCTGAGATTAAAAAAAAAAAACACTTAATGGTTGAATTAAACGCAACAAAATGTTGTTGACTTCAGATGGAATTATTGGAAAGAAAAATAAATCTTATACCAGTTTGAGCTGCATTTTTGCAGAAAATAATTTGAAACCTTTCCTTAATTTAATGCGTTTTTATGAAAGTTGTTTTTATAAATGAAATTGAGAAATCTGGTCTAAGAGAAATGAACTTTTGTATGTAAAAAAAAACAGTGCCAATGTTCTGTAACTTAATGAATGCATTCTTAATTTGTTTCTTAAAAACCCAATAAGGATAAGTACAAATAGTAGGTATTTGCTTTGTATATAAACACGAAAAGACATATAAGTGACATAACTATTTTTTTTTTGTTAAATAGAGTTATTGTCACTACTAGACAAATAATAAAAACATTATACATTGAAATGGGTGGGGTGACCCACAAAGAAGAAGAGAAAATAATAATTTACATTTTTTTGATATATACGAGAAAATTACACTAAGGTTTACCATTGCAAAATTTCATCAAAACATCAGGGATAGTTAAATATTCAACATTGATTCGATACTATCTACATCAAAGCAAAGAAGCCAATTTTTTTACATGTTTTATAAACATAAAATAAGATGTGAGTGGAAGCTTGTTAAATATTTGACATAAGACTACTTCATATAAAACTTACAAAACGCGGTTGTACGGTTGAAAGGCGGTTTAGATACCTGATAATTTCCACGTATGATGTAATTGGCAATTATTTCTTTTGTTTTTGTTTTAGTGAACATTTCTATTTACAATATTTGCTTAGAAGATAATTTATACCTATAAGATAAGATACATACATTGATAAATAATAAGATTTTGTTGGCACATAAGGGGCCTAACGCTATACAATGATTTAATATAAAATACAAATAAGATTTATAATATAAAAGTAAACAACATAAAAGTCGGCTTGACTTTGTCGTCTTCGGGTTTGTTCAGTCCCGGTATTCCAGTAAATTGGCAATAATTCGGAAATTAAGGTTGCCTGATTTTTAAAGAATTAATTGAGCCCTTTGAAACAGCACAAATGTTGAATTGGAAGAATTTTCAATTCATTTAAAAGAAGAAAACTAGGATATAGGCGAGGTTTACGGCAGATCTTCTTCAGAACAGACTTTTGCATTTACAGAAGGGGTTTTATTTTATTATAATAGGTTCCTCCCCAACATAGAATTCCATAATGTAATTTTGAATGGAAGTTGCTATAGTACATTTTAAATTTTAAAGTTGAAAGGAGCAAACATTTCTAAGAAAGTAAACATATTTTAAAGTGCCGCGAAAATACTATCTGAGTTTTTCATGATTATAAAAGCGTATTCTAGAGTTTATTATAAGTCCCAAATATTTAAACTTATTAATATTCTCTAACCGGAAGCTACAGCTGGAGGAACAAGAAAGTCCAAGAGTATGAATTAGCGATACAATAATACTTCAAAAGTTTATATTTTTGACATTCTGTAGCATGACAAAAATAAAATAAAATGCACGACTGGATCGCACGTACTTGCTCTTATGTTCAAATTGTATGGGGCTTAAGAACTTTAAAAATATTCAAGTAATTATAGAAAAAGTATAAAGAGCATTAAAATCGTTCTTTTAATTGTATAAACAGCCTGATAAACTACTTAGAGCTTAAAAAAAAGTATACCATTTGATTACTTGAAAAAATATGAATATATGCAAAAAAAAAAATTTTAAATCGTTGGAGCCGTTTTCTTAAAAATTAATTTTTTATATATAAAATGTTTGTAACATTTTTCAAAAAAAAATTTGGTATGCCAATTTTGAGTATATATTAATATACATTTTGTTCCGTTTTGTTTTAAACGGACAACGACAAAATAATGTTTTTCAAGTTCGGAAGAACGAAAATTAACGGCAACAAAATAGATCCGTACAAAAACTGTTCTTGGGAAAAAACAACTATTTTAATCTCTTAAAAAGAATAGACCAGGCAACGATATGGTTCAAGTTTTGGTATTCAACCATAATTCATGTTTATTTAAGCTTCTCTCGATAGGTATGTAGAATGATTTTAAACATTTTGAGTGAAATTGATTGGTATAAATTATTACTGGCTGCAGGGTGACCCAAACACATTTAAAACTGAAATTTCAAAACAATTCATCAACCCGTTTTTGAAATATTGAATTTTCAAAAAAAAATTTTGAATCTTTTTTTAAAAATCCAAAAATTATTTTTCAAAAATTTTGGTATGCAGTATTATTTATATTCTAAAAAAGCTTTTGTGCTTGGCGATTTTTTTTTCTTATTAAAAGGTATATCATATCTACAATAAAACACTGATTTTTTTTTAATCAAAATCGTTGGAGCCGTTTTTGAGATAAATAAGCTTTTCCTTAATAAAAAAAAATTTCAATTTCCCCTCTGGAGAGTTACAAAAAAACCTTAAGTTCAAAATTTGAAGAAAATCGCTTCAGTGGTTTAGGCTGTAGGTTGAGGTACGGACAGACAGACAGACAGACATACAGACAGACAGACAGACAGACAGACGGACAGACAGACAGACAGAATTTTGCCACCCACTTTTTTCGTGTTCTCTATCATCGTAATGTCATGTTTGATTGTTATCTCGAATTTTTTTTTTTGCACGAATCCAAAACTTGCCCTAGTACCTACATATATCGCAAGTAAAAATCAGCATCAACATTTTTATTTTCTTAGAAATTAAAAAAGACAACCTTGGTTTTTAAACTAATTACTAATTCATGCTCAGCAAACTAAGTCCGCTATAAAATTAGATCCCTATTTATATCAGCTGTAAGATTAGGGTAGCTATTTGCAGTGAAACAAAACCCACAGCAAATGCTGTCAATACACTATTAAACGGTAGCCCAAACAATGAATTAATATATATTAGGACAAAAATTGGTCTTAAAACTGACTCCTGTGGAACTCCCAAATCTATTGACCTCATAGCGCTCTTAGACTCATCATATTTAAATCTTTGTCTTCTGTTTAATAAATAAGATCTGAAGCAATTCCATATAAGCCCTCGAAACCATGCATCTTCAATTTAACTAAGAAGTTACTCGTGATCTACCGTATCTAAGGCTTTTGAAATATCTACAAATAAGGCAGCAGTACACTTCTGTTTGTCTAGGCTTCCAAATATTTGGGAACAGAGACGTAACAAGACATCCTCAGTAGATTTTTCACTTTGGAAACCGAACTGTAAATCACTAAAACATTTCGTTTAATTTAGAAAATTTATCATTCTATTTTTTATAGCCTTTTCAAATGCTTTACTTATCGATGGTAAAAATGAGATCGGCTTATAATTTGATAGTTCACTAGTTTTACCTTTTTTGAAAAGGGGTAAGGCATGTGCGCATTTGAGTGCATCCGGAAATACACCACAAAAAAAATTTCATTAAAGATGTGTGCCAACACCTCAGTAACAAAGCAACGTCTGTGAAGTTAGCAGGGCAACTTTCACCCACACAAATGGGACCTTGACTGGAATTTGCATTTTTTTTTGCATTTCTATTCCCGATTTTGCAGTTCACCAAATAAGGGTGTAATTAAGTGACCTGCTAACTTCGCAGTGAAGTTAGCAGGTCACATGGTGTATCACAGGACCAAGAATGCTAGGAACTTGCAATAAGGCTCCAAATATGCAGTTTTTTTTGCATTTCAAGAATAGGCTAAGTCAAAATTGGAAGTCCTTTTTTTCAAAAAAAATTACATAGATACTGACCTGCTACCTTCATAGTGAAGTAAGCAGGTCACATGGTGTATCTCAGGAACCAAGCATGCTAGGAACTTGCAATAAGACTACAAATTTGCAGTTTTTTTGCATTTCAACGATAGGCTATGTTTAAAATTTGAAGTCCTTAATTTAAAAATTTCCCAAGTTTGACTTCAATATGAAGCATAAGTAAGTCACATCGTGTATATCAAGAACCAAGCATGCTAGGAACTTGCAGTAAGGCTCCAAATTTGCAGTTTTTTTTACTTTTCAAGAATAGGCTAAGTCAACATTTGAAATCCTTTTATTAAAACAAAAATTTATAGTATGAAGTTTTTCAAATTGAGGACTTCAAATTTTGAACATAGCCTATCGTTGAAATGCAAAAAAAGTGCTAATTTGGAGCCTTACTAACAAGTTACTAGCATGCTTGGTTCCTGAGATACACCATGTGACCTGCTTACTTCCCCGTGAAGTTAGCAGGTCAGTATGAAATTTTTTTCAAATTGAGGACTTCAAATTTTGAACATAGCCTTTCGTTGAAATGCAAAAAAACTGCAAATTTGGAGCCTTACTGGAAGTTCCTAGCATGCTTTGTTCCTGAGATACACCATATGACCTGCTTACTTCCCTGTGAAGTTAGCAGGTCAGTATGAAATTTTTTTCAAAAAAAGGACTTCAAAATTCTGGTCTAGTCTATTCTTGAAATGCAAAAAAAATTGCAAATTTGGAGCCTTATTGCAAGTTTCTAGCATGCTTGGTTCCTGAGATACTTCATGTGACCTGCTATGAAATGAAAATGAAATGAGATACACCATGTGACCTGCTAACTTCACTGTGATGTTAGCAGGTCACTAAATTACACTCTTATTTGGAGAACTGCAAAATCGGGAATAGAAATGCAAACAAAATGCAATGAAACTGCAAATTCCTGTCAAGGTCCCATTTGCGTGGATGAAAGTTGCCCTGCTAACTTCACAGACGTAACAAAGCAAGCTATATTTTTCAAACAAAGATTATAGATACAATCGATACCGGAAGAGTTTGACTTTTTTAAAGTGCCAATTATTTTTAGAAGTTCAAAACCAGTTATAGGCTCAGACATAAAACTTTGGCTTTGCGATGGTTCACCTGGATAACAAACAGGACAACTAGGACTGATCATACTATTGCCCGAAAACACTTGTAAATCGTGTGAAATCGTCAGAAAGTAATCTTAAAGAGCTTTAGCAATTCCAATTTTATCAGAAACAAAACGATCATGAACAGAAACAGCAGACGGTAATTTCACATTTGATGTCTTGTTGAGAATACTATTAACGATTTTCCACTCATCTCTAACGTTATCTTTAGCTTGTTGAATTTATATTCTCGCAGTAACTGTCACGGCAAATAGGGATTTCTTAATTTAATTCGGCACATATTTTTTATATTTATTTTTTAAGTATTCACTAATGTTGTGTTTTGAACATTTTTTCTCAGTTTATTCTTATACTTAACCTTTCTAAGAAGATTCTTCGCAATCTAGGGTTTAAGGTTATCTCGGTCTGGTAATCTCTTAAATAAAAGGAACAAGCCCATAAGAGGATAAAAGATCAAAGAAAGTTTCAACTTGCTCAATGCTTTCAAGAATATGTACATTAAAATCACCCATAAATTATTAAATCTCCGATCTTTCACTTTTCAAAAAATTTGAAAATTCTTCCAAAAAATTTCCAAACTTGAACATATGAAGTCTATAAACACACAAAATGACAAAGAATTTTTGATTGATTTTAAATTTTACAATTCCGAAAATGAACAACATCAAATACTTCTTTTACAAAGCATCCAACACCTCCAGCAACATATAGTTTTCATGAGAATTAGGATAAACTTTTAAGCCGGGTAACTGATAATCACTTTTTTCATAATTGATGCTGTGAGTGCAAAGTGTTATATATTTTTTGGGTAGAATATCATGAGCTGAATTATTAATTATAATTCACTTTCGAAAAAAATTCACGGTTTTCAAGAAATTTACAAATAACCATGTGACAGACTAAGCTTGTTAGAGGTCCGGGATGTCAAGATTTCTCTAGGCATAAATATTGGACGGACAGCATACCAGAAAAAAACAACTCCCACCCCATACTAGAATATTTCCCCCTCCAGGCTTGACAGTTAGTGCAGGATTCCGAGGAGAGCAAATTTGTTTTTGTCTTTTTGTTTCTGTCGGCCTAATATTTCGTATTAATAACATAAAGAAATTTGGGAAACTGTCATGCTTCTATTTTCCCTACTGATGGCACTTTCAGCAGGCTAACAATCTGAAACATACAGTTGGTCTTGTGAACGGAGTCAATCCAATACAAATTTTCGTCCTTAAAAGTATTCAAAACAATTAATATTTTGTTGAACTTTCTCAAGGTATATTCTCATCCGCTATAATAACAGGTGCTTCCTTTTATTAAAATCTCCTTCAGTTTAACGTGGGTCCTTCTCCCATAAATAACATTTCGTAGTCCTCTAAAAAATATAACATCTTTGATTACCAATTCAAATATCAATATTGTCCTGCCATCGCATATATCTAAACTATCAAATTCAAAAATCAACATATGCAAACAAATAAACAAAACAAAAAATCCTCAAAAATACCCTCTTTCCATTACCAAAAGCCAAACAGAAGAAATCTCATCACAATATCTCATTTCGAATTACTCCTTGTGAAAAAGTATCAAATATCAATGGGATCCATATGCTATACACCCCGTTGTATTACATGCTTCGCATATGAAAAGCAAATCATCATTAATATCACAGAATCAAGGTGGTCCTCGATTTCTCCCCCTCTCACTTTTACTTTGTTATTATTTTGTTTTGTGAACTATTAAGGGATAAGCATCGAGTCAATTAAGGCAAAAATGTTTAAAAAAAAAGGACACATGCAAGAAATGTATAGAAAAAAAAAAACTAAATCAAATAAAACTTCACTCAAGTGCACTTGCAACCCCAGAGAATATGAAAATGTATCCTTTAATATCTTGCCATTGAATATAAAATAAATAATTGAAAATCCCTTGTTGGTTTTCTTCCTCACCTTTGCACACTTTTGGGAAAGTGTTTCGTTTTTGTGGTTTTACGACCAAGGGCACATGAATTGTAACAAATTTAAGGTTTACGCTTGAATGAATCCTTGAAAACCTACTAATGCTGGTCCTTAATTGGGGATTAAAAATAATAATTGTATTTTCTTTTCTTTTTTTCTTGCAGGATCGAAACGTGCCCGTCTCTCGAATGAAACGGATCAGGACACTGGTTCGGAATCATCACCAAGCAGCCCACGACACAAAACCCAGACGTACAACCACCATTCGGCGAATCTTTCTCCTACTCGAACTGGTCCACCGAGTTCCCCCGAATCCGACCTCGATGTAGACTCTGCTCCAGATGAAGCCACTCCAGAGAATCTCAGTCTGAAAAAGGACGACTCGACTTCACCGCCAACAACACCTTCCGATAGTTTGCACATCCTGCGCAGTTTCAGCAACAATGGCCAAGGATTCATTCCTTATCATCACCATTCCCAGTTCATGCCAGCAGCAATGCCCACTCATCAACTTCAGCAACAACAACAACAACACCAGCAGAGGTCTCCAGTGGATGTCCTGTTGCGAGTTTTTCCCAATCGCCGACGCAGTGAAGTGGAACAATTATTGCAACGCTACAGGGGAGATGTCCTGCAGGCAATGGAAGCCATGCTCGCGGGTGAAGACATAACGCAAGCCTTGAATACAGCCAATGTCCCACCCTCACCACCATTCCCAATCAAATCGGCATTCTCACCGTTAGTGCCACCCGGGGTGTTTGGTTCTCCCACCAACCGCTATCCATTCATGCAGGCCCACGCCAAGAGATTCCTGACTGCACCCTACTCTGGAACCGGCTACATGCCTGGAGTCCTGCAACCAGATGCAGACCAATCTGAGTCCAATAGTGCCAACACTGACCGAAACAGCAACACTGGTGATTCACAGGATTGAAAAGCTGGCCTTTAGATCCTTTAAATAAAAATGAAAAAAAAATAAAATTAAATAATTATTTTTTAAATTTCGTTAAGCTTTTGTGTAAATAATTGTAGTTATTTCGCGCATTTTTGTAGAACACAGTTAAGTTTAGAATTTTATCAGATCTAGAGAATAAAAAATGTATCATAATGTATCAAAATAAAATATTGCGATTTATGTGTAAAATTAAAAAATAGTGTTTATGTATACGAAGTTTAAAAACAGAAATAAAAAGACAAAGGATAAACTAAGACTACGTTAGGAAAACGTCATATAAACAAATTACAATAACGTGTCCTGTAAAAATAATAATTAAATATGTTTATATTTAAGAGCAACATGTTATGATTTAAATTGAAATAATAAAATATATAAGTATAAATATGAAGGAACAATTTGTTGTTTTCTTGATTCTCAGGAACCTATTTATAAATTTTTAAATCCATTCCATGCAATTTATGTTGAGTTCGTTACAAAATCTCGCAAATTAAAATCTCGCATTCGAAATCTCGCTTTTCATAATCCCGCAATTACAAAATCCCGCAATAACGATATCCCGCAAACTAAAATCTCGCATATCAAAATCTTATATGCAAAATTGAATTGCATCTCGCACGAGATTTTAATTTGCGAGATTTTGATTAAAAAAATGTATTTGTTAAAATGCAATTCAATATTGCGAGATATCCTCCTTACTGCAAAATATATAATCCAGTGTCTGAGTACTTTTAGACCACACTGTTATTTATTAATTTAAACTTTTGATTTTTCAATATTATTGTTGTCAAAAGAACAAGAAAGAGAGAGAACATAGAGATTGCATATCCAGTTATAAAGTGTCATGTGAAAATTGCATTTTTCGTATTTGACCTTGAACTAGGAAATACTTTTAGTTCCATTATAAACGCGTAAAATGACTATAGAGGTTATTAACAGTAAAAAAAGGATGTACAAATTTCTTATTGACGGGTATAGTTATTAGTTGGAAAGAAAAATTATGAAATGTGCTCTTGTCAAAAAAACAATTTTTTCTAAAAGCCGTGTGCGATTCGTTGCTGTGAAATTTGAAGTTGCGAAATTTTTATTTGTGGGATTTTAAATTGCGAGATTTTGGTTGAAATTTGCGAGGTTTTTAGGTTCGAGATGTAAATGCGAGATTGTAAAAAGCAAGATTTTGTAATTGCAAGATAATGAAAAACGAGAGTTTTAATTTGCGAGATTTCGTCATTCGAGATTTAAAACAAAAATGCGAGATTTCTTTATTCGAGATTTTGGTTTGCGGGATATCGTAGCGCTCCCATTTATGTTGACTTTTGACATGAGCCTTGATTAGTTTTAACTTTAATTTTTTATTGAGAATATAGTAACAAGGGAAAGCCTGGTATTTCAATGTTTTTATGAAAAGGTTTTCAAGATTTAAGCTTAAATAGATAAATAATACAATATTTTGTGGAGCAACAACTGTAGCTTCCCTAGTGAGAGTCACAATTTTTCCGAACCGGGGAACAATTTTGATTTTAAATGGTGAAATGGTAGAGAGAACTGCTAAAGGCTGACTGAGAAATGCAGTTTGAAATTCTACTGCTTTATCCCATTTCATTTCATTAAGTGTCGGCAAAAATTTTGTTGTTGTCAGAAATCGAGCAGACCTACTTTTTCTGCCGAATCCAAATAGCAAAAGATGAGATCCACACTGTTATGACCAGAGATACTCCTGGAGGATTTGTTTCGCAAGAAGGAGTACCCCTAATCCTGGTGAAACTGGCTGGAACTCGAAGCCAAACCTCCTCTGGTTTGATAGTCCAACGCATTTACATTGCACTAGGCCTACTTTTGGAATGCTGAAACGAACTTAGATGTCAAAGCATTAAAAAATGCCGACTGTATGTACTTCCTCACGGTTGGTGGTCTTAAAGACGAGGCAAAGACGAGGCAGGTTTCACTAAAATGGAACTTAAAAGTAATTATGCAGATTTGTTGGATGCGATCTCAGGATTCTAAATTGAGAATCATCGAAATCGTACCTGATTCCTTTTTTCAGTTGAAGGCATAAATATGTATAATGTATAAACGTGATGTCATTATGACGTGGCTGGAAAAAAAAAATAGTTAAAAATCAACGAAAGATCACACAACAATGGCCCTTATCTTTTTAGAAATTTAAAATTCTGTTCTTGAATTGTATATTTAATTCCAGTTGATTAAAAATTAAAAATATTTCGAATTGAATAATTTTGAATGAACAACAACAACTTGCGTGTGTTACCACCAAGTATATAGGCTGGAGTTATAGCTATTTCACGAGAGCCACCTCGATCATCAGACTCCTTTAGTGGTCTAGGTGGCTCTCGTGAAATAGCTATAACTCCAGCCTATATACTTGGTGGTAACAAAGGCAAGTTGTTGTTGTTTATTTAAAAATTATTCAATATAAATTGAATATTTAATGAATTAAAAAAAAAATTCAAGGTCAAAACGATTTTTGGCACCTCATTTAAGGGAAATTTGACAAAAAAGTGTACCATCTGAAAGATCTTTAGATCTGTATAAAAGGGCAGCGTGTTTTAGTAATTGGTCAGGTATAGATTTTTTTTAATGAATTTTTAAAAATGTAAGGGTCATAGCGATTTTTGGCACCTCATTTATGGGAAATTTACAAAAATTTAATACCACCTGAAAGGCCCTAAGATCTGTATAAAAGGTTTTAAATTTAAATTTTTAAAAATTCATTAAAAAAACTCTATACCTGACCAATTACTAAGACAAGCTGACCTTTTATACAGATCTAAAGATCTTTCAGATGGTACACTCTTTTGTCAAATTTCCCTAAAATGAGGTGCCAAAAATCGTTTTGATCTTGAAATTTTTTTTAAAATTCATTAAATATTCATAAAAAAAATCTATGGCTGCCCAATTACTGAAAATAGTTCACCTCTTACAACCGTGAAAAGGCCGTTCAAATTGCATACTTTTTTTTTTAATGGCCCAAATGAGGTGCTTTGAAACGAACTTCAAAAATTCATAGAAAAGAATCTATGGCTGACCAATTTCTGAAAATAGTTGACCTTTTATCACGATCTAGAAATCTTTCGGATGATATAACATTTTGGCAAATTTCCCTTAAATTAGGTGCCATAAATCGGGCGTGACCTTGAGAAAGTTTAAGTCTTGATTAAAAGTTATTTCGGGCTGACCAATTTCTGGGACCAGTTGACCTTTTCTGACCAATTAGATGGGATATTTTGTATCCAATTTCCCTCATATGAGGTGCCAAAGGTCCAGAGCCCACTTGTGTGGATTTCCATTTACACACAAACCCAGCTTAATAACAATATTTCTATTTATTTAATTTAAAAATTTTCATAAATAGGTACAATTTTTTCAATTTTTTTGCGCGTTTTTCTTAATATTCTGATCGCTATAAATCAGACATTGCGTCACATCCATTACATCTGATTTTTGTTGAGCTGGTTTTTGTTTATAATATTGGCCTAGTAATTATAATTAAAATTTTCGACCTTGAGGGCCAATGCAACATTGGCTAAAATCGAAAAAACGCAAAAATTTTTAAAATTTGAGTTTTAAAACTGATTTTTCAAAAACTAAAATGAAAACAACTTTATTTACCTAAAAAGAAATTTCAAATGTGGATTTTTTTCTTTAAGATAACAATGGTCAACAAGGTTTTTGTTACAGAAACCAACATATACGTTTACGTAGGTTTTTGGTGTGCAGAACTCGAGGCTCTATGAATTAGCTCCAAACGTATTAATTCCTAATGAAATAAATCCCAATGAAGAGATTCCTAACAAAGATTGCAATAATTGCTAACACTTATAAATGAAATAAGTCCTAATTGGGGATGCAATATCTCCTAACCCAAAAATGAAATAAAACCTAATGTTAGGAGTTAATTCGTAATGAATAAATTCCTAAAAAAAAAGATGAAAAAACTTCTAATATGAGAAAAAAAATAAAAAATTTATTTCATAAATTGAAACGATTGAGATAAGTACAAAGCAATTAATTATAAACTTTAATGTCGTCAACAACTATGGATCTGTATACAGGGCATTTGATTAACTGATCATCTTCACTGGGATGTATGTTACCAAAGCATTCGGAACACAGTTTTAAATGCTTGCACGGCAATAAAATGGTATTTGGTCGTGTGGAAAAGCAGATAATACACAAGTTCATCATCATCATTTTCCTCTTTCCTTTTGGAACTGGTGCTTGGTTTGTTATCGTCATCACTATCGGGCTGCTCATCTTCTGCTAATTGTACGTAATTTTCGAAATCATCGTCATCTGGCTCCATTTCGACGCAAATAAAATTTTTCGAAAATACCATCCTGTTAATGAATGTCATTGCGGTTATTTTCCCCGAAAGCAATTCATTTCTAGCGTTTTCAATTTTTCGTGACCTCTCTTCGTAATATGATTTCTTCTGCTTTGAAGAGCCATGAGAGCCACCGCTAGATGTAAGCAGTTCGAAATCTCTGCTCTTTGAAAATTCTTCCGTTTGTAGGGATTTTACATATCTGAACAAATTTCCGTTTTTTTTTTAATTATGCGGCCTAAAACTCCATTGTATGCACCCACGATTATTTATTAATCCATACATATTTTACCTTTTCGAAATATTCGACATATATAACCATGAGTTGATTAAAACATCCAACAGGTACCACTGAAAAGGTTCCATCTGCCAGGAACTGCCGGTTCGCCCGAGGTATTTTTTGTCCATTAATTTTATTATTTTTTCTGAAGCAAATATACAGAACGAAAATTCATCTTCAGTGATGCACGCTTTAAAAAAGTGGTATATTTACTCTGTGTGTAGAGTTACACCAAAATTGTTCCAAATATGCTCCCTTTGGAACGCTTCAAGAACTTCGAGAGCACATTTCGGCGAAGTTATGAAAACTTTTGCTGTCAACTTCTGTAATGTCCGTTTAATTTTGGAAAAATCTAAGTTCCTAGTTGCGTCTTGATTGCTGAAATAAAATTAAAAAGGTACCATACAAATCCGACCTATCAACCTTAGACCTATGAACTCACTTTGAACAAATGGTCTGGAAGGTATTTCGAATACCACTCAAAGCATTGATATCGCTTAAGACACGACCTGCGTCAACACATTTCGATTTAATAACATTTAATGCTTTTAGTTCGTTATACAAGGCTTCGTTATCACTGTGGTTGTGGTTTACAAAATTCACGGCTCTAGAGCAAACATTATTTAAAATTTCAACTTTTGCCTTGCAATTTTTATTATAACATATATGATATGATTTTGATTTGTTACGTATAGTAACTTTTTTAATATATAATTGTTTTTCACTCAACAGCACATAAAATAACTGACTGATTTTTCTTTTGCCACTTACTATTTCAAATTCCATTGTTTTTTTACTTGCGATTATAGGTAGGTACTATAAGGCAAGTTTTGGATTCGTGCAAAAAAAAAATTTTAGATAACGATCAAACATGATATTACGATGATAGAGGACACGAAAAAAGTGGATGGCACAATTCTGTCTGTCTGTCTGTCTGTCTGTTCGACTACAGCCTAAACGGCTTGATCGATTTTCTTCAAACTTGGTACATAGTGGTTTTTGGTGATTCTGCCGACAAGTTTTTTTCATTTTTTTTTTAGAACCAAAAATAACGGTACCTGCCATACAATTTTTTTTAGCAATTTTACATAATTGCTTTTTTCTCAAAAACGGCTCGACAACTTTTCTTAAAAAAAAATTCAATAAATTTATTTTAGTAAAGGCTTCCTTTGGGTGGAAAACCATTTTTCAAAAATGGTTATTAATGGTACCTCCCAAGGAACTATTTTTTAAATTTTTGATTTTTTTCAAAACGGTACGACCGATTTCTATTATTTTTTTTATACAAAAGCTTCCAATAAATATAAACAGTTTTGTGTACCAAATTTAAAAAAAAAATATTTTTTGGATTTTTAAAAAATGTTTCAAAATTTTTTTTGGAAAATCAAATATTTCGAAAACAACATGATCGATTTTTTTGAAACTCGATACTTATGAGTTTTTTAGTACTTTCTAAAATATTTTAAGAAAAAATTTTACATTTATGAAAAAATAACGGTACCTACCATACAAAAGTAAAAAAACCACAAAGGAAAATATTTTTTTTCTCAAAAACGACTCCTACGATTTCGATTAAACTTTATCGATATACTAAAATTAAAACGATCTACTATAAAAAAATATGAAATTTTGCACTAAGCAACTATTAATAGTAACTGTCATAGAACGTGTTTTCTTATTTTGAATTTTCTCATTATCGGCTAAACGGATTTGGATCATTTTTTTTATATACAAATTTCAGATAAGATTAAATAATATTGCATATCAAAATTAAAAAAAAAAAAGTTTTTGAATTTTTAAAAAAAGTTTCAATTTTTTTTTTTTGAAAATTCGATATCTCAAATTTTGACAATTTTTTTTCCAAATTTTTGTTTTATCTGCACATAAATATATTCTTTAGTTTTGCATTCCAACATTTGTTCTTAAAAATGTTTTAGAATTTTATATATAAAAAATTAATTTTTTAAAAAACCGCTCCAACGATTTTCAAATTTTTTTTTGTATTAATTCATATTTGTTTAAGAATTTAGATGACATTCCCTTTTCACAGTTCAAAGTAGTTTTAGCAATTAAAAAAATTAATTCCTTGCTCTAACAGATCTTTCTCTTCTAATATTTTCGCTTTCCTAATAAAACAAATTCCTACGATTTTGAAAATGAAATCAGATGCTTTACGTTGGTGTCAGACTATTTCATAACTATGTTAAATCGGTTTAATTTATTTTGAATTTAACAATTTTTCAATTAAAATTAAAATCCATCCGAATAGGTATATAAATGTGAACATGCATACATACATATACATAGGTGCCTACCTAATATTTAAATCTCATAGGAGTTACAAATCGTCTGCTTAGAGTTAAAAGCGGACAATTTTTTTGGTCACTATACCTACCTACCTACCTGCATAGATCACTTCAAAAATAGCTGAAAAATAAAAAAATCCTTCAAATCTATTCAATTTCACTAAATTTAGCAATAACGAGTGTATAAAACTACTAAGGTGTCAGTTATAGCTTTCATTTAAACTCATCATTGAAAATTTTGTTACCATTTAAAAGTTCTCAAAAAACAAAATAGGTAGGTACCTACCTACCTAGTTTTCTATTTTGATGGAGAATTAAAGCTGAAGGCTCAATAATATTTCTAGTCAAAAAAAAAATTCAAATAGGCCCAACTTTCCACACAAAAAGAATTTTAATATTTCAATGATCATGGTAGGTAGGTAGGCAGCTCAATCCTTGCAATAATAAAACTCATTTTATGTGAATGGCTGGGCCAAAATGATTTTTATTTTCACTAGAAATAATAATAAAGACAGGAGCTCCATTTTTGCAACAACATAATCCATTATTCCGCTTTCTCAATGTCTCAAAACCATTTGCTAAAATGTTGAGTTTGGGAACGTCACAAAATTTTTGACGTCACAACTTAACCAAAATTAACAAATAGGAACGATGAAGTTCGTTATTATCAAAGATATTATAGTATACATATACCCAGGGGCGTAGCGAGGGAGGGGTGTGGGGGGGTGGTACACCCCCCACGCTTTTCAAGAGTCGGCAAATTCAGGAAGCTTGATTTAATAATTCAAGCAATTCAAAAAAATAATAAAACCAGAAATTTTACAATATTTTTCGGAAAAAGTAAAAAAAAAGTAAGTTTGTATTTTCATTATATTTAGGTTTTTAAACTTTTAAATCTACCTATGCAAATCGGCATTTTTGCCGATTACAGATTTTGGAAATATGCCGAATAAGCTTCATTTGCAAACAATTATGAATAAAACGAGCCTAAGCATTTTTGCCGATTGCGGATGTCGGAAATTTGCCGACTAATTCAGGTCGGCATATATCAACGAAGCTTCATTTAAAAAAATTTAATAAAACGAGCATTTTAACTGATTGCGGGTTTCGCCAAAATGCCGACAAATTCAAGAGTCGGCAAATCAACGAATCTTAATTTGAAAAAAATTTATAAAACGAGCATTTTTGCTGATTGCGAATTTCGCAAATATGCCGACTAATTCAAGAGTCGGCAAATCAACGAAGCTTAATTTGAAAAAAAAAAAAAAAAAATAATAATAATAAAATAGCATTTTTGCCGATTGCGAATTTTGCAAATATGCCGACTAATGAATACCTGGAGCCAATGACAACAATATTAATACCAGCTCCAGATGAATTACTAAATAGTATATTTTGTAATTGCAAGAACGGATGTGGTCCACGCTGCGGTTGCAGAAAGTCGGGGTTGCAATGCACTCTAGCTTGTGGCCAGTGTAATGGGAAAGCTGGCCTTAATGCTGTTTCATTTTAAAGTGAACCCGGAGAAAAGAGTACATTTGACCGGGAAATTCTAGACGGCCTGGAAACATCGATTCAGGACAACGAAGATGGTGACAGTGAAACAGAAATTTTCGAACGCCCGGAAGATGACGATGAAGACGAAAACTAATACTTTGGCTCTTTAAATTATTATAGATCTATTTAAAATGTTATTTAATACAATGTATTAAATCAAGTTCAAGATATATGTAAAATGGTATTAAATACAATGTATTAACTAGCAAGCAATACAAATTATTTATAGTTCATAACTTATTATTTATAATCAATAACTTCATACAAGGTATTATTCACCGAGATTCACGGTTGACCTTGCATTACAGTTTCGAAAAAATAAAAACCGATGTAAGTTCTTTTGATAATAAAACTCGTACCTCCGCTTCTGGTCTGCTGAAAAAAATCTTGGATCTTGATTTTATAAGCTCGTAATATTTTTGTAAAAACGTCATGTTTAAAGTAAAAAATTTGACAGAAAATTTTGAAGCTGAAGAGTTGAATGTCATTGATGCTGTATTGTTGATTCGAAGCACATCAATATCATTTCAACAAATGAATGACGATGACGACCAAATCGATGCATTAATAAAAAGTTCATCTTCATACTTCATTCGCTGAGAAATTAAAAATAAATCCAGAGAATGATTTTCTGAAACATCATAGAACACGCCGCCAAGAAGAATCGATGAAAATCCAGAAACAGCTTTCGACTTCGATTTCCAAATATTTTATCGAAAAGAATTTAGAACGGTTTTGAAAGTTTTTACGACGTGTATAATCGATAATTTAAAAGATAATTTTTCATCTTTCGAACCTTTTCAAAAGATTTTTGAAATTCCAGTCGAAAATTGGAGAATAAGAAGATCCAGAGTGTTTGCTTTCTGAGTTGCAAATTCTTCTTGATTCATCCACAAATTGTATAAATTTCGAAGACATTACCAAATTTGTGTTCAAGTTGAAAATGGTAATTCCCTTAGCACACAAACTCATTTGCTTCATTTTAACTGCTCCTGTGACATCAGCTTCTTGTGAACGATCATTTAGTAAATTAAAATTATTCTTAAACTATTTGCGCACGACAAGGGGTGATGATCGTTTGAAAAATGTTATGCGGCTTTATTCTTCGAAAGAAAAAGTGGACGAAATTATTCTTAATGAGGTATTTGAAGAATGGTCCTTATTAAAACACCGCCGAATTAAAATCTAGATAGTACAATGTTAAATTTAAATATTAAATTTTCATTACAACTTATTAAGTTGCTGCAATAAAATAATAATAAATATAAATTAATAAACTTTATTATTAAAATTAATTAATTATAAATAATTAGCTATATTTTTAAAAAGTGTTTATTTTGAATAAATAAACTGCTGCAATATTAATAAATTAATGTATTTTATTATTATAAATGACTAAACTGCTGATGCTGATAGAATTATGCGTTACTTTAATTTTTTTATAAACATTGTTTAATACCTATACCTAAACAAAAAAAATTGCTGCAATAATAATATAAATGTTCCTGAATTTAACTCGTTGTTAAAAATTATTTCTTATCTAGATTAATCGTTGCAATAATAATATTAATTTATTTATTCCATTGTTTTTAATTATTTATTATAATTAAATACATAATTCCAAAAATAATTGATATCTTGTTTTTCTACCAAATAATAGTTCCCAAGATTTTAAAATTGTTTCATGGAAAATCATTACTCCTAAGTTTTTTAATTCTCTTACATCAGCTGAAGGCGGTTTCATTGAAAAATCTCGCATTTCGAAATCTCAAAAGTGTATGTGGCGAAGTGAAGAGTTTTGCCCGAATGTCATTCCACTCGGAAAAAATCCTTTTTTCTTTTCCCTTATTTTGAGTTTCACCCGAAAAATGCTAAATCTATACAGTCGGCAAATTTTTAAAATAAGTCGGCAAATTCCTAAAATAAGTCGGCATTTTAATGAAAGTCACCCCCCCACGGCTCGAACCCTCGCTACGCCACTGCATATACCTATTATATATCTATTATGTATGTTTTATCTTTGCTACTATAGTTAGAAGCCATTATAACTAGTGAAAAAGAAGGCACTATACAGTTTGCAGTACAGGACGTTTAAAACTAGAACTCTATTGTCGTTCCATTCGGTGCACATAAACCGAAAGTTTGAATACTAATACTATTATTATTATCAATCAGCCCAGCTGACAGTATGGTTCTTGTCATTCTTGAAATTTTTAGCATGGATAACAGATAAAAACAGAAAAGTCCAAAGCTCAATATTTCGTTTATCACAAAACTGTAAGCGAAATAAACGTTCTTGATCAAAAGGGAAATGAAAAAGAACTCACGAAACATGTGTTTCGTGAATTCTTTTTACTTGAGATTATAGGTACTATAAGGCAAGTTTTGGATTCGTGCAAAAAAAAATTTTGAGATAACAATCAAACATGATATTACGATGATAGAGAACACTAAAAAAGTGGGTGGCAAAATTCTGTCTGTCTGTCTGTCTGTCTGTCTGTCTGTCTGTCTGTTCGTCTACAGCCTAAACGGCTCGATCGATTTTCTTCAAACTTGGTACTTAGTGGTTTTTGGTGATTCTGCCGACAAGTTTTTTTCATTTTTTTTTTAGAACCAAAAATAACGGTACCTGTCATACATTTTTTTTTGGCAAATTTACATAATCGTATTTTTCTCAAAAACGGCTCGACAACTTTTCTTAAAAAAAATTCAATAAATTTATTTTAGTAAAGGCTTTCTTTGGGTGGAAAACCATTTTTCAAAAATGGTTATTAATGGTACCTCCCAAGGAACCATTTTTCTAATTTTTGATTTTCTTCAAAATGGTATGACCGATTTCAATTATTTTTTTTATACAGAAGCTTTCAAAAAATGTTAATAGATTTGTGTACCAACATTTTTGGGATTTTTAAAAAATATTTCAAATTTTTTTTTGGAAAATCAAATATTTCGAAAACGGCATGATCGATTTTTTTGAAACTCGATATTTAAGACTTTTTTAGTACTCTCTAAAATATTTTTAGAAAAAATTTTACATTTATGAAAAAATAACGATACCTTCCATACAAAAGTGAAAAAACAGCAAAGGAAAATATTTTTTTGCTTGAAAACGAATCCTACGATTTTGATTAAACTTTTTCATATACTAAAATTAGTACGATCTACCATCAAAAACTATAAAATTTTACACATAGCAACTATTAGTAGTACCTGTCATAGAACGTATTTTTTTATTTTGAGTTTTCTCGTTATCAGCTTAACGAATTTAAATGAATTTTCTTATATACAAATTTCAGATAAGATTAATTAATATTGCATATCAAAATCTTCAAAAAAAAAGTTTTTGGATTTTTAAAAAAGTTTCAAATTTTTTTTTTTGAAAATTCGATATCTCAAAAACGGGTTGACAATTTTTTTTTTAATTTTGTTTTTATATATGCACATAAATATATAGTTTAAATCTGCATACCACAATTTGTTCTTAAAAATGTTTTAAGAATTTTATATATAAAAAAATAATTTAAAAAAAACCGCCCCAACGATTTTAAAATTTTTTTTCCCATACAATCATATTCCATCATGAATTAAGATGGCATACTTTTTTTCACCTCAAACTGTCAAAAGAGTTGTTTTGGCTAATTTAAGTGTCGTATTTCATGCTTCTACATTTTTCTCTCATAATTTCCATGTTTGTGTATACAATGTTCTTAAACTCGCAGTGTCTTGAACATAAGAGCAAGTACGTGCGACCCAGTCGTGCATTTTATTTTTTTTGTTATTGATGACCAGATCACTTCAAATTGTTACATTCAACTGAACTTCTATGCGATTTTAAGTGACTAAATACACTAAATTTATGTATTTCAACGGTAAATTAAAAGAAATGCCGTATGCAAACCACTATTTTCTAAGAAAATATTTGCCGCAACTTATAAAATGCATTTTAAGCAAATTGAATTCATTTCTAATAACACCTAAATTTTTATGGAAATGTTAGGTTTTCTTTCACATTTTTTTGTTAGGAGTTAATTCGTTTGGAGCTAATTCATAGAGCCAGAACTCGAATCTGAAGTCAGAAAAATTCTATCAGGCCACGTTTTTGAACGTGTTTTTGGTGTTTTTTTTTAAATCGGTTAAAATCTTCCCGATACCTCTTTTCTTCTCTGAGAAATGTTCATTTAATTGTAGGCCTTTTATTTATGATATAAAATAAATATAAAATTTTATGGGAGCTGGTCCATTTCTCAACATGAATTTGTCATATATCGTTACGGTGACAATTCAAAAAAGAGGACAACTTTTCTCTAACCTTAAAAATTTAAGAAATAAATATTTTAATAAAAAAAACTTTGCTTTAAAAAAAAATACATTCATAAGATCTGAGTTACAACAAAAAATCGAAGTCGTAATTGCACCTGGGGCCTATTTCAGCGCTGCTACTACTAATTGTAACTGATGTAATTGTGCGATGAAGTTGTAAAATGTAGTTGATGTAATTGGTGTAGAAGGCGCAGAAATAGGCCCCAGGGGCCTATTTCTCCGCTACTACACTACACCAGATCAAATGGATGTTGTTTTTTTGACATTTATATTATTTGTTTTTTTGGAAGTGAGTTATTTCCAATTTTTGAAGAGACGAAAATAAATAATTTAAAATAAATGGATTTTGACATAAATATTTTCGCCAATAATTTTGAGTTCAACATATAATCAAGCGTACTCATGCAAGTCGTAGTTAGTATTGTAAAGTTTTATAAACTTCGTAATTCTGTCACAATTTATATGAAAATTCGACAGATGAATACCCTTATTGAAAGAAGACCGAAAATATATTTATAACGCATCAATTTTAATATGGAAGACCCTAATTTCGTTGAAAGATTCCAAAAATGTGTACTCAATTGTTGGTTGAACGCTTGCATTCATTGCACATCCAATCAATTGTAACCAAAATACTTACATTCATATATTTTCTTTTATATCCCGCCATTTCCCATCCTGCTACAGCAATCACAGCAAATATTTTTACTGTGAGAATGTAACAAGAATTTACAGCAAGTTGTACTACAACAATGTAGTAGCAAAAGCTGTGAAACAGAATCATACATTTTTCCAATACTTCCAATCGATTCTCCAAAGCTACATTGATGTACTACACCTGAAAAACCAATGTATGTTTGAAACAGAAATGATGTAATACAACTGTTATACTACTACATTGTAGCTGATGTAGTAGCGCAGAAATAGGCCCCTGGTCTCAAGTAGATTAACTTTTGATGGCGATTTCTCGGGTGTCCAAATGTTATTTGAAATTGAAAACACCCTTTCAGTTGAGACATTTCAAGATCTAAATGATAGCAAAACTCACATTTTCTTCATGAAAATGTTGAAAAGTCCAAATCATTTCTTATTTTGTGACTAATTGCCTATTTTTCAATTTATTCTTCATTGACTTTTCTTTTGACTCAAGTAATCTTGTCAAATAATTCCTCATCATTAGGCATGTTCAGGAAAATGAGATTTCAGAGGGCTCAGTGTCAACTACTGAGCAAGCGAATCAAATATTTTGTTTCCTCAATAATTTAACAGCAAAATTTCTGAGGAATCCTGTTCACGAGACTGAGATTGCTGAGGGCTCTGAGATCTCATTTTCCTGAACTCACCTATTGATTTCTAGATCTTTTCTAATTTCTTATACATTGAAAAAGCTTTTGGATGCAAACCAGTGCTGTCTACTTTTTATATCTAAGTTATTGAAGGTCAAGTGTCGAAAAAAATTGTTTTGCACCTATAACTTTCAAGCGGTAAATGCTATTGAAAAGTAGTATAAGTAAATTTTGTAGATCAGGCAATTTTCTAGAAAAAAATATTAACACACCTTTTTTCGTAAGGCAGATGGTTTAGGAAATAAAGCTGTTTTAAAAATGGTAAATTGATGAAAATATCGGTTTTTCGGGTACAACTCCTTAACGGTAAATAATTTCGGAAAGTGTTTCAAGTAACGTTTGAAGATCATTTGACTCTTTACAGGAAAATATAAAAAAAATTCAAAAATGTACCGTTAAAAAGATATAATTATTTTAAGAATTTGGGCAAAAGCCAAAAATAACGGATTTCTGATAATTACTCGTAAATGACGAAGTTATTCAAAATTAATGTATGCTCTATTTGTAGTCATTCAAATATTCTTCTTAAAAGATTGATACACTTTTTCCTTACGAGTGGTCAGTTACAAGATATTGCGATTTCAAAATGGCCAAATGTCGAAAATATAGAATTCATAAAGTACTTTATGTGTATCAAATGTGGTGCTCTACAAGATAATATTTTTTTTTAGAAATGTATCAATCAAAAGATATAGGTACCTATGTAGTTATTTTAAGAATTTGGTCAAAATTCAAAAATAATGGTTTTTTAATTTTTACTTTCAAATGGCTAAGTCATTCAAAAAAATTTTAAATTGAGTTTCTAAAGATTGAAAATTATACGAACTAATAAAAAGTAAAATTTTGTCTCATACGAGTGATTGGTCAAAAAATATTGCGAATTAAAAAGGGCCAAATGTCGAAAATATAGGATTTTCATCTACAACTCTATAATGGTGAATGTAATCGAAAAGTAATTTAAGCTAAGTTTGTAGATAATGTGATAGTCTACAAGAAAATTTAAATTTTTTTTTTCTAAAACTTTGCAAATTATACGATATAATTATTTAAAGTTTTTATAAAAAGTTAATAGCACTGATTTCTTCCCTTTTACTGGAAAATGACGTAATTCACTCATTTCGTTTTATTCTGATATGCATTTTATTATAATGGTTACATCAAAGAGAAATTTCTCATCGCTATAAATATGCAATTATTTAAAATATTGAAATATTTTAAAAACGTTAATTTACACAAATCAGATTAACTGTTTTCAAATTCCACGAATTTTTTATTCAAAAACTTTATTTTAAATTCTTTCATAAATAAGCTTTTATATAATTTCCTACCCATATATACATAAGTACATAAATTAACTGTCTATACATAAGATTCAAATATATGGCATTAAATTACATTAAAATAATTAAATAATCGTTCAACCTATTGTTACTTAATTATTTGTTTTCCAAATACCATGATATGTACATTTTATTATCCCTTTTATTAAATTAGTATATAATTACTTGCAACCAATTTATCAATAAAATCTATAATAGCTTAACGCCCCCACCGCAAACAAATAACAATTAAAATAACCACAATGACAGCATTATTAATAAATTGGATATAATAAATGTTTCATCAAAACATCCCAGGACATTAAAATGTGTAAGCCTTTTGTTTGGAACATACATAAAATACATTATACTTGTCAAAATACTAAATAACAAACACATATTCGCACACATGTGTATATGAACAATAATGACCAACGTAAGGCCAAGGATTTAGCACAAAAAGTCTTTTGTTCTCATCATTATTTGTGCGTGTGTACCTATAGCTATAAATGCCCTTCCAAATAGAAATCGAATAAGTGCTCAATATAGGTAGGTACTTTCATATAAGAACGAACAACAACAACAAGACAATAATGAGGACAATAGTTTCAGGATAATGGTCCAGAAAAGCATATCCTTCTTTGGAACGCACACAAACATTTTATGTTCAGAGGTACTTGTACGAATGCGAGTGAAAATGATTTCCCACTTTTAGGCTGCTCAAGCCTAAGTTGGATTCTGTGGGAAAGAATGGCCACTGGATAGTCCTATCCTCAGGATATTCTTATCATATATCGATAAAGTCCTTGATGATGACGATGCTCTGCTGATGATGATGGTATACGTTCGTAGTGGAACTTAACCACACATATCAAATTCAAAACCCTCTATTGTCCTTGTACCGATGGAATTAGAAAATATTGCTCAGAAGTCAATGAATTGGACATTGTCATCGAACGGTAAACAAAAGTAGAACAACAACATTGGGGACATCTTACTCGTCCTCATTTGTGCATTGTGTATTTTGTACTGTGCTCGTATATGATCAAAAGGCTCTATGGAATTGTATGTTCTCTCTCTACACTTTGAACTGTCTCGAACATATAGTTTCGTCCTTTGTAATCTGTGGAAACATGGAGGAAAAAACTACACCAAACGGGAAACGGGGGTCCTCTCGACTCTCTTGTGTATGCTGGTTGGCTCTGGAATGCATTTTGGGCATCCTATTAGAATGCATAACGACTTCTGGTGTATCTGTCCGATGCAAGTCTCTTTTTCGAATCACAAAACAAAACCTATACCTAAACATTATATAAGTAAGTCATTTTCTTTTGTTTTGCAAAACCCGCTGACTGGACATTTTATACCTGGACTCGAAATTCCTAGCCACAATGGATGCCGCAATACATCATACATATTCTCCATATTGGTACAACCACCATGGCTCGTGTGTTAAGTGAAGCAAGGAATGTCCTTTTCAGGAATTTGATTTTAAAATCTTGTTTCATCTTAAATTAAAATATATTTGAAAACCACTAAACAAAGGATTAAAATGCAAATTTGTAGGTATAGTATCCATTTTGTTTATATGTTCATGTTTGAGGGAAGTTCAATATTGAAAAGTCGGTTTATCAGTTCAATCATATACGTTTACATTTATGGGGTGTCCTTGAGGCAATGCAATGAACAAAAACGCAGGTTTTGTGTGATACATCCTTGTGACTGGTGGCCACTATTGTTTGGGCGATATGCGGTGATTGTCACGTGGGCCTGTATTTGACATCGAACGTCGTTCATTGTCGTGCGTCGCTTGTCGCTCAAACGGGTAGTGAAACAGGAATTTATTATATTTTATTGTTTTCGAATTCGAATACAATATTATATTGGATAGTTCAAAATACCTTCTTTTGTGGAGAATTTTCATTTCTTCTCAATTATTTGAAATCCATGAGGGTGACCTATATGATTAATTGGCGCGTGGGTAGGGGTTGTTTTGTACCAATTTTTTTTTTTTTATTTTTAAAACTTTGTCCTAATTTAAAATTATACTCACATATACATACATAATTGTATAAATGGGATTAAGGTGAAGATTTAACGTACAAATATTTTCTCATAATAGGTTGAGGTTTGTTTAACTTGGTTCGTGTGAACTCTTTTAAACTCTGGATAATTATGATGATGACTTTAATTTATTATTTTTCTTCTTTTGGTTGAATATGCACGAATAATGTAAGCATTCAATTGTCCTGTGGAGTATTTGTTTTAATTATAGGTAATATTACGTTCTACTATGTGATTGTGGAAATTATGAAAGTTGACATTTAATTTGGAACAATGGTAATTTTGATGTTAATTGGGCACGATTTTATTGAGAAAAACAATTTGAATGGAAATATGTTTGATGAAAGGGATAAATAAAGAGAAGTGAGAAAAACAAAAGGGTTTTTCTGGATAAACATATACCTGCCAGCGTGACAACTGTAATTATTATTATGTATAAACAAAAACACAAAAAGTAAATGCACTGATGCGCGGTCTAGTTTATTTGTTATATTTATATTTATTTGCTTGCATTGTTTTCTGGTTAATATATTTTTTATTTTGGTCACTGCGTTTTTTTTTTCGTACACGACGTGTGTCTTTACGAAGAAAAATAAAATTCAGATTTGCTTGACAAAAAACCAGTGGATATTCAACTAAAAAAAATGAATCAAGTTTGTACGACAACTCTTTTGTTTTTAAGGATAAAATCCACATTTAATTATAAATACAATTTCTTTCATCTCTTTCATTTTTCCTTTAAGTGGTGTACATTTTTTCCAGCTCGATAGGGATGCTGTTGAGCCAATTTATAGGGTTTTTAAATAAAAAAAGCTAAAATTTGAGTTTTTAAAGTAAGAACTTGGCCTTGCGTAATTAAAAACAAGCTCAGGCTATTAATTAAAAGATTTCTTTTAAGAATAACACTTAGTACTTTTGGCGAGTTTCATGAGTGTAAGAATTTTTTCCTGGGTGTTATGGTTAGAGTTCTTCGCTTGCTCCTATACCCTTAAAAAAACACCCTTGCACCACAGATACTTTAACCACTTTTAATATTTCATGAAATAATTATTTCAAGGTTCCCCATACGATTTGACCTTTTTTTTTGGTCCATAACAGGAATAGGAACGTGTTGTTACATACTTTTAACTTTCAGAAATGCAATTTGTTGAAGGTAATCGCAAGACAAATTAAAATTATAACTTAGCTGTATGATAAAACAAAATTCCCGAGCTATATTTTCCAGTTTTAATATCAAATTTGAGAGAAAAAAGAATTAATTTGATTTGGTAGTTTTTAAATTATTGTTATTATATTGGCGAACATTTATTCAACTATAGCAATTTATAGCTGTGCGGATTATACAATTTTGGTTTCTTCAGGGTTATTTGTTTCTTAGTATATTTACAATTGTATGAGTCAATTATTTGTTGCACTATTATAGTCGTTTTTTAGAAATATTTTTCAAGCGACAAGAAAAAGCTGTGGTTTTTTGTAGAACAGTTAGATACAAACATTTTATTTCTATGGAAGGGGGGGGGGGGGTCTATCTCGCCCTATTTGGGTGGGAGAGGAGATTTTCTAAAAAAAAACACTTTCAAAGAAAAAATACACTAGTCAACGAAATTAGAGGAACAAATTTGTTTTCAATTTTTGTTAGTGCTTTTTGAAGAGCTCTATCTTTATGACAAGTGGACGTATTGAGTTCAAACAAAAAGCATTTTACAGCTTTATGTTTTTTGTTTCGAGATTTGTAAGGTATCGTTGTTGCTTTATTGCAAGAAATTACACGAGACCAACAAATTATTTTTTTGTTTATTTTTTTTTAAGGCCTCATTATTTTTTTTAAGTCAATCAAATGTAATGATCAGATATATATTGTTTATTCAGCTTCAATTCAATTTTTTTTGTTGTCGTACAGTTTTCTTGCATGGTTTATCTGACTTTGAATGAAAAAAGATACTTTTGGCTTTGATTACCAATTTCTCAGCAAATAATGAAGTTATAAAAAAATGCACGAATGGTTCGCACGTACTTGCTCTTATGTTGAAGACTCTTCGGGTTTAAGAAAATTGTATATAAAAACATGGAAATTATGAGAGGACAATGTAGAGAAGCATGAAATACGACATTTAAATTGGCTAAAACAACTCTTTTGACAGTTTGAGGTGGAAAAGAAGAATGGCATCTTAATTCTTGTTTGAATATGATTGTATGGGAACAAAGAATTTAAATAAATATATATATACAATTCTTACAACATTTTTAAGAAAAAATTTTGGTATGTAAATCTAAAGTATGTATTTATGTGGATTTAAAAACAAAATTTGAAAAAAAATTGTCAACCCGTTTTTGAGATATCGAATTAAAAATTTTTTTTTTTAATTTTTTAAAAATCCAAAAACTTTTTTTTTTAATTTTGATACCCAATATTATTTAATCTTATCTGAAATTTCATCTAAATCCTTTTAGCCGATAACGAATAAATTCAAAATAAAGAAATACGTTCTATGACAGGTAGTAGATCGTACTAATTTAAGTATATGAAAAAGTTTAATGAAAATCGTAGGAGTCGTTTTTGAGCAAAAAAAATATTTTCCTTTGCGGTTTATTAACTTTTGTATGGAAAGTACCGTTACTTTTTCATTAATGTAAAATTTATTCTAAAAACATTTTAGAGAGTAGGTCTAAAAAGGTCTGAAGTATCGAGTTTCTAAAAAATCGATCATGTCGTTTTCAAAATATTTGATTTCACAAAAAAAAAAAATTGAAACATTTTCTTAACATCCAAAAAATATTTTTTTTTAAATTATGGTACACAAAACTTTTTATATTTTTTGGAAGCTTCTGTATAAAAAAAATAATTGAAATCGGTAGTACCGTTTTGAAGAAAATAAAAATTAAAAAAAAATGGTTCTTTGGGAGGTACCATTAATAACCATTTGTGAAAAATGGTTTTCCACCCAAAGAAAGCCCTTAGGGCGATTATATTCTCGCGGGTGCAACATTTAGACTCACTTTGAGCATATTTATAGTAAAATACAAACTTATTTTAATGAAATTATTAGTTGAAGGGCTACGTATTGACCTATTAATTTTGGGTTCATTTATATAATTTGAATGAAATAAATAAATCATCGGAAAAAAGGTTTCAATGTGCGATCGCGGGTGCAACGAATTTGGCCCACCTCTCTGGATCATAGTACAAAAAACAAAAAAGTCTGTATTGAGAAACATTTATTATATTATTCTGATATTATATTGAACGACGTTTATCCAAACAACTAGAGAAATAAAAATAAAGTTTGAAAACAAAAATAAAGATTGAATTTTTCGATCTTTAAGCAATATCGGGTGCAACATCAAATTAACGCGGGTGCAACGCGTCTAAATTTAATGAATATATCGTCGGTTCAAAGGTAAAACTCACTAACTAACATATTACACTTTTGGAGTTAATTTAATTGAAACATACTTTTTAAATAAAGTTCCCAGGCATACCTTTAAATGTCCCTATAATATCCGTGCAAAATGAGACTTTTTGGATTAAAAGAATGCATTTCATTCTCATTTTCTTGAACATTTTTTCCTGCACTTAGTGAGTTTTACCTTTGAACCGACGATATATGTAAAAAAATGTTATAATGGAACTGGATTAGAGATTAAGTAACATAAAATGCTAGTTAGTCAACTTCTGTATTAATTATTACTAAGTTTTTATCAAATATGTCAATATTTTTCGAAAATACTCTATAAATATTATTGTAACCAATATTTTTTTCTGGTGCTCGCAATCTTACGAGCATGTCTTCAATTTTCCTCAGAAATTTTGATCTTACAATTTCCTTTCATCCATACCGTTTAGACACAAAAGTTTTGACGTCCGCAAAGTTTGAATGCAGTTTTGAAGAGGGGCTGTTTCTCAGCATATATTTATATCACGGGTGCAACAATTTTACAATGGCTTTTTGTGATAAATGATTCTAAAAAACTAATAACAAGTATTTCAATATTTTTGGACAAACGATTAAATCACATTTGTGACCACAAGTCTAAAAAGTTATTCATTACCTCAAACTGCCGGCAATGTCTTTTTCGCGCCTTTTTAAAAGTCATGATAGTTGCTGTTTGCACCGACCTTTCGTATGATAGTTTTCTGAAGCGTAAAAAAATGTTTTCTTTAAATTTGTTGAGCAACATTTTTTTTGTTAATAAATAGAGTTTTTCTTCTTTCCATTGTTGTCAAAAAAAGTAAAAAATATTGTTATTTATTTCAAAAATATTATGCCAAGTTTTAAGTTCATGAAGTGTAATATCAAATATCTTAAGTAGAGTAATATCAAAACAATTCCAAATCATGACAGAAATTTGGTATTTAATGATTACTGATTAAAATTTGGTTAGTTCACTGGTCAAGTTTTCATACATTTTAAATTTGTGATTAAGTAAGTAATTAAGACAAAACTTGCCAAGTAAATCCACCAAATTTTAATCAGTAATCATTAAATACCAAATTTCTGTCATGCTTTGGAATTGTTTCGATATTACTCTAATTAAGATATTTGATATTACACTTCATGAACTTAAGACTTGGCATAATATTTTTGATGTCATTACTTTTTTTGGCAGACATTTTACGCACAGGTTTCTTGTGCATATAGGAACTTGGCTCTTTTTTTAACATTTATGTTTTTGTTGTAATTTCACTCCTTTTTGCAAAGATTTATTTTTCCACGTGAAAATCAAGCCATACCGCGCTACAAAGTTTCAGAATTCTACGACATTTGAAAGTACTCCGGGTAAATATGTAATAGAAATTCTGATAAAGTGGGTGGATGGCATGCCCCCTGAATGCAAAATTCCAAATTTTCGATATTTTTTCTTTCTAAGTACCTCAAGAAGTGCTTCATATAGTTTATATGAATTTTTGAGAATGTGGGTGGATGCCACACCCCCTGAAATGGAACTTCCAATTTTTCGATTTTCGTCTTTCTAAGTACTTCAAGCCCCACCGACCTTCCAATTTTCATCGTTCTACAACAATCGGAAGTGCTCCATTTAATTTATAAGAATTTTTAAGAATGTGGGTGGATGCCACGCCCCCTGAATAGAGAACTCCAATTTTTCAATTATTTTCTTTCTAAGTACTTCAAGCCCTACCGACCTACTTATTTTCATCGTTCTACATTAATCGGAAGTGCTCCATATAATTCAAACAATTTTTTAATAATGTGGGTGGATGCCACGCCCCCTGAATAGAAAATTCCAATTTTTCAATTTTTTTCTTTCTTAGTGCTTTAAGCCCTATCAACTTACCCATTTTAATAGTTCTAAAACAATCGGAAGTGCTCCATTTAATTTATAAGAAATTTTTAAGAATGTGGGTGGATGCCACGCCCTCTGAATGGAGAGTTCCAATTTTTAAATTTTTTTCTTTCTAAGTACTTCAAGCCCTACTAACCTACTGATTTTCATCGTTTTACATTAATCGGAAGTGCTCCATATAATTTATGAGGGTTTTTAAGAATGTGGGTGGATGCCACGCCCCCTGAATGGAAGATACCAATTTTTCATTTATTTTTCTTTCTAAGTACTTTAAGCCCTACCGACCTACCAATTTTCATCGTTCTTCAACAATCGGAAGTGCTCTATTTAATTTATTAGAATTTTAAAGAATGTGGGTGGATGCCACGCCCCCTGAATGGAAAATTCAAAGTTTTCAATTTTTTAATTTTTTTCTTTCTAAGTATCTCGAGCCCTACCGACTTACCAATTTTCATCGTTCTACAGCTACCGGAAGTGCTACATATAATTTATAAGAATATTTAAGAAAGTGGGTGGATGCCACGCCCCCTGAATAGAAAATTGCCGATTTTCGATTTTCCCTTTGTATGCACCACAAGGCCTACCGTTGTGCGAAATTTCAAGTTTCTACGATGTCGGGAAGTGCTCCATAATTTTGATGATCTGTCAGTGAGTCAGTCAGTTACGGTTTTTGAGATTTTTGAAGTCCTCGGAAACTACTAATGCTAAAGAGTTGAAATTTGGTGAGCCACCTGCGTTTGATCAGCTCAGCAAATACTGCGAATTTGAAGTTTCTGACTTTATTGGTACTGAAGTTAGAGGGGGGTTGAAAATCGCCTGAGTTTGTTCCTGTAAAAAGGGTGTAGTGCCGCGAACTTGGCTGGGCACTACCGTGCCCTTTGATAAGTACTTAAAACGACTTTTTGTGGTCTTTTCGTAAATATTTAAGTTCGAATATTGATTGTATGACTTGCGTTGGTATGCAGGCTTGTAGACTTTTACAACATTAATATTCCTGTAAATTTTCAAATTGATTCATCGAACCGTTTTTCCTCACCAAATTTTCAAAGTATCACTATCAATCTCTAAATTTGATCTCCATTCATCACATAAAATTGAGCCCACAGAAGTCACATTTAACTTTTTTTTAGATGTAACGTTATTTTTTACATCGATTTATTTCAATGCCTATTGGTCGGAGGGGAAAAGTGTCTATATGCTTTCTATCTTTTAAGGGACGAACAGCAGAGAGTTTGACCTATGACACCCAGGCGCGGATCCAGGATTTCGTTCAGGGGGGGGCAATTTTCATGAGTTTCCACAATCTTGATGAAGTCAACAGAAAATTGGAGTACACTTCATACCACTCTCCACACCTGGTCAAACAAAGCGATGTGGGTTTGAAATTTGAAGACCGCATTTACTTCTTCCATAACTGCTATACAGGTGTCTCGAACAGCGGTTACTTTGGAATTTTGTGAAATGAAGCTAAGCACTTTGTGGCTGTATCATGGTGTGTTTGCAGCATTTTTGAAATCTTTCTGGATCTGTGTAACACCACCTCAAATTTCGGAAAGCATAATGGCACATCGGTTTGTTGCTATTCCCACTCATTACTTTCTAGTTCGAGTGAAAGTTTTAGCCTCCTCTTTAGCTGTGACAAGGTATTTGGCCAATGGGTTTGCAGGTAAAGGCCGTTTTCGAAAAATCATTTGCGTCAAAACGCATTTGCAGAATTTTCTCAAATGTCGTTTTGTTCGAAAATTCAAATACAAGTTTTTCTGCATAGTATTGTGATCGATAAGACAGTTTGCGAAAGTCACATATTAGAAAACATTATCTTCTCGTCAAAAAATAACAATCATTTAACATACGAACTGACATTGGCCGTTTTCGAAAAGGTCAAATCAAAGTCAATATGATCATCAAATGATGGTCATTTTTTGATGCAGATTGCAATCGTCATATGCAATTGTCCTGCTTGCACAAAATTGGTTTGATTAACGTCATTCAACTTGCTCACAAAAGTATTTGATTTTTACGAACACGCTCTTTTGTTCCTCAATTTTTTACTTTCAACTCGATTTTTTTTACCGCACAGCTGCACCGCAGATGATGTTTTCAAAGATGTGGCTTTAGCAATTTGCCTTAAAGATCAATCTGCAAATGCATTTTTGGACGCAAATGTCTTCTGCGAAAACAGCCGTTGACCTGACGTCTGTAAAAACGGCCAAAAACAACTATCCTTAGGTCTAAAAGTTCCATCCAACTTCTCTTTGGCAGTGACTGCTATCATTGTTTCCTGGTTTTTCTCCAATCTTCTTCATCGGATTCGTACTCTTCGCAGGTTTAATAACACGGAACATGGATGTTCCTACAACGCATCCACGAAACAAAATCCTCACAAAATTGTTGTGCAGCATGCATCAGTTCAGTTCAGTTTTCTTTATTGAGGCTTAAATTCACAAATTTAGTTTTGATTACAAGTTATTTTTAAAGCAGCCGACTTTTTTATTTATATGTCTGGCTTCTAGCGTTTTTCATAAAGAAGTATTATAAATATTCTTTTATATAAATGTAATTATGTACAAAATTTCAAAATGTAACTTTTATTTTCAATTCATATGCTTGCTCCCGACATACGTTCCTATAATGACTCTAAAAGGCCAAACTTAAAACTAATGACTAGTCCTTAAAATACTAAAAATAACGAAAATGCATTTCATGCATACATTTACAAATAATTCTTTTTTTTTTATTTACTATCTATGAAATTTTTAAGAGTTTTATATAAATTTTTGAAAAACATTTACTTAGTTCGCAATATAATCTAATATATTAGAACAAGAAAGTTATGATATTATATAAACTATGAAAATATGTGTAACTTGTATAAGTACATAATTATAATTATTGATGTTAAACTTCAAACAGATTTCTTTTAATCCAAGGGTTATGCAACTTAAGAAGTATTATTTTAATTATGGAAAAGAAATGTTTGTAGATAATATTTTTTTATTTTTGCATTAAACTGTTCACAGAATTATCCTCTGAGAACATTTATTGAGGCTTTCTCATAAAAAGATAAAGTGTATCATTCAACTGAGGCTCTAGTAAATTTCGGGATCTATTATGCAAGAGATTGAAGGGCGATAAATAATAGGGTAGGTCTGAGTATTCATCCATGTTTGCATCCCATAATCCCTTAACAAGTGGATTTGGGTGGTTACCAATTGATTCCAGTCTGGTTTTTAATAATGTTGTCATATAAATCATCAAAGGTTTTACTTTTGTTAAATTATACAATGTGTAGTTAGAAAACCATTTTTTATTAGGTCTACGATATTTTCCCGTACAGAATCGTAAGATTGTTCTTTCGAACTTTTCTAGCTCTTTTGCTGCCGTTGGAGAAATAGTGAACCAAGAACTAAAACCATATGAAATAATGGGTCTTATTAGAGTTTTGTACATAAGAATCTTCGTACTTTGGGATAAATGCTTCGATGAAAGTAGTTTCTTCAAAATAGAAGTTGCGATTTTTGCTTTGGTTAATACATTCCGTGCGTGCATATTGAACTTTAGTTTATTTTGAAAATGAATACCTAGGTATTTCGCCTGTGTTTTTAATGGAACTGCTATATCCTCGATTTGCAAGGAAAGCTCCTTACTTTCCTTAACAGCTTGTCGATGTCCTTTTCCATACGAGTTTCTGAAACAGGTGAGTCCGCATTTTTCAGTTTTAATTTTCAATCCCCAAGATTTAAAATACGAGATTAGTACGGGCATGGCATCATGTATTTTTTCTAATGCATCGTTTGGTCTAATAGCGGCAGCTAGTAGCTTTGTATCGTCTGCATATAAAAGTGCTTCAGGCTCGGAGTCTTGATTGCAAAACGGCAGGTCATGTAGGAAAACATTAAATAATTTTGGTCCCAATAATGTTCCTTGAGCAACTCCTAAAAGCACTGGGAAACTATGTGACAGCTCCGAGCCAATGACAATGGAAGCAGTTCGAGAATCAAGAAAACTGATAATCATTCGTATGAGAGGATTAGGGCAGTTTAACCTTATTAACTTAAAGATTAGCCCTTTATGCCAAATAGAGTCAAACGCCGCTTCTAGGTCAATATCGAGAATAACAGTGCACTTTTTTTGTCTCAAATTCTGAATTATTTTATTATTAAGAACTAATAGGCAATGTTCCGTTGAATGCTGTTTTTTGAAACCAAATTGGGTATTTGGGATAATATTTGAGCAATCCAAAAAACTATCAAGAACTTCAGCTATAACTCTTTCGAATAGTTTTCCCAAGTTGGAGAGTAGGGAAATTGGTCGAAAATCTTTTATGCTTTTGGCATTATTCTTTTTTGCAATAGGCATAATCTTAGACTGTTTCCATACATTTGGAAAATATCCGTTGTTTATGCATTGGTTAAATATACAAGTTAGAGTAAAATCAAGAGAATTTGGGCATTTCCTTAGCACAAAGTTAGAAATTCTGTCAAGACCACAAGACTTTTTGTTGTTTAAATTGTTTCTAAAGATATTTACTTTGTGATGAGTAGTGAACGGTAAAGAAACTTGATTACAGGTTGTATTTGACTCCGTAAATGTTGTTAGAGGAATATTTAAGTTTGTGCTACAAAACTCGTCTACTTTTGAAAATATTTCGTTGTTCAAGTTTAAGTCATATGTAGGTGTTCGGTCAGCATAAACGTTTGCATACAGGGTCCTAAATGCATTGAGTTTTTCCTCAACATCTACCAATTCCTGTCCATCTATATTCAAAACATCCTTGACAATATCTGCCCCGAATACTTTTCTTCCTGTTATTTTATCTATTTCCTTAAAAGCATGAGGAGATGGTTTTATTTTATTAAGACGTAATCTGAACTCATTATCAAGGTCTTGTTTTACTCTCTCTTTTATTATTTTACCAAGACATTGTATTTGAGAATGAAGCTCTTGGTACTCGGAGTTGCGTCTATTTAAGTGCCTATGAAAAATTCTCTTGAGTTTTCTTAACCAAATATTTCGGATTTTTAAAAGGTTTTTGGTCGAATCGGTTATATTTTTGAATTTCATGTCTCTTGCATCTCGAGTGATTGAGTTGTTTTCAATACAAGAAACTATATTGTGGTTAACATTCTCTACTATTTCATCGATTTCTGTATTTGAAATATTTTTGTCTATAGGTACTGTTAACCTCGAAAGCCTATTGTGAAGTTGCATTCTAAATATATTCCAATCAGTTCTCTCGAAGCTGGTATACGTCTGAGGTGGTATCAAAATAGGGAAAGCATTGAAGATTTCAGGTGTTATTTCTATACCGTAATGGTTTGAAAACGTAGGAAATGTTCTACAAAGTCTATTATTAATATTATTTGGGATCTGCGATAGTGAACTTGATGTTAAAAAATAATCTAGTATAGATGATGACTGCGGATAGGTTGGGCTAAAAGGGGATATGAAATCAAGGTGGAGGAATGGCTCATTATTATACCATTTGTAAATAATATTTCCATTTGCATTGCTTACTGAGTCTCCCCAAGTTGGATGACGCGCATTAAAGTCGCCACCTATTATTGTGGCATCGAAAGTTTTGATAATGGTATAGAGTCTATCTAATTCATTTGATAGCTCTCTTCCTGCATTGGTAGGTATATAAATACTTCCGATTAGGATACGTTTAGTACCACCGGAATTATTTCTACAAATCAAAACACCTAGACAAGCAGAAAATATATCGCTATGAAAAAATAACGTTTTAAATTTTAATTTCTCATCAATAACGATAGCAGTTCCTCTACCATCGTCATTGCGTATGATGTTATATCCTTCAAATGAAGGTTTATGTCTCTTACTCAACACAGTTTCACACAAAAAACAAATTTGAGGTTTGTGAGTTTTTAGAAGGCTTACTAATGCTAATCTTCTTTCATTAGATATTATGGAGTTTATATTAATCGAGATTGTTTTAAGTTTAAGAGGGGCCTCCATCATATTACAATAGATGCCACAAATTCAAGATATGCAAACATCTTGTCTTCTTTGTTTTGTAGCTTCTGGTACTTTGGCCAGAATTCTCTAATTTTATACAGAAGATCTTTAAAGGAAATGTTAAATAAACTCTTTGCCTCATCAAGAAATTCAGTTATATTATTTGGCTGAGAATTATTTTCTCTGAGAGGTGGATTTATCATCTTAGAAGTTGAGTGTTGTTTGTTAGTACTTGCTATTTTTTTTGTATTTCTTGCTATGTCAGCAAAAGAGACATTTTTATCGGTAAAACTGTTAATTGAATTGATAACTTGACTTCTTACTCTGTTTGCCATAAACTTTTCATTTGCGACAATCATTTGCTGTTTCTCCTTATACCTGATGTAAGCTTCACATTCAAGAGAGTTTGCTGAATGCTCTTTTGAACAATTAGCGCATTTGGGAGCGGGAATTTGCTCATTTTTCTCTCTGAGATCTTTGACAGATTTGAAACAAACTTCAGAGTCATGAAACTCGCTGCACAAAACACATCGACTATGATAGGAACAACAATCGCCTGTGTGCCCAAATCTCTGGCAGCGATAACACCTAATTACTGATCTGTTATATTTTCTTTCCCAAAAGACTCGTTGATGGAGAAGATATTTTATTTTAATCAAATCCTTAAGAGACTCTCCAGCTTCTAATTGAACAACAAATATGTTTAATTTTAGACCTTGCTCTTTGGTTTTAGTAGTAAAGAATTGTGAAATTTTACTGACCTTGACATTAGGTAAGGCTTCATTTAAGGCCTTTCGAATTGAGTCTGGATGTGTGTCCCCGTCAATACCCTTTAGCAAGATAGATGCCCGCTTTGTTTCTTTTGGTGAGAAGGAGTAAGCCCCAATGCCTGTTCCTCTAAGCTTTTCAATTATAATTTTATGTACGTCTACGTTATCTACATAAACCTTGGTTTTTCTATAACCTAAATTAACAAATTTATGTTTTATATTGCTAGCTTTACATTCGAGAGCAGCGAGTTTTAATAAATCAGTAATTAAATCACAATTAGCACCAAAAATGAAAATGGGAGGGCAAAAAATTTTATTGCTTAAATTAATACTTAAAGTGTCCGGAGGATTTTGTACTTCAGTTGATGGATTGTTGTTGTGTCCGATGTTTGCTTCTGTGGCGCTTGTTTTCGCGCCTTTTCTTGTTGTTTCACGGGGAACTTCAGATGCTTGTTCCAAGCCCGAAAGTGGGTAGAAGGAGTTGTTTGACAAATTTGGTAGATTAGAATATTCTACACTATCGTTATCAAGTTTTCTTTTTTTGCCAAAGTGTTTGGCAGCATGCTTTAAATTTGATAGCACTGTGGTCCAGCTGTTATCCATAGGATCTTCATTTTCCATTGCCGTGCTTGTTCCGGCTGGATTGTTTGCATTAATATTCGACATAATATTCGAACTCGGTTGTTTAGGTGATATAATATCAAAGTTAGGATAATGATGTTTACTTTGATTGGCAAAACATAGTTTATTAGTACTCAAAGACGTACTACTTTGTTGCGTCACCACGTGCTCCAGAACTTGTTCTGGAGCACAAGCTTTGTTTTTGATTGTATTTATTTCCACTTTATTATTTTAAAAGAGTCACTGTCTCAACTTAGAAAATAATTGTCTGGGCAAATATGCCCTTATTAAATGAAAATTTTAATCAATTTATAGAGGTAATACACAGCTAACTATATTGCAGATCACACATGTGTTCACCACGGCGGTTAGACTCGCACTCTGTGCAGCATGCATCGCTGTGTACATTGCCGCACTCGAAAAACTTTGCATACTTTTAAGGTTCGTATTCATTTGAGAGGAAAAAGACGGCGGTCAGCACTGAAGAAGCTCTCGAGAGTAAAACTCGCAAGAGGACACAGTCATGAAGTTAGCTCACCAAATATCCAAGAGTCACTCTAGAGAGTTTTCTAGTGAAAGTACTTTCTAAAATGTAAATGCACATTTAAATATTTATCATAAAAAGGACTCAATAAACTAAAATTTTTTGATATTTCTCAATAATTTTTGTTCACAAATGTAGTTTATTGTTTAAGCTTTTTCTAATCCTGTAAAACCTTGCAAAGCAAAGTTTGATTTTTGTACAGCTTATTAAATTGACGTATTTTTAGGATTTTGTTATTTTTTTCTTAAATTAAAATCAATTTCAAGGTTGACAATTTTGATAAGTGCCCCTGCACCTCTCCCTTTACATTTACCTAACTATTAAAAACCACTAACAAATTTGTAGAGGAGAGTTGGCGCAAAAACTTTTTAAAACATTATTTTTCAAAATTTGGAAATTTTTCATTTACATGCATTTTGAAAAGTGAAAATGAAATTGATTTGGGACTCAATCTGATTTCTAGTATGAAAAAATTTTCTCAATAAATGTTATACATTGACATTGATCTTTTAGTTAAAGACCTTAGCTTTGAAGATCGGACATCTACAACAGAAGTTAAAAGCTTTCCAATCTGTCGATTTGAAGGCTTTTTGTGCGAAGCGGTACTTTTCTTCACTGAACTTGGTCCAGCGGCCGACGAACAACCACTCATTGCTGCAACACTGCGCAGCAAATTTAGAAATATTGTGCATAGCTCTGGGCTACATGCAGCTCTTGAATATGTCTGCTCCCATTAGAACCTGAAAAAGCTGCAAGTGTGTTTTCTCGTAGCTATAAAGTTAAGGCTCAGCTGGGAGAAGTGAGATACATCGGAAAATGAAAACATGAAGTCCTCTTTTGACTGCCAAGAATAAATTTTATAAACAAACAAACATTTTTTGATTACATTTTACTTAATTCTTATTTTATGCTTCGTTCGCTCGATCATGCTCAGGGGGGGGGCAATTGCACCCATTGCCCTCCCCCTGTATCCGCGCCTGATGACACCAATGGTTCAAAATTGTAAGTAAAAAGACAAACCATTTCAAGTTATGAACTCAAACAGTTCCTGAATAACAGAAATTTTCATATTTCGAAAATATGCTACAATTTGTATGGAAAATTGGACAGATTTACGCAGTTTACAACTTTACTACGTTAAGGACGTAAAATAATTCCACAAACCATAATCTGTTATGAAGTTTTGTAGATGGATTCAGCATTTAACACAGTGTAAACGTGATCGATTTTCAACTTTTTGAATTTTGGTTGAGTCAAATACCTTCTAAACATTTTTACTTATTACTAAAGATAAACATACAAAAAGGATGATTAAACCAAGAAATCGGATTTATACTTCAGTTCGCAGTTATTTTTCAAGGAGCTGTCTAGACAAAACTATGATGGTATAATCTTTGACACCAAATTACTCACTGTCTAATAGTTTTCAAGTTGTAAAGGTTTTCAAATTCGGCACCTTTGAAATTTTAATTAAAAAAAAAACAACATTTCTATAAATCTTGAGTTCCCCAAAATTTAACAAATCCTCAAAAACAATTTCAACACCCAGAACTATATACATACCTACCTATACAAAGCTTCAATTGTGCTAAACGGTATACATATTTTCCCATTGAGCTTCAACACTCTTGCTTCTTATAGCTTTGTGCATTTTGCCAAAAAACCTTTCGAAATCTGAATTAAAACAAATAAAATGAAGAAGAAAATAACGGAAAAGTCCTTATGGCAATAAACAATTAAGAGTCCCATCAAAGAACAACAGAAAGTTAAGTGTGCAATTGTACACGTAAAGTTTCCATCCATCCATCGCCATCGTTGCTTGTCATCATCATCACTTGGAAGCTTGGAACAATAATTTCGGTGGCTCTTTTTCGTAGCTCTAAAGGATTTCAATTTTAACATGAAATGTCATCTCGATGGCAGTGCTAAGGATTGTTTAAGCACTTTTAAAATATTCCTTGTTTTTTTTTCTTTTTTAATAAAATATAAAATATCATAACGACGAAGGATATATACAATCGGAGAATATAAAGAAATAATAAAGTAACAGCATCCACTAGATGCATTCAGCTGGGAACAATTCGTTAAGTACCTGGCCGCCATTGTATCTGCGGTGGTGACAGTTTGAAACAATAATGAAATTGCGCTCAGAGAAAAAGAGAGAACTACTACTCGTTCCATTGTTTCCATTTGGGGTTGCCATCATTGCCAACCAATAAGGACATTGTTCACAAGGGAAAAGGGTATAAGCTATTATTTTTTTTTAACATGAATTACAATTTTATTTGAAATAAATAAAAAGGATTAATCGAGAAGCGAGGGTTGAGAATCAGTAGGCAAATGTTTTTATAGGCTTCAGGGGGTGCCCCGACGATAACGAGTCCTTAGATCCTGGACTAAGGGCAAATCCACACTCCACAGGCTGTGTACGTTTCTATAAATTCGCTTAGTTCTATGTAGGTATAGTTTTTTTTTTGTTAATTTTTGTTCGTTGTTGGTTAATTTCCTGGAAGCGAGTGTGCAATTACGTTGTGTGCGATGGTGATGAGTATGCAATGTCGATTGTCCTGGAGATTTCAGTTGAATTGTTGGAGGATTGAGGATCACGATTGCTTTTGTTAAACTGACGATACGGTGGTGATGAACTATATATGTGTATTGGGAAGGATGTAGTTCCTACAGCATGGGTACCTTTACAATCCAGAATTTTGTTGTTTAATTCGACTGTTTTAAAAAAATTGATCCTTTTGTGCGCATTATGTGCCACACAATAGCCACAGTGGTGGAAACTTAAGTATTGAATTCTTTTTTCCCAGTTTGTGTTTTTGTAAGTTTTGGGCGGTTAAACGATTTTATTTACTTGCTGCCACTTCTTTTATGTATGGCAATTGTGTGCAATTCATCATGATGTGATCGGACAATAATTACAATCAAATATATAATATGTACCCACCCTCTGTGATGAGGTTTTCATCCAGGATATACTTTTGAAGGATGTGTATTTTTTTTGTTGTAGTTTCATTGTTATAATTTTTTGTTCTTCTTTTTAGTTCTTTTACGAGCAATGGATGAGAGGAGAAGGTAGGTACAATATATGAAAAAATATCCTCTTATTAAATTGTCGTTGGCTATTGTATTGTAATTGATATTTGTTTGTGCAATGAATGGAATGGAATGACTGAAGGATTAACAAAAACGAATAGGAGAGAGGTAACCGTCTCGGGCAGTGGAAATTAAATTATACGAATTATATACAATGGTGGAAAGTGAGGTGGGTGAAGCTTGTGTTTTTTTTTTGTTGATATGTGAATTAAAAGAATGGCGCAGATGTTAAACTATATTCTTTGTATAGCATTGTTAGTGGGTGGATATTCCTTTTTTCTTATTGAAAATGATGGTTTTGTTTGTTGTAAAATCCATGATTATATAGCTATTGCCTTGAGGTTAACGTATGGACACCTAAGAAAGCTGCCAAACTCACTAAGCATAGCAGATCTAAAAGAGACTTAAATAAAACCACAAGAAACTAATAAGCGCGAGTATAAAACAAAAGACAAAAACAGCAACACTTAAATATTAGTTGGCAATTACTGGATGATGTATAATTCGGCTTGAAGTCTTGGGTGAGCCTATTAGAAGGATGATATGCGGTGAATGAACTCGATATAACGAATCAAAGGTTTCACCAACAATCCCTCAAGTCTTTTGCCCCCTCCTAAATAGTCCTATGCCGGCAACTTCAAACATCGATAGGCAGTGGAAGCATTTCCAGGCAGCCATGAGAGATGCCACCTCTGACGTGCTGGGCCTTACATGAACGCCATAATGAAACCCCGAAGAATGCTGGCAAGCACATGCAGTATATATAACAGTAGGCATACAAAGCGGCACTGCATAAAAGGACCAGAGCTGCGAGCTCAACGAGCAGAAGAGGAGAGATTTCACAGACGAAAAAGAGATAGCGTTGGAAGCTAGTTCTCATTCTGGACGGATTAGGTGAAAGATTCCGTCCATTCAATCTCGATAAAGTGAAGATAGTTTAATCTAGACTTAAGTCCATTGAAGCTGCTGCAGCTGATGGCCTTGCGCCCAAGCTGTTCATAGCGACTGGCAATAAATTGATTAGGAGTATGCACCAGTTCATTTGCAAAATATGGTCGGAGGAAAGTGTGCCTAATGAATGGAACCTCAGCATAATATACCTGATCTTCAGAAAGGGCAAAAAGAACTGAACCAACCATATCGGTATCAGTCTCCTAAACATCGCATACAAGATCTTCACTGCCGTACTTTGTGAAAGCCTGAAGCTATTCGTCAACAAACTTATTGGTCAATATCATTGTGGCCTTAGGCCAGGAAAATCCATTATTTACCAAATATTAGCACAACGGCTGATCTTGAAAAAAGCCCTGGAGTTTTAAATCGATACCCACCCTCTTTGCATCGATTTCAAGGAGTCGTATGAAAATATCTATAGAGAATGCACACTGCTTCATCAATATCAGTAAAGACCTCAACGATCCCTTGATGTCGAAAAAGGTTTAAGGCAAGGCGGCACGTTGTATAACAGCCATGAGAAAAGACGGAACATTTATGAATTTAATGGCGGCCTCCTGGATAGAACTTACGGAGCCGGCTGAGAGACTTCAATGTCCAAATTGGGAAGAAAGACACCTTCGACGGATTAGTTGGTAAACACAGCTTAGTTGGTAAAACGGCTAAAACCAATAGTATATTCAGAAGTTTTTAGTACGGTGATAAGTGGCACTAAGCTTCCACGGCTAGGAATCCACAAATCAACCTTGTGCATCCCAACTGGTCGATATGTCAATCAAACCAACCATGTGCTTATCAGCGGAAGGCGGAAGGAAGCTAACATCAAAGACACGCGTACTTTTCGAGGGACAAACGATGACTCGATTATCAAATGAAATTAATATTCAAACCGCCTTTAAAAAAAAAAATTGACGTTGGTTACCTTAGCATACCTGAAGCCGGAAGGGCCTACGACCTATACAGCGAGCAAAATAAGCTTGACTGTGAAATGAAAAGAAACTACATTTAATTTAACGCTTAGTACAAGCAGACTTATAACTAGAGAACATTAATGAATTAAAAATAGGTTCCTATTTTAAACAATAACATTAAATAAAAATAAATTAAAAATAAAAATATTATAATAAGCATTCAAAATTAAAACATATAGAAGAAAAACAAAAAGCAAAGGATGGAGGTGGGGTTAAGGATGCATTATTGAGGTAGATTTGAGAGGAGGTTATTACGGAGGGTAGATTTGGAAATGTTGAAGTCAAAAGCATACGAGACAAAGGATTGTAAAAAGAGTAGTAAGTACGGTGATAAGGGATGCGGAAAAGAGGTACTGACCTAACATTACGGGCATTGGTGTTAAAGGAGATCGCATTCAATAATGCAGGGCAATCCATGCTTCCAGTTAATAAGTCGTGGATGAATATGATGTCTGAGGTGTCACGTCGTCTTTCTAGAGATTGAAGATTGATAAGCTGCAAACGGTCAGCGTATGGAGGCAGTTGAAAATGATCGTCCCAAGGAAGAGTACGTAGAGCAAAACGAAGAAATCGGCGCTGGACAGCTTCAATTCGCTTGATTTGGGTGCCCTGGTACGGTGACCAAACTTGGGAAGCGTATTCCAGAATTGGTCTTACAAAGGTGATATATAGTGCTTTAGAGACATATGGGTCTGAAAATTCCTTGGACCAACGTTTTATAAAGCCAATGCTTGGCTTTTGCTTTATTTATAATGTTGTCAATATGGGAGTGAAATTTGAGCTCACTATCGCACAAGACCCCTAAGTCTTGCAAGGAAGTAACATAAGGAACTGGGTTACCGTGAATAAAATAGCGACGGACGGGGCCGGGTTGGCGTTTCCTGGAAAAAGTTATTGTATGACACTTGCTAACATTTAATTCGAGAAAGATTTTTTGGCACCAAAGAGAAAATTTATCGATGTTGTCTTGCAGACAACAAGGATCAGCTAAAGAAGATATGCGTTTGAATATTTTCATATCGTCTGCATAAATCAAAAGTTCACATTTCAAAATCAAGGAAACATCATTAATTGCTAAAATGAACATCAAAGGGCCAAGGTGACTGCCTTGTGGAACACCGGAAGGTGCATTGAGAGGTAGGGAAAGAGATGATCTGAAACGCACTATATAATTTCTATTTTTTAAATCGGATTCAACCCATGAGATGAAAAGGGTTGAGAAACCGAGTAGCTTTAATTTGAAAATGATGATTTTGTGAGACATTTTGTCAAAGGCCTTGCTAAAATCAGTTGAAATAACATCAACTTCAGCCCTTTCATCCATAGTGCACAGCGTATGAGATACGAAATCTACAAGGTTTGTTGTTGTGGACCTGCCGGCTAGAAAACCAAGTTGAACAGGAGATAAAATTGGTTTACAATGGAAAGAAAGTGCTTCGTATACAATACTTTCGAAAACTTTCGGTATGCATGAAAGCTTAGCTATCGGGCGATAATTTGAAACATTATTCTTTGGACCTTTTTTATGTATCGGCACTATATAGGATACTTTCCATGACTGGGGAAAAACACCTTGCTTAAGAGATAGATTTAAGAGGGCAGTAAGTGGCTGAATCAAAAATATTGAGCAATTTTTAAGGACAATAGCAGGAATGCCATCAGGTCCTGAGGAGTAATCATCTTTAAGCTTATCAATTTTTTCTTTAACCATAGTGGGTAGAATGTTCATATATGTAAAAGATGTTTGTACAGAGTTTTTCATGTAGTCAAAGTATTGTGCATCCGGTTCAGTATCACAAGCCGTAAACGATTCTTTGAAAAAACTTGCAAAGAAGTTTGCAATTGATGCAGGGTCAGATGAAGAGTTATCCAAATAAGAGAGGGAAGGAGGGTAGCCATCGGACTTTCTTTTTACATTTATAAATTCATAAAACGTTTAGGATTGGACGTTATCGAGGATTGCATGCAGATAAGGTATTCTTTATACAGACGTTCACACAGAACCGACAGTTGCGAAAAAACGGTAGAAAACATTTGATAATCGAAGTCCGTTTTAGATTTCAGGTATTTTTTCCAAAGATTGTTTCTTACGTTGCGAAGAGACTTTAGTTCTTTATTGTACCAAGGTGGTGAAGAAGAATAATTTCTTTGAGGCTGAAAAGGAACAGACTGGTCAAAACAACTGAACATATTGGTATAACAGGTTGTCAATTCATCTTCAATTGACCTATGGGAGATGGTAAAGTTGGTTTGGCTTAGAAGGATGTTGAGTTTATGAAAATTAGCTTTGCGGAAATTGTAACTAAATTCAGGGTCTATATTATTATACGATGCATCGTAAGAGAAAGAAGTAAGCAGCGGTGGATGAAAACGGTCGAGCGTAGAAAGTAATTGATCACTCTCGATCATAATGGTGTTACCTGGGTCGGATGTAAAAACAAGGTCAAGTTGCCTATTCAGGTTGTTGGTGACGCTATTTACTTGAAAGAGGCTACAATCATGTAAGCAGTCTGTGAACAAGGTTTCTTTTTTCAGATTTCGCATTTGTAGGGTAAAAGTGAGTTGCATCATCAGATGGAGACCATAGAATGTGAGGAAGATTGAAATCGCCCAGGTAGATAATATCATCATTTGTGCCAGCGGCTTCAAAAAGAAAATCTATCGCGTCAACAGCGAGCTGATATGAGCTTATTGGTTGTGCTGGGCGAATATAGCAACACATAATATATATATTCCTAAGAGGTAATTTAATTCTTATAGATGTAAACTCGAAATCGGTGGTTTGTGAAGACTTAAGGAAGGTGGCATCTAATCTATTATCAACTGCTATTAAAACCCCTCGACCAGAGGAGTCATTATCTTTATTAAGACCGTCACACCGTAAGATAACGTAGTCCGAAGTAAATAGTTCGCTGCTGAGAAAGTTAGGAGTCAGGTTAGTTTCAATCAATGCAAAAATATCATACGGCAATTTTTGAGAGTTCAAGAAGACAGTTGATGTTTTTGTACGGAGGCCTCTAACGTTTTGGTAGTAGATAGTAAGACATGTTTGATGGTTTTTTAAGGAACTAGGACAAGGGGAAACGGTTTAAAAGAAAAAACTTACTGTCATGACGACTATGTTGGCGGTATGGGTTGATCTTTGAGCTTACTTAAGAAGCGTAGGCAGCCAAGTCGTCCGAAACCATTTCATTTGTTACGTTGAAAGCTTCATGATAGAAATCAAAGATTTTTCGAAGGGTGGAGGTGTTAGTGGGGACACCTTCTTGGTGAATAGATAACATGACATTAGTTTTGGTCTTACCCTCGAAACAGACAAAATCAGACTTATTATGTAGGTAAGCTAGGTAGAGTCGAACATTATCGTAAATGCGGCGGTATCGTAATCTAGCCATCGTGTAACGTGATACTGTCGAGTCACCAGCTTGCATTGACATTTTAACACTAGGAAGGAAAAGTGGGTCAAGGTATTGAGGTGCGTTCTTAATGGAGTTAGAGCTAAGGGGGGAATTTAAGTGATTGGTAAAAGAGTGAGACCCGTTCTCACGATTGGGGGGAGCGTAGTTTGAAGGGAGATTAATACATTTGCTTGACGTAGGTGCTGGATTAAGAACGTGTGAGAGAGAGAAATTTGGGTATTTTGAACTGGAGCTACTAGGTAGGTACTTCATTAGGAGAGGGTGACTTTTTTGACAGATAATCATTTGAAGGGGAATATTTGAAATTGGGATTAGGATTAAACATTGGATTTTACTCAAGTTAAGTCTTAGACTTATTATTAGACTTATTATTAGACTTATAATTAAACCTATGATAAGACTTAAAATTAGGTTGAACCTTCTTAGTTGCATCAGTTTTTTCAATGCAAAGGGTCATCTTCATTAAGCTATTTTTTAAATTGAAGTTGGAATGGGAGAATAGCCACTCATAAGAATGGGGTATAGAGATTTTGAAGATACCAGGTTTTTGACGATTACACTTTACAGGGCAAAATCTATAGTTGTTATTGAAGTAGTGAAGAAGCCAGGGTTCTTTAGCAAATGTTGGTGCACCTTTGACGATGTACTTTGAAATTGGAATGTCTGATGGTTGAATACTTTTTAGTTTTTTTAGGCGACTGTTCCATTCGGCGGGAGTCCAACTTGTGTCAAATTTATTTACTGTACGTAATGGTTGAGAAGTAATAGTGGACATCGGTGCTGGTTGAGAGTACAAACCACCCCAAAGAAGAAATTCAATGTTTGTCACCTTGTACCGCATATCTCGAGTAGCCAGACCCTACATTGAAGTCCTAAGCGAGAAGTCCTCCGCATTCACCTGCCACTGACGCCAACAACCAGTAGTCCCAGTACCCCGATATCATCAAAGGATGCAGCCAAAAGTAAAATAGGCTTCCAACCAACCCCAAAGCCTCCCAGCTAAAGGAGATCGAAGAGTCTCACGAGTCACTATCGAAACAACATCCGGTAGTTTTATAAAAATGTTAGCCAACTTGAGCGACCTGCATCGTTTCTAATCGGGAAACTATTGACTGCTCAGAGCTTGGTTTGGGCCTGTAGCGCAACCATCAGTCACGGTGAAGTGCTTGTCTTACCTTCTCGTGGTGATCCCCGGGCAACTTTCTGAGTATCCCTATATACGTAAATAGGCTAAAAATACAAGTGCGAAAGGCCTTAGCTCTCTAGGATAGGTTACGGAGACGTCTGTGAAGTTAGCTTGGCAACTTTGACTCACATAAATAGGACCTTGACAGAAATTTGCAGTTTTTTTTGCATTTGTTTTGCATTTCTATTCCCGATTTTGCAGTTTGTCAAATAAGGGTGTGATTCACTGTGAAGTTAGCAGGTCACATGGTCTATCTCAGGAACCAAGAACTTTAAGTAAGGCTCCAAAATTGCAGTTCTTGGATTTTAAGAAAGGGCTAGGTCAAAATTTTGAAGTCCTTTTTTTATTTTTTTTTTTATTTCATGCTCACCTGTTTACTTCACAGTAAAGTTTTCTTTTTCGGCTTTCTCACAGTGAAAATTTCCAGCTGCTGCTAAATGGGCATCAGGTTGAGCCAGAAATAGGACAAGAAAAGAACTCGACCTCAGTTAATGAAGACCCATTACTAGCACCCAGTAAAGAAGAGGTAGACTTAGCTTAAGTAGCTTAAGTACAACGAGGCCACCAATGAATTTAAAGTCAAGGCAGCTTACCTGGTGATTGGTCATTCTAGGCAATAATTTATTCAAAATTTACCCATTGCATATAGGTATTGTAGTTTAAATGGAGCTTCCCCTCAAAAAAAAAAAAAAACTGAATCAAAAAATTTCTGGCCTTCTGAGAAAATCATTTCTAAATTTGTTTCAAAAGTAAATATTGATGCATCTTCACTAAACAAACACTATCATCGATCACAAATTCATTAGCTGCGCACTAATTGACTAAACTGCCGTATGGCATAAACCAACTGCAACTAGTTGCATTATGATTGCTGTGATGAGAGGCCAAAGATCAAAGCCTTCTGCACAAAGACGCATAATAGAGTCTAAAAATTTCTCCCCCCGCGCATCAAAATAACAAAAAGACAAAAATTTCCAAATGGCATTGGCATTAATGTACAACAACTGGTGTATGATATTTTTTCGTGAAATCAATTCCGTCAGGGCGGCAGATTCTATCGTCTCTGCGTTCAATACACACCTCCTTGGAAATCAACAAAAGTAAACAAATATCAATACAAAAACACAACAAGACAACAACCAGCCTTTGCCGCGCACATATGAGCTATGCGCTGGCTGGTGCGTATATAAAGGCTACAAATGTTTTCTTTTCTTTGGATCCCATTAGGCCTTGAGATGGTTGGTGATTGGAAGTCTTTCCCCATAGTCCACCCGCAACAAGGTATAGTTTTATTTTTTAAATTAGCGTTACAATAACTCTGCGCCGCATTATATTAAACACCCGGGGCGGCCCTGGCCGCACATCACCGCGCTCTTCACCGTCATCCATCATCGTCATGTGTCGATGAAACGAAAATAGACATCAAATAGTCAGTGCGGGGATGTTTCGGCTTTCTCGCCAGATCGAATGTACTCACGCACAGTGGGCAGTTGTTATTTTACGTTCGGAAAAACTGAAATCTTCTTCCCCAAATTAAAACTATTTTTTTGAAATTCGACTGCTTCGAGGCCGTTTGAACACGCTTTGGAAAACTTTGAAATAGAAAAACAAACGGCTTTGGAATATGTCCTAATGTTTGACAATAAAAAGGAAATTGTTTGAAGCTCTTTAAAATGTTGAAAACAAAAGTCTTTTATTAACATTTCTTAGATTTTTTCGTATTCAGTGACCGATTCGATTTATTTCACGTTTCAACTTTAACTTGAGTGACTTTTTTCCAATTTAAAACATAATTAGTACCACTGTACTCTTCAACGGACGAACTGTCAAAAACGAAATATTTTCTGAGCTGCCACATTTGTCGCATTATTTGTTTTAGCGCGGGCATCATTTTGCTTTCTTTTTTCCGGGCCCACACACAAATCAATGTTTTTTGAATGACAATGTAAACACTGCCATCGATGACCTCCCATTACATGACGAACATTCGTTTTTTTATCTTCTGGATGCCAATGCCATCCTCCACTTCCTTTTTTATAGGTAGCGCTGTTGCTGTTGATGTTGCTTGATGCTGCTGCGGTAGCTATGGCGGACAAGATGGTAAACAGGCGTAAAGAGTCACAAACTAAGTGGCTTCCGCTGTCAAGTGGTGCGGTCTGACAACAGTTTCATTTGAGATGGAGGAGCTGCTCTCAAAACTAAGACCGAAACCGCAAAGAAGCTGCCGCACCACTCCTCCTTCGTGCCGCCGCTGCTGGCTGTTGCGCTGATGCATTGTAAACCTACTTCAAAAATGTTTTTCTTAACGAGTCTTGACTTAGGTTTTGGTGCGGGATTGAATTTAATTTTGAAAATTTGTTTTGAGTTAATGATGAGACTTGAGATAATACCCACTCTGATTGCCGAATCAGTTTTAAGACCACCCTCGAGTTTCGGCTGATGGGTAGGTATAGCTATCTCATTGTTTTCTTTGATTCACCCTTTCGAGATAATTTGGCGCAATATTGTGGTTGTTACCGCATTTACACTCTCACTCGATTTTCAAGGATGCGGATTTAAAAGAGAAGAATTATCCTTATTGTCATCCCCCCAGGAAAGGATGACTTATGTGAAAAGATACGATTCCTTGGCAGAATGTTAATCTTATCTGAAGGGAGTTTCTAACTACATGCATACGAGTGGGACGTATTGATGTGTTTTTGTGCAATATTGTTTATTTGAGGGATTTTTTCCATTATTATTCGAAAGGGTTTAAGGGTTTTTACTTTAAATATGATGAAAAAGCGGCTGGAAAATAACAAAAAATTATAGCATGGAAGATGTTTACGAAATATATTGCTTGACGCCTTTTTAATGAGTGATTTGTTGTAAAATTCACTTAAGGGTGGTTCAACAATTCACGTACCCGGCGGCGTATACATAACACAAGGCGGCCCAATTTTAAGATGTCTGAGGTGAATTACTGATATTCAAAAGGGGTTCAGCCGTTTAACAACTAGGTCTAGTATAACATTCATTGCAAATTGTAAAGGTCCGCCAGAATTGTAAATGTATCTCACATTTTAATATTTTTATTTGTTGTGTAGTAAATGCAGGGATAGGATTTTGATATAGCTTTGCCCTTTTTTGTGTGTAATGGCATGAAAGTATCAACTTTATACAAACACGTTTCATGTCCTTCGATTCCAAGAACATATTTAATTTCAAGTCTAGGTCATTCCCAGATATTTTGATTCATTTCCAAATGGAACACGAGTGGTATTAATAAAAATAGGTAATCCATTTAATTTGTATAAGTAGATCCCACGAGAACTGCTCGGCGGCAGCGGAAGAATTCTCAAGATGGAATCAACGGTGGCATCTACAGTTCCAGTTAGGCTGAACTACTTAGTGAACACTTTATGCGGGCTACTACGACATATTCGGAGCTCAGGCCTATAAGGAGCGGTTAATCCGGCTCCCCGCCCTTGGAGTTATATATATAGGGTCTGGTCCTCCAGGTTGGGGGTCGTGCCGTCGGGTGACTTCCCGGCCACGTAAAGCTCTTTTAGTTGCGAAGCAACAACAAGCCTCGGATACGGACGGATTTACTGTTGACGAACCTAGCTAAACGAAATAAGGAAAACAAACTTCGGATCTGTACGTGGAATGTTCTGTCTCTCTATAGACCACGTGCAGCCGAACATTTAGCGGAGGCCCTAGACTGCTAGCAGACATCACCGCCATCCAAGAAGTGCGATGGGATGGGCCGGGCAAAAGAAAACTGAAAGACTGCGATATATACTACGGTGACTGTTACCGACCACAAGGGCAGCGTCTTTTTGGATGTGGATTTGTTGTTAGAGGCAGACTTAGGCAAGAGGTCTTGAGTTTCAATTATGTGAACGAACGCCTCACGACAATTCGCATCAAGGCTAAATTCGCCAACATCAGCCTTATATGCACGCATGCCCCCACAGAGGAGAAAGATGACGACACCAAGGACGAGTTCTACGGGCTCCTGGACAAGACATATGAGCAATGCACTATAGCTATGACATTAAATTGTCTTGGGTGATTTTAATGCCAAACTAGGAAGAGAAGACGTCTTTGGTGGTACAATTGGAAGATACAGCCTGCACGACACCACCTCCGATAACGGACTCAGGCTAATCGACTTTGCTGCGGGGCGAAACGTTGTGGTAGGTAGTACGCAGTTCCCGCATCTCGATATTCATAAGGGGACATGGCGAATTTCTGGTCAATCAACCGCCAACCAAATTGATCACATTGGCGATCGACGCAAGGCACTCCTCCAGTATCAAGGATGTCCGAACGTTCCGAGGAGCCAACGTTGACTCGGACCACTACCTCGTTGTAGCCAAGGTAATGCTACGGATATCCAGACCAAAGCCAAAACAGGGAAATACTGTCAGGAAGTTCGACGTTGGACGGCTACAGTCGCAAGAAATTGCCAGGTCCTTTTCCGATCGAGTCTGTCGCGCCCTCTTAACTAGTCCTTTGCCGCCAACTGCAAACATCGAGAACCAGTGGAAAAACTGCCAGGAAGCCATCAGAGATGCCGCCTCTGACGTGCTGGGCCTCGCACGACCACCACAGCGAAACCCTGGTTCGACGAGGAATGCCGGCAAGTACATGCAGCCAAACAACAGGCATACAAAGCGGCGCTGCATAGAAAGACCAGAGCTGCTCGCGAGCTCTACGAGCAGAGAGGAAAGAGGAACACAGCTTCTTAGAAGGAAAAAGAAAGAGCATGAGAAGCGAGCGATCGAGAAATTAGAGGGATGCCACTGCAGGAATGAAGTTCGGAAGTTTTACCAAAAAGTAAAAAGAACCTCCCACGGTTACAAGGCCCGAACCGAAGCCTGCAAGGACGATCAGGGGAACATCGTGGTGGAATCGCAGGTCGGTGCTGAGGATATGGAAAAATCATTTCTGCAAATTGTATAATGGCGATGACGAACCGAATTCCACTACCCTACCAAGCAAATTGCACCATTCAACCTGGACGACGTAGGCCAACAATTCCGTCTACCCGATCTTGACGAAGTGAGGATAGCCATAGCCATATCTTAACTTAAGTCCAATAAAGCTGCTGGAGCTGATGGCCTTTCGGCTGAGCTATTCAAAGCGGCTGGCGATGAATTGGTTAGGAGTATGCACCAGCTCATCTGTAAATATGGTCGGAAGAAAGCATGCCCGATGAATGGAACCTCAGTATTGTTACCCCGATCCTCAAGAAAAGCGATCCTCTGGACTGCACCAACTACAGAGGCATCAGTCTTCTTAATATCGCCTACAAGATCTTCTCTGCCGTACTTTGTGAACGCCTGAAGCCATTCGTCAACAACCTGATAGGTCCATATCAGTGTGGCTTTAGGCCAGGGAAGTCCACCATCGACCAAATATTCGCACTACGGCAGATCTTGGAGAAAACCCAGGAGTTCCAAATCGATACCCACCACCTTTTTATCGATTTCAAGGCCGCGTATGACAGCATCTATAGAGACGAGCTATATAGAGCAATGTCTAGTTTTGGCATCCCTGCCAAACTCGTCCATTTGTGCAGGATGACGATGGAGAATGCACGCTGCTCCATCAAGGTCGGCAAACACCTCACCGACACCTTTGATGTCAAAAAAGCTTTTAGGTAAGGCGACGCGCTGTCATGCGACTTCTTCAACATCGTTCTTGAAAGAATAGTGCAAAACTCTCACTCTCACTTGAGGTAGTCAGAGACTTTGTCTACCTATGATCCGCTATAAACTCAGCGAACGACACCAGCGCTGAGATCAAACGAAGAATTACTCTTGCCAATCGCTGCTTCTTTGGGCTAAGAAGGCAATTGAGATTCAAAGCCCTCTCTCGAGCAACTAAACTGTCCCTGTATAAGACGCTTATCATCCCGGTCGATGTATGGTGCAGAGGCATGGACACTGCTAACAGTGGATGAGAACGCGTTAGGCTGTTTTGAGAGGAAAATTCTCCGGGTGATTTTTGGTCCCGTCTGCATAGATGGGGAATGGAGAAGAAGATACAAGAACGAACTGTATGGGCTGTACAGCGACACCGACCTAGCCACAAAAGTGAAAAGCCAACGACTGAGATGGCTGGGACCCAGCCGCTGGGTCATCTAGAGCGAATGGACACCAATGCTCCGGCCCGGAAAGTCTTTGAATCCAACCCCGTGGGACAACGCAGTAGATGTGGACAGCGTAAAAGGTGGCGCACGCAAGTGGAAGAGGACCTCAACCAACTTGGCGTGCGAAACTGGAGACAGCTAGCTAGAAACCGAGCCGGCTGGAAGAAGCTTGTTGGTTGAGGCCCTGGTCCACCCCGGACTGTAGCGCCACCTTAAGTAAGTAAGTAAGTAAGTAAGTAAGTAAGTAAGCTCGTTAATAATTATTCCCCATGTTTTTGTCCACTGCACCAATAAAAATTATTAAGAGCGTTTTGTAAGTATGTGTCAGCAAACATAGTTATGATAGTGTCTTCGGTTTGATTGAGGTTATCACGTGTAAACAAAAGAAACAGAACTTGAACTTAAATACTTCCTTGTGGTAGCCCATCAGTAACCAGTAGCGGATTTAGGATTTGGCTGTTCGTCGCTTGTGGCTCTTGTCTAAGACACATAATTAAAAACGAATAAACTCGATCATAAAAATACTACAATGTCTCTCCATCCTATTCATATTTTCTCAGAATAATGCAAATAAAATTACTTACTTAACTAATTTTACGATTGGAAGTAGAGCACTTGGTGCTCAAATGTCAGCTTCCAAATAAAATATTAGACTAATTAAATTTATTAAGCTAACATTTTATTTTTTGGAAATAATGGGACAGACAAAATTACACGAAATCGCATTGCTGTAGATCCAGATACAAACAGACAGACAGACGGACAGACAAAATTGTGCAACCCACTTTTTTGTGTTTTCTATCATCATAATATTATGTTTGATTGTTATCTCAAAATTTTATTTTGCACGAATTCACAACTTGCCCTAAGTACCTACATATATCGCAAGTAAAAATCGAACAAACATTCGAGTTTTGTAACGTAGTAGTTTTACAGCCCTATTATTGACACGAATCAAAACTAGTTTTAATGTAAAACTAGTTCTATAGAGGTTTTGAGTTTCAGGTTTTGAACATATTGGTATTATTCAAACAAAAATTGACATCTAAGACTCTGTTCGAGTTTTAGATGTCAATGCTGTTAGTAATTTTCAATTTTCTCAAAAACTAGAGAAGATAAAATCATCAAGTTTTCAGTTTTTGATTAAGATTTAATGAAAACAACATAATTTGGGAAAATTCTGTTAAATATTTAGAATTTACCTTGACACAAAACTAACATTCAGTCAACATATAATCAACACCCTAAAGAAAATAGGTAGCTATGAAATTGCTTTACCCCTTCATAAATCGCAATTCTTACCAACGAAAACAAGATAATTATTTTCAAGGTAATCTTTCAAGCACAAAATAAATTGTTAAAAATGATGCTAAATCTACCCTGGCGCCATTCGACTTTCGACCATAGATCTTCATGAAAAAGCGAATGTTGAATTGATTTCTGAAAGAATACAGAAGCTTGAAGTCAACTTCCTTAACAACTGTGATTCATCTGATAACCCACTCATATTACAACTTTGTAAAAATATTTGTTCTTTTCTATCAATTTATGTTTTTGATTTCAAATACAATTATTATTTATTTATTTATTTATTTATTTGTTCAAAGACTTTAATTTATTTATTTTTTTTTTCTTTATTTATTGATTTATATATTATTTATATATCTATTTATCAACTTATTTATTTTTTTATTTATTTAATTTATATATTTATTTATTTATTTATTAATTTTTGTTTTAAGTGTTCATTAATTTATTTGTTGAACTATTTAATAATTTATTTTTTTTTGTTTTCTTTTTTATTTATATATTGTTTTACAGTTAATTTATTTATTTGTTAAAATGTTCACTTGTTTATTTATTTATTTATTTATTTATTTATTTGATTTATTTATTTATTTATTAATTCTTGTTTAAATTGTTTACTAACTTATTTGTTCAACTATTCAATTATTTATTTATTTGTTTTTATTTATATCATGTCTTTACTGTTTATTTATTTATTTGTTAAAATGTTCACTTATTTATTTATTTGTCATTTATTTATTATTATTTTGGTGTAACTGTTCATTAATTTATCTGTTTTTAAATGTTCACCCCATTATTTTTACTTGCGATATAGGTACTATAGGGCAAGTTTTGGATTCGTGCAAAAAAAAAATTTCGAGATAACAATCAAACATGACATTACGATGATAGAGAACACGAAAAAAGTGGATGGCACAATTCTGTCTGTCTGTCTGTACCTCAACCTACAGCCTAAACCACTAAAGCGATTTTCTTCAAATTTTGAACTTAGGGTTTTTTTGTAACTCTTCAGAGGGGAAATTGAAATTTTTTTTTTAGCTCAAAAAATAACGGTACTTGCCATACAACCGTTAAGGAAAAGCTTATTTATCTCAAAAACGGCTACAACGATTTTGATAAAAAAAATCAGTGTATTATTGTAGACATGGTGTATCTACTTTTTGGTAAGAAAAAAAATTACCTAAAACATTTATTAACGGTACCTGCAATATAACGATTTTTTGATTTTCGGTTTTCTCATTAACCGCTCATCCGATTTCAATAAATTTTTTTTGTGCAAAAGCTTTGTTAAGATATAAATAATACTGTATACCAAAATTTTGGAAAAAATTAATTTTGGATTTTTAAAAAAAGATTCAAATTTTTTTTTTGAAAATTCAATATTTCAAAAACGGGTTGATGAATTGTTTTGAAATTTCAGTTTTAAATGTATATTAATATATACTCAAAATTGGCATACCAAATTTTTTTTTGAAAAATGTTACAAAAATTTTATATATAAAAAATTAATTTTTAAGAAAACGGCTCCAACGATTTAAAATTTTTTTTTTGCATATATTTATATTTTTTCAAGTAATCAGATGGCATACTTTTTTTTGAGCTCTAAGTTATTTAACAGACTGTTTATACAATTAAAAGGACGATTTAAATGCTTTTTATACTTTTTCTATAATAACTTGAATATTTTTTAAAGTTCTTAAGTCCCACACAAATTGAACATAAGAGCAAGTACGTGCGATCCAGTCGTGCATTTTATTTTTCTTGCATCAACCCAACCTGCACAATCTAGCCATTTGTTATACATTCTGTGCTTTTGCAAACACTCTGTATATTTTACAAAAGCCATTTCCCGATGGTGGTCAAAGTTAAAAAGCTGGACGTTCGAAAACTTGGTCTTAGACTCCTTATAGCCTCCTCTTTCAACGAGTTGAAAAAAATATCAACCTTTTTGTTTGTATCGTTCAAAAACACTCAAAACGCTGAGTTGTAGATAAGTTGTAGATAATAAAATTTTGAGCAATTGCATTTTTAGTCAAAAGTTTAAAATAAACGAGTTATTAAACAAAAACTCATTTTTCTAAAATCCAAGATGGCGGCCAATGGGGATAGGATGTCGAAAGCTTTTTTTAAGGTTCCTTATGAACCCTCCTAACGAATAAAGTCAAAAATACCCCTATCTAATTTTTTGCATTTCAAATGTACATTCTGACTGGGCTAATGGAGAGCTTTCGTGAGCATAAGAACTTAGGTGCTAAATGTCAGAAAAAACCTTTAGAAAGGGAAGTTATGGGAAGTTACCCCTAAAAAAGGATTTTAGATACATTCCAGACAGTCTAGCTATGTCTAAAGCTTGTCAAACAAGTAAGAAAGGCACATGTTTGACCGGCAGTGGACACTGTTTGTTTTTAATGGCGAAAGTATAAAGGTAGAACTAGAATAGTCGGAAGCCAACGTGTCTAACCAAGAGAAAACAAAAAAATCATATGACGCGCACATATTGCCAAGTGGTACTCTACGTTTAGTTTTTCCTAACTTGCCATCGTACGTGAGAGCGCTCACCGCCCCTCTTTCGTAAGTGGGCGAATGTAAAATAAAAATGGTGGAAGCAAACTTTGCGCTTGGTGCATAGTTTTAAACTTTTTTTTTCTGTTTGATGAATGAGCGAAGAAAAATCTTAATTAAAAAATCTTAGTTAATACACTGGTCAAATAAATTAAATGAACAAAATTGTTTCCAATTTTGTTAGTAGTTTTTGTTGAAGGGCTGTATCTTTGTGATATGTGGAAAGCTTCTTCAGCTTAATATTTTTGTTTCTAGATTTGTTTGCAAAAAGTTTTTCTTGAAGAACCGTTATCACGTTACCTATTGCAAGAAATGATACGAGACAGACAAATGAGGCCGTGAGTGCAAAAGTGGTGTAACCCATTTTTTGGCATTTTTGATATTTTTGACACGTATTTTTGCATTTATGCATCAAAAGTCATCAAAGCTAAAATTTAAATTTTTAAAATATCTAAGCTTTCCAAAAATGTGACGTATACTCCTTGATTCTCAGTTCAAATAGTAATAAAAATCGATTCAAAACGAAAAATATGATAAAAGAGTGGGTTACACCACTTTTGCACTCACAGCCTCAAATATATTTTTTTTTATTTTTTTGAAGGTCCTCATTTGTAGGTATATGGATAATTTCTTTTAAGTCAATCAAATGTTGATTCTGCTTCAAAAAATTTTTTTTTTTAATACATACCTATTTTTTGTACGGTTCATCTGACATTGAATGAAAAAAGATATTTTATATTTTTACAAGATTTTTTTATGGTTTTGTAGAAATTATATTTATTTACCCTTCGCCGTTAGCTTATAAAAAGTACTTAAAAATTAATTTTTGTGGTCTTTTCGTAAATTATTTTTTTCTTAGCAAACATGATTTGAGGCCATGAGCGCAATAGTGGCCTAACTGCATTTTTCATTATTTTCAGTAGAGCAAAAATAAGAAACTGGTTATTTTCAAATTCTTGTTGTTTTAAAATAAAGAAACATAGGCTTGATTTTCTTTTTGCAATATGATAAAAAAATAAACGGTTTTTGATTTTATATCCATGATCCTTCAAAATACCGTTATTACTGATTTAAAAGTCTGATAGGCCACTATTGCACAGAGGAAAAAATATAAAAATTAAAATCCTGTAAAGATAGGCCAATCATTTGTAAATAAAAGATTTCTATGAGTTTTTTCTTATTTTTGGTTAGCACAATTAGGCGTGTTTTTTTTTTTTTGCAAACCCGGGGGAATCGGACGTTAAAAACGACATCGGGGCTTAGCGACGCCATTACAGAAAAAAAAGATGTTTCCATACAAACTATCGATAAAATGTATGAAATTCATGTCGGTAACACAGTTTTTATCTGGGATAAAGTTAATCCCCGAAAATTCTCTGGACTTAGCTAAGCCCGAAGGGGCTTAGTTGTTATTGCTTTTAATATGTAAATTGCTTAGCCCCGACGTCGAAAAGCTAGTTGAACGTGTCCCAAAGCGTATTAAAATTCATTAATTATTCATTCAAAAATGAATAAATACAGGCATGTCACTGAATAAATGAGGTCACATTTGGGCAATCGTTGGAATGCGTTTATAAATAATGCCGGATTTACACGAATGGAAAGCTGCCAGTATAATGACAAAAAGAATGAAACTGTCCATTCTTTTGTTGTTGCTTTTGTCATTATACTGGCAGTTTTCCAATCGTGTAAATCCGGCATAACAAGTTGCCTAAACTATTTGGGCATTGACTAGCTGGACAGCTGCCTAAGCGTGTTCTTAGAAAATCTAATAAATACAACTGTAAATCTCCGGTTATGGACCGCAGGACTTTGATTTCTTGAATAAGTTTTACTCAAGCTGTCAATTTCAATATTTCTTTTCTTGATACCATTCACACCGAAAATCTGCTGTCGGCTCTAAGTCTATAGGCTTATACTTACTTTTTTTTCGAAAAACAAAAATGTTGAACAAAAAATTCAAAAAAATGTTTAAACAATAAAGTAAGGTCGGTCTTAAAATATTGAAGTTCATGAATCTTGAGTCAGTTCAGTCCTTCTCTAGAGACCATTCTATTTGAAATTTTTAATTTAAAAGTGGAGAAGAAGTGCTTTATGGTAATTTTTATGACATTGAATGGTTTTTTTCTCGCTGAGCGTATGAAACTCTAACTTTATGGCTAATCGAGGGTGACTATCAGGGTACTGTACTGACTTACGTTTAGTTCATTGTATTGATGCCACCTGTGAGCAAATAGTTAAATAATTGGCCTAACCTAGAGTTTCAAACAATAAAATCAAATATGCGAGCGCAATAGCGACCTTTAAGTGAGATAGGCCACTGTTGCACTCAAGCTTTTAATTTTTTTCTCTTTGGCCTAAGTATAAAAGTCCTGTAACTACTGCATGAAGGCGTTAATTTGAAAATTTTTAATGCAGAACTGTTGTTTAATACATACAAATTCAATTTTTTATAATAAACTCAATTTCGATAAAATCACAGTTAGGCCACTATTGCGCTCACGGCCTGATTTAGAGGTTTTTCATTGGAAAGCAGATTTGTAGACTTTTAAAACATCAATATTCCTGTAAACTTTCAAATTGATTCATCGAACCGTTTTTCCTCATCAAATTTTCAAAATCCTAAAAGCCATTTAAAGGAACAAAATCTTGTTCCTAAACAATGCGTAGTCGTCATTAAAATGACAAGAAAACCACAATTCCCGTACAATTTCTTCAAAGTTTTTCATTAGCTAGATACTTTCTTGACTTGAAATGAAAAAATAGATATTAATAATTTTTTGTTTGAAAATTTTTTCAAATTCAAAACATTTTTTATGTATTTTTAATTTCATTTCAAGTCAAGAAAGTATACCTATAGCTGATTCAGCAAAATAGAAGAAAGTTTACGAAATTGTTGTTCTTGTATCTTTTTTCTTTCAATGTCAGATAAATTTTTCACTAGTGTTAATTAAAAGCCTATCAATCTATGCTGTGAATAAGTATGAGAAAATAATAATTAATAATAATAATTAAATATAATTTATATATGTATTTTTTACTTTCAACCACTTAATAAGTGCAATAAGGGTGACTTATGAAATTCACGTTTTTTTGGTCAGTTTTGACGTAAGCTTCCAACAGCCTCCACCTATTCTATATAATTCTATTTTCTACCTTAAAGTTGGTTTATAAAAGATAAGTAAATTGTTTTCGGAAATAAGTTTCCGTATATGGGTGATTCTCCGCCAGCTGTGATTCTTTTTTAAGAAAATTTTTAAACATTTAAACTTCCTGGAAACAATTTGTTTTTTGTTTTTGTGGCTTCATTTAGTCAGAGTATCAAATCAGTTCAAGCATTTTGCTAAAACTTTTAAAAAACATAAAATATGGTAAAATTTACTAAAATTGGAGTAGACGATAGTGACACTATTTTTCTTAGTTTGTGCTCTCTCTTTTTGACCATATTTTTGTTGAGATTCTTAATTGTCTAATATGTTTTGACCTCTTGACATTTCTATTTGCCTTTTTTTCTTTAAAAATGATCTCTTTTTCGTTTTTGAAGTCTATTCTTGTGAATGGCAAACCTTTTCTTAGTGCTGGGTTATTATTTAGTTTTTAGTGCACGGAATAATTTTTTTGGCTCACCCGAGGTATTGCTACCGTTCTTATAAAGAAAATTGGTAGAAAAAATTATTATTGCAAGGAATTATTTAATTATATTTAATTAAAGTATAATAAGTATTTAAATCCCACGGTACTGACATCCACGGTACTGACATTTAGACAGTTTATGTAACCTCACTTCTCTTATGCCGTTAAAAGGAATACAAAATTATGTTAACCAACCAAAAACATGTTATAACATACTAAAAAAATACTACCACGGTACTGACAAATAAATTTGTGACATACTTTCATCGCATGAAAACATACTACTCTTAAATTTCCAGAACGTACAAAAAATAAAATGACTGTTGTTAACTCTACATAAATAGTGCCTCTTTTAGAAAACCACCATACAAACGTCTTGAAACTAAAAAAAAGAAAATGGCGGTTGAGCAGGAAATCTTTTAAATGCAAAAATAAAACTAAATCATCGGACAGCATTCATCCATGATTATTTTATATAGCAATAAGTTTTTTGTCTTAATTTTTGCCAAATTTTGTCATGCAGTTATTGTACTCAAACTTTTAAAAGAACAACATTTTTTTTCAATGAAGTATTTCATTAGAAAATAGTCACGACCTGTGAACAATTCACGAACAAACTGTGAGCGCCTTAAATGTGATTTGATATGTGCCTGTGCTCATTTCACATTCTATGAAAAATCACAGATTCACAATCACAGTGCTAAAATCACAACGAACAGGAACAATTCACAAATCACGAAAAGAACTGTGGTCGTGATTCATTTTCCCCTGTGAATAAAATCACGACCAGAATAAAATCACAAAACAATTAAAGTCTCACAGACCAAGACGAAAGTATAAAGAATGAGAACGATGTCGTGATTTTCCTTGCATTTTATGGGTTGGTTTTTTGATACATTTTGCTTTCCAATTTGGTAGATTTTTAAACTGGAGATTCTGAATCTGCCATGCCTTCTTTTCTTATATTTAAGTTTACTCCTTAATCCGTTGCTCTAGAGATCTGAAATTTTGCAATTAAGTTGTTCAAAGCCTAAAGAACAACATATGCATTTTTGGAAATCCGCCCACTGCCACGCCTCGTTTTCTTTTATTTAAGTTTTCCCCTAAATACATTGCCCTAGAGAGCTGAAATTTTGTAAATAAGCTATCTAGAGCTTAAAGAACAACACATATGTACATTTTTGGAAAACCGCCCACTGCCACACCTTCTTTTCCTATATTTGAGTTTTACCCTTAAAACTTAAAACGTTGTCCAACGGAGCTGAAATTTTGTAAATAAGTTCTCTAGGGCCTAAAGAACAACATATCAAATTTTTGGAAGTCCACCCACTGCCACGCCTTCTTTTCTTATATTTGAGCTCAACCCCTAATACATTGCCCTTGGGAGCTTATATTTTGTAAATAAGTTGTCTAGTGCCTAAAAAATATCATAATATTTTTAGAAATCCACCCACTGCCACACCTCTTTTTCTTATATTTGAGCTTTCTCCTTCATACGATGCTTTAGAAAGCTGACATTTTGTAAATAAGTTGTGTGAACTTACAAAGCAAAATACAAAATTTTAAGAAATCCACCCACTGCCACGCCTACTTTTCTTGGATTTGAGTTTTATCCCTTCTAAGTTTTTTCAGAGGATTTAAAGTTTTGCCTATAAGCTGTTTAAGGCCTACGTTACCTACATATGAAATTTTTAGAAATCCACCCAATGCCACAACTACATATTTAAGAGCAACATTTTATAAGTAGCTGCCTAGAAATTGAAAATTTTATTTTGATATAAATGTGGAGACATTTATCTTTAATGCGAAAATATGATAGATCTCTACAAAATAAATTTAGTTAAAACTTTTTTATTCAAAAGATGCTTGTTTTTAAGTTTTTTTTTTCAATAATAAAGTGTGCAGTAAAATGAGTCACTATTAAATTATTCCGATTTTCTAATCTATGTATCTATTTTTTTAATTCAAGAATCACAATCACAGATTAAACTCATCGTGAATTGCAAATCACAGTCACAGGTTTACCTGTGATTGGAAAATCACGACTTAGCTCATCTCTGATTCAAACCAGAAATATATACGAACATTTTACATTAAATAACAAAAAAAGCACTGTACACAAAGAATTACAGTTGGCACGGAATCACCCATGTAATTATACTTGAGTTTGTAGTAAGAAAGTAAAGTGTTTCGGTTTGCGAAATAAATTAGTGGAACTTTTAAATAAAGTAAATAAGTTTTATTTATTGAACCTGAGAAAATATTACAATATTACTAAAAACTTGAAATTTGCAATACAAAATTTTGCCTTGATAAATTTGTATACATATACAATAGGGTGTTCCTTATATAGGTTTTTTTTTTAAGTTCCAACTTGGATAAGCATCAAATGACTCTTAATAGAGAAACAAAATTTTTCAGATTTTTATTTTACTCCCCTGGTCTCCCTTTTCTCACCTCAAGGTACAAATAATGGAGTTAGGGTGATTCTTCTAACACGCGAAAAAAAATCAGAACTTATAGATTATATTCAGACGAACAAAAAATGGTATCGGAGGGGGTCTATTTCCCCCCGTTCAGGAGGGAGGGGTTATTTTCTAAAAATTTGACCCAAAATAGAAAAAAATTATTAAAAAACAACGGGACCACTTACAATGGCATGCTATAGCTTTTTTTTAAAGCCATTAATCCAGTCTCTAATATGATTTTTAAATCAAGTATTTTTTGTAAACATTTTCTGAAAAAAAAAATAATTTTCAAACGTATACAATTATTATTTTTTGTTTTTATTTTTAAGTTTGAAAATTATTTTTTCAAAAACTGTTTACTATAAAACCTTGATTTAAAAAACACATCAGAGACTGGATTTATGGGTTTAAAAAAAGCTATAGCATGCCATTGTTAGTTATCTCGTTGTTTTTTAATATTTTTTTTCTATTTTGGGTCAAATTTTTAGAAAATTACCCCTCCCACCTGAACGGGGGGAAATAGACCCCCCTCCGATACGATTTTTTTTTCGTCTGAATCTAATCTATAAGTTCTGATGTTTTTTCGTGTGTTTAAGGAATCACCCTAACTCCATTATTTGTACCTTGAAGTGAAAAAAGGGAGACCAGGGGGGTGAAATAAGAATCTGAAAAAATTATGGAAATTGTTTTTGAATGTTTTGATTCGAATGAGGGCTATCCAAGACAATGTCAAATTTAAGGACCACCCTAATATACAACATATAAAAAATGATTTTTTTAAAAAATCACTCGAACGATTTTCTGCCCAAAAATTTATATCTGTTCATGAACCCAGGTGGCATTCCCTTTTTTCTGCTAAAATATTAATCTTCCTAAAATCTGAGCTTTTTATATTGATATTTAGAGGTGGCGCATCCCATTTTTCTGTTTTGTACGAATAAAAACTTGAAGTTGCGTTCTCATGTTGATGTTTGTACATATCTCAAAAACTTTTTAGTATATTGCACAGTAATTATTTGAGATCGATCGAAAATTTTACACTCTACCTAAAAAAAGTTTTTTTTATTAAAATTGACTTATATCCCACTCTTTTTATGCTATCCTGGCCGTGCCCTACTTTTACCATAGAAATTTGTACTAAAATGAGTCTTACACTTTTAAGAAACTGTCAAAATAGCTACAATCGTGTAATGTGGATTTTGCAGCAGCAAAACTATCAAATTTTGCCAACCTAGTAAATATTCACAATAAGAATATGCGGATTTAATGACGGGAAGAAAGTCTCAATCTAAATTAATGCTTATTAAAAACAAATTTCTCTTATACGATTTTGGATGATCAAATTAAAGGACCTCATCTCAGTATTTCCAGCTTTTTAATTTGTTTGGATTTTTAGCTTCAGAAACATTGTACCAGTAGGTACGTTTAATTTATTTCGAAACGCGCTCTTAGAAACTCCCAACCTTTGCTTGGAAAATATAAAATTGAATATCTTAAATGAAACCTGCCTGATGACTTTTCAAGTTCCTATATTTTAAGTTTATCATCTTAAAACGGATAAGCAGGACAAATTTTTTCCAAAAACTTCTTAAATTTTTGTTTTCATGTGAAAAAAAAATATTCGCATTTTTGTACTCATTTTATATCTCCGCCCATTTACTTCAACATCGCAATAATATAAAAGATAAATTGAAAGCAAATAAAATGAAATTAAATACAAAAAAAAAAAAAAAATACCAACCATCCCTCTGCTCGTATTGAATTCTTTTTGTGTCTGTTTCTATATGTATACATAATATCCTGCTTCTCATTCTCACTTTACCCCCGCCAGTGACAGAGCCAAGCAGGACTTGGAATTCCTTTCGTTATTATTTTCATTTCCATTGAATTTGAATATAAAGCGCGGCGTGGTATCTTCTTCCACTGTATACACTTCAAATTTCAAAACTTACAAAAAGATCGTTGGATATCGTTTTTTTTTTTTCCTTTCGCGAATCGAAAGTATATCAGTGCTGGATTAGGTAGGCTAAGAGAGCCCTTAAAGACAAAGGAGAAATATATATACAACTACAAAACTATACTCACGTTTTTATTAGCATAGGAGTTCAACTTAATAAGTGATGGTATGTGATGACTGATGAACAAAAAAAATATGCTGGATTTTTCATAAAGGGCCCTTTAACTTTCGACTTTAGTCTTTCTTTAGTATTTGAAAAGTAAGGACTTTAAGCTCCAATCAAGTCAGAACTCTTATTCGAATATTTTCTCACGTTTATGCGCCCCTTATAGCCTTAAATATATAAACTTATGCTCCCATACTGTCTCAAAACAGAGATAAAGTTCTGCCTTGCCACCATTTGCCATCATTGTGACTGTGTGCATACAATTTATAATTACGTTTCGTTTCTCTATAGATTCGTCCTTTTATTTCAATTTGATTGAAATTTCAATAGACGAGTCGACGGATGATGATTCTTCCTTCTTTTTATACATCACAACTAGGTAGCTATATACTCTACTCCGGCAAAAGCGAAGTCTTTTGTGTCATCCTTCGTCCTGCGCTTCATCACCGCACCAACTTTCAATTGCTCCCAGTGGATATAGTTTGCGATGATGTCGTCCTTCATCTGCCGGAGGGAATACAACAAATAAAAAAAGAAAAACTATCAAAGTAGGTACACACTTTCGGGAAACGTATAAAGGTAACACATTCAGATTGAGTTTGAAAGGGTTAAACGGATGGGTTGAGGAGAATGAGATCCTTTCGGCTTTCCAAATGACAAACACTGCTACAGCCATCAGAACAGTACCATCCAATAGGAATACGTTGGTAGTTTTAATAATAAAAAAAAAGTTATAAAAAGGAATGTTTTTTGTTTTATTGTTTCACATCCGCCATTGAAAAATTGAATTTCTTCTTTGTTTTTTTTTGAGATACAGAGATGTATAGTTTTTCAATTTATATTGCTTGTGAACAATGCGGTGTGTTATCCCTTCATTCTTTTTTGTCAATACAAAAAAGAGGAATAGTAGCGGCTGCTTGGACATTCCTATCTTCATACAGATCGAAGTTAAAATTTAAATATTTACTTGAAATCATTTATAGATTAACTCATACGGACGAGTGAAGGTGGATAATGGTATTGCATTTGCTGTGGGGAATTAATTGAGGTTTCCTTTTTTTGTCAAGAGTTATAAGTTCATAACTGATGAGTGGAAGAATTTTTTTAAGTAGGCTCATCAGGATTTCTATTAAGAGATAGTTAGGGTTAGGAATGATTGTAAGTGCGGTTGTTTGTTTTTGCATAGAGTCTTTGATGCAATAAGAGGGTTGCATAATGCATACTCAGCGTTCATATTTTCATTTAAAGATTATTATTAATTTTTATTCCTAGTATCTATGCTAATAATAGCATTAGATATGTAAAGGTTGGTTTTTTTAATGCAGAAATAACAAAAAAAATATCCTGCACCGTTTTGTGTACTTGAAACTCAGTTTTTTTTTACTCTTAATTAGAAAAACGCAATTTCGTACTGGAGATTTCTTGTTTTTGAAACACATTTGAAGAAATCAAATATTGTTATAGGTACCAAATCTTTGGAGATTTGAGTCTCAAATGGTGCTTCAGCTTACAAGATATTATATAAAATTGAAAACAACACTTGGTACTATGGTTTGATGAAGAAAACGAAGCCTCCATTATCAAAAAACCGGAGCAAAAACCAGAAAACTCCAAAAAGAAATAAATTTATCTTTTAATGAATAATTTACTTTTAAATTTATTTTTTTAATTTATTGAATGTATGTATTTTCATATTGTCTAACGAAGAAAAATTAATTTTTTGATAATAAATTGTCTTTTGATTTTTAAAACAGTTTTTTGTATCTTTCTCAACGTTTATAAAAATTGAGTTATCTGGTTTTTGCACGTGATGCTTCAATTTTTAAACAAACAAATTTCTCATAAGTTCATTCCTTTCCATATTATCCTTTTGGTTGTAGTTGTGGCGTGTAGCACTGTCAAAGTAGAAAAATACAAAAATAGTATACAGTAGCTAACACAATGAGAAGCTGTAAAATGTAGCAAGAAATTATATGGTGTAGTAGAAGTTCCAACTTATTTTAAACATCACAAAATTTAAAAAAAAACACCTCCATCAGGTGCCAAACTACTGTTGTGAAAATAAGTTGCAAGTTTTTTTTTATTTCAATTTCAATATTTATTTTCAAAATACCTATTAAAAATTACAAAAAAGTGGAGGTCCCACCCTTTGACATAAAAAAGTATTCTCTCCAAAAGTAACTTTAGACTAACACCAAGTCTCAACACCTATTTCTTAAGCATCAACTATTACTTCCACCCAATAAGCGTTTGGCATTTAGAGGTGTTTCCGAAAATGTTTTCAAGTGTCAAAATATGAAATGTGGCAGCACTGAAATTTTACCCGAAGGTGGGCCAACTCAACCAACACCTTTCTTTTGAGACATCATCCATTATAAAGGGTGTTTTTTTAGACGTGTGGTTTGCAATCTGACAATCCTTTTTTCTGTTTATTTATTTAATTTAATTTTTGAATTTATTTTCAACTTTTTGTCAGTGTCGTCGTTGGGAAGATGCAATAGTGGGAGGAAAGTAAACAAATTTAGTATAATTTGGTACGTAAAATCAAATACAATTAAAACCTCTCAAGAAGTAAGGAATTCTAACGAAACGTTTGGAAAAGAATGAAATAATTTTTATTATTTGCATTCAAAACAAAAATAGACCAAAAGAACCTACAAGAAACAATCAATCATATAGTTTGGAAATAATAGGTCAAATACAATACAGATACAGTAAATGAATGCTATAGGTAATCTTTGTATTATAGATCATTTGTTTCCATTAACAGGTTAGATTTAATTCTGAAGTGCTGAAATTTTAATTTAAAATTAAAAAAAAAAAAACTCTACTCATCGTTATACAGAATATGTTGTACCTACTGGTAGATACACTTTTGATCACACAACACAAATACTTACAATGTTTCCATTTTGCGCCTGTCTTTTTAATGCAACCAATCCACTTGATTGTGTATCTTTTTTGTTCTGTTTATTTTGTTGACGTTTTGGGTGGAGCTATTTTGGGGATAAAAAAAGATACTTTGACTCCATTCGATGAAAAAATATATTATTATATTCACGTTTGAATATCTAGACACAAATGAATTCTAGAGTGATATGTGCATTAGGGTGGTCCTTAAATTGGACATAGCCTTCATTCGATTCAAAACATTTAAACAAAATTTCCCTAATTTTTTCAGATTTTTATTTCACCCCCCTGGTCTCCCTTTTTCACTTTAAGGTACAAATAATGGAGTTAGGGTTATTCTTATAACACATGGAAAAAAAAATCAGAACTTATAGATTAGATTCAGATGAAAAAAAATCGTATTAGAGGGGGGTCTATTTCCCCCCGTTCTGGCGGGAGGGGTAATTTTCTAAAAATATGATCCAAAATAGAAAAAAATTATTCAAAAACAACGGGACCACTTACAATGGCATGCTATAGCGTTTTTTAAAGCCATGAATCCAATCTCTAATATATTTTCTAAATCAAGTTTTTATTGTAAATGGTTTTTGAAAAAATAATTTTCAGCTCTAAAAATAAAAACAAAAATAATAATTTTTTTACGTTTGAATATAAGGGGTATTCATGCAACTGCGTAAAACACTAGATAAGTTTACGATTTGGTTAATTTTATCTTTTGCTTAACGAACTGTCAAATTTTGTATGGGAAATGGTTTACACAATTTGGTTAATTTTATCCAAGGATTTAGCTGCGGAAAATTAACCAAATATTTGGTTAAACTTATCCAAACGTCATTGTGACTTTAAGATATTGAATTAGGCGTGTTTGTGACTTTTAGAATTAGGCATGTTTAGAAACATGTTATAAATGATATCTCGGAGAACTAAAAAAAGCTCTGAATGTGTTCTGTTATTATTGCATTGCAATTAGTTGGTGATAAAAGTTGTGAATTAAAACGTAGTTTACACAAAAAAAAAAAAAAATTAGAAGGTCTACATTTACTCAACGATTAAAGGCTCTGCCCAACCAACGCGAAATTATAGCGAAGCATTCACAAAGACAGTTTTTTGTTGTTTTTTAGTAGTGAGATCATTCACTTTAATTTCGTGTTGGCTTGGGAGAGCCTTTAGGAAAGTTACTTTTCGTAAATTATTAAGGTAGAACTATAAATTCTCACCCAAACCAATGCGAATCTTTCGTTGACGATGACGAACTTGTCGTTTTCATATACAACAACGTGTTGTTATTAATGTTTTTGTTGTGGTCAACGATTGATTCACTGAGGGAAAAAATGCAATTTAAAATCTAATAGAAAATATTTGACCTCAACCAACTTGGCGTGCGAAACTGGAGACAGCTAGCTAGAAACCGAGCCAGCTGGAAGAAGCTTGTTGGTTGAGGCCCTGGTCCACCCCGGACTGTAGCGCCACCTTATGTAAGGGACCTTCTTAATCCAAACATTTTGTGCAGCTACCAACACGCTTACCTCAAAGGTAAGTCAGTGGAGACTGCATTGCACGAAGTCGTTACACAAATTGAGAAAAGTCTCGAACACAAAGAACACACCCTTGCAGCATTTTTGGACATTGAAGGAGCGTTTAACAACGTAAAAACGGAGTCCATTAAATCTGCTCTGGAAGAGGTTGGGGTTGAGTCTGCCATTGTGGACTGGATTTATACCATGCTCAATGGTAGAATCATAAGCTCCCAACTTGGAGATACGATTGTTGAGAAAACAGTAACAAGAGGCACTCCACAGGGAGGGGTGATTTCGCCTCTTCTTTGGGTCCTGGTTGTTAACAAAATTCTTACAAGATTTAGGAATCAGGGCATTAAAATCGTGGCCTATGCAGACGACATAGTAATTTTGATATCGGGTAAGTACCTTACCACCATCAAAGATATTATGGAATCCGCACTCAAAGAACTATCTTCGTGGGCAGTACAAAACGGTCTTGGGGTTAACCCCTCAAAAACTGAGCTAGTTTTGTTCACGAATAAAAAGAAATTAGAGGACTTTACTCCTCCAAGGCTTAATGACATTCCTTTGAAACTTTCCAAAGAAGCTAAATATCTTGGCGTAATCCTTGATTCCAAGCTAACATGGAAACAGAACACAGAGGAAAGAATGAAAAGAGCACTATGCGCTTTCTATACATGCAAGAAAACCTTCGGTACACGGTGGGGAATGCGACCGCACGTCATCCAGTGGATGTACACGGCGATTGTTCGTCCTATACTAACCTATGGTTCTATTGTTTGGTGGAAGGCTGTTGAAAAAGTAAGCTATCTCAAAAACCTGAACAAGGTACAGAGACTAGCCTGTATAGGAACAACGGGGGCTCAGAGGTCTACGCCACAAGCAGGGCTGGAAATTATTTTAAATCTTCCGGCACTTGACGAGTACATAAGATGCACAGCAGCCAAGAGCGCACTCAAAGAACTGGGCTCTTGGAAGCAAAGCACCTATGGTCATGGGTCTATCCTCCAGGGGTATGACACAGTGGCCGCACTTGATGTGACGACTGACTACATACCACCTTTTATAGATTTTAATAAACACTTCTCTATTTTAATACCCAAAAGGCATGGCTGGGAACCCAACTCACTTACCAGGGAACAGGGTATCTCATTCTACACCGATGGATCTAAAATGGAAGAAGGAACGGGAGCTGGGGTGTTTTGTGAAGCTCTGAATATTAGATATTCGTATAAACTCCCAGATGAGTGTAGTGTCTTTCAGGCTGAAATTTACGCTATTGAAAAAGCGGCAGAAATGGTACAAACGAAGAAACTGAACTCGTCGGAGATCACATTTTTCGTTGACAGCCAAGCTGCTATCAAAGCTTTAGCCAGTGAGACTATAAGATCCAAAACTGTAGCCAAATGCCGAGGCAAACTGAATGATATTTGTGACACTAACCGAGTCAAACTCTGCTGGGTTCCTGGACATAGCGATATAGAAGGGAACGATATAGCAGATGAACTGGCAAGGAATGGGTCAGTATCAAATAGAAACAGTAGTAGCCATTTAGATATGGGACTTAACATCCCGATCGGCGTGATTAGAACGAACATAGACCTAATAACAAAAGAGCAAATCAATAAATCCTGGAGGACTAGGAACGACTGTGTTATCTCTAGAAGTTTATGGCCTAGAATTAATGAAAAGGAATCTCGGTATATTTTATCACTGAGTAAAAAGAATATTAGAATCTTGATAGGTGTACTAACGGGCCATTGCGCCATTGGCACAATGGCCATCAGACTGGGTGTATTTGTACCCGATTTCTGCAGGAGCTGTCAAGACGTAGAGGAAATAGAAACCATTAAACACCTGCTCTGTGATTGTCCAAACCTCCAAACAAATCGACTCCGTTATTTTGGAAACAGGTTTTTTGAAGAACTGGAAGATCTGGCACAGGTCTCAATGGCAAACATGAGAAAATTCATAGAAAGCACAGGCTGGTTCGCAAACGATCCAGTCTATGTGAACCATTAGTTTGGGTGCATCTCTGCATTCTTTTTTAAAGGGGATCACAATGGACCAATAGGCCCCCCGTGTACGCAAACAGCCTCTGTGCTGTGCCACGCCCCTCTTAACCTAACCTAACCTAAGTAAGTAAGAAAATATTTGATTTAAAGTTGAATAATATTCAATAAATCATATTTAATTTCAAGTTTGAAAACCTGTTGATTTAAATAGGCAACGTAGATTTAACAAAGCCAACTTAGTTTCAAAGCGAAACGTATTCAATTTTACATTGAAATCAACTTTTCGAACATTTAAAGTACACTCAACGTAGTTTCAAAGTGCAACATGCTAATATTTTTCGAAATTGAATTTTCAAATTTCCATGCACGTACTTTTAAAGTGTTGCATAGTTAGGCCAACGTAAAAGTCAGATTTTTTAATCACTTTTTAGTTTATATTTTAGCTTAATATATAGAATTTCGAGAGCGCTTCGTAATTTCACGAAGTATCTACAAAACATTTGTGAACAAAATTAACGCGCACTTCAAAATTCACTAACATTTAATCAAAAAAAAAAAGATTACTTTTCTCATATTTATTTTTGTCTGTTTAATAAATTAGTTTTCCATTTTATTTAAAATCAATAACTGAACGAAGTTGAATTAAAGTTTTAAAAAAGTATTTTAAAATTTGTATGAATTTCAATCAATGATGCTTGTAGTTTAATCGAAGTTGATACATATTGTTTTTAAAGATGGTATGAATTCAAATCAACGATGATGACATCTCAAATGAAGAGAAAAAATAGTTAAATCATATTTGTTTTAAAAGAGGGAAACACTTTGAATTGATGTCATTGCTACTTTGAATCAAAAAATTTTCGTCTTCGATGCCAAATCGTTCCGAAAAACCTTTAAATCAAAGTTGTTTCCGTTGATTTTACGTTGTTTTTTTTCGCGGTGTTTGCACTGGTTTGGAAGATTCTAAATAGTCGGAAGCTGTTCGAAACAGATGACATCAGCCAATGCAAAGTATCTTTCTGAACTGTCAAAATCGGAACTAAGCCATAATTCACTTTTTCTCTTTTTTTCGTTCCTGCCTCAACAAATTTCAGTTTTACTTCCGTGAAGTGTACTCGGGGGCGCTCTATTCACTTCCGAAAGCAAAAGTTAACGAAAATGAAGAAAAAAAACATTATATGGACGTGACATATGACTTGTTTATATTTATATTCGCTGATTTTCATCCGACCACTGCCGGCCGTGAGCTTGCGACTAATATATTTCTACCTTACAACGCGACTATTGTCATGTAGGTAGATATATTAAGGTATAGAACTATAATAATTGTTGATAGTTTACTAAGTGGTCGGTTGAAAATGAGCAAATACATGAAAACCATACTCATCTCACGGGAAGTGAAAACTGACTTTGGTGAAGTTGGAACGAAAAAAAGAGAGGGATGATTAATTTTACTTAAGTGAAATATTCCTCACTTCTTCTTTTGACTGTTTGGAAAGCAACTTTTCGTGGGTTTTTAATCCATTGATTTTGACAGGCAAAAGTATCGTTGTCGTTTCATATATTTCGCATTGGTTTGAGAAAGCCTTAATAGTTCTAGCTTTACATTTTGTTTGATCCTTCCGAGTTTCCGACTTCACGTTGGTTCGGGAGAGGTTCTCTATTTTAAAAATTACTACGTTTACAAGCAGGATCGGGAGCTCCAGATTTTTCGTCACTTGAGTTGAGTTGAAATGGTATTGAGATTCCAGCAAAATTAATGGCATTGATGTATTTATTTCAATACAAAACAAATATAATTGAATTAACAGGAGTACTTACTGCACGCATCTATTAAAACAAATATATATTTGTATACACACACATGCAAATAAACAGACCATAATGCATTATCTGTAAAACCAACTCCTCGACCCAAGCCGAAAGCGCCCCAAATATTTGACGTTTAACGAACAGCTGATTCAATTACAAAGCATTTAACCAAATTAATAAAAAGGTCGTTCATGCAAACTTTTGCGTAAACTTATCATTTTACACAATTGTAAACTAACGACGTTGCATGAATACCCTTATTATTTTTTTCAGAAACTATTCATACTAAAAACTTGATTTAAAAAAACATATTAAGAGATTGGATTCATGGCTTTAAAAAAAGCTATAGCATACTATTGTAAGTGGTCCCGTTATTTTTTAATATTTTTTTTTTCTATTTTGGGTGAAATTTTTAGAAAATTACCCCTCCCGCCTGAACGGGGGGAAATAGACCCCCCCTCCGATACGATTTTTTTTTCGTCTGAATCTAATCTATAAGTTCTGATTTTTTTGTTTCTATATAAGAATCACACCTAACTCGGGTGAAATAAAATCTGAAAAAATTAGGAAATTTTTTTCTTCTCTATTTAGAATCATTTGATGCCTATCCAAGTTGGAATTTCAAAAAAAACCCAATTATAAGGACCACCCTAATGTACATAGTCCAGTTAAACGTGTTTAGTTTCATAGGAGGAGAACCTTGCTTCAGATCCGGCAGTTCAGATTTGTTGCTTGTAAATAATCCAATTTCACAGTTTTTTTCAATTTTCACTATGTTGCGTTTGGTGCTCGAGGTCAAAGACTTGGATTATTTTTCTAGGACTAACATCACAAATTACTCAGCAAAATATCAGAACCTCAGAACTACCAGATATGACACAAAGTCTGATGTATATTAAAGTTACTGAACTAAAAGTAGAGGGAAAAAAATGTTTTCATAATAAATTTTGTTTTGGTTCAAAGCATTTAATGAAAAACCAGTCGAAGTTTTTTTAAACAAAGTAAGTAGATAGGTATCATTCCGAGAGAAGCATATTTTCACTTTTGAAAAAATAGTACCTATGCCAAAAAAAGGGAAATTTAATTTACCCCTACAGCGACTATAAGGTATGAAAATAAAAACCTGAATAAATTAGGGAAGTTTTGTTCTCTTCATATATAGCCGGCCCATCCCGCGATGACCGTTTTTTCAATGACCACCCCTAATGTACATACATATTTATGAAAATAAATAAATGGTAAACTCGAAAAAAAGTCTTCCAGCGCGGGGGTTCGTGGGTCCTTGCGCCGGACCTATTTGACTATTTTAATTTATTATTTTTGCCATTGTTTCATTTTACAAAAGAAAGCGAAATAAGGAAATTTGTATCACTCACAATGAATAAAAAAATATAACAACAACTTCTTCAGTGTTTTTTAGCGTTATTTCCAAATCGCTTTTTCGTTTGGCGGCATTTCCTAACGGGGCGTTAGGAATTTGTATCTACATTTCACAAACCTATTAAATCCTCACATTTATTTGGTTTGTGAAAACTTATAAAAATTTCCCGAATAAACAGTGAGGTATGTATGGGAGGGCATGCTGCCCCCCTGCAACCCCCTGCTTGGCCACGCTATAGAATTTGGGGTCGATGCGAGGTTGGGTGTATAAAAAGTTTCTTTTGCATTTAAAGAATCTGGAATCGCCCCCGATTGCATTTGGGTGATATTTCCTTTTATTGCAGTTGTTTTTGGCAATTTTTCCTATTTTTGGCCTTATTTCCCATTTTGCTATTTTGATTTATCAATTCGGGCGTTATTTCATTTTATGAAAAATAGCAAAATAGGGAAATATGTATCACCCCAAAATGAGAAAAAAATTACAATAACAATTTGTTCAGTGTTTTTTTGGGCGTTATTTCCAAATCGATTTGGGCACTTTTTCCTTGGGAGATATTTTCTAACGCTGCTAAATGTATTCGGTGGGTGGTTTGTTTAGTTTTTTGTTTAGTTTATTGAATTCAATGAAAACCTACACATTATGAATATAATTCTTATAAATTAGTGTAAGGCTAAATTTACAATGATGTGAAGAAGAGCTACTTTGATATTATGTACAAATGTATTTTAGAATATTTAATTATAATTATAAAATGTTTAATAAATATCCATTTTTAGAAAAAAAAAACCAATCGGAAAAAGACTAAAGAGTTAGAAAATAGAAATAAGTTAAATAAATATAAATAAGTTAAGCCCTTGCCTTTTATAAAAAAAAAATAAATCAAGAAAATAAAATACAAATACAAAATTGAGTCTACAATTCTGATTACTGCTAAAAAAACAAGCGTTGAGTGACATTTTACTTAAATACCTAAAATTACTCCAAGATTCACTTCCTACTAGGGTTTATGAAGTAATTTCAAACAAAGACGGAAGAACTTGTTACTAATCAAGTGACGCGCAGTGTAAATTCTGCCTTAAAATGCCACAGTCCAGTATTGGAGACAAAAAAAAAATAGCAACAAATGTGACAACCAAGAAAATTTCAGTGATGCTTTTCATTTGTACTTACTAAGGTCCTCGAACCTGTTTGGTCCATGAGGTTCTCCTTTTGCCATCATGTACGGTTTCTGCAGATGTAACTCAGTTTCTCTTCAATTCTTCCCCAGTTGTGCTAATTCCTCTTCGATCGCTCTTCGCCAAGTACTTCTAAGTCGATCCACTCGTCTACCTCGCGCTGCGTGATACGGTTCCATTGCATCGTTTGATTCGCAATGAACTCTTGATCGTTTCAAAGCGTATGTCCAGTTCACTGCCACTTACGTTTTCGTATTATTGAGTCGATGGTCCTTTGGATTTCAAACTCCTCTGACAACCTTCCTTTACGCAGAACGTCATCAAATTTAGCAATAAAAATAGCAATCAGTTTATCTGGGACGCCCCTCCTGCGCAAAGCAAGCCAGATAAATTCTCTTTTTACACTGTCAAACTTTCAAGTCGATGAAAAGCAGGTTAAGTGGTTATCGATATTCAACGCATTTTTCGATGAAAAGATCCAGTGCGGAATCCTGCTTGTTCGGCATCAAGAGTGTGTGCGAGGTGGTCTTTTATTCGCTCCAAGGCGATTTTACTTACTGGCTACAGCAGGCAGCACGCAATTCAATTCAATTTGTTTTATTGAACATAATATATACAATTTGGCTTACAACTAATAAGACATTGAAAAATTTACATTTGCTTGTACATAGGGGTCCTAACTTCATACTATGTCTTAGGTTTAAAATTTTATAAGTATGTATATAGAATAAATGTCAGAATTTATTGAAGTGTCGGTTGACTTTTTCATTCTCGGAGCGTTCCACCCCGGTTGTCTAGTGGTGATTTTGGCGTGGATTGTTAGGAGGTTTGGCATTTGGCCGCGGTAGTAGGCTGACTCTATGTCAGCGTAGAAGGAAACTGTTTCCTCGTTGCCTATGGGGATAATGTTGTCGTCCAGGATTTCCATCACACTGAGGTACCTCGAATCGGGTTGTCGTTGCTCGGTGGACATACTTCTTATCAGCTGATTTGGATGACTGTGGATGTTTTCTATTAGCTTCTTTGTAGAGAGCACTAGGTACCTGTCCAGAGGGATTATGTTCGCTTCCGTGTAGAGGTGTTCATTCTTGTAGTGTTTCCGTCGCTGGCGGTCGAAGTGTAGTCCAGTGCAAATTCTAAGTATTTTTCTTTCGAACACTTGAAGTTCCTTCATGGCTGTCTTGGATATTGAGAACCAGACTGGGAAGCAATAGGCTATGACTGGCCGCAGGAGTTGCTTGTACATCAGTATTTTCGTCTGTTGACTTAGTCCGGTTCTTTTTCTCATCAGGGGGTGAAAAGGGTGGAAGACCCAGCTGGCTCTTTTGAGCATACTTCTTGAGTGCGGGTTGAACCTAAGCAACTCATTGAAGTGGATTCCCAGATACTTGACGTTCCGTTTGGCAGTTATAGTGGATCCATCTGGGAGTCTCAGAACGATGTTTCTGCACTTCGCTGCAGTGCAACTGCCTCTGCCTGTTGAGGGTCTCCTGAAGCAGACAAGTTCCGATTTAGAAGTGTTGATCCGGATGCCCCATTTCCTGTAGAAATCAAAGAGTCTATTGATGTGAGCCTCTACTTTCCGCACGGCGAGTACCGGTGACGTTGAATTGGCGTAAGTGAGCAAGTCATCAGCATACAGGAGGTCTTCACATCCAGCGACAACAGGTTCGTCAGATGTCTTCAAGTTGTAAAGAAAGGAGCCAAGTTTCGATCATTCAGCGACTCCGGCTCTGATGATCCTTATTTTTGATTTACAGTTGTCCAGTTGAACGAAAAATTTTCTGAAAGAAAGAAAGGAAAAAAGAATTTCGATCAGTGGCAGAGGTAAATGTAATAGATGTAGTTTGTGAATAAGGGCTTCTATCCATTCGCTGTTGAATGCTTTCTCGACATCCAAGAAGCATCCAACGGTGACACGGTGATTGTTGAGCGCTGACGTGATATCGTGTTGGAACTTTAGCAGCGGATGTAGTGTCGAGTGTTTTTCACGAAAGCCGCCCAACTAACAAACTCTCCAGAGCTTAGGTCTTATTTTCTCAAAAAAACTCCCATAATTCTCTTTCAGATCTTATTGCTATACTAAAGACATGATCTCTCATTATGAAACAAAAATTCGTCTTTTAACGTTTTTATTATATGAGCTTAGCATTTTTCAAACATCGAATCGCTTTAATTTTATACCTAGAACAATTATACTTCGTGTATATAAATTTAATGTCTTGTAATAATCTTGTTATCAAATTTAAGCTCTAAACGTCATTTTTTAATCTTTAAAATCTCTTATCAAGAGGTAATAAAGTAACAAAAACAAAACACTAACTATAGGATTCATATGAGATGAAATGTTGCATCCACAGCTGCTTATATTTGATTCACACACAAGTCGTTCTTTTTCTTAAAGTTTTGTGTGTACATTGTTTTCTGACGTTCAGTTTTCTATTGGACTTGCTACCTGAATGGAAACATTGGATGTTGTATATTACAATTAAAAATTTATTTTATTTTTTACGAATGTGAACTTTCGGTGATTTATTTTCTTTTGTTTCGGTGTAATATTAGGTTTTTTGACATTATTACACTTGTAAATTTGACCAAATAATTATAATTTTGTTGCGTAGTGGAATGCTAATTTTTGATATTCTTTGTTCAGTTATTCCAACATCTATGACGCCATAATGTAAATTTATCATTCTGAAAATGTGATGCACCAAAATAAACATATTTCTAACTTTGACATTTCAACTTTTATTGAAACATAAACAAAAGAAAACATTCGATAGAAAAAAGAACGCTTCACCGATATTTGTTTGGTTTTTCTTGGTTTGCTTGATAGCTGTCAAAAAAAAGTCACATAGAAGCATCTCACTTCTCATAACAAGTGTTTGTTTTCATACCAACATAAATGTTACAACACTCTCATAAAAATGTTTATTCAAGAGTTAAAAGTATCGAGTGGACAGCAGCCATATTTCAATTTGAACGAAGTGTTGTTTGTATAGTTTGAGGGTTACCGTGATTTGAAAATAAATCTTAAAATAATTTATTTGGGTTTCCATTATGATGAATCTATTTAAGATATATTTACCAGTATTAGTGTATTTATATTAGCCCTGTTTTATAGTGCATTTTTATCTTCGCTTAAAAAAGTAGCATGTTTAAAATAACAACAATACGGAGTTATACCAAATTGTTGTTGAATTTTCCATACTACTTTTTTTAAAGCAAAGATAAAAATGCACTAAAGAACAGGGCTATTGATGTTTATTTTGTCAACTTCTTTTTTTTCATTAAAACGTCTCTTAACCTCTGGTAAATTATTTGATTATAAACAACAGGTATACAAGAATAAGACCAACAAATCGACAAATTTTCTGCTATTATACCTTTTTCGTCATATAACATGAATAAATACCATAAATAATATCAGAATAAAAAGTATTATTCTGATTCAAAACAAACATCAAGGTAACCCTTTTTCTATTTCAAAATAAAAATAAAATAATTTAAATATCAATAATTTTGAAAGCGCTTTGTTATTTTTCGAAGTAAAATGTTTAAGTTAGTAGACAAAGTTTCAATCGCACTAAGATTTAGCTTCAAATAATGTGACAAACTATAAATATAATAACGTCACCATGATATCAAATATAAATGCTCTCACTAAAATACACATTAGTTTTTCGCCATGAGACAATGACGATGACACATACAGATAAAAGTAATATCTTCGTACCTACTTCCAAAAAATGTATAGACAATGTGAAAGATAATTATGTATGTGTATATGTTTTTTTAATATTGCACATACTCGTTCTCTTTTCAGCAACTCCCACAAGAAGAGACGCATTCTCCTAGCAAGATTAATAGGGCGTTTGTCATCCCATAGGTACAATTAAAATGTTTCTATAAGAGGAAAATTTACTCCTGTAAGTGGGCCATTTAACGCTTGTAACACTTTCATAAGAATGTTGGAGTAGTTTCCTAGAGTAACACTAGCTCCCGAAATATAGTCTCATAAGCCGCTTGGAAATTCTTATGAGAGGAAAATTGTTACTTGGGCGAACTGCAAGTCAAGGATGGTCGCGTTTTCACTGGAGAACCTCTTGAGCCTCTGGAGGATTACTTCCTCCAGTATTTTGCTGTTATTGTTGAGAAGCGATATAGGCCTGAAATTGGAAACCAAGTTGAAACTTCCTTTCTTCGGGATCGCCACTATCTTAGCTGTTTTCCACTTCTGAGGGAAGTAGCAGTTATTGATGCAGTTGCTTAAGATGATTGTGGGAAGGATCATCACTATATGTGGAAGCTTTTTTAGGATGTAGTTGGAGACTCCATCTGGTCCAGCTGACTTTTTTGGCCTCGATTCGTGAATAATCTCTGCTATCCCCTCCAGATTGCATAGATGTGGGCTGTCAGTTGGGTCACTTACTGGATTAGTGTCATCGAATATGACTTCTTCTAGATAAGGCTGCTTGGTCTGCTGAATGGATTCCTCAACTTCGTCCAAAAATGCCGGGTCAGCAGGTGGGTTCGGTGTGAAGTTTTCTTCGAAGTAATTGGCAAACGCTTCCACTTTTTCTTCTGTTGATGTTGCTTTAATGTTGTTGCTGATAATAGTTTCCGGAGGCCGGCAGCGTTATGTTGTCTTCGATGTCCCTATGAAGTCTTTCCACATCCAGCCGCCTGTAGTTGATGATGTTCTCTGGTGGCTCAATATTTATTAGAATAAGTTGGTTAAGGTTGATCGATAGTTGAACAGCTTCATGGTCCGAATCGCTGGGCACTATAGTGCGGATATAATTACGGATTTCCGGAAGAATTGGTACCAGGTTCGAAGAAGCCAGGAAAAAGTCCAACGTTGATGATGTTCTGGGAAAGGTGGGTTTAGGTAGGGATATAACCACCAGAGAATGATCATCACTGTTGACTGCCATCCAGTCCACAATTGCCTTGCCTTCGTTGTTGATTATTGTATCCAGCCACAGTTGATGTCTCGCTTTAAAATCACCACCAATGAGTCCGAAGGTGCTTTGCTTCAGAATGCCGTTAAGGACATGCAGGTCACTTTGGATGTTCCTTGCACTGGATTTACACTTAAAGTAGATGCTGATGACCGTTAGCGTCTCACCTCTACCTAACGTTATCGTGATGGCGGTGGCTTCACTGGTCCGTAGTCCTAGGATGATCACTTCGCTGGTGTTGGGGGAGAATTTTTCTTTTATGAATATTGCCGTCCCCCTAGAATTCTCCTTTTTATCCTGGCGGTAGGTTTTGTATCCCGCGGTGTTAATGTTGTTGCGCTTTATCACGTAGGTTTCACTAATAAGGGCGATATCCGGAGAATTGTTCTTCATGAACATGTTGAATGACGTCCTCTTCTCCAGGCTCAGGCATCACAAAAACTCCTCTCTAGTTTTCGCACTGCATAAGGTCTCCCTTCTTTGGGAGCTTGACAATCATTCCCTTTTTCCACTCAGGAAAAATCTCTGAATAACAAGCTCTCTCAGTGAGTGGGTGCAGGGAGCTTACTCAATGTTGTTGGCGCTGCTCGTAAGAGCACTGCGGGAATACTGTCAAGTCCAACAACTTTGTTGTTCTTCAGTGCTTTGATTGCAGTTAAGATTTCTTCTCTACTGGGGAATACGGGGCGTATTTGGAAATTGTTACTACAGACGGGTCATTGGGTGTTGGGTTCACTTCACTGGTGGAAAAAGTTTTAAAACCGCAGGAAAGTACTTCGTCCTCCTTTTGGGCTGGCCATCATTTGAAACTAGCAGTGATTTGTCTATGTCTTCTACCCAAGTATTGTATCTTTGGACAATGGATTTTTTTATGATGTTTTAAAACTTTTATATTCTTACCAAAATATCACTGATAAACGTTTTTAAATTTATATCCACAAATATCCTACATTTGACTATACGGCGGGAAAATATTGGACAAATAGTATTGAAAACTATAAACGCATACTAATTTAGTTTTTAGTCAGTTCTTCTTGAACAGATAGGGCAGACCGTTCTTCTGCCCATTTAAGATGTTGATTCTTTTAAATAGTTATTTTGACTTGGCTTATTACTTGGGTCCGTGACTAAGCTTCTAAGTCTTGTCAGTCTATTTGGAATGCAGAATTCTTTCATGACTACAATGCGGCTATTTCATTAATATACTAACCTCAACATACCCTCATAGTCTATCAATGCCTATACTTAACTTCATATCTAAGATATCTTTTCATCTCACAAGACATGTTTACCATTCTGTTAACAAGCATTACATTGATTAATGTGCAAAAGATCACTAATGACTATTAAATCGATTTCACATTAAAAAAAAGGTTTACAAATATATACAACAGTCCACCCATCAATATAAAGACACAAAATGCAAACGCCTTCACACATTAATATAGGCACATGTTTTTGACATCCTACAGAAATATATTATAAGAAATGTGCAAAATTCCTCAATAAAACCACAAGAACATCATCTTCTCCACATCTCCACAAAAAAAAAGAAGACAAAATCGAACCCAAGTATTTCATATTAATAATAATATCTCTCTGATGTAGATATAGTATTAATAAAACATTTTCATCCTTGCAAAAAAATATCTGGCACTCATGGAATTCTTTCACGTGCCAGAATTTACCACCAGCCGTATATTTGCTAGCAACAGATAAAAAAGTGTTCTTAATGTGAAATATTTTATATCGTCTTGCCTTTAATGTCCTTTATAACACGCCATAAAGAACGAGTTAACAGTATACAACATTTTTCGCAACAAGACAAATATGTTTTGAAGAAAACTTCACCCCTCGAAGATTTAAGGCTCAAGCTATAAAGGATAATATTGAAAATATATACTTCTTCTTTGTGGATTCTAAAAACGACGCATGACGACACTGCCTTCGTCGCCTTGAAGTAATAAAATTTGAATAAACGAGTTGCAGAACATTTTTTTAAAAACTTTTTTATCCCTTTCGTTGTTCCATAAGTTTGGCAATTTAGTTTCAATATCTGTTTCAAATGGTCCATTACTGGTAAATCGATTTGAAAGAAAAGTAAATTCCGACAGAAATCCAACCCACTTATACTCCTGAAAATAATTAAAGGTCAAATACAAGTCCATTTATTTAAACAGGTCACAAGACACATCCACCAAACAACCATCCACCCAATTTACCAACCACCCAATCAATTCACCCCCACCCACTATCACTCGACGTGCACCCCTTATAATGCCATTTAATTCAACCCCAATCAACCCACTTTCGGAAATCACCCGTCAGCGCATCATCACCCTGACAATAGACAACAAACGACGACAAGCAAGACCGAACCGACCCCCGGGGGTTTGAGCGAGAGTGTATCGAAAAACCAAAGAGTGTCTAAATGTCTGCGGGTGACATTCCAAACACCAAACAAATTTTATTGTTATCTCATTTTGGGGGAGGCACATCAGGGTGAAAGTGTAGCGGCAGGAAAATGCGAAACGATTTCACTGAAATTCACAACATCAACCCTTAATAAAAATTATAATATTATTCTGATATTCGCTGGGCTTCGCGTTCGACGGCAACCGACTTTTTCTGGATTTGAATGTGCGGATTTTCACTCTGTTTTTTTTTTTTTGTTGTTTGATGAAAGCAGGAAGTTATTTGCATCTTTTATATTCCACCTACCGACATTTTTTTTCTGCTAGATTCCATCGATAGATTGCAATTGAAAAATATTTCTATCAAAACGTAGAGCACATTGAAATAATTGAAATTGCAGATAAGATAAAAAATGTGCTATTGTTGCCATTAAAAAAAAAATTAAAAACATAATTTCAGTCGAATTTAAGTGGAGAATTTTTAATGACTAATGTGCTGAAAAATTAAGGCCGATATTTGGTGTTTTCCAACTAGGAATATGCGGAAAATGGATAGATGATTACACATAACATATTCATACAGGGGCGGACTGGGCCACCGGGCAACCGGGACTTTGCCCGGTGGGCCCCCAAGAAAGCAAAAAGTTCATCAAAGTTCTTTTTTTTTTAAGTAAAACTTTCTAAGAAAATTAGACTCACACTAGATTAAGAGTTTTGTTGATAAAAATAAGTATTTAGAGGCCTCCAGAACTCTGTTGGTGGCCTCTCCAGATCTTTGGAGGCCCCCAGAACTCGGTTGGTGGCCTCTACGGATCTTTGGAGCACCAGAGTACTTGGTTGGTGGCCTTTACGGATTTTTGTAGGCCACCAGAACTCAGTTGGTGGCCTCTACGGATCTTTGGAGGCCCTCCAGAACTCGTTTGGTTGCCTCTATTGAACTCTGGAGGCCCCAAGAACTACGTTGGTGGCCTGTGCCCATCTTTGGAGGCCCCCAGAACTGCGTTGGTGGCCTCTACGGATTTTTGGAGTCCCCCAGAACTCAGTTGGTGGCCTCTACGGATCTTTGGAGGCCTCCAGAACTCGGCTGTTGGCCTCTATGGATCTTGGAGGCCTTCCGAACTCCATTTGTGGCCTCTACGGATCTTTGAGGCCTCCAGAGCTATATTGGTGGCCTCTACGGATCTTTGGAGGCCCTCAGATCTTGGTTCATAGCCTCAACGGATCTCTGGAGGCCTCCAGAACTCTGTTGGTGGTCTCACCAGATCTTTGGAGGCCCCCTGAACTCCGTTGGTGGCCTCTATGGATTTTTGGAGGCCCCCAGATCATGGTTAGTAGCCTCTTCGGATCTCTGGAGGCCTCCAGAACTCTGTTGGTGGCCTTTACAGATCTTTGGAAGCCCCCAGAACTCTATTGGTGGCCTCTACCGATCTTTGGAGGCCCCCAGAACTCCATTGGTGGCCTCTACGGATTTTTGGAGGCCTCCAGAACTCTGTTGGTGTCTTCTACGCATCTTTGAAGGCCCCCAGATCTTGGTTCGTAGCCTCTACGGAACTCTGGAGGCATCCAGAGCTCTGTTGGTGGCCTATACAGATCTTTGGAGGCCCCCTGAACTCCGTTGGTGGCCTCTACGGATTTTGGAGGCCCCCAGATCATTGTTAGTAGCCTCTACGGATCTTTGGGGGGCCTCCAGAACTCCGATGGTGGCCTCTTCTGATCTCTGGAGGCCCCCAGAACTCCGTTGGTGGCCTCTACGGATCTTTGGTGGCCTCCAGAACCAGCTTCTCAAGGTCGAGGTGGATTGGTAACTTTTTCTCTTAAACAACAATTAACTATATTTTTGAGATAATCCGACACCTTATGAGAGATGCTATTTCCGAGGATATTCGAAAAGCCGGAATGTTTTCCATACAAATCGACACAACATACAAGACATTTCAGCTATGGACCAATGCAGCATCATTATTCGATATGTAACAGATTCAGTGCAGGAACGATTGGTATCAATCGTCAGATGCAAGTCATCCACTACTGGTGAATCGATGTGCGAGTTGATTTGTAATGAGCTGACATTGTTAGCCGTAGTACCTCGTGGCATGATGGTTAGTGCGTAGGACTGTCATGCCGAAGGTGTGGGTTCGATTCCCAGCCGTGCCACCTAAAAACAGAAATGTTTTATCCGAGGTGCTGCCTCTTGCGAGGAACTGACAAATCCTCCAAGAGTATTACTTGTCATGAAAAAGTGCTTCTCACTTAGCCGTTCGGACTCGGCAAAAAACTGTAGGTCCCCTCCATTCCTGCCAACAACACGCACACAGGAATGGTTGAGAGTTGTAAGTCACTAGGCCCTGGTTCTCCACGAGCTGTTGCGCCACCCAATTTATTTATATTTGACATTGTTAGCCATAGACATAAATCTCTGTGTTGGAAATTCAACCGATGGAGCCGCATATATGCAGGGTCAGTGCAAAGGATTTTCAAAATGGACGTCTAACAAAAGTTCTGGTCAGATACATGTTTGGTGCTACGCCCATGTGCTAAATTAAGTTCTGGCTGATACGACGGATGGCAACATCGAATCTAGAAATCTTTTTGGGCTCCTAAATGCTGTGGCAAAATTTATCTATAAGAGAATCATATTTGCGAATGGATATTTTTTGGAAAATAGATCCCATCATAAAAGCGTCCTTCTGATACTGATTGGCAAAACAAGATGGTGGGAAAAATCCCTCACCAATATTTTTGGCAGCTTTGGAGATGCGTCAAAGAGCTTTTACGTTGATCTTATAGTAACACTAGATGAGATTTCCGATTCAAGGCAATGAATTTGAAATTAAATTTGTTAAGTTTCAAAACCATTTTTGAAGCTTTGTGTATTTGCGAGTCTTCGAAGTTACGTCAAGACTTTTGAATTATTTGCGAACGAGCGAAATGGATGTTCTTCAAGCCCATCGGATGGCTTTATTGGCTGTGCAGTCCTTAGAAAAAATTCAGCGAGACTGCAAAGAGGTAAACATATTATTTTATTTCATTTTGTAAGCTTTTTTCATTCAACAACCACAAAAGTTAACGCGATTTTTGATACCAATAGGTAAAATTTGTTCAAACAAATAATTTCTGTGATGTACTTACTCATATATCGGTCATCCGGTTTCTATACTCTATTCCGATTCTCGAGATATATAGATATTTTTGTGGTTATTTAACAAGTCCATCTAATGGTTTTTAACAAAAATTTTAATAATTTCTGGAAGTACTAAGCTCCTTCACAATTCAATTAAATATTCTTATATGTTTTTCTTTTCTAACAAGGAAACTAAAATGCATATGCTTTTGGCATATCATCATGTTTGTATATAGTATTCGTAAGGTAAATACTATAATTGCTTTCCAGTATCATTAGAAATGTTGTTGGGAAATTTCCCTCGACTTGTTACACAACTGCAAAAATTTTGCAGCAGATTTTTCATGTTTTGATCCAAAAATTTTCCGAATTTTTTGAAAAAGGGGATTCCGGAAAATGCTCTTCAGAATTTTTCAAAGCTTTTAATAGGCTATTGATTATGTCATATAATAAGGAAGTAAGACGTTCATTGGATTTTATTGTAAAAATCATCAAAGGGGTCATTGAATATGAGAAATCCGCGGAGTGCTATTAAATTGGAGGGGTGCATTTTTTAGAAGGGGTTGCAAAGCACCCTTTTTGGTTTTTTGCATATAACTCGAAAACGAAGCAAAATTTCGAGATAATTCTCAACAGCTTTTAGACAATAAAATTTACCATCGAAATGGATTTTTGAAAAAAATTTAAAAATTTTAAGTTGGCTAAATTTAAGAAAGATCATTGCAAAAAAATGTGAAAAATCGCATTTTTTTGTTTTTTTTTTTTACGTATTTGCTTATTACTTTCTTACCAGCAGACATATGTAGGTATAGGCATTCCTTCATACAAAAGAAAGATAATTAAATTTCCTTTAAAATTATTTAAAAAAAAAACAGTGTGGATAAAAATCGACCGAGAAATAGTCGTTCAAACTAGGCTGATTTTAAGTTTTTAAAGCTTTATGAATGGCATTTTTGGCTATTTTGATGGACTTGTTAGATTATACGCACAAACTGGGTGTATTGGTGAGTCATGACCAGTTAAGTCAAAAATAAAAATCAAATTTCAAATTTTCACAGTCTTAGAGTTGCCATCTAATTTTTTTCAAAATTTAGAAAAACTGGTTTGACACTATTTTTTTCTCATGTTCGAGAAGGTACGCTAACATGTACTCAAAACCCGGCTTTGTAAAAGGAAGTGTGTTGATTTTGACAATTATCTTAAATTTTGAAAAAATTAGATGGCAACCCTAAAACTGTGAAAAATTTGAGACTTAACTTTTGTTTTTGACTTAACTGGTTATGACTCCCTAATACACCAGTTTGAGTGTATAATCTAACAAGTCCATCAAAATAGCCAAAAATGCCATTTAAAAAGCTTTAAAAACTTAACATCAGCCTAGTTTGAACGACTATTTCTCGGTCGATTTGTATCCAAACCATTTTTTGAATAATTCATTCACATAAAATTTAATTATCTTTCTTTTATATGAAGCAATGCCTAAGCCTATCTCTGCTGGTGAAAAAGTTATAAGCTAATAAGTAAAAAAAACCAAAAAATGCGATTTTCACATTTTTTGCAATGTTTTTTTTTTTTAATTAGCTTACTAAAAAATTTTAAAGTTTTTTTTTCAAAAATCCATTTCGATGGTAAATTTTAATGTCTACAAAAAAGGATTTGAGATCTTGAAATCTTGCTTCGTTTTCGAGTTATATGCAAAAAACCAAATAGGGTGCCTTTGCACCCCCATATCCAAAATGCACCCTCTAATTTAATAGCATTCCGCGGTTTTCTCATCTTCAATGACCGCTTTGAAGATTTTTACAATAAAATTCTATGAAGGTCTTACTTCCCTGTTTTTTAGGACATAGATCAATAGCCTATAAGTAAATTTTGCGATGTAAGTTCTGCTGAGTTACGCTCAGAAGCAGAACTGATCCATTTCGCTTCTTCTTGGTCAAAAATCAAAATGACTCTCAATGATGATTACTTTAAAATGTCTGAAAGTGAAGTGTATAACCTGGTTTCAAATGGTGAGAGCGAAGATGAGGCAGAGGACGAAAGTCAAGAAATGGAAAAAAGAAGAAAAAACAAGAACACTGTGGAGATTGCGCAAAATTCTTCTTCAATGTCTTGCTGCGATATTATTTTGAAACAAAAACGGACAAAAAGCTTTTCTTATCATAAAATTGATGCTGTCATTTTCATGTACACAAGTTGCTTGCGAAAGATCATTTTCATAACTTAAATACATCAAAAATCGATTAAGACCCAAGATCACCTTGAAACCGCAATGCTAATGTCCGTGGAATTTCCTTTTTTAAGGAAAATAGCTAATGGCAGAAAAGAGCAGTTTGTTGCAAAAATATTTAAAAAATTAAAGAAACAATTCAATTATTGTTTATTTAGTACTTAGACATTTTATAAAATGATGAACTAAGTTTTATGTACATAGATAGGTATTATTATACCTAAAACAAAAAATATATAATACAAATGAAGGGTTCAGGGGAAAACCCGTGGGATTAAATTATTATATCTATACAATACAAATAAATAAAATTGGAGTTTCTGTCTTTAATATAGAAATAATTGCAAGTTTTTGAGCTCAGGTAGTTGTTTACTTGGTAAGAAACATAACTGCATCATATAAAAATTGTTTGACTGTCTGCTAAACAGGTAATGACGGGATTTTACGTAGATACATGTAGTGGATAACTCAGGGTGTAATCTAGACTACTATTAATTGCATAATGATAATAGTACCAAAATCGTTTTGAAGATTATTGTATTCAAACAGACATACAGACAAAATTTTCAAAAATGTTGCAGTTTGCAGTTACTACGCTAATCTCCAAATAATGCACTACTACCTTTAAATTGCATTTTTAAAGTGCATTATTGTGGTCTAAGGGCCATCATAAGGCTGTAAGGATAGTGACATATAGTTTTGTATGAAGATAAAGTGTAAAGTGCACTTAGATCACTTTTTTTGTTGCATCTTGAAAATACATTCTGGTGGTAAAAGCGCCGTGGCATGGCTGCCTTGTTGGTGACATGAAGGCTGTACGGTACGCCCACACAATTTTGAACAAAACTTTTACCACCTCTCTGTTTATATAATTATTGTGCGGACCTAACATCACGTAGTATTATTGCTCAATAAACGCAGTAAATAAATATTGCGTGACAACAAATCGGACCGCAACTATAATTGCGCAATACTGCCCTTACACGGTCAATATTATTGCACAAAACTTGATATTGAGCACTAACATTACCTGGTGTAAGGCGAAGGCCTGCATGACATTTTTGAAATCGATTGTTCATGCTTGTTTAAAATCATTTCCTATGTATCAAGTTTCTTTCGACATAATTTTCCCTTTAAATCATTTTTAGCCTATGTATATTGAATAGACCGGAAAATGAGGGGTATAAACTATAAAGGAACAACTACGTGCAAGGGTTTTAATTATTGAATATGTTTGTTCGGCTCATAAGCATGCTTAGAACCGAAAATGCTACTAAAATCACCCATGCGTTTCTGAGAGAATGGTCACACTGGTGATTTTACAATATTTTTGGTATAACTCGAAAACTAAGCTGAATTTGACAATTTAACACCTAAAAATTTTTGTTTAAAATTAAATTTTCTATTGAAATGGATAATTACAAAAAAAATTATAAATAAATTTAAGTCCACTTTAACACATATGTATTACTTTTTCAAATGCCATATTAAAGCCTTTAGTGTTTAGTCTCTACTTTATTTTGTCTAGACATGTTTTGACTCTTTCTTTGCTTCAAACAAAGTTATGCAAAATTTAATACAAAATTTAGAAATATTTAATTTTAAATTTTTTTTAGGTTGGTTTTAGTTTACTTTTCCTGCTTAGTTTTTTTTTATGGAATTTTCGAAACTATACATTTCAATAAAAAATTTAGTTTTGAACAAAAAGACTTAGTTTTCGAGTTATACCAAAAATATTGGAAAGTGGCCTTTGGGACCATTCTCTCAGAATCGCGTGGGTGAATTAAGTAGCATTTTTGGTTTGAAGCGTGCTTATGGGCCAAATAGACATATTCAACAATAAAACCCTTGCACGTAATAATTTTTCCTTTTTAAAAGGTCTATTCAATAGGCTAAAGGTTCATGTACTCCGACAAGAAAAATACTGGTATTTTACAAAAGTCTATTATGAAAAATTAAAACTAAATTGCTAGCATGATATGTTTCAGAGCCAGAGGGGGTAAATACTTCTCTTGTCAACCCCCTTCTTAAGCTTTAAAAATTATTATTGATAAATTGCAAAGGCAAAATTCATTTGCTTCTGCAATAGATCAGGCTACCAATTTAGTTTTAATTTTTTTTAACAACGGACTGTTTAAAAAAACTAAAATTTTTCTTATCGGAGTACATGAATTATTTCAATCAGTAATCAATTAATACCAAATGTCTATCATAATTTGGAATTGTTTCGATATTAACTACTTTAGTTGAGGTATTTTATATTATAAACTTCATGAACTTTATAAACTTGGCATACATTACATAGTTATATTTAAGATTTTATTACTTTTTGTGGCTGACCTTTTACGCACAAGTTACAGAACATGGCTCTTTTTTAACATTTGAGCCGTTTATTTTGAAAGTGGTCTAAGTCCACTTATTTCTAATTCGAGATATTTAAAGGTTTGCGTTTGACTTAATTCAAAAATATGGGATAGAGCTAAAATAAAAGTGAAGTATTTGTTTTCATCAAAATATATTTAATTTACTTACCCAATAAGAAAAAAAAATATTGTTGAACAAAAATCATTTTTTTACAGTTATAAATGGACTTAAACCATTTTCAAAATAAATGAAATCGTCTTTTGATTTATTCAAATTGTATCAAGTTCTCCATAAAGTTTAAAAAAAAAAATAAAAACAAAAATAAAAAAACGAAAGAGTGAGTGTTTAAAGATAATAAATAGAAATTGTATACATTAAACAAAATAGATATACATATATACACTGCCGGACAAAATTAGAGGAACGCAGGAAAAAAGTAAAAAAGTTGGTTTATTTTAATTTTATCTTTATTTCTTTAATGAAGATTTATGTATCTCTTGATGAATTAAGAATCGCTTGAAATGGTAACAATTAAAGTGCTTCTTATTTTCCTTAAAAACACGGCCATTCCAAAAATTTCGAAACCAAGCAACTCAATTTCATATTAAGGAAAAAAATATATTTAAATATGCCAATATTTACAATCTATGGAGTCTGATCAAAACAACATAAGTCCAAAATCTTAGTTTTGAGAAAAATGCATTTTAAAGTTAAAAAATTTCCTCTAAATCCGGTTTTGGTTATTTCAAAAATATTGTGATGCAGTATTTCTACAAATAATGATATTTACACAGAAATAATAACATATTTCATAATTTATGTTTCTATGTACCCATGTTTTAAGGGAGATATGTTGTTTTGACCAAACGGTTTCTTTTAATGGGTGGAGATAAGACCCGTACTGAAATAATTTGTATAACTATTAAGTTGTTTTATAGACAAACTAATTCATTTAACTTTAATTGCAAAAACAATATTCAAAAACAGAAACGAATAATGAAGTTTTCAAAGTATTCAATTAAGTGGTTTGTCCGTTTTTGATGGAACTAATATTCTTCATTCAGAATCAATTGGATCAGGATCTTTTTAGTCTACTCTCTCCTTTGATTTAGAGTTTTTAAAGAAATTTAGGAAAATTGTTGGAATCAACGGCATAAGAGAAATTATATCAATTTTTCTTCCGATACCTATCGGTGCTGCTATGACATTTTTTGTTGAAAAATCGATGAATTTCTACCTGTGAAGTTTACCACATCGGAAATTTGTATCTATATTTATCGTTGTTTTGAAAAATTATTATCGGTTATCTGTTTTTTAATATCGTTTAAAAACCAAGCATGTTTCCACTGTCTTCTTTTTTGCCAACAACAGCTTCATCCAGTATACCAATTAAGTCAAACGATTCCAATTCTTATATTGGTTTAACTAGGCCGTATAGGTGACGTCAACTGCGTCAAAGAATGCATTTGCAAAATGTTCTTACATGCAAACTGCATGTTCGAAAACGAGAAAACAAATTTTACTGCTATAAAATTGTGTTCAATAGTGTAGCTTGCTAAAGTCAGAAGCAAAAACATCATCTGCGCTGCACCTGTGCAACAACAAAATTTAGTTGACGAACTATTGAAAAGCCAGAGAGCTTATTCGAAAGGCTTCAAATGCGTTTGCAAGGATATTGACCGACTTTGATCAAAACGTGCGTCAAAAAATGACGATCAAACTGATTTTGATTTGACGTTGTTGAGAACGGCCCTAGTCAAGTTTAGGTGCATCACCGAATTTCAACTTCTTAGAATTAGTGGTTTCTGAGTACTTAAAATATCACTGAAAGCGTAACTGACTGATTCATCACTCACTCACTCACTGACGGATCATCAAAATTTTGGTGCACTTCCTGACATCCAATGTAGAATCTTGAAATCTTTGAAAAAATGGAAAATTTGAGGTTTTTCATTTATCCGCCCATTTTCCCCATACTTGTATTATACTATATGTCCAATCCCAAGTTTGGAAGGTTTAATTTGTACTGCTCAATTACCCACAGTTTAAAAGGCTTAAGGCTTTTTAAATAAAAATTCTTTTCATATCTTGGAGTTATTTCGATATAGCTCAACTAAACTTAATCATAGCATTTGGCATACCTAAGATCTCTACTACTACTTTTCGTCCCTAATTTGTTTCACAGATATTTTGCACATAGGAAAACTTGGCTCCCTTTGTAACAAAACGATTGGTTTTTGAAAATAAACCGTCGTTACTAAACAGCAAGCATTTAACTTTACTTACGAAATAAAAGCGATGGAGTTATGTTATTTTGACCAGATTTTTATTTGAAAAATTGAAAATTCTTGTTCGGTTAAAACAACACAGTTGGAGTTGTGTCGTTTTGGCCAAACATAATATGAAAATCAAAACCGAAGTGTTGTTAGGGCCATAGAATATCTTGTGAAACAGTTAACTTAGACTTAAGCTGTTAAGACCAAACGAAACTAGATTTTTTTGTGTATAGTTCTGCATTCATAACTCAATTTTGACAAAAATGGACTTGTGCTGTTTTGACCAGACTCCATAGATATATTAGAGTTAACGAAAAAATTGTAAATATAAAATTTTACTTGTTGTTGTAAAATAGGCAAGTGATCAAAAAAGCTCATACTTTATCTTTCGTATCTGGGCATTTTTCGGCATTTTTGCCGCTATCAGCTCTCTATAAATTGTGAGGTAAATGGCGATGTGCAGTTAGGTTTTTATAAGTGTTTTCAATACACTACTTAAATTCGGAGCTATTTTTCTGATAGGAGTGCTGTAAAAATAGTATTACGCCTCAAAATCACTGAGCATTTCATGTCTTCTCCGTTACCGAAAAATGACTAAAGTTGGTATAAATGGTGAACTATATTAGTGTTTGTAAAATTATTCCGCATACAAAGCAAGACTTGATGAAGGATTATGGTGGATTTTCTATAGACTTTTAAATCATGTCTTACTGTCTAAAACAGGGTAACGGAGAAGACAAAATTGCACTTTCTCATCCAAATTTCAACGACTCACAGGCACTTTTTTTTTTAAAGTCTGAATTTCTTTGATCCCCTTGATTAAAATGGATCAAGGTAACTAAAAAAAAATATGTGTTAAATTTCATTGAAATCGGTTGACGTTTACACGTGCTAGCGGGCACTTGAAGTTTTTCATATAAAAACATGGTGTTTTGACAGTCTTTTACTCAAAGGGCCCGTAAAAGTGTAAACATTGATGGAAAAACTTTAAACTTGGCAAATATGCTAAATACCATAAGGAGTATACAAATATATTTTTTTTATTTTTGTAAACAACAGTTACTCCATTTGGAATAACAACGATTTTTAATTAAATTTTTTGATGGGGTTTATATTATGCCAAACTATTGAAAATATTATTTTTGATACTCCTAACAGTAGTTAATTTATGTGCCAAGTTTAAAGATTTTCCATCAACTTTTACAATTTTGCTGATATTTTGAGTAAAAACTGTGAAAACCCCATGTGTTTTGAATGAAAAATTTCAAGTGCTCGCTAGCACGTGTTAACGTCAAACGATTTCAATGAAATCTTACACACATTTTTTCAATTGCCTGAATCACTTTTATCATTGATGAGAATAATTTAAAAACACGAATTTCAATATAACTGAACAAATAAGAAATCGTTAATCGTACGTGTCTTCTCCGTTACCATTAGCTGTCTTCTCCGTTACCATCTTTCATATTTTTTTCTGTTAGTAAAATGAAACTTGGCATTAAACCAAGGATGGTTTTTGATAAATGTTGGTTTTATGAAAGTGTGCAAAAAAAATCAACTACATATCTTAATGGACGGCGCAGAATTTTAAACTTCAAGGCAATGGTCGGAAATCTCTAAATCGTACGTGTCTTCTCCGTTACCGTCTATATTTTTGAATAAACTTACTAAATTTCATAATTTTTTGGTGAAACTTCTGTGTCGTGTACTTTGTGATGAATTCTTAAAAACCACTGAGTTTCATAAAAAAATATTAATTTCTTCACAAGAAAAACCTTACTACAAACGTCTTCTCCGTTACTTTGGAATGGCCGAACACAAAAATCTAGAAAAGGGGTATGTTGGTGAGAAAATGGATCTAAAAAATTTCAAGTATTCCTTTAAAGCTCAGTAGAAATGAGGATGGTTTAGTACTTTGTATTCCCTCTTTTCTTGCTCTAAGGACAAAAATATGTCTCTTTGGTATACTTCTAATAACATTTTTGATGTTTTTCTGGGTTATTTGGCCCCACGCTTCAAGCAATGCACTTTTCAGCTCCCTCAAACTTCATGGACTTTTCTTGTTCAATTGTCTACCAAGCATGTTCTAGACATGTTCAATGGAACCTAGATTAGGAGAACATGCTGGACCAGTCACCAGTCTAGGGTGTTCAGGTGGGCCTTTTGAAGATACCCCGAAGCTCTGTTTGCAGTTTGGGGATGAGAGTTATCGTGCATGAAGATGAAATTTTTCCTGATTCCTTGAGAAAATTGTATAACAATTGATTTTGTTCCAAAATATCCCTAACATACATACAGTTCTGCTGTCAAAAACCCATTTTCAACCAAATTTAACTCCATGCGGGTTGCCAAACATATGCCACCCCAGACCATTTTGCTATTTATCGCTTGACGTTTCAAAAATAATGGATCGTAGTTCATCCACGGTTGCCGTTTTGGTAGGATCCTACCAAACTTGGTAGGATTTTTCAGCTGTGGTAGGTTGGTAGGCTTAAATCCGATTTGGTAGGTTTTTTTCATACAGCTCTTGAGCATAATATAAAACATTGTTCAAACATAAAAATTGAGATCAATTCCGACCAACTCAACACATGTCAAATAAACTCAAGTAAACAGCGACTTGAATCAATTGGCGTTCATCTGCCTATGTACTTAAGAACAAATGTGATCTAATTTCGTTGAAAAATCCTAATTTCATTTCCAAATGATAAAATTTTTAAAATTAATTTGTCAAAATGAAATGATTTTATCCAAATTCATAAAAAATTATGTTGAAAATTAATTATGCCATACCTCAAGTGAAAACATTTGAACATTATGTCAAAATTGTATGCTTAGGAAATTCCAAGGAATTAGAAATTATTAAATGTTAGCATGAAACTACCTAACTAAATAATTCGGAAATATAACTAGCATTTGGGGTGGGTGGCGTGGAACTAGAATTTTTGTTTTAGCATAAAACAGTTTCGGTTTTTTTTCAAATTTTCTAGAAAATGGATTTCACGATTGTGAATAAACCTCGTACCTCTAATGTGTTTGAGGTTTCTACCAAAGAAAATTTGCAGAACGAAAATAGTTTTTTTTTATTTGGTAGGCTTTTATTCGTTTTGGTAGGTTTTTTTGGGAAATTTGGTAGGAATCTTTTTTTACAAGCGGCAACCGTGAGTTCATCTAGCGTTAAGGCCAATTTATGTTACGAATACGAATTTTTATTTTTGATCAAAAACATGGTATATGTTATGTGAACTTCACTTGAGTCTGGAATTCTTACTTAAACTAAACACTTTTACCATAAGCAATATTCCAGCAACACCAGTTATAAGATAAATCGGAAGAAAACCCGGAAGAACAGAATAGAATAGAGTAAGAATGTTAAGATGGTGATTATGGTACATACCCAGTGATGGGCACGTTTTTTTTACCTACCCGGTAGGTATTTACTAATTAGTTAATACCGGGTATTTACCGGGTATATACCCAAAATGGGTAAATACGTATTGTACGTTGGGTATTTAAAATTATTAAGTTGTTTTTAAGTTTTATCTTATTAATGAGTGAACAGAAAAATCTGAAATTTTAAGATCAGCAAGAGTTCAGCGATTTTGATGTTGAGTATGAGTTTTGGATTTTTAAAATACAGTTAACCACAGATAATGGAATCAGTGCAAGCATGGATTACGTTGATTATTCTTAAATTCAATAGTCAATTAAATTTCTATTATGTTGATACCTCATTTACCATCCTACGACTTATACCAGCGTCAAAATTAGTTATTCAAATCAATCAAAAAATTAATAAAATTGTATTGAAATTTCCTGCTCAGACCATTGTCGACGACCATCCACCAGCGTGAAAGATCCCGTTATCTACATAGAATGCTTTTATTATAATTTGATATGGATGGATGGCTTTAAAAAATTATGTCCCCTGTTCTACTGATCGGATCTTCAAGGATAAGGTCTTTAAGGAAAGTTGACATAACAGGCTACATTATAAAAAAAAGCATTGAGGAGGGGAAAACGTTTTTATGCTAAAAGGGCGAAAATCTAAAATCGCACATTTTTATCATCAATCCAACAACAGAGGTGCCAGAGTTTTTTTAAAAGATTTTTTACAAATAAGATGGATTTTAATAAAAAAAAGATCGAAATGACTTCTTTAAAAAATCAGAGCCCCCGTTCTACTTATCGAATCTTCAAGCCAAGATGCATGCTACATTGTGTAAAAAAATACTTTTGATTTGTGAAACAAAATTATAAACTTTTACACTAAAAAATATAAATACCCTTATATTTACCCATTTTGGTAAATTTTTTTGGTTTTTGTATAGGTATCCATCTTGAACCTACCACTCAACCCAATTCTCACCATTCTAAGAGAACCGCAAGTGCACTATATGATTGGTAAAAATTTTAAGAATTTGGGAAATTAATTTTTTACGTTCATTTTTGTATGAACTTCAAACCCTACTGATATCCCAATTTTCATAGTTCTACAACAACCGAAAGTGCTCCATATAATTTTTGAGTAGTGGGTAGATGCCACGCCCCCTGAATGGAAAATAGCAGATTTCCGATTTTTTCTTTTGTATGCACTACAAAACCTACCGTTTTTGGAAATTTCAAAATTCTACGATGTCAGGAAGTGGTCCATAATTTTAATGATCTGTCAGTCAGTTATGCTCTCAGCGAATTTTGAAGTCCAATATCTCAGAAATTACTTTTTCTAAAGAGATGAAATTTAGTGACCCGACTGTGTTTGATTATTATTTGTATTGAAGTTAGAGAGGGGTTTGAAAATCGCCTGAGTTTGTTCCTGTAAATAGAGTGTAGTGCCTCGAACTTGGCTGGGCACTACTGTATGCCCTTTGATTCACTCAAATTTGATAATTTTTAGCCTATGGGCATAGCAATATAATACTCGTAACATAATTTTTGTTAATAGGAAATCGATCTAAAAAAAATTTCAAAATTATTTAATTTGTAAATTAGTAAAATCATTGTAATGCATTTATCTAAAAACCATACTTAAATGGAGTAACGCCCTTTTTCCTTATGTCAGCAGCATATTTTTTTATAAAAAAAATGCCTTTAGAAATTTGAGTGAAAGTTGAAAACAAAGAAAACTGTAATCACTTGAAATTTATCAGGAAATGTTTGAAATGGTAAATGTTGAACAGTACTATTATTATAAATATTCAAGAAACAAAAAAAAAATGTGCTGTTATTTTTGATGATTAACATCTACTCAATTGGTTCAGGGGTAAATTTTTGAAAGACAATTTCCGTGTAACACATTCCTCGCTCTGGACCGGTGGCACCTCATACCAATGTGGGAAATAAAAAAAAAGTGCCATCTTAGTGGTCAGAAAAGGTGAACAAGTCCTAGAAACAGGTCAGCCCTAGAAAACTGGTAATCAAGGCTCAAAGGACACGCACGATTTTTGGCACTTCTTTTTGGCATTTTTTTTTTAATTTCCCATGATTATGAGGTATCAAAGGTCCAGAGCCCACATTTGATATTTTATTTGATATACAAAACTATGTATACCAATACCTTGCAACAGAATTTTTTCCTTTCATCTTACCTTAATTAAAAGACCTTAACCTTGAGCAACCGACAAGTAGAACCTAGACTATACAAATTTTAATCAAATTTTATTTGAAAACCCCTATAACAGCAAATAGGTGCCGCATACAGAGAGAGAGTTACACATCAAAAATTACTTCATAATTTCATATAAACAATATTACTTAACTGATAATAAAGTTCATTAACTGAAAAACATTGGAAAAATATTTACAATTACATTATTCTAGTTCAAGTAATTTAGGTCTTGAAGTTATAGAGATTTATGTTTAACTCAATCAATAGAGATGCATAAGAAAAAACACCACGGGCTTATCAAGAGTTATATAAGGAAAAATAAATTACACAAAAATGGTAACACCAATTCAGTGCACATGACGGGAAATATCTGTGCAATAGCGCGCACATGTTTTGATGATTTGAAGTTATCGTTATCGTTTCATTTTTATGGGTTGATCTATGAATATGGTTATAGTGATACCTAATAAAACGGAGTCTCATCTTCATTCTCATGAAACTTGATATAGAATTGCTGATTAAAGACAATTTTTGAAGCTTTTCCATCTTATCTTATAACTTATGCATACATATTCTAAAAACTAAAAATATCAAATCTTCAATACCAAATATAAAATTTATTTATAATCACAGTTTAGTTCGTCTTTCTATCTGTTTCAGTGAACACTTCTGAAATGGAAGTGTGTTTGCTTGTTTTGTGTTTGCTAAGTGCAATTATTGGACTTATCTACTTATACCTATCATGGAACTTCAATTTCTGGAAAAAACTAGGTGTCAAAGGACCTGAACCGAAATTGATTTTTGGAAGTATTCCATGCATTGTTAAGCAGAATCGCAATTTGGCCTTTGAGATGCAAGATTTATATGAGTGAGTTATAAATTTTATGTACCAAGAAGTTGTGTGTAAAAAAATACGATTGCTTAGAAATGAAAAGCTTTGAAAGCTGTACGTGTAACGGGCAAATCTTAACAAATGGACGTAGATTATTTTAATTGGGGCAAATATTACGTATTAGGGAGAACCTGAAAGTTTTGTGCTAATTTGGCTAGAAAGGGTACATTCCATCAGGCTCGGATCCAGGATTTCTTTCAGGGTGGTAGGGGGCAATTTTCGTGTAGCCTTGCTGTACTAGGGTCAATCATCATCATCATCGTATCCTGTAACCCCGACTGGGGCATAGGGCATCAACAAAACGTCTCAATCCTTTACGGTCTGCTGCAAGTTACTTTAGCTGTGGCCACGTCTTTCTCTGGGATTCTGCTTCCGCTAAGACAGTTGATTTCCATGTTTTTCTTGGTCTTCCAACCCGCCGCGCCGTGCACCCTGAGGATTCCATTCAAATGACTGCTTTGCAATTTCATCGTTTGGTTTCCTCAGTGTGTGACCCATCCAACGCAATTTACGCTTTCTTATGTCGACGTCCAGCCGCTCTTGACTTGTTCTGCGCCACAATGCCCCATTTGATATTATTTGTGGCCAGCGAATCTTTAGGATGTGGTGAAGACAGCGTCAGCGAACAATTTCCTCGAAATGGTAGACATGACTTTCCAGGTTTCACAAGCATATAAGAGCACTGATTTCACATTGGATTCGAAGAATCTCAACTTAGTGCGTAAGGAGATTTGACTGGATTTCCATATTGGGGACAGGGTACTGAAAACAGTACGAGCTTTACTTATTCTACTTTCAACTTCCAGATCCGTACCACCGTTTGCAGAAACAATACTGCCAAGGTAGTTAAACTGCTCCACTTCTTCAAATGGTGTCTCCCTTAGAATAATACGCTGCTGTGTGGAGCGGTATGTGAGCATTATTTTTGTCTTTTTGCTATTTATTCTTAGACCACACAACTCTTCATTCACTTGCAGTGTTTGGCATATCCCGTTCAGCCCACTGATGTTATTTGCCAGTAGACATGTCATCGGCATAGTCTAAATGACTGAGCCTTTCGAACGGTCTCCATTGAATACCCTGTTGCTCAGCTGTACCAACACTGGCCGTCAATACGTCGTCCATCGCCAGCGGGAAGATAATCCCCTTGTCTCACACCCAGTTGCACTACGAAGGAGTCGGATAGCTGGCCATTGTGTAAAACAAAACACCTTGCATTGCTGTAGGACTCTTTAATAATGGCAACAGTTTTTGGCGGAATTCCTCTACCAAGCAACGATCTCCATATACATTCTCGGTTTACTCGATCCAAAGCCTTCTCAAAATCCACGAACATGGGGTAAAGAGGTGATTGAAATTCCATCGACTGCTCAAGGACGATACGCAGGGTGTTCATATGCTCAACACACGATCGAACACTGTGGAAGCCAGCTTGATGCCTCTTGATACGGTGATACCACGCCAATTGTTGCAGTTCTTAAGGTCACTTTTCTTTGGCAACTTAACAATCACACCATCCTTCCAGTCCTTGGGATAGCTTTCGTTTACCCAAATGCTTTGTATCAACGGATGTAAAATACTAGCCGCTGTTACGGGATGGGCTTTCAGGAATTCAGCTGGAATTCCGTCCAGTCTAGCTGCCTTGTTGTTTTTGAGGAGGTTTATTGATGTAAGGATTTCCGATTCTGACGGGGGTTCGATGTCAATACCCCCATAGGACCTGCGCATCTCACTAGTTGGGGCACTTCAGCGCTCTGCTCAGCTGAATCCTCATTTAGCAGGGCACAAAAATAGTCCTTCCATCTGCGTAGCTGATCCTCAATTGATGCCAAAAGTGTGCCATCCACATCCATTCCAGGATGATTGGTGTTGCTTTTTTTCCCAATAATATCTTTGGCTATTTGGAACAGTTCCCGGATATCTCCTCTTCTGGCAGCGTTTTCCGCATTTTATGCGAGTCCATCTAACCTCAACCTCTTATCATGTCTCACACAGCGATAGACCATCTTATGTGCAATGCAGTACTCTCTTTGCAAGTCAGCCTTTCGTTGAATATCTGCTTCGGCATTTATTTGGATTTTCAACGATTTGCGAAGTTCGATCTTATCCCAGGTGTCTTGGGATATCCAAGAGTCTCTAACTCTTGTCCGCTTGGGTACAGTTTCAGATCTAGCCTCCATAAAAACGCTTTTTATATCACCCCACATCTCATCATTTGTTGAGTGTTGGATTCCGTTTAATGACGAGGCTCTGTCGTTAAGGGTGGTGACATGGTTTCGAAATACTCGTATGTTTAGGTCATTTAAAGCATTAGTAATGAATTTTGAGCTTCTTGCTGCACCCTGCGCTGGTTTTTGTACAGCAGCTGCAGCGGTTCGTAGTTTAAGACTCATCAGAACCAAATGGTGGTCGCTTCCCACATCGGCATTTCTTATACCCCGGACATCACACATTGACTTCCTCCATCGTTGCTGAATCATGAAGTGATCAATTTGGTTTTCGGTTTGACCATACAGATGCACCCAGGTAATTTTGTTGCACGTCTTTTGTTTAAATACAGTCCCACCTATCACAAGACGTGGCTAAAAGCACTCTCAAAATGCAAACAAATGAATGAAATAATTGTGTTTTATGCCACTCCCAATTTTGAGAGCACACAATTTGTACATGTATGTGCAAACTACATAGGACCAACCTGGGATACCGCAAAAATTTGACCGCATTCGGCAAGGAGAAATAAAGCAAACATAAAAATAAAAATAACATACTAAACTCTGAGATTGTAGACAAGAAATGTTGGATACAAAAAGAAAGATAATTAAATTTCCAAAAGGTACTAACATATTTTTGTACGATGAAACATTCTAGAGATATTGGCTAAAATGGGTTTTTCAAAATGGTGGCTCTCGCAGATAACTAACAGCCTCATCATTTCTTATTTTCTTAGTAAGCTCAAAACAACCAACCATAAAATAATTTAATTTTTTATTAGAATTTTACGCTCTCTAAAGCATAGTTTACAGTTCCCATGCGAATCAAAACAATTTTCCATCTATTCTGTGCACCAAATTGATTAATATTCAAGGCGAAAAACGTTTGCCTTGGCCTGTCTAAGCCACCCATTCAGTTATTAATTTACCCTTAATTAATAAACTATAGGCCAAAAATGGAAAATAATTGTTTTTGGATGAAAAAACAATTTGCATGCAAATAATGCCCTGAGGAGAATATATATTTTTTATATGTATATATTTTTTTTGGAAGTGTAAGCCGACCACCAAAAAAAAAAATATTTTACTCACCACACTTTTTCTCGCATGCAAAACGACTACCGGTCCATTGTTTTGCATGACATTCGACGACCAATCATGCAATACCATTACCATTACCATTTCCATTACCATTACCATTACCATTACCATTACCATTACCATTACCATTACCATTACCATTACCATTACCATTACCATTACCATTACCATTACCATTACCATTACCATTACCATTACCATTACCATTACCATTACCATTACCATTACCATTACCATTACCATTACCATTACCATTACCATTACCATTACCATTACCATTACCATTACCATTACCATTACCATTACCATTACCATTACCATTACCATTACCATTACCATTACCATTACCATTACCATTACCATTACCATTACCATTACCATTACCATTACCATTACCATTACCATTACCATTACCATTACCATTACCATTACCATTACCATTACCATTACCATTACCATTACCATTACCATTACCATTACCATTACCATTACCATTACCATTACCATTACCATTACCATTACCATTGCCATTACCATTACCATTACCATTACCATTACCATTACCATTACCATTACCATTACCATTACCATTACCATTACCATTACCATTACCATTACCATTACCATTACCATTACCATTACCATTACCATTACCATTACCATTACCATTACCATTACCATTACCATTACCATTACCATTACCATTACCATTACCATTACCATTACCATTACCATTACCATTACCATTACCATTACCATTACCATTACCATTACCATTACCATTACCATTTATTTAAATATCAGTCATCAAAAGTTTTTTCTGTTTTATTTTTGTAGAGAGTACAAGAAGACTGGAGAAAAATTCATTGGAATATTTATGACAAGAAATCCCCAAATTTTGGTGATTGATCCAGGTCTTGCACGTGAAATTTTGGTCACCAATTTCAAGGCTTTCCGTTTTAATGAACCATATCTCTTCGTAATATACATATATTTAATTATTTTGTCTTCCGACAAATGAGCCTAAAAGACTCTTTTTTTTTTGTTAAAATGTAGGTGAATAAGAATTTAGAAGAGGTCTCTACAAGGAATCCATTTATGACCTCCGCTTCGAAATGGAAGGCTATTAGAAGTGAATTTATTGGAGGAATCAGTCCCGTCAGGGTTTGTATACACTCCAATCTTCCTAACAAAACCTATTAGTGAGACAAATTATCTGATTTGCAGATCAAACAAGCTCATCCAATTGTGGTAGAAATCTGCAAGAAGTTGGTTAGCTTTATAAAGGCTTCCACTCAAAATACCGACAAAACTATTGAAGTCAAAAATGTGAGTAAATAGTTATCTTAAAACTGAATAAAGTTCCCTTATTGATCAGACAATTTCCTTGGCAATACGTAGCTGTGTTACAAATACACTACCGAAATCGTTGCTGACTTTGTTTGGGGTCTTAATGCTGATGCTTTGAAAATAGACGATGATGGATCCCCAAATCAAATGTTGAATATGTCCAGAAAAATGCTAGATGACTCTTTTATGAAAATTGGATTTTACTATTTATCAGGGCTGGCACCGATTATACGGAAATTCTTCGCCGGACGATTTTACCCCGAAGAAACGGATAATTTCTTTTCGCGAGTCCAAAAGGATGCTGTGGAAATGCGACTTCGCAACAGGAACGATCGTTCGGATTTCTTGAATTTCTTGATTCAATTACAAGAGAAGAAAAATATCAGTCATATGGATATGGTTGGTCATAGTTTGACGGTTTTACTAGATGCTTTCGAGACAACAGGGTCTGTGATGGCTCATGCATTGTATTTTGTAAGTTTAAAAGTTGTTCTTGAGAGTAAAGTTGAATATTGTAATTTCAATCTATTAGTTAGCCAGTAATCAGGATGCTCAGAAGAAATTACGAGAAGAAATCATGGCCAATATGGATGAAAATGGTTTTTTGAGCTATGATGATTTGATCGAACTTCCATACTTGGATCAATGTCTCAATGGTAAGGATTGAAATTTTGTCAATAAACACTTATCTCTGGAAGAATAAATATGATAATTGATAAATTCAGTGCAGAAACTTTAGTCTGCTACCACCAAGCCTATATTCTATAGTTATCAAAATTAAGAAAAGTAATTTCTTTTAAATTTTCAGAAACAATACGCATCGTAACTATTGTTTCAGTTTCCTCAAGAATTTGCAGTGAAGAAATATATTTGGAAAATCGGGAAAATCACAAAGTTAAAATTGAGCCAGGAATGACTGTTCACGTTCCCACTTTTTCCTTCCATCATGATCCAGAAGTTTACCCGAAACCAGACGAATTTATTCCCGAACGTTTCGACAATGGTCGAGCAAAAGAACTTAACCAGAAAGGATATTTCTTTCCATTTGGTGATGGACCAAGAATTTGTGCTGGTACGCAATCATTATTTTTTAATTAAAAATAAAATACTTTTTTTTGTTATTTTAAGGAATGAGACTTGGACAATTGGAAGCTAAAGCTGGAATTGTTGAAGTTATCAAAAATTTCAGTTTAAAGAAAATGGATGAGTGTGTGAAATCCATCGATCCGACTTCATTTCTGCTTGGTTTATCCGGTGATTTATTAGTAGAATTTGAGACTATTAAACAGTGATTAAAGTTGTTTGATGTTTGTTAAATTCATGTAAATAAAGCATAACATTTTGTGAAAATGCATGAGATAGTGTGCAATATGAAGGATAAAATGTTTAGTTTGGGGTAATGTTAAGTGGGAGTATCAAGTACCACACCAGGAGCCTGGGCTCCAATCCTACCCATACAAATTTCATCTAAAAAAAATAAATCATATAAATAAAATCGTAACTCGATATACGCGTTGTCCTCGCATCACGCAAAAACAATTGGGTGTATTGAGACGCGGTTTTTTGTAAATTATTTCTAATAGGTCAGCAGTCATTATAGGCCGTGTTTAAAAACATTAGAACAACAGGAAGGTACTCAAATGCAATAAAATTAGGTAACATTCACTCAAATACGAATATAAAAATAAATCACTTCTGCTTAATTGGGAAATATGTTCTAAAAGAATTTTAAAATTTCAAAATTAAGTTTGAGAGTTAAAAATATTTTATACCAATTTAAATTTTGTTGGCTAAATATTTGCATCAAGGCAAACTATTAATGTATATGCTACCAATATGGCAGTGATATCGCAGCGAAGAGCGTAGTTCAAGATTCAAGTGTTTTTCACCGGTCCAAATTTTTTGACCAACCTGGCAGCTATACATATAAGGTGCCCCTTTGACCACCTTGCCAGCTGTGCTGGGATCAGAAATTGTTTTTAGAGTTTCCACAATCTTGATGAGGTCTACACAGAAAATTGGAGTACACCTTAATGGTCACACAAAGAGATGTGAGTGGATTAGTTTAAAATTTGAAGAAAGCAATTACCGCCTGAAGGTTTTGAACAGCGGGTTCTTTGGATTCGAAATTTACGAAATAAAGTTAAGTTTGTGGCTGAAGCATGTTACATATCTATAATGTGATTTCGAATTCCCTCTGGATCTTCGTAGCACTCATTCGAATTACGGAAAGTATAATGGCACATAACGTTTGAGATCGAGTGAAAGTTTCAGCATCCTTCTTGAGCTGGGACAATATAATTAGGGCCATGGCCTTGCCAGTTAAAGGACATTGGAAACGTTACCTGCGTACTGCGTCAAAGATGCATTTGCAAATTGTTCGAAAAGGGAATCCAAGTTTTCTGCATTAGCATCGTGTTCGATAATGCAGTTTGCTAAAGAAACATGTTCGAAAACATCATCTGCGGTGCGAACATACATATAATCGAGTTGATGACATAAATATTGAGAATCCAGAGAGCGTGTTCGTAAACGTCAAATGCGTTTGCAAGAAAATAGACTGACTTTGGTCAAAAAATATTTGTGCAAACAGAACGATTGCATATTTGACGAAAGCAATAGTCCCGTCAGATAACTGGCAATCAAACTTAAGTTGACTTGAGTTTTCAAAAACGACGAAAGAAAATAATTATTCTTAGGTGTAGAAGTTCCATCCGATTTTTCTTCTGTAGTGACCATGGAACCATGTAGTCCTCTTCTAGCCGCCAAGAATACATTTTATAAACGTAGAACGAAACAAACGTTTTTTGATTACCTACATTTTTTAAATTCTCATTTTAAACATACTTCGTTCGTTCAGGCCCCGGGTTGACGGTTGCTTCCTCACACGTCATAAACCCTAACAGTCTTTGTATTCTGGCAAAAGGCTGAAAAACCTCAAACATTGTTTACAATGAAATATTAAGGGTTTTCATGAAATGATAAAAATATTGGATAAGTTAACCATTTGGTAAAGTTGGTATACCATATAATTGGTAATTGAATTGTCAACTTATGTATAAGAAATGATCTACAGAAATTGGTTAAAATTATCCAAAGAAGTTTCTGAAGAAATTTAACCAAATTTGTTTGGTAAGCTGAGCCATATTTGACATTTAACGAACAGTTTTTTTCAATTGCACAGCATTTAACCACGATTCAAAGGGTGTTCATGAAAAATTTTGCGTAGGTACACTTACCATTTTACACAATTTATTGGTAAACGACGTTGCATAAGTCTACCTACAATTATTATGAATACAATTATATTTGTGAATATAATTGTTTAAAAAACAAATAAGAGAGATGCGTTATTTTTACTGTTACTGTCAGCCAAAAGGTGTTGATTCAAGGTTTCAAAATTTATCCGCGGACGAAGTCGCGGGCATCAGCTAGTAAATCAATAAGATTGTCTTATTGAGCACATAACTATGAAATTTTATTAAAACACAAAAACACTATGGCACTTATATGGTGTTTTCAAAGAGAAATATGATTGATTTAATGAAGAACGATTTAGTATCTTGCCACAAGAACTATTTGGTTTCCGAAGATCAAGATGCCACAGTACTGTGCATCAAGTTGACAGAATAACGAGTGTGTGAAGTTAGCCCCCCTTTTTTTGAATTTGTTATTTTTAAAAGTTGTTCCAGATTGTTCCCGATTTGTTCCGCATTGTTCCAAATTTTTTTTGAAAAATATTCAAAAATGGGGGTTTTAGACCCAAAAAACCGTTTTTGACCTAGCCCCCCTTTTTTCGAAAATCAAAATTTTGAAAGTTGTTCTGGATTGTTCTAGTTGTTCTGAACATTGTTCCAAGTTTTTGGACCTCTATGTTCAAAATTTCAAAAGTTATGGCCAAAATTCGAAAAAATTGTAGCCCCCTTTTTTTGAAATTCTTACTTTTGAATTTTTTTTTGGATAAATAAAAGTGTTCCAAACATTGTTCCAAAAAATTAAAGCTGTAGAGTGTATATCTAAAAAGATATAGCCTTTCAAACTTTTTTTCAAAAATTCAAATAACGGCTCCCCAATATTTTTTTTTTTATTATTTTAAATATTTCATATTTAACAATATATACATGTGTTGAGAAATTATGGTGCTCTTTCAGGAAATAAATCAACCTAAAACCGGACTTTAAAAAATAATCTTCGAGTTTTTGAACTTTGTAAAATTTTTATTGGTCCCCTTTTTACAAAATTCAAAAATCCAAAACTTGTTCCAAGTAAAACTCTGTTTTTTCTACCACATGCCAAAATTTCATGCAAATCTATGCATAATTAATGACATAATCTAACTAAAACGATTTTGTCACTTTTTTCATTCCCCATGGACCCCCCCTAAAAATATCAACATTTTTTAAATTCAAAATGATTATTCGAGCTATTATTTAAAAGGGTTTAAAATCCTGGTTCCATGAAATACATTTTAAATATTCAAATTTTCAAAAAACACCCCCACACCCCCCCTTTTAGAAAATAAAATTTAAAAAAATCTTTTTAATAGGCATCTACCTTCATCTTCTTGTTCCAAAAATTTTATTCTAAAATGTGAGTAAACAAAGAACTTAGAGCTTAAAAACACTATTTACGATATTAAATGATAATCCTCATTATGCACCCCCATTTTCGAAATCAATGGATAGAAAATAATCAACATTTTGTATAGGTTTATATTCATTGCGCCCTTAAAAAATTGAAAAATAAAAATGGGCTCTAAATTTGTTCACCCCCATGTCAATGCTAGCAAGTTTTAAACAAAAAACATAACAAACAAAAGCTCTTAAACCCAAAATAAAATTCTTACGATATTAAAAGGAAATTGAAATTCATATTTTAGGTCTACATTATCGAATAGAAAGGTTTAAAAATTAAACAAGGATACAAAGAGAATCTTCTTGAATAACCACATCTTAAACTTAAAAAAAAAATATATTTAAAAACTTTTTCGAAAGCTCTTGAAACCCAAACCCCCCCAAAAAAAACTTTTTTTTCCCAAAATCAAAAATGAAGCTATAGTCCATAAGCAGATAATAAAATATCATACCTAAATAAGAATATAAACAAAGTAAAAAAATCCTTTAAATTGATTTTTAGTATAAAACTTAAAACTTCCCCGGCCCCCTTTTCTAAATCGAAAATCTAAAGCTTGTTCCAAGTGCAGAATGGCCTAAATCAAATTGTTCCAAGGATTCATTCAAAAATATTGAAAATTGTAGATTTTAAGCCGAAAAAACACTTTAAATGAAAAAATACTAATTATCCTTGCTTTGGCCCCCCTTTTAGGAAATCCAAAATCAAAAAACTTGTTCCAGGTTGTTCTAGAGGGCTCTTCTAAATTGTTCCGAGCTTTCGTTTCTTAAAATTGATTTTTAGTATTAAAACTTTCAAAAAAATGCTCCCCCGGCCCCCCATTTCCAAAATCAAAAATCTAAAACTTGTTCCAAGTGCAGAATGGCCTAAATCAAATTGTTCCAAGGATTCATTCAAAAATATTGAAAATTGTAGATTTTAAGCCGAAAAAACACTTTAAATGAAAAAATACTAATTATCCTTGCTCTGGCCCCCCTTTTAGGAAATCCAAAATTCAAAAACTTGTTCCAGGAAGTTCTAGGGCTCTTCTAAATTGTTCCGAGCTTTCGTTTCTTAAAATTGATTTTTAGTATTAAAACTTTCAAAAAAATGCTCCCCCGGCCCCCCTTTTCCAAAATCGAAAATCTAAAACTTGTTCCAAGTGCAGAATGGCCTAAATCAAATTGTTCCAAGGATTCATTCAAAAATATTGAAAATTGTAGATTTTAAGCCGAAAAAACACTTTAAATGAAAAAATACTAATTATCCTTGCTCTGGCCCCCCTTTTAGGAAATCCAAAATTCAAAACTTGTTCCAGGTTGTTCTAGGGCTCTTCTAAATTGTTCCGAGCTTTCGTTTCTTAAAATTGATTTTTAGTATTAAAACTTTCAAAAAAATGCTCCCCCGGCCCCCCCTTTCCAAAATCGAAAATCTAAAACTTGTTCCAAGTGCAGAATGGCCTAAGTCAAATTGTTCCAAGGATTCATTCAAAAATATTGAAAATTGTAGATTTTAAGCCGAAAAAACACTTTAAATGAGAAAATACTAATTATCCTTGCTCTGGCCCCCCTTTTAGGAAATCCAAAATTCAAAAACTTGTTCCAGGTTGTTCTAGGGCTCTTCTAAATTGTTCCAAGCTTTCGTTTCTTAAAATTGATTTTTAGTATTAAAACTTTCAAAAAAATGCTCCCCCGGCCCCCCTTTTCCAAAATCGAAAATCTAAAACTTGTTCCAAGTGCAGAATGGCCTAAATCAAATTGTTCCAAGGATTCATTCAAAAATATTGAAAATTGTAGATTTTAAGCCGAAAAAACACTTTAAATGAAAAAATACTAATTATCCTTGCTCTGGCCCCCCTTTTAGGAAATCCAAAATTCAAAAACTTGTTCCAGCTCTTCTTAATTGTTCCGAGCTTTCGTTTCTTAAAATTGATTTTTAGTATTAAAACTTTCAAAAAAATGCTCCCCCGGCCCCCCTTTTCCAAAATCGAAAATCTAAAACTTGTTCCAAGTGCAGAATGGCCTAAATCAAATTGTTCCAAGGATTCATTCAAAAATATTGAAAATTGTAGATTTTAAGCCGAAAAAACACTTTAAATGAAAAAATACTAATTATCCTTGCTCTGGCCCCCCTTTTAGGAAATCCAAAATTCAAAAACTTGTTCCAGGTTGTTCTAGGGCTCTTCTAAATTGTTCCGAGCTTTCGTTTCTTAAAATTGATTTTTAGTATTAAAACTTTCAAAAAAATGCTCCCCCGGCCCCCCTTTTCCAAAATCGAAAATCTAAAACTCGTTCCAAGTGCAGAATGGCCTAAATCAAATTGTTCCAAGGATTCATTCAAAAATATTTTGGATTTCCTAAAAGGGGGGCCAGAGCAAGGATAATTAGTATTTTTTCATTTAAAGTGTTTTTTCGATTTAGAAAAAGGGGGGCCGGGGAAGTTTTAAGTTTTATACTAAAAATCAATTTTAAGGATTTTTTTTACTTTGTTTATATTCTTATTTAGGTATGATATTTTATTATCTGCTTATGGACTATAGCTTCATTTTTGATTTTGGGAAAAAAAAAATTTTTTTTTGGGGGGGTTTGGGTTTCAAGAGCTTTCGAAAAAGTTTTTTAATATATATTTTTTTTAAGTTTAAGATGTGGTTATTCAAGAAGATTCTCTTTGTATCCTTGTTTAATTTTTAAACCTTTCTATTCGATAATGTAGACCTAAAATATGAATTTCAATTTCCTTTTAATATCGTAAGAATTTTATTTTGGGTTTAAGAGCTTTTGTTTGTTATGTTTTTTGTTTAAAACTTGCTAGCATTGACATGGGGGTGAACAAATTTAGAGCCCATTTTTATTTTTCAATTTTTTTAAGGGCGCAATGAATATAAACCTATACAAAATGTTGATTATTTTCTATCCATTGATTTCGAAAATGGGGGTGCATAATGAGGATTATCATTTAATATCGTAAATAGTGTTTTTAAGCTCTAAGTTCTTTGTTTACTCACATTTTAGAATAAAATTTTTGGAACAAGAAGATGAAGGTAGATGCCTATTAAAAAGATTTTTTTAAATTTTATTTTCTAAAAGGGGGGGTGTGGGGGTGTTTTTTGAAAATTTGAATATTTAAAATGTATTTCATGGAACCAGGATTTTAAACCCTTTTAAATAATAGCTCGAATAATCATTTTGAATTTAAAAATTTTTATAGTTTTAGGGGGGTCCATGGGGAATGAAAAAAGTGACAAAATCGTTTTAGTTAGATTATGTCATTAATTATGCATAGATTTGGATGAAATTTTGGCATGTGGTAGAAAAAACAGAGTTTTACTTGGAACAACTTTTGGATTTTTGAATTTTGTAAAAAGGGGACCAATAAAAATTTTACAAAATTCAAAAACTCGAAGATTATTTTTAAAGTCCAGTTTTAGGTTGATTTATTTCCTGAAAGAGCACCATAATTTCTCAACACATGTATATATTGTTAAATATGAAATATTTAAAATAATAAAAAAAAAAAAATATTGGGGAGCCGTAATATGAATTTTTGAAAAAAAGTTTGAAAGGCTATATCTTTTTAGATATACACTCTACAGCTTTAATTTTTTGGAACAATGTTTGGAACACTTTTCTTTATCCAAAAAAAAATTAAAAAGTAAGAGGGGGCTACAATTTTTTCGAATTTTGGCCATAACTTTTGAAATTTTGAACATAGAGGTCCAAAAACTTGGAACAATGTTCAGAACAACTAGAACAATCCAGAACAACTTTCAAAATTTTGATTTTCGAAAAAAGGGGGGCTAGGTCAAAAACGGTTTTTTTGGGTCTAAGACCCCCATTTTTGAATATTTTTCATAAAAAATTTGGAACAATGCGGAACAAATTGGGAACAATCTGGAACAACTTTCAAAAATAACAAATTCAAAAAAAGGGGGGCTAACTTCACACACTCCAGAATAACGAAAAACATCAAAAATAATTTAATTTTGGGAAGAAGTACGGGAATGGTCTTCCTTGATGTTGAAAAGGCGTTTGATTCGGTTTGGCATGAAGGGCTGATTCACAAACTGTTTACTTTGAGCTTAACACTGTTTATTCTTACAAAGTGTACTTTTCCTGTCATTGCCATTGTTACAGGTATACAGAAAATATAAATACCCCAAAAAATGAAGGAAATCAGGTGCTCTGAAATCAACTGTTTAGTAAAAATGTTTTCATTCAGATGAACAAAAATTGAGATAAACGCTGAAAACCAGTTTTACAATTTTCGATAACAATTTTTCATGATGTCGATAATTTTTGGAAACAAAAAATTGAAAAGATATTTTAACTCACAAAATCAAATAAAAATGTTACTCTCCGAGAAAATTGGATTTAACTTTTTCAACACCCTTTTTCAAAATGGCGGATAACACAAAATTTCACACCAGCCAGAGACTGATATCACGCGTATCATATAGAACCAGCCAATCTAAAATTACTTCTGTTTTGACGTTGCTTAGCTCTCTTACTATTAAGTTTTGAAATTGTATGTGTCAATTTCATTGAAATCGTTCAAGGAGCTACGAAGTTATAATATATTAACATTTTTAGAAAAATGCTATTGAAAAATATTTTTTTCTGTTACAATTCTCTATCAGCTATCACCTGAGAAAATTTCATTGCATTCTCTCAAGAAAGAACGAAGTTGGAAAACGTTGACATATTTAAAAACATTCTATTTTAAAAATATTTTGTTCTCCTATAACTCTCTCTCAGTTATCACTTCTGTCAATTTCATTGAAATCACTCAAAGAACAACGAAGTCCCGAGGATTTAAAAACTTTTTTCGGAACTTTGTGCTTCGATACTTTATCTTGCGTAACTTTGGCTTTTCGAAATTGTGTCCTATCGTAAATTTACATTTTTCTTTCTTCGGCTCAGGGAATGGATCTTCAATAGTTCTCCCATGATAAATTCGGGAACTAACCTCATTTTACAGATTCTTGCAGATTTGATTCGAATGAAAACGAATTTTATTAGGAACCAAAAAATAAGACTCGTGATCGAATCAAAAATAAAATTCTTTTGAATTGTTCACGACAGAAGGAATCATATTTTATCGTTTTACGAACCTTGGTTGTATACCATCTTTGTTTAAGCATTGTTAGTTTTCTGATCTATAGTAATAAGTTGCTGAATAGGTATGGGCTGCACATCCATTAAAAAGTTTTATTCTCCCATGTGACGAAAAATCCAACCAAGCAGATATGTGGTTTTTTTTTCATTTTTATCAAAAACTGCAAGGGCCCCAAAATCAAGTTTTACCCCGGTTCGGAAAAATCGTAGATCCGGGGCTGCCTTTAGTTTGGATATTCAGGAAACACTTAATAAACTGAATATTGCGATTAAAACTCTTCATCATTTCATAAATCGTAAGTCTAAATTGAGTGTAGGAAACAAATTGATAATATTCAAAGTAATATTCCAAACTATAATTTTATATGGTTTAACCGTCTGGGGAGCCATATATAAAAGCCATATCCGAAGGTTGCAAATAATGCAAAATAAAATATTGAAAATGATGCCAATCATCCTTGGCACTATTCTCCATGAAGAGGCAAAAATTGAATACGTTAAAACTCGAATTTCAAATTTATATGAATATTATATTGTGTCGTGTAGCTATTCTGACAATAATCTTATTTCAAACCTAGCAACTTAAGGTGTTGTAAACTTTATTTATCTTTCTATTTACGAACATATTTGTTTTTTGTATATTTATTTGTGTGTTAATTTATTTATCTGTTCATTTATTTATTAAATTCTTTAATATTTATTAGATTCTTATACGATACTGTGATACTTATTATTTGTTTGCTATTTATTTATTAATTTTCTATTTATTTATTTATTTATTTATTTATTTACCTATTATTTTTTTATTTTATGACCGAATACATGAAACCATATGGCCTTAATTATGTTTTGCTACTTTTCGTAAGGTTCATTAAATTTTGCTTTCGGAAGAGAAAAGAGGCATACACCTCCCAACTAACAATTTTGCCCCTATAATCATCCAATTATTAATTATTTCTTGCAATCATATAAGCATTATAAAATAGTCCGTAGAATTAAAAGGGCGCACTTTTTAAGCTCTTATTGGACCTTCAGTTGCCTTAAAAAAGCTTACTGGACTCAATTTAGAGGTCTTATAGAAGAAGGTGGAAAAATAAAAAAAAATATTTCACAATTGATTTATATTTATTTATATTTTTATTTTATTTTATTTATTTGCTGATATTTTATTTGAAATGCATTCTTAGAAGTTATTAGATATTATTTAAAAATTACAAGGTTTCTGTGGGATTTGCACTGAAAGTCCACCACGCTTTTTTTTTTTTTTTTTAATTCATTTTTATTTTTCCATTATCTTAAAACTATCTTAAAGCTAGACAAAAATTCATAAAAACTAGCCTACTTATCAATATCTTACAACTAACTTACTGGCCCCATTCGGGCGCTCTAAGTTAAACTAATAACTTAATGCTAATGCCTTTCGGCCTAAGAACTTTCTTAAAACTAGAATCCATATCGGTTTTATTTTTCACCGAGAAGAATTTATAAAAAACTCGGTATCTTTGTCTTTATTTTTTTGTTTTATATAAAACTTACAAACTAAATAAAACTAAATTAAAACTAATTAAAACTAATTAAAACTATTTAAAACTAATTATAACTAATTAAAACTAATTAAAACTACTATAAAACTACTTAAAGCTACTTACAAACTACTTACGGACTACTTACAAACTAGAACAGCCACAGCAAGCATTTTCGGGTTTTTATAATTTTTTTGTGTTTTAATTGGTTTTATAATTTTTGTGTGTGTTTTTTTTTTGTTTTTTTTTTTTTTTTGGTGCCACCCTGACTGTCCCTGCTTAAAACTAACTACCTAAACCTATGTAAGTCGGCCATGGCATAGAAAAATGCAGTCAACTTTTAAATATCCGAAGAATCTTCGTGTTCAGGTTTCAACCACCAGAACTGGTTCTCCTGCTTTACCCTATCTCTTCGGTCCCGATCGGACACAGTCCTACTGAACCGAAGGTGCTCCGCTCCGTGTTGTGCGAGGACGTCTCGACTGTAAAGGAGCCGCCGATCTACAGTTCTACGGCCGACGTGGTAGATTTGCGGAACCACCGCTCTATCCTGGATCAGCCCTCGACTGTCTAAGTAGAGGAATGCATCGGGCGGAATAAAGCCGCTTAGACGCACACTCTCGTAGTAATCGTTTTTAGGGTAATAAGCCCCAAAAATTAAGCTGTTGGTCGAGGACATTGCTCTTGCAATGTGACCTCGAATAAGCTTCAGCAAGAAATTATCTATCCTGTTTATGTTGGCGCCGTTGTATAGAACCAGGTTGGAATAATAATGTTTGTACTCCGACTCTGGTGTTCTGTGTAATCCAAGGCAGCGTCTAAGACACTGCCTCTCAAGCACCCGAATCTTTTCCATTTGAGATGGGGCAACGTTGAACCAAACCGGGCACCCATAGGCAATCATCGGCCGTATGAGGGCCATGTAGCAAATCACCTTCACCCTGCTGTCAAGCCGGCTGCTATAAAACAACCGTTTTGTCAGGGCAAAAGCTCCCCTAGCCCTGGACAGAGCAGCATTTATATGTCTGTCGAAATACAAATACTGATCCATCCAGATGCCAAGGAACTTTACTACACTTTTACTGGCCAGTGGCTGTCCATTTGGTCCTACGATCACCAGCTTACGCCAGTTCTTTCTCGTATCCCTTGTGGCTCCATGCAACGGAGTCCTAAACAAGATAGTTTCTGATTTCATAGTCATCGCAATATCGCTGAATCTTCTCGAAGTCACGCTGCAAAAGAATTCTGATGACCTCGACTTTTGGAGCTGTTCTGTACGCAATAAGATCGTCGGCATACGCAATTGCCTGAGTTAGACTACTTATCAGATCACTGGTGTAAATGCTGAATAGAATCGGCGAGTTGACCGCTCCCTGCTGAAGACCATTTTTAATATTAAAAGTTGTGGCAGAAGTCACATTGCCACTCTTGACAACAAACTTTCTACCATTGAGCATATCATAAAGCATATATAATAGTGGTTTACTAATGCCAAGTCTGGTCAGCTTTAGATAAAGACCCTCTAGCCATACGGTGTCGAAGGCCTTCTCCAAATCAACCAGACAGGCACCCGTACACTGCTTTTTAGATTTGTTCCATTGGACATCAGAAACGAGTTTAGACGCGGCATGAATGGTGTCATGTCCCGCCTTAAAACCGAACTGATTATCCGGTATGATATTATTGTCCTCTGCCCACTTTGACAGAGCTCTATTGATAACTTTTTCGAATACCTTGCTGATACTCGGAAGAAGACTTATCGACCGGAGATTCGCCGGATTGGAGTTGTCCTTTCCCTTTTTCAGGAGAGGATGCACCACAGCCGTCTTCCACCGCACTGGATAATATGCATTATTCAGAGCGTTGTTAAACAGTGTGGTATAAATGTCTACTGCTTCTTGGGGTAAATGTCGAAGTACAACGTTGGATATGCCATCGACTCCTGCTGACTTCTTCTTCTTTAATGAATCGAAGATGAGCTGAAGCTCCACCTTCGTAATTAACAGGGAACTGGGCCCATTTCGCTCGGCGATTATGGCGTTTGCCAAATGATCTTCATTGAACCCGGTGAAACCGAGGTTCTCTGATCGCCATTGCGTTATGTCATTCCGAAGGTAGAAGTGGTGGAGCAAGGCTCTGTTTTCCAGGTCATGGTTCGGGCGAATGCATGCATTCACCTTGTACACTTGCTGGAAAGCAGCCCCCACAGCCTCCACTTTCTCCTGCGGATCTTCGACAATAAAGAGGTCATCGTCCTAGACGGCGTCCTCTGGATCAATTCCTGCTGTCAGAAGTACGTCTCTGTTATCTGTCGTTCTCTGGAGCTTAAGACACGGAAGGTCGTTCTTATCATTCCTTCTAAATATCTTGTTAGTTTGGGGAAACATAATCGGCCCGGATTTTGTTATCCCAGTACAAATTAATCGACAACCGATAGTTTTCCTTTATTAGTTGGTTGATGTTCTTGATCGACGACTTCCGCGTCCTAGTCTCCAGATTGTGTGGGTCAGTAAATAGTCTGTACAAGAGTTTGAGTCTTGTCAGCAGTCCACTTTTTTGTCTGTGTAATACGTGTAATGTCCACCACAACCACTCGGCCATGGAAAAATATATTCACGATGAAAAAAATGTATGCACTTTCTCCAAACTGCTGGTTTGTGGCACTCTTTAGTATACCAGAAGTGGTTTGTGTTTTCGCTAGTATAGCAGATATGGTTTGTGGCTGCAATTAGCAAGTAACAGAAACTAACATAGAGATTGTATAATAATTTTACAGGATGACTATAGAAGCGAAAGCTTCGTCGTCATTTTCATAAGAGCAGTATAGAGAGATTAAAGAAACATTGGTACATATATCGCTTCTATCAAGGTGATATACTTTTCCCCAGAAAATATTAAAGAAATCAGTAATGCTCCAATAAGGTATTTACTTTCCATCAGAGGGGTAATAGGAGCGCTATAGAAGCAAACAACACTATAATGTCTGGAATGCGAAGCAATTTTATTAGTTGGGAGAGAGCACTCCATGGAAGTGAAACTGACATTCGGTGAAGAAGGAACGAAAATAAGAAAGAGATCATTCATTCTACTTAAGTGGAATATAGCTCTCTTCTTCTTTTGACTACTTGGTACTTTTCGTTGGTTTTTGTCATTACCTTCCGAAAGCTTGCGACTATTATAATTCTTCCTTCAATTTTTGTATCGTTCTCCATTTAAAAATAACTTCGAAATCTGTACACGTCTAATTTGTCACATTTCACGTTTTTGACGTTTAATATTTGACGTATAACAAACAGCTGATTCAATTACACAGCATTAAACCAAATAAATAAAAAGGTCGTTCATGCAAACGTTTGCGTAAGCTTATCATTTTACACAATTTTAAAACTTGGTTTAAAAGTGTGCTCAGTCTTACGAGGATCAGAAAACTAGTTATCCGAAAAACACTTAAATAGGTTTTCCAAAACTTTGCAAGGTACAGATGTCCCCATCTCCAAATATCTTCTCTATACTATATAAAAGAAACAAAATTTTGAAGATAAGGCGTAATCTTAATGAAATTAACTAATCCATTGATAAAAGTGTTGATAGAATGTATGTGTGTAAGATTTCCGTTGGAGTTCTTCAATGAAATAGGTTTCTTACAAAACAGTTTGGTGGGCACCTTTCTTTCTGTTGTTGTAATACCTTAGGAACACAAAGCTAACTAACAAAAATTTGATAGGTATAATATTCTTAACTTTTTGAATGGAAAATTTCAAGAGCAGCTGTCTACATTAACAATTTACTATTTATTTTGTTTTATGGTTCCGCGTCATAGATTTTTATTTTATATTGTTTACAGTTTTTGCAATATCTACAAATCATAAACTAATTTCAGATAAGATTTTCTTGAACAAATTCGCTGCAGGAACCGAACCTGTCTAATAAAACTTTAAATTTTAACACTTTTGACTTTTGACGGCAAATTTTATCTACATTTTTGGCAGAAGAAGAATGTAGATAAGGATTTAAATCGTTTTAAAAGCTTCGAACTTTTTATAGAATGCATATAAACCCGATTTGAAACAAAATACGAAAAGAAGAGCAAATGCACACTTTGTTCGTTTCACAAACAGAATTTAGAAGCATATTCACGGATTTTTATTTAAAGCCAGTGAAGTGTTGCGGCTTATCTTTACTAACGCTTTTAACAATATCGTCTGTAGAAACTTCGTAAAAATTACACAGGCTTACAAATATCGGTTAACTTTTCGACACGTGAGAGTAAGAGTCGTTCTTAGGGTAATTTTGTACGCTGAACTCAAATCCGTTATCCATTTTTCGCTATCAGCTCTGCTTTTCGAGATATTACCGTTAGAAAGTGCAAAAAACACCTTTTTCGCCATTTTTGGGGCTATGTAACTATGCGCAGGGCTGGATTAGCTATAGGGGCCATGGCCCAGGATGGCAAATTTTTGGGGGGCGGCAAATTTTGAAGATTGTTAAAGATATTAAAGAGGAAATAAAAATGTTCTCATCAATATTAGGTTTCCCTTGCATCTTTTCCATACACAACAAATGAAAACCACACAAATCAAAGTTTCTTTTTAAGATCACCACTTCATGCAGCGGCTGGCGTAGCTACCTAGGGGCAAACTGGGGTAGCGCCCCAGGGCCCCGAAGGTTTTGGGGGCCCCAGAGACTGACAGAAACAATTTTTCGGAGCGAAAATAATATTTCACCTTGACTTTAAAAAGTTTTGGCTCAGTTTGTTTTGGATATTAAGGGTCAGTTTCAAGACTTATGGATAAAGTCTCGGATAGCCTATCCCGAATTACTATAAGTTTCCGTCCTAATATTTTGAATTTCACCTAAAATAGACCCGTCGCGGTTTATACTGAATTTAAATCTTTTAAAATCAGTCACATTTTAAATTAAAACGACAAGGATTTTCAGTTTTGACAACAAAAATTTAATTTTCATTATATGTTTTTTTATATAGTCCTCAAATGTCATCCTCTAGTAAAGATTTTGACTTGTGACTAAACTTCAGAAGTATATGTTGCTATTTGGTGAGAAGTTCAACTAGAAAAAATGGAAGTATATCGTGATATCGTTTTTACAGATCTTTTAACGTGATCGATGCAAAACAAAAAAATCCATACAAACTGATACATGGGATCATAAACGAACAATTCATTTTTTGACTTTGCTTCTGGTACTCGTTAATACGGCCGAGATTGATTATTCTTGCAGATTATTGGGAAATGGGTTCACTCTTTTTTCGGACGAAAACATTTCATATATATTCACCCCGATTACTAAATCCAATGAGTGAGCTGCGGAGGGAGTCAGACTCAATTCTGACATTTCGCTTATAGTAAAAATGTCAGAATTGAGTCTGATTCTGACAATTCTGACATTTTGCTCATAGTAAAAATGTCAGAATTGTGTCTTATTCCCTCCGCAGTTCATTCATCGGATTCCGTTATACGCGTGATTATTATTAATTACATAATGGGTAATGGGTCGTATTAATAAAACAGAGCAATTGCTTGAAGTAAACTCCGTAGCAAAGTAAAAGCATTTAGCAATTGCTTTATATTAGTATTAATAAAAATCTACCTTGCTTAAGTTAGTTCGAAAATTCGAACTTAGCAATTGCTTTACATTTGCATTGGTATTTGTGGCTCTTAACACTTCATGTAGATATAATGTAACGAAAATCATAAACAGATCGGCAATTTCATAGATAATTTTTTAATAGAATACAAGAGATCTTGTCAAAAACATTCTACCAAGCTATATTTATTGTTTTATTTCACGTTTATTTCACTTTTATGCACTATTTTGTGGATGATAGTTATAAAATTGATCAATAATTGTTTAGTAAGCATTTTTATCGTCGCCAAAAGTTCTTGGTCTATAAGTTTTTTTCATGAACATTTGTTGTAACTACTGCCGGTAAGAGTGGAATGATGTGCAAACCTATTTCATTCATCTTGACGCAAAAGATCAAGAATACCAAACATTTAATTGAATGTATTTTCTTTTAAATTAATTAAATTGAATGATTTTATAAGTCTAAAAAAATATTTCACGTTAATATCCGTAGCAAATGTTCTAAGTCACCTAAATAGCAGACTTCAAATTTTCTAGTAATTGCTATATTTTTTGTGTTTTATAATTACCGATTGAAGCAAATGAGCGGTGGCATTGTTTTTCGAAGAAAGAGAAAGCAAAAGCAATTGGTACAAATTTTTTTATAATTATGAAACTAAGCAATTGCTTCAGATTTGACAGTTCTAGCTAGCAAAAGCAATTGCTGGGGCTTATTAATATTACCCAATATGTACATATGTGTAGCAAAATGGCTTTTGAGTTCTATTCGTGTTTGTTATTTTTGTCGTTTCTTTTTGTTATTTGTATGTAGGTATAATAATAGTCGGTGTTTCTTTTAGGCGTGAAGTTCTTATTTCTTCTAAGGCTTCGGCCACGCAATGAGCGACGAGCGACTGGGCGACTGAGCGACGAGTCGCTGAGAGACGAATCTGAGCGATGGGTGGCCATTTACTGAACGACGTCGCTGAGCGATTAGTCGATTAGTTGTTGTTAATAAGATCGAGAATACGTAGATTTGGTGTACACCCCATAAATCGTGAAAGGGCAAATTATGGTGAATTTCACCATTTATATCAAAATCTTCGCAGATCTCCTGATCGATTTTGGCAATATTGTAGTATGTCGGTACCATCTTTTGATCTGCTGCTGAAAAAAGTGCGACCAAAATTAACAAAACAAAAGAAAGCAGTTAGTCCAGAGCAACGGCTGGTTTTATGCTTAAGGTTATTTTTTTTTTTTTTGTATCTTTATTTTTATTCTTAATAAATTTTGCACTGGACGGCTTTGGACAGCTGAAATTAAACTTTCTGTGTTTATTTTGTCCATTTTATTACTTCGTCGCTCAGCGATCGACTGAAAAATTAAAACAGATTTGATTGCTGAGCGACGTCGCTCTGTCGCTTAAGAAATCGCTCAGTCGCTCAGAGTTTACGTGGCCACCTCCATACGATTTCATGTGTTTTAATTTTTTTTCGTCGCTCAGCGACTCGTCGCTCAGTCGCTCGTCGCTCATTGCGTGGCCGGAGCCTAACACTAATAATGATTGCGTAATGTGGACTGTTTTTTTTTACGAAACAGTCATTCCATATAATTATGCTCCAACGTTGAGAGATGCGAGTACCAAGGATGGAAATCCACCGTTATTTAATTTTCTCAGCCCTCCCCCGCCCCATTTTTCGATTTTTTTAAAATGTTAAAGATGGTATTTTAAAGCTGGAGTATAGTAGTTTTTGAGAAAAATAATTACATTCACACAAACACCAAACCAAACGTCGATATTCGATTCCAATTGATAAAGAGCAAAAGTGTGTGTGTTTGTCACTGCAATCAAAACGAATACAATACCTTACCTGCTTTTTTTTTTGTATCTTTAAGACTTTTTGGAACAACAAAATCCAAAATCCAGTAATTTTTCTAAAAAAAATAACGGTTTTAAAACTGCAATTGACCTATATTTTCGCTTCCTTAAGCCACCTATGCACGCACAATACATAAATATAACAAAACCAAATTTCCAGGATTTGAAGTTCAAGGTTAGTACTATATCCTGAAAGTTTCACGTTTTTATCTTCAGTCAAACACATATTGTGGCCTAAAAAGTGCAATTCCTCAAAAAGTTGAGATTTTGTATGTACCTAAAGAGTGTGCTGAACCAGCCATTTTAAATTGCAATTCTTCTATGATAATATGCAATATAATATCTGAGAAATATCAACAGTCGAGACACTGGAGTCAGTTGAAGGTCACAAAAAATCAGTATAACACCAGCACCATGTTTAGTATTTTTGTGTGAATTTAATTATTTTTCTCAAAAACGACTATACTTACGCTTTAAAATGCCATCTCAAACGTGTTGACATCTTTAATAGGGGCATCTCACAAAGTTTGAGCAAAATCTGAGATGTGCTGGATTTTTCGAAAGACGTTTTCATATGGAATGACTCGAAAATAAAATGTTTGAGGCTAAGATTTCTTTCCGATCTTTTATTTTTTCAAAGGAAAAACAAAATATTTGTACTGCAAAACTGAAATTTTCTATGAAGGCCAGAAAAATGTATTGGTTCACTAAATATTTTTTGAAACATTTCTATTCTTTGCCACCAATTTGTTGCTATTATAAAAAACTGCATGCCAAGCTTTAAAAATTATATGCCTTACGGACTTATTATGCTGACAGTTTTTGTAAGAAAAATTCCTATACCATTTCATACTTTTATGTGTTTTGTTTAATGTTAAGTTCCTTATTGATTACAAAAAGTTTTTTGATTAAATAAAGAAAAATAAATAAAAACACGAAATATATTTTTTTTTCGACGAAACACTTGTCAGATATTTTTATTCATTTAAACGATAGTAAACAAATTTACGAATGCATTTCGGCATGATTTACATGCCATCATCAGCTTCACGCTTTAAAATAAAAGAAAGACAATCAAAAGAAGAGAAAGTAAAATATTTTTTAAGAGAGCAATAGATAACAATTATTTGGCAAATTTGAAAAGATCAGAGATGATGTTGCCTGCATCGGTGTTCATTAGATTTTTGCCTTTGTATATGTACATAGCCAGCGTTGCCGGAAATATTTTTTTGAAAGTGCCATTGCCAACGATAGAAAGAGCCATTTTAGGCAAATGAGTGCCACCAACAAATTTTTGATGCAAATTAAATTTTTGAAACAAAAACAACGGCCATATTATTCACTCTGAACCATTAAATCCAGATTTATGAAAACATTTAATCTTATTCGTTTAAAAAAATTCATTAAATCCAATGGGTTTCTTTCTTTATTTATTTAATTAATAATTTCACTTATCTCTTTATTTCTTGGAGCGAACAAAAATCATAAAATAAATAAATAAATTGGGTGGCGTAACAGCTCATGGAGAACCAGGGCCTAGTGACTTACAACTCACAACCATTCCTGTGTGCGTGTTTGTTGGCAGGAATGGAGTAGACCTACAGTTTTTTGCCGAGTCCGAACGGCTGAATGAGAAGCACTTTTTCATGACAAGTATACTCTTGGAGGATTTTTCAGTTCCTCGCAAGAGGCAGTACCTCGAATAAAACATTTCTGTTTTTAGGTGGCACGGCTGGGAATCGAACCCACACCTTCGGCATGACAGTCCTACGCACTAACCATCAAGCCACGAGGTACTACGAACAAAAATCATACAAACTTCAAAAAGAAGTGAATAATGTTGAAATTTAGTTTAACTCCGGATGGCAGTTTAAATAAAATATGTAGGATTAATCGAGATTGGATTAAAATTTGGATTGAAGTGAGGATTTATCGAGTGCATAATATGGAATTGGATTTGGTTTTCAGATTTTAATTATTTTAAATCTAGATTTAAGTTTTGACCTGAATTAATCGGGTGAATAATAAATATAATAATGGCATAAGTGATGTAAGTGTTGGTTTATAAACATTCTAAGAAATATTTGTTGTTTGAATATTTTATTTTACTACACCTTCATCAAAGTGCCATATGAAGTCTTTGAGTGCCACAGTGCCATTTAAATGAAAAGGTGCCATAAGTGCACGATCGTGCCATATCGGCAACGCTGTACATAGCTTCGTAGGCATCAAGCTTTCGCTCATCAGGGACGTTTTTTATAAGTCTACAATTATCAGAGAAATTGCCTTTATTATGAGGAGAGGCTCTTCTGTGTTGCTGTAAGCATGTAAGGCAATCGATGACTTATGAACCGCTTTACATTTGATGTCTTATTGATGCTCTTTAAATCTCTTTTCCACGTTGCGTCTCGTTTGGCCTATGTATTTTGCGTTGCAGTTGGAGCATTTTATTTCGTAAATGTCCGATTTGTTTTGTATTCGGGTTAGATCTTTGGTGCTCCCAAATACATTCTTTAGTTTGTTGTTGTTAGTATAAACTATTTTCATACCATGTTTCGAGAAAATGTTGACCAGATGGTTCGTGAAAGTAGGTACTTACGAAAAGGTAACCCTTTGTTCATTTTGTGATGCAGCTTCGATGTTCTGAGTGAATAAAGTTGAAAGATTTTGTTGTTGTATCTTTTTTGAATGTTTTTGTACCAATTTTTGGATGATGTTGTCCTTGTAGCCGTTGATGTTCACAATACGAAGAATGTTTTTATATTCTTTCATGTAATTAGCCGTTGACAGTGGCAATTTGCATAAGCGGTAGATCATAGAGTTAGATGCTGCTAGCTTATGTTGCTGTGAACAAAACGAAGAATTGGTTATGTATCGGTCGGAGGTCGTTGGTTTTCGATAAACGGAGACATCGATTTTGTTTTCATTGTTTCGTGTTAAAGTCAAATCTAGAAAGTAGATTGTGCGTGTGGATTAATTTTCGAATTCGTAAGTGAATTTGATGCTATCATATTGGTTGTTTAAGACGTTGAGCAAAGGTGAGATGTCGTTTACTTTTATGATAAAAAAGACATCGTCCACGTATCGAATCCAAACTCTAGGTAATAATCCTTTATTTTTAAGAGATGATTCAAAACTAGTGAGGAAAGCTTCAGAAATAAGTGGTGACTTTGGATTTCCCATGCTAGCTCCAAATTCGCACTTGTACAATTCATCTCTGAATTGGAAACAATTATGTGACATGCTAATTTCAGCTTTACTTTAATGTATGAATCTATTTGTTGAGATGACACATTGCATTTCAAAAGATGATTTTTTATTGCTTCAAAAGCCGTTGGGATTGGAACGCTAGGAAACAAAGCTGTCACATCGAACGATGCGAATATTTCTCCCTCTAACAGTGTTAAATCACAAATAATTATATACAGATGTCTCACGCTCATAGAAAAATCTGGGATATGAAACTGAAAATCTACAATTCAATGAGCTTTTAAGAAAGCTCTTTTCATGGAATTATTTTAAGATCTGGTCAAAGTGCTTTTTCTCTTTCAAATTTGTACCTTCTAAAATCACAACAAAAATATATTTTCTGCAATGCTTTCTCACTTTTATTTCTGTTTCTCGTTACTCTTTTTTCAATCTAACATCCCGCCACAGTATTTTTTCAAGTATTTTCGTAAGGGATAGGTATACCTATGGTTATGTACCTAAATTTCTCATAGCGGGATCTTAATGAGAAAAAAGTGAGACGAGAAAAAAATGCAAGTGCAGGTGCGTTGTGTATTCCGATTGTAGGTAAGTATAACTTCTTGTGTATTCATTAAAGGAAACCAAAACAGAATTTTTCGTGTTAGTTACATAGATGTAGATACATACATAATGTTTGTATGTATGTATTTGAATTTATTTGCCTTTTTAAAGATTTTCTTGATTAAGGTGCCAGTTACAGCTATCATTGAAACTCATCATTGAAAACTTTAATGATTGATTTTGAGACGTTTAGAAAGCAAAATCATTCATTATTTTGATGGTCGATTGAAGCTCAAGACTTAATTAATATTTCTAGTCAAAAAAAAAATTTCAAATGGTCCCAACTTTCCACAAAAATCGACTTTTGATTTTTCAATGATCATTGGTAAGGTAGTTCAATCATTGAAATAAGAAAAGTCTTTTTATGTAGAAAGTTGGGCCTATTTAAATAATTTTTTTTGCAAAAAATATTAACTTAATCTAAAGCTTTATTTTTCCATCAAAATAATAACTGATTTTGCCTCCTAAACGTCTCAAAATCAATCATTAAAATTTTCAATGATGAGTTTCAATGATAGCTATAACTGGCGCCTAAGATAGGAAAAATAATATTTGTGAGTGATTCGGATTATGATGAATTTGTGTGTGATTTGATTTGATAAGATTTGTGGGTCTGCTAAAAAATGAAAGAAAGGCAATGTACCTACCTACCTAGGTATGGGAATTTTTTAAAAGGTAACCTATTCTCTTTATATAAATGAACTTTATTAAATTCCAAAGATGGGCTTACAGATGGATTTGTATATAATTATTTGTTGTACTTATAGATTATACATAGCTAGGTACATAGGTACCTTCTGATGATGATTCACAAATTCAGTGTTTGCTTAAAAAATATCAAAAATCCAGTGTTTTTAATTTTGTTTGATGCAAAAATGGTATCAAATATCTAGGCAGGTAGGATTATCTACTGTAGAAAAATAATGTTGTAGGAAAAAAACTGCTATAATAACACTGTGTAACAAAATTTGAATTTGAAACCACCCAAGTAACATTTTTCCTCTCATAAAACTCTGCCAGATTCTTAGTTGATTATTTTATGGGAGTAAAATATTCTCTGGTAGTCTACTACAAGATTCTTATACGATAGTTATGAGCGTTAAACGGCCTAGTTACTAGAGGCAATTTTCTATCTCATAACAAGAGTAAAAGATTTTATATGAGATTTGATATCTCGTTAACAGATTTTTATTTTTATCACGTCAAAAAACTATTTATATTTGTAAGAGTATTTATCTTATGAGGGAATCAATAATATTATGTTTGACTTGTACCTAATGTGGACATTATTGTTAGTTGTTTTTCTCACAATTATAGCTATGGGATCTAAAAGAACCTTATGAGAGAGGATTTGTAGATTTCGGGAGCTTAACTCTGAAGAGTATGTTAGTTGGGCAGTAACATACCTACCTAGAATCCGTAGTTTGGTAGAAATATTATAACTGCTTTTAAAAATTTGCGTCTTTACGTCCACTTTACATCGACCTAGAGCTTAAACGGATGAACTGATTTCCTTCAAATTTGAAATATAATTTGTCAAAGATTGTGCTCATAAATATTCCAAAATTGAAGAAAATCGGTAAACTCGTTTGGGCTCCAGCATCTAGCTTAATGTTAAGTGGACTTAAAGACGCAAGTTTTAAAATGAAGTAACCTTAAACACTACAGATATGTCTATACTTTTCTGGTGGTTTTTGCTGAGCTTAATCCGAATCTGGTTTCAGAACTGCTCTAGTCTAGTATAATACGTTTTTGAAGTAGGTATTTTTTTTTAATAATAATAACATAAACATAAACATTTCCTTCAAATTCTTTTTTGATATTTCAAATAGGTAGGTACTTGCATTCCGCTTCGAGAAATTGCTAATTAGTTGTTAGCTTTCATCATAAATTACATATGTTATATAAAAACATGCTAATTTCATAAATTAGAAAAGAGGACTTTTAAGATATAAATAGAAATATCTTAAAAGCCTGACGTTTTTGAGCAATTATTAAAAAAAAATTCGAATTCAGGACATTAAATACATTAAAAAATATCTATGTCCCCCATTACACGATGATTCTTTGCGTCTTACTCTTTTCGAACATAAATGAGTGCAAAAGAGATAAAAGATGAGACGGAAAAACAGTTGCCTGTGAGTCGCTTCCGAGTCTCTTCTTGATATCTTTCTTTTTAGCATTTGCCGTATTTTTCCTATACAGACACTGTACAAACCGCTTAAAAAGTAGCACCGAATTTCACAATAAAAGAGAACTGTCAATTTTTCATCAAGCATCGAGAAGAACATTTTAATAGTGCGTGATGCCTCACAGCAAGGCCCAGACTTTTGGCTAGGGGGAGGGGGGGTACACGTTCTTTAAAACTCACGGTATTGTACTACAAATTAATTTATTCTTATTGCAAATATAGTTTAAGAGCCGTTATTGTTGGCCTTAAAACCATAGCCCTTAAAAGACCAATTTTTCGCTTATGTCTTGTAGCACTTAGCAACTTAGATTTACTACTTTTTTAAATGACATCCTTTACACAAAACAGAGATACGCATACAAAAAAAAAACTTGAATTCCAATAGTTTCTGCCAAGTTCCCAGCTGGGCAAGTACAAGCAATCAAATTCTCCGGCAAAAATTAAAATAAATTAAAATTTACCTTCCTCTTTTTGAAAAAAAAGTCAATTTTTTCTTCAAAGTTAATTAAAGAAGGGCCCAACCTCCCTATAAGACTATAAGACTAACGAACGAAATGGAAAAAAAATGTTTTTATATTTAATAAATTTTTATTTGGGGTTACACAAAATAAAGTTGACAGAAAAACAAATTCTTGTTCATAAAAATAGTTAGGTATTTATTTCCACTTGTTTTAACCTAAAAGCCCTAAGATTAGGATATAAAACAAAAATTGATTTAGAATAAAAACCGGTTCAAGGGAAAATTAAATGTTAAGTTTCCAATATTCTAACAAACTCTTTGAGATTTCGTAAAATAAGTTTTTCTCAAATGGGAAGGCGAGTCCGATTAAACCCAGAAAAGTTATTATTTTTAAAATGTTTACTACCTTACAAATAAATATTTAAAAAGGTTTTAAATGTTTCTTTTTATAAAAAAAAAAATGATTGAACTAACCTCAACTTAGGGTAAGGTGAGCAAGGAAAATCATCGATTATGTTCTTGAAGCTCTTATCGGGGAAAGATGCTGAAAATTTTATTATGAAATCAAATAATTGAAAACAAAATAAATAATTTGTTTAAGAAAACATCAGTTATCGACGCTCCAATATGAACACAGCATAAAAGCTGTGATTCGATCTTCGAGTTCATCGTTGCTCACATAGCTGCTCGGATTGTTTATCTCAGCTTTAGCATAAACGCACCCTAACTCCTTGAGGTGTATATTCAATAGCTTTGCCATTTATTTATTTTTGTAAAAAGCGCTTCTATGGAGCTTAAGTAAATATTTTTTTTTCACTTCGTTTTTTCCATTTTCTTTTTCAAAAACGGTTTGACCAATTTTATTTAAATTTTGCTAGTACATTACTACATACATATCAAAAAAGTTATTCCCTTTTCCGTGACCTTTTTAATTTTAATCGCCGCCCTTAGATCAGTTTTTGTAAATATTTGTAATAATTCTGAATTTGAATACATATTCCAATTGATTAAATATTTTTTGAATTGTCTTTTCAAATATTTTCAAAAAAATTATAAAATAGAAAAAAAGCAAAATATACCAGTGATTTATGATTAAACTTTATAAAAATTGTCTGATGAAGTAACCAATCCTTCAATGTCACAGTTTTATTAAGAAAAACAAATAAAACTTACGTATCGCCGATAGCGAAAGGTTTTTAAAGAACTAATATGATTGCATACCAATATTTTTTGATAGAATTGAAATAAAAAGTGTTTAAAATGTGCTACCTACTATCAATGTATTTCTTTTTAATTTTTCTATCAATTACAAAACTGTTTCCATATTACTTGAACTACTAAAGAAGTAGGTACCCATTTACAAAAATGAAAAAAAGAAACAGTAAGAAAATATATTTATCCATACAAAAAAATGACAATAACTTCTTTCAGGGAGGCCGACTTGGTTTTGATGTCATTTGATGCAGCATTAAAAACTACCTTAAAAACATGTGTCATATGCTACGGTCGCACCAAAAATAATTTTGCTGTTTCTCTTTTCAAAATCACAATGCCAGTGTCCACGATCTGCATCTGAATAGCAAAGTAATTAAAACCAACTCCGCAGAAGAAAAAACATCTGAAAATCTACATAGCTACCCACAAAGCTAAATTTCTCCTGTATCTTTCATTTTTTTTTTGTGTGAGAGAAATTCTTCTGTCATTTGTTTTTGTGTTAATGAGAAAAGTATTCAAAGAGTTTTCCATGTTGATCTCTTTTCTTATTAGAAAAAGCTTTTTCTTCTTGGATATTTGTCGCCTTAAAATTCTCTTCTTCTCATGAAATCCACTTAAAAAGCATTTTGTCGGCTGATGATTTGTCGGCTGATAAAATTTTTGAAGACAGAATTTTCTATGGAGGTGAGACATCTGTATATAATTATTTGTGGTTAAATCTTGAATTTTTTCAATGAACTCGAAGGAATTTCTAACGCTAAGAATAAAAATATCTGACAAGTGTTTCGTCGAAAATATATTTCGTGTTTTTATTTATTTTTCGTTATTTAAACAAAAAACTTTTTGTAATCAATAAGGAACTTAACATTAAACAAAAAACATAGATTAAATGAATACAAACATGGTTCAGTGTGAATTAAATACACAAAAATTCGACCATTTCATACCTACATATCTTCTAAACTTTCTCATTTTTTTTTGCTAATCAAAAACGAAAATCAATTTCTGTAAAGGGGCCCCATTTTATTTTCTGCCCCAGGGCCCTCGCCCATCTAGCTACGCTACTTCTTCATGGCACGACGGAAAAACTCTATTTATTTTTTTTCTACAGATACACACAAAACACAACACTGCGTAAGTGAAAACAAAAAGTGGTATTTATGCCATTTAATGATTAAAGTAATACATGGTATAATATTTGAGGCCGTGAGTACAAAAGTTGTGTAACCCATTTTTTGGAAAAATTGATACTTTTATCTCGTATTTTTACACTTATGCATTAAAAGTCATCTAAGCCAAAATTCCTCTTTAATCCTAAATTTAATAGGCAGTATTTAATATCGATTAGAGATGAAACATATGCAAAAAAAAGTTAATTTTGGCATCTTATCAATCAAAGCCAAGCTTGTTGAAGACATGAGTTTCGAAAACATAATATCTGTGTAAATGCCTCCAACAAAATGGTGGCCGAGCTTCACTTTTGAAGGCGAAGTTGGGTATCTAGGAATATATAAAAATCTATGATGCGAATTGATTTTTTTTTTAAGTATATATTTCTGATAGTACTAATCTTAATCTTCATAATTCAGCTTTAATCGTTCCAATATCTCTTTAAGTTTTGAGAAATATTTAATTAGTTATTAGTATTTTAAAAATGCTTTCTCTTTGGCTTACGTCGTTTTCGACATGAGTAGGTAAAATATGTTCTAAAAAGAGTTCTTAGTGTAGATTTCAAATCTGAAATCCATTTTTTGTTATCAGCTCAACTGTTGGAAATAAATAAAAAAATAATAAATAAAGTTTTATATAAATTTAACTATTTTTGGGTAAATGGAAAAAAAAACGGGGTTTCGCTAATATCTCGGAAATTTTCAGGTTATGTTTAAAAATGTCATGTATAAAAGTTGTAGATTTTTGAGTGATCTACAACATTTCTATAGTCGGAAAACGTAATAATACAATTTCCCCCCTCTCTTTCACACCCCAAATCCCACCTCCAACTCCACTCTGTGTGATATAAATCGTCATTGTGAACTTTTATGGCAATGGTGTGATTGTGATTCCATCAACTTGCATTTAGGTGACATAAAAGAAATAGAAACGTCAAACCAGTTGAGCTTCAACCATCATAGCCTACAAGTCAATACGTATTATATAAATTATATAATACAAATTAATAAAATATTGTTAATTAAACTGGCAATTTATTTTATTTTATTTATCGTGCACTCATCACGTTACACTCTGGGAAATAGATTTTTTTTACACTCCTTATAACCCCCTTCACCATTTTCGATCGTTAATAAACTACTGTCAACAATTTTTTATAAATGTGTAAAAAACCTGCACTATAGTTGTTTATAGAAACTTGCTATTTTAGTACAGGTAAAATAGGATAAATAAAACAACAAAGTTAGTACCATCATGAAACTTGGTGAAAGCGTTTCATATATTATGAGAATGAAAAATCAAAAGAGTCTATAAAAATATCTATATGGTAGAAGTATGTTTTTAATGGGTGAAGGAAAGTATACTGCTCTTTCCGAAAACAAAAATTGTTTCCAAAAACAAATAACAGCCTTTACCCAAGCCCACAAAAAAACCCTTTCTCCCTTGATATTAATGTATACCCCTTTGATTCCTCATTCTCGTAGCAAATGAAACACTTTTACCAAGTTTCTTTAGGGTACCATCCTTTTACATTTTTTTGAAAAATAACCACACACTTCCCCCTATCTTTAAAAAATACACCCTTCCCAGTGAAATATTTTTAAAAACTCTTTTGATTCTCCATTTTGTCGGTCAATAGCACATATTAACAAAATCTCAGGGGGTACCATTTTTGTCAACTCCACAAAAAAACACCCTTTAACAACAGATATTTTTATAGACTCTTCTTATTATTGATTTTCATGGCAAATGAACCATTGATGGTAAATTTCATCGACGGACCATTATTTTCAACTGGTTTTCGGTAATATTTAACTTTTATACTGAAAATATAGTCATCGTTACATAAAAATGACAATAACTTTTTTCATGGAGGCCGGTTCGACTTGGTTTTGGTGTCATTTGATTTAGCATTCAAAACTACCTTAAAAACATGTGTCATATACTTAGGTTGCACCAAAGATAATTTTTCTGTTTGATATCTACATCATAATTTCCCTCAAAAAAACACCCTTCCATGTGAAATATTTGTATAGACTCTTTTGATTTTCAGTCTCATAATACATGAAAGGTTTTCACCAAGTTTCATGATGGTACTAATTTTTTTTTTAATTCGAAAGATTTTTCGTACTATTTTACCTGTACAACTAGTTAAAAATCGTTGTATACATATTTACTGTTTCCAAAAATCCACTCGAAAGCACTAATCAATTGTGTGACAAAATATAAATTTTTGTATCTCACATGAACAAAAGATAATTGTTTTCTGATGGTCTTTGTTAAGATTAATCGAATCTCTGAATTGTTTAAGCATGTTTTTGAGATATGTATTCATATTTTGAAAACATGATAAGTTTATACATTTCAAATCAGGATCACTTAGTGAGAAATAGGAATGGATTATTGCAGAAGAAAACCTTGAAATAAATCTTTTCGGAAGCTGTGTTTATATATTCAATTCAATTCAATTCAATTCAATTCAATTTAATTCAATTCAATTCAATTCAATTCAATTCAATTCAAATTCAACAATTTTCAATTGTTCTTTGATTTAGTAGTCGAGTTAAAAGGAAAAAACTGCAAAAATTGCATTTTTGTACCACTTCTTGTAAATGTTTGCATGTTGTGTCAAGAGATTTTAGCCGAAAACCTCAGATTCGGATTCAGCACTCCCGAAACCATAAACCAGGAAGACAATCATTTTCTTATCAATGCTCATTCATTGATGAGATATGGGTGATATCGTCGGACATGGGGAATCCTCCCAATCTTGCTATCTAAAAACCAAAGTTGTAAAACCTTTTTTAAATAAAAAAAAAATACACAAAAAGTGCAAAATGTTTTTGACAACTCTCTTAAATTGTTATCTTCGCACGCATGCCTTCAAGAGTACTAAAATTAAAAAACCGTTGGACTTTATACTTTAATTTATTTTTAGTCAACAATACAAAGTGAAAATTTTGTATTTTGTATGTTTTTTTTTTTGTGTGAATCTTATGAAAGGGAATATTGAAACATACATTGAGTAGGTTCTGAATTTAGCTTTTTATATGCCAGACATGACAGACATTTCTAAATATGGAAAAAATGATAATTTTCGATTTTTTTTGTTTGATTTTTATATGTTCAAATCATTATTTTGACCTTCCTAACACGTCATAGCTTTTATTTAAACGTGTGTGATGCATAAAGGTATATATTTCTGCTTTGCAATTCAGTATTAATCAGCTCCACATGTTTCCACTTAGATAATTTCGACTGCTTTTTAATGGAAGATAGATAACCTTAGCCAAAATGGATTAGAAATTGTTGAATTTTTTTGAAGATTTCTTTTTTACCTTCTTGGTTAAGGTATTTTTCTAAATGCTGAATATTTAGCTTGTTCCTGGAAGACTAAGCTGATCAAAAGGTTACAATTTTGGAACGCAATATTATTTCTACTTCATATGAAAACTGTATTATACCTACATAACATATGTACCTATCCAAAGTTGGTATGTTGTGGTACATTTCCAAAATTCGAGTAATATTCATCAATATTAAGGGGCTTGTCAATTAAATAACTTGACCTTAATTCACCATTTCAATCGAACAAGGTTATTTCAAAGCACTTTTAGTTTTTATTCAGAAAGTGTGGGCTTGTGTTTTTGATAATAAATAACAATCTATAGTGCGTTATCTCATCCCCTTTTGGTGCTCTTTTTGGCAACTGATATAACTTTATCAGCACGAAATCTTGAAATGGATTGCGCAATCATATGATTAGGTATTAACTGGTAAAATTAAAAAAAAGAATGTATTTGTTCAAGGTCATTAGTAGATACTCTGATATCAACCAGATCCTTAAGGAGAGTAAAAGAACCAAAATTAAATATCGTACTGTTGAGACTACTAAAAAAGTCTTTCAATGCCCGCAGATAATTTAAAAGTTTTGAGAGGAGTAAAGTTCGTTACAATTTGCGCAAATGGTTCCAATATACCTACGCAAATTCAGAATTCATTCTTTTAAATAAAGGCCTTGTCATAGGATGATCTTTGGATCATCATCAGTGATAATAAGACGCGGCTATTATTGTTGAAGTATACAAATAATCATCTACTTTCTAACGAATTGACGAAAACAATTGCTGATTAATGATAGTTCTCATATCAAAAATGTGTTTGCAAACTTTCCTATCTTATCACATTCCAAAATTAATATTGAAACTTCAGTACCAAATATAAAAATTAAGGTTTTTTCTATTTGGCATTTAGTTTGTCTTTCAATCTGTTTCAGTTTAAACCTCTTAAATGGAAGCGTGTTCGCTTGTTTTGTGTTTGCTAAGTGCAATTACTGGACTAATCTACTTATACCTATCATGGAACTTCAATTTCTGGAAAAAACGAGGTGTCACAGGACCTGCACCGAAATTAATTTATGGAACTTTGCCATGTATTGTTAAGCAAAACCGCAATTTGGCCTTTGATTTGCAAGATTTATATGAGTGAGTTTTTATTTATTAATTTTAATTGCTGACTTTTGTGTAGAAAAACTATTGTTACACAAGGGCAGTGAAGTGACCAAAAATGATGTTTTGAATGTTGTCGGTCTGTGCGTCTATTTTTAGATCGAACATCACCATCTGGATTTTTTACAGATTTTGTACAATTTACATTATCATCATCATCAAGTCCCGTAACCACGATTGGGACATACTTACTTACTTACTTACTTACTTACTTATCCGGCTCCCGATTCATGAAGGGTCTCTGCTTGAGATATTGCGGTCTTACATAGGTTGCGGCCCCTCGCACGCTCCCTCCAGTCGTTGAGACCAATCGCTCTTGCGTCTGTGTGAACCTGGTCCCTGTAGCGTAGGTTCGGTCTTCCTGGTCGTCTCGAACCTGAGGGCTGCTATTCGAAGATTTTATTGGTTGGAGCGTTGTTGTCCATTCGCTCGATGTGGCCGAGCCAGTGTTTTGGCTCCTTGGACTACATCCACATCTTGGTACAGCTCGTACAGTTCACGATTGAATCTTCTCTTTTCGCCCTCTTCGCATATAATATGTAGGAGCAAATATCCGCCGAAGAATTTTTGTCTAGAAAGTGCCCAGTATCAATTCCCCTTTTTTACTTATCGTCCAGCACTCGGCGCACCGTAGAGTAGAACTGGTAAAATTAGCGTTTTATATAGCGTGCACTTTGTATTTCGAGAAAGGAGTTTTGAACCCATCTGTTTGGCCAAACCGAAGTAGCAGCGGTTCACTAGGGTAATTCTTCGTCGGATTTCCACTAAAGTGTCGTTCGTGGAATTGATGTTTGTTCCGAGGTAGGTGAACTCCTTGACTACCTCGAAATTACTGCTACCAACAGTGACGTTTTGTCCTATATGACGGACAGATGAGGCCTTGTTTGTTGATAGCATATACCTACTTTGTTTTGTACCATTCACTTCAAGAACAACGCGTTTCGCCTGTTCATCAATAGCTGTGAATGCTTCAAGTACAGCTCTTTTGGAGGGGCTGATGATGTCAATGTTGTCCGCATAGCCAAGCAGTTGAGAAGACCTTTTGAAAATAGTGCCTGCCATGTTAACACCACTCTTGCGCACTATCTGCTCCAGGACTAGGTTGAAGAAATCACATGACAGCGCATTTCCTTGTCTGAACCCTGTACACGTCTGGAATAACTCGGATGAGCTGTTACCCACTTGCACGTTGCACCACGTACTTTGTAACGTCATGCGGCATAGCTGGATCAGTTTTTTTGGGATCCCGAGTTCCAACATCGCCAATGGAAGCTCTTGGCGACTTATGCTATCAAATGCGGCTTTGAAGTCGATGAATAGGTGGTGGGTCTCGACTTGAAATTCGTTGGTCTTTTCCAGGATTTGCCTCAATGTGAAGATTTGGTCTATCGTTGATCTGCCTGGCCTGAAGCCACACTGGTACGTGCCGATCATAGTGTTGCAGAAAGGCTTTGATGCTCACATAGTACGTTGGATAGGATCTTGTAGGCAACATTAAGCAGGGATATGCCTCTGTGGATCTTGCAGGACAAGGGATCGCCTTTTTTTAGATTGGGCATATGGAGCTATTTGACCAGTCGTCGGGTATACATCCCTCCTCCCACACTTGGTTGATGAGCTGGTGCATGCACCCTACGAGAACATCTCCTCCGGACTTGAAGAGTTGCACAGGTAGACCATCCAAACCGGTGAATTTGTTGTTCTTAAGTTTGGGGATGGTTTTCTTAACATCTTCAGTACTGGGTGCTGGGACTAGATCCTCATTGACTCATGCTTTTTTGTTCTCCTATCGCCTCCTCTACATAATGCCCATTAAGCATGCAGCTGCTGTAATCTGTAAATGCTGCTTAAACACGTCTAAAATTCCCTGTGCTTCGGTGACTAGGTTCCCTTCGCTATTTTGTAGAACCGGCGGGTGTTGGTGACGGTGCTTGACTCTTTGAGATACTTGAGCTGAGAGGCTGCGGATGCTCTTTTCTTTCTGCGTAGGGTTTTTTCTCTTTCCTTCTCTTTTCACGGTACTCCTCTCTTTCTGCTCTTGTTTTCCGTTTGCAGCATTTGCATTCGTGCATTTTCCATCTCCTGCTTCAATACCGCGCATTCATCATCTCACCACCGGTTCTTTTTTCTGGGTTGTTGATGGTGTTTATGGTGGTGGTGTCGGCTGTTTCCTTTATGATGTCGCGATACTGGTTCCACTGGTTGTTGACGATTGTGCTGGGGGTACGGCAGAGTGTCTCCCGGTCAATTGCTCACATTGGTTTCTGGCTTTCTCAGATGTGCTAATGCATGCAATGTTGAATTTTTTCCTTTGGGCTCTGAACTTTGTTACAGCAAGAAAGTGGTCAGAGTCCACGTTTGCACCTCGGAAAGTTCGCATGTCCAAGACGTTCGATGCATACCTTGCGCCAATTAGCACGTGGTCGATTTGGTTGGTGGTTCGACCATCTGGAAATCACCAGGTTGCTGTGTGCATCCTTCGCTTGGGGAACCTAGTGCTACTTATCACTAGGTGCCGTTATCTGTTGTCGTTTCGTGGAGGCTGTGCTTTCACATTAATGTGCCAAAAATGTTTTCCTTTCCGACATTAGCATTGAAGTCTACCAGCACGACTTTGACATCGTACTCCAGACAGGTTCCGTAGGATCCATCCAGGAGGTCGTATTATTCCTCCTTGTAAGACTCCTCAGCTTCATCGGCAGGGGCGTGTGCACATATGAGGGTGATGCTTTGGATGGTAGCTTTGATGCGGATCACAGCCAGGCGATCGCTAATCGGTTTAAAATCGATGACTTTCGATCTGAGTCGATTTCCCACGACGAATCCGCATCTTAGCATGTATATTTGTGCAGTCTTTGATGACAGCTGTAATAAATGTCGCAATCTTTTCTTTTCGTTATTCTTGAACATATCCATCATCGAATCTCCTGGATCGCGGTAATATCTGCCTTGGACCGCAAGAGGACAGATTCAAGTATTTGAGTAGCTATTGGCGTATAGAGTGTCCTTACATTCCAGGTGCATACTCTTAGGTCAAAGTCCATTTTCGTTCCGGGTCTGGTTGCCATTTGAGGGCGGTCGTTATCCGAGGCTTCACGCGTCTCTCTCATAGCTATTGTTACTGTGGTCGGGTCGTTAGCCCAACGCACTAACCTCCAATCTATAGGGCCATGGGTTTAATGTTGCAATTTTTTCCTTGGTCAACATTCGCACTTACAAGTTAAGCAAGTCGAGGCATAAGGCCAAGACCAATATTTGGCGGCTACCAACTTGGAGATATTGTAAGCATTTGATGTGTAGGAAAAGATACAGCTTGAGGCCCCCAGTTCCTATAACATCCAACCACCAGTCTTTGATCACCCTCTCTTTTATCCTCCCCTCCTACCAAATTATTCAATATATTTAAACATTCATTCAACATTTTGCATACATTTTTTGTTTTACTAGAAAGTACAAAAATACTGGAGAAAGATTCATTGGAATATTTATGACAAGAAATCCCCAAATTATGGTGACAGATCCAAGTCTCGCTCGTGAAATTTATGTCACCCATTTCAAGAACTTCCGTTTTAATGAACAATACTTCTGGGTAATATTTCTTTAAAAAATTGAATTACCTTAAATAATTCGAAATTTTGTTCTTAACATACATATAGCCGGATCGGAAGGTTGAAGAAGTCTCAACTAGGAATCCATTTTTAAGCCCTGCCTCGAAATGGAAGGCAACCAGAAGTGATATTATTTCAGGACTTACACACAGCAGGGTTAGTATACATTCTTATGCTCTTAAAAAATATAAAGTAGGTGAAACTTTTTTTATGTTTTGCAGCTCAAACAAGCCCATCCAATTGTTAACGAAATGTGCAAGAAATTTACAAACTACATAAAGGCTACCACCCAAAAAACTGGCAAAACTTTTGAAATAAAATCTGTAAGAAAACAATAATGTTAAATAAGCAACTCCTTAATTAACTGATCAAATAATTTCTTTCGATGTATGTACTCGTAGCTCTGTTTCAAATACACTTTCGAAATTGTTGCTGATTTTGTTTGGGGCCTTAAGGCTGATACTTTGAAAATAGATGATGATGGATCACAAAATCAATTACTCATTATGTCCAGAAAAATGATAGAAACTTCTTTTATGCATATTGGACTTTACTATATATTAGGACTGGCACCGTTCTTGAGAAAAGTCTTCCCCCGCCGATTGTTCCCCGAAGATACTGACAACTTTTTCTCGCAACTCACAAAGGATGCTGTTGAAATGCGACTTCGCAATAAAACCGATCGCTCTGATTTCTTGAATTATCTGATTCAACTACAAGAGAAAAAGAATATTAGCCATATGGATATGGTTGGTCATAGTATAACAGTTTTACTAGATGCTTCCGAATCAACAGCGTCTATGATGGCCCATACATTGTATTATGTGAGTTTAAAAGTTATTATTTAGAGTTTAATTGGATATTTTTTTACTTTGTTCATCTTTTAGTTAGCAATTAACCAGAAGGCACAACAAAAATTACGAGAGGAAATTATGGCGAATTTAGATGAAAATGGTTTTATTGACTATGATGTTTTGGTAGAACTTCCATACTTGGATCAATGCCTCCATGGTAAGAATTGAAATTTAATGTATTTAATTTGATCTCTATATTAGATCAAATATGATTGAAACTAAGCATCGAATAACACATAATGTTTTTCGATTTTCAGAAACAATCCGCATCGTCACGCTTGTTTCAGTTTCCTCAAAAATGTGCAGTGAAGACATATTTTTGGAAAATAGAGAAAATCACAAAGTTAAAATTGAACGGGGAATGATTGTTCACATTCCCACTTATGCCTTCCATCATGATCCAGAAGTATACCCGAATCCAGAGGAATTCATTCCCGAACGTTTTGATAATGGTCGAGCAAAAGAACTTAACCAGAAAGGATATTTCTTTCCATTTGGTGATGGACCAAGAATTTGTGTTGGTACGTAAAAATACTACTTATGATTTTTTTTTCTTTAATTTCAAAACATTTTTTTTTTTTTTTATTTTCAGGAATGAGACTAGGATTGTTTGAAGCGAAAGCTGGAATTGTTGAAGTCCTCAAAAATTTTAATTTGAAGAAAGCTCCCGGTGATTGTGTTAAGAAAATTGATCCAACTTCATTTTCTCTGGGTTTGGCTGGTGATGTATTCGTAGAAATTGAAGCTATTAATTAGGTTGTTTGTAAATTTTATAAAAATAATTATAAATAATATTTTAATTAGAAGAAAAAATAAAATGAAAATTATGCTAGCCATTTTTATTTCAAATTCATCAAGTAATAGACTAATGGACCTTTTAAACAGGAACAATTACGTGCAAAAGTTTTACTATGGAATATGTGTGTTTGTTTGGCCCATAAGCATATGCTTAAAACCTGATAGAATAGCTACACTGGCCACTTTTCAATATTTTTGGGATAGCTCGGAAACTAAGCCGAATTTGACAGAGCGCATTACGAACTTTTAACTTGAATCATCGTTGAGAAGGTTATTTCATGTACTTCATTTTGTTATATAGCCGGTAGAGTACGTCTGTGAAGTTAGCATAACAATTTTGACTTAGACCAATGGGACCATGATAGGAGTTTGCATTTTTTTTTGCATTTTGTATGCATTTCTATCCTGGATTTCTCAGTTCACAAAATAGTGATGTGTGTAACCCACTGTACTGCTAACTTCACTGTGAAGTTATCAGGACATGCCCTTTTCTCAGCAACCGGGCTAGTTAGAAATCTAAATTTAGGCAGTTCAAAAAAAGGATACAAACAAATTTTTCAAACCTTACATAAAAAAATGTTCATACTCTACTGCTAATTTCACTGTGAAGTTGGCATAAAAGTCCTTTTCTCAGCAACGGTGATGCTTAGAAATTTGCAGTAAGGCTCCAAATTTGCAGTTCAAGAAAAATTAATGTCCAAAATTTGAAGTCCAAATTTGACAAAAACAACCAAAAAACTCGCTTTGCACTGTTAACGTCACTGTGTAGACGTCTGAAAACTGTCAAAATAAATTTATCAAAACTTTTTTTTTGAATATACACTAGTCAACAATATTAAAGGAACAAATTTTTTTTCAATTTTTGTTAGCGTTTTTTGAAGAGCTGTATCTTTGTGACGAGTGGTCGTATTGAGTTGAAATAAAAAGCATTTTACAGCTTTATGTTTTTTGTTTCGAGATTTGTTTGGAAACAAATTTTTTTGAAGTACCGTTATTGCGTTATTGCAAAAAATGAGACGAGACAACAAAATTATTTTGTTTTTATTTTTTTTGAAGGTCCTCATTTCTATGGATAAATTTTTTTGAGTCAATTAAATGTCATGATCAGATACCTTGTTTATTCAGCTTTAATTCAGCTTTTTTGTTGTTTTCGTACGATTTTTTTTGACATGGTTTATCTGACTTTGAATGAAAAAAGATACTTTTAGCCATGATTACCAATATCTCAGCAAATAATGACGTTATAAAAAATTCAAAGACAGTTTTGGAAATTTGAAAAAGCGTTTTACAAGATTTTTTTAAAGTTTTGTAGAAATTATTTTTTTTTACCGTTCACCGTTAGTTTAAAAAGAGTACTAAAAACCGACGTTTTGTGGTCTTTTCGTAAATCTTTTTTTTTCGTTGCAAATATTGATTGCATGGCTTGCGTTGGTATGCAAATTTATAGACTTTTAAATCATCAATATTCTTGTAAATTTTCAAATTGATTAATCGAACCGTTTTTCCTCACCAAAACTTCAAAGTCTTACAAACCAGGTAAAGGAACAAATTGTGGTGTTCCTAAATAAAAAGTACATTAAACAAAAAAATAAAAAAAATTAATTCAAAAAAATTTTCAAACAAAAAAACTTGATTTTTTTAATTTTTTTTTTTTGAAAAATGTAATTTTTTTTATTTCCATTCAAAAAAGTATCTAACTAATGTAAAACTGTGAAAAAAATCAACTGGAATTGCGGTTTTCTTGTCATTTTGATGACAACTTCGCATTGTTTAGGAACACCACAATTTGTTCCTTTACCTGGTTTGTAAGACTTTGAAGTTTTGGTGAGGAAAAACGGTTCGATGAATCAATTTGAAAATTTACAAGAATATTGATGATTTAAAAGTCTATAAATTTGCATACCAACGCAAGCCATGCAATGAATATTTGCAACGAAAAAAAAAGATTTACGAAAAGACCACAAAACGTCGGTTTTTAGTACTCTTTTTAAACTAACGGTGAACGGTAAAAAAAAATAATTTCTACAAAAATTTAAAAAAATCTTGTAAAACGCTTTTTCAAATTTCCAAAACTGTCTTTGAATTTTTTATAACATCATTATTTGCTGAGATATTGGTAATCAAGGCTAAAAGTATCTTATTTCATTCAAAGTCAGATAAACCATGTCAAAAAAAATCGTACGACAACAACAAAAAAACTGAATTGAAGCTGAATAAACAAGGTATCTGATCATGACATTTAATTGACTCAAAAAAATTTATCCATAGAAATGAGGACCTTAACGCAATAACGGTACTTCAAAAAAATTTTTTTGCAAACAAATCTCGAAACAAAAATCATAAAGCTGTAAAATGCTTTTTATTTCAACTCAATACGACTACTCGTCACAAAGATACAGCTCTTCAAAAAACGCTAATAAAAATTGAAAAAAAAAATTTGTTCCTTTAATTTTGTTGACTAGTGTAGATTGGAATGAAAATTAGAAACTGATGTCTATTTGCGTAGGTATTCGTTCTTATTTCTTGTATGTAGGTGGAAACAGGTTTTTATTTTTTTTTATCGCTTTCTCAGATTTAATTCAAAGCAATATGAGGCTATGAGTGCAAAAGTGGTGTAACCCATTTTTTGGCATTTTTGATATTTTTATCTCGTATTTTTACATTTATGGACAAAAAGTCATCAAAACCAAAATTTTAATTTCTAAAATATCTAAGCTTTCCAAAAATGTGCTCCTTGAATCTCAGTTAAAATAGTATTAAAAATCGATTTAAAACGAAAAATATGATTAAAAAACAGTGGGTTAAACCACTTTTGCACTCACAGCATCATGTATGATTGTATGAAAAAAAAACTTAAAATCGTTGAAGCGGTTTTTAAAAAAATTAATTTTTAAATATCAAATTCTTACAACATTTTAAAGGTAAAATGTTGATATGCTAATCCTAAGTATTTATTTATGTGCATATAAAAATAAAATTTCCAAAAAAAAAAAATTGAACTCGTTTTTAAGATATCAAATTTAAAAAAAAGATAACTTGAAACTTTTTTTAAAAGTCCAAAAATTAGTTTTTTGAAAATTTGTATGTGCAATATTATTTGAACTTATTTGACATTATGTTTATACAAAAATTAATCTAAATCCGTTTTGCTGATAATGAGAAAATGCTAAATATAAAAAACCATTGTATGAAAGGTACTACTAATAGTTGCTAGGATTAAAATTTTATAATTTTTGATAGTTTTAGCATACGGAAAAACTTTAAATAAAATCGTCATTTTTGAGAAAAAAAATATTTTCTTCAACCGTTTTTTAACTTTTGTATGTAAGGTACCGTTGTTTTTTCATAAAAGTAAAATGTTTCCTAAAAATATTTCAGAAAGTATTAAAAAACTCTTGAGTATCAAGTTTCAAAAATATCGATCATGTCGTTTTCGAAATATTTGATTTCCAAAACTAAAAATGGAAACATTTTTTTAAATCCAAAAAAAAATAGTTTTGAAAATTTTGGTTTGCAATACTGTTTTATTTTTTGGAATCTCCTGTATAAAAAAAAATGATTGGAATCATAATCATACAGTTTTGACAAAAATGTTCAGTTAAAATGAAGTTCAACTTTGGATGCTCTGCCAGTCAATTTTACTCGTGTTGATAGAAGCTTAAGAGAATAGAAATTGTACAACTCTCGACCGTTACTTCAGAATTTTGAATAAAATAAAAATATGTAAAGGGAATAATTGTTATATGTTACAGTTATACAAACTTTTTGTATTTTTTCTCGGACGAAGTTGCGGGTAAAGGCTAGTAATCCTATCCTATCCTACTAATATTATAAATGTGAAAGTGAGTTTGTTTGTTTGTTTGTGACGCTTTCACGCCTAAACCGCTGAATCAATTATAATGAATTTTGATATAGAGATAGATGGGACTCTGGAAGCGTCAATAGGATACTTTTTTTTACCATATGAGACAAAAAAAGAACAAAATATTTGGTACAAAAACAACTTAATATTATATAGGAATAAAAATAAATCAATAAAGTTTGAAACAAAAATCAATCAATTTTGATATTTCGTGTAAGAGATACTTCTTTTTTATTATTATTTTGACGTTTTCTTATACTATTTGCTTCACAAACGTTGATTTAAATTATTAAGCAGGAGGAGAAATCCATTCATGCCGAATTAAGGACCATGCCTTGAGAGCTGATAAGACACTTTCTCAAAGAAAGCATTGGAAAAGTCCCATGGCCAGCTACATATCTGTGGCACTATGACAGAGTAGCTTATGTTAAAAAAAGTTGTTTTGAGAAATTTACATTTTTGTCTAAAATTTGTATTGATGGTGGTTATTGTTCTTTGTAAAGTCGAATCATTAAATTAGATAAATACATCATGATTTATGTTATTTTTGATAAAAAATATTGAGCGCAAAGTAGAAAAAATTGTGTTTTTAAACTTAGGTTTTTCTGTAAAAACAAATTTTCAAATAATGCTTGTCTTAAGTAACATAAGTTCTTCTGTCACATTTACACAAATAAATAAAAGAACCTTAAGTTGACATAAGATTTTATGTCGTATTCCAGTTTTTTTAAATAAATAGACATAGTGTTCTTTTTGATAATTTTTATTTTTGATTATTATTGATATTAATGGTTAAACAAAACAATGAAAGGAACATAAACCGTACAAAATTCATTTAAAGCTTAGAGTTAAAGTTTTTATTTAAATAACTAATAGTAATAGTTTAAGAAAAGCAGTTACAGAAACTAAATCGTACGAAATTCATTTATTCAACTTAAATTTAACATCTAAAATATCAGCATTTTGGATAAATTTTAATTCTCATCTTCACCTTCGGTTAAATCTGGATGATAGTCTTCCTTTTGATTTGTGTTTAGGTTGTTATAAAAAGGATGGTAAATATTGTCTATCAATGGCAGCATATCCAATAAATCATTCTTTTTCTTTTCGTTTATTTCCAGAGGTGAAGAATAGCATTTCTGCAAATCTGTTATTTTGATCGACTGAAAACCACGGCGTCTAGGGATGGGCCAAACTGCTAGTTTGCAATATCTGTTACTGATGTTATTGCTACTTTTCAATAACAGTTACAAATACCTGTTACTGAAATAACAGTTAAGGAAAAAAAGTCGTTGAAATATAGGAAAATGGACGTTAAAGTTCTAATTAAACTCATAAATGAAACTGTTATTCTGCTAAATAGTGATTTCAATGATATTGTGAAAACTCGAAATCTCACTGCCATAACAAATAGTCGTCTTAGTTTTGTTGCTGATTTTCCCTAACTGTTATTCTGCTTAATGGTGATTTCAATGATATCGTGTAAACTCGAAGTCTTACTGCAATTGCAAAAAGTCGTCTTAATTTTGTTGCTGATTTTGCTTAACTGTTATTCTGCTTAATAGTGATTTCAATGATATTGTGAGCACTCGAAATCTCACTGCAATAACAAATAGTCGTCTTAGTTTCTTTGCTGATTTTGCTTAACTGTTATTCTGCTTAATGGTGATTTCAATGATATCGTGTAAACTCGAAGTCTTACTGCAATTGCAAATAGTCGTCTTAATTTTGTTGCTGATTTTGCTTAACTGTTATTGTGCTTAATGGTGATTTCAATGATATCGTGTAAACTCGAAATCTCACTGCAATAACAAATAGTCGTCTTAGTTTTGTTGCTGATTTTCCTTAACTGTTTTTCTGCTTAATAGTGATTTCAATGATATTGTGAACACTCGAAATCTCACTGCAATAACAAATAGTCGTCTAAGTTTTGTTGATGATTTTCCCTAACTGTTATTCTGCTTAATGGTGATTTCAATGATATCGTGTAAACTCGAAGTCTTACTGCAATTGCAAATAGTCGTCTTAATTTTGTTGCTGATTTTGCTTAACTGTTATTGTGCTTAATGGTGATTTCAATGATATCGTGTAAACTCGAAATCTCACTGCAATAACAAATAGTCGTCTTAGTTTTGTTGCTGATTTTCCTTAACTGTTTTTCTGCTTAATAGTGATTTCAATGATATTGTGAACACTCGAAATCTCACTGCAATAACAAATAGTCGTCTAAGTTTTGTTGATGATTTTCCCTAACTGTTATTCTGCTTAATGGTGATTTCAATGATATCGTGTAAACTCGAAGTCTTACTGCAATTGCAAATAGTCGTCTTAATTTTGTTGCTGATTTTGCTTAACTGTTATTCTGCTTAATAGTGATTTTAATGATATCGTGTAAACTCGAAATCTCACTGAAATTGCAAATAGTCATCTTAATTTGTTGCTGATTTTGCTTAACTGTTATTCTGCTTTATGGTGATTTCAATGATATCGTGTAAGCTCGAAGTCTTACTGCAATTGCAAAAAGTCGTCTTAATTTTGTTGCTGATTTTGCTTAACTGTTATTCTGCTTAATAGTGATTTCAATGATATTGTGAACACTCGAAATCTCACTGCAATAACAAATAGTCGTCTTAGTTTCTTTGCTGATTTTGCTTAACTGTTATTCTGCTTAATGGTGATTTCAATGATATCGTGTAAACTCGAAGTCTTACTGCAATTGCAAATAGTCGTCTTAATTTTGTTGCTGATTTTGCTTAACTGTTATTCTGCTTAATAGTGATTTCAATGATATTGTGAAAACTCGAAATCTCACTGCAATAACAAAAAGTCGTCTTAGTTTTGTTGCTGATTTAGCTTAAGCCTAGTACGCAGATCGAGACAAAAATTTTCTCCCATATAAAATTTTTCCCAGGACAAATTTTATCTCGGTTTTTTTTCCAAGCGGTACGCAGCTCCAGCGCAAAATTTGACAGTTGAAACCGCTGTACGAGAAAAGGTAAAAAAAAGTCCCCACTTAATTTTGCGAGGAAAAAGAATGCTCGAAGCATTATTTTTCCGGACAAATTGTGACGTTTTATTATATATATTTCGCTTTTTATAAACTAAAATCATCTCCCTGTTTCATTCTTTCCATTTATAAGACGTTGTGAGGACGCAAAACTGAAATAAATATAAAATGTGTACAGAAAATGATGACATGGAATGAGAATAGAATTAATTGAACAGCTGTTTTAAATCAGTCAGTGGCGTAGCTAGTGAGAAAGGGTACAAAAAGCCACATTTCAGATACAGAAAGTATTTGTTTCAATAAAAAATTTAAATTGATTTTCAAAACGAGTTGACTATTTTAATTGGATCTTGGGAGCAGTGGAAAAATGTGGACATTTCTGATTTTGACATGGTTTTTTTAATCCATCGACATCAATGGAATTTGATAGTTGATGGCTTGAAAGATGAAGAACAAAATATTTTGTCGGAAAAAGTTAATTTGATCCAAATGTCAAAAAAGTGCCCTTATGCTATGTTCCCACCAAAATGAAATCCGAGATTTCAGTTGAAAACTTTTGATATTTTGAACCACTTGAATAAAATGTCATAAAAATTTCAACGAAATCTCAATTAAAACTCTGGATTTCAACGAAATCTCCATGAAATTCTGCTCCACCAACATTAAATCTCGATATTTTTCATCTGAAATCTCGGATTTCGTTTCGGTTGGAACAAAGTACTATCCACTTTTTCCCGGAGAAGTAAAAAACCTTCAAAAATTTCAGAATTCTTAGTGGTTTTTTAATCCATTCACATCGTGGCAATCCTTCAATATATTTTGACAGGAGACAATCCTTCAATATATTTATTTGGGAGACAAACTATATTTTGACGGAGAAAGTGTATTTTGATCCAAATGTAACCAAATTGCCCTAAAATCGACTTTTTCCAGAGAGTAAAAGCTGAAAATTTCAGATCTTTTAAAGGTTTTTTCATCCATCCACATTATATTGTTCCCCATCAAGCGTATGCGTTCAATTTTTCTTGCTCTGTAAATGCTTTGAAGGAATATGATTTCTGTACATGAAAAAGTTTCAAATTTATGTTAATTTAAGGAAATTTTATAATTTTCAAATTTATAACTACGCTACTGTTCTCATTTGACTTTTGTTTTTATCTCTACGCCTTCAGAATTTGTCTCGAGAAAAAAATGTAGAGATAAAATTTGTCTTTGCTCGATCTGCATACTAGGCTTTAATTGTTATTCTGCTTAATAGTGATTTCAATGATATCGTGTTAACTCGAAATCTCACTGCAATTGCAAATAGTCGTCTTAATTTTGTTGCTTATTTTGCTTAACTGTTATTTTGCTTAATAGTGATTTCAATGATATCGTGTTAACTCGAAATCCCACTGCAATATTAAATAGTCGTCTTAGTTTTGTGGCTGATTTTGCTTAGCTGTTATTCTGCTTAAAAGTGATTTAAATGATATCGTGTAAGCCCGAAATCTCACTGCAATAACAAATAGTCGTCTTAGTTTTGTTGTTGATTTTGCTAAACTGTTATTCTGCTTAATGGTGATTTCAATGACAGTTAAGCAAAATCAGCAACAAAATTAAGACGACTATTTGCAATTGCAGTAAGATTTCGAGTTTACACGATATCATTGAAATCACTTTTAAGCAAAATAACAGTTAAGCAAAATAAGCAACAAAATTAAGACGACTATTTGCAATTGCAGTAAGATTTCGAGTTTACACGATATCATTGAAATCACTTTTAAGCAAAATAACAGTTAAGCAAAATCAGCAACAAAATTAAGACGACTATTTGCTATTGCAGTGAGATTTTGAGTTTACACGATATCATTGAAATCACTATTAAGCAGAATAACAGTTAAGCAAAATCAGCAACAAAATTAAGATTACTAATTGCAATTGCAGTAAGATTTCGAGTTTACACGATATCATTGAAATCACTATTAAGCAGAATAACAGTTAGAGAAAATCAGCAACAAAGCTAAGACGACTATTTGTTATTGCAGTGAGATTTCGGATTTACACGACATCATTGAAATCACTTTTAAGTAGAATAACAGTTAAGCAAAATCAGCAACAAAACTAAGACGACTTTTTGCTATTGCAGTGAGATTTCGAGCTTACACGATATCATTTAAATCAATTTTAAGCAGAATAACTGCTAAGCAAAATCAGCAACAAAATTAAGACGACTGTTTGCAATTGCAGTAAGATTTCGAGTTTACACGATATCATTGCAATCACCATTAAGCAGATAACAGTTAAGCAAAATCAGCAACAAAACTAAGACGACTATTTGCAATTGCAGTAAGATTTCGAGTTTACACGATATCATTGAAATCACCATTAAGCAGAATAACAGTTAGAGAAAATCAGCAACAAAGCTAAGACGACTATTTGTTATTGCAGTGAGATTTCGGGTTTACACGACATCATTGAAATCACTTTTAAGCAGAATAACAGTTAAGCAAAATCAGCAACAAAACTAAGACGACTTTTTGCTATTGCAGTGAGATTTCGAGTTTACACGATATCATTGAAATCACCATTAAACAGAATAACAGTTAAGCAAAATCAGCAACATAACTAAGACGACTTTTTATTATTGCAGTGAGATTTCGAGTTTACTCGATATCATTGAAATCACCATTAAGCAGACAACAGTTAAGCAAAATCAGCAACAAAACTAAGACGACTGTTTGTTATTGCAGTGAGATTTTGAGCTTACACGATATCATTGAAATCACTTTTAAGCAGAATAACAGTTAAGGAAAATCAGCAACAAAACTAAGACGACTATTTGCTATTGCAGTGAGATTTCGAGTTTACACGATATCATTGAAATCACCATTAAGCAGAATAACAGTTAAGCAAAATCAGCAAAAAAACTAAGACGACTTTTTGTTATTGCAGTGAGATTTCGAGTTTACTCGATATCATTGAAATCACCATTAAGCAGATAACAGTTAAGCAAAATCAGCAACAAAACTAAGACGACTATTTGCAATTGCAGTAAGATTTCGAGTTTACACGATATCATTGAAATCACTTTTAAGCTGAATAACAGTTAAGCAAAATCAGCAACAAAATTAAGACGACTATTTGCAATTGCAGTGAGATTTCGAGTTTACACGATATCATTGAAATCACTTTTAAGCAGAATAACTGTTAAGGAAAATCAGCAACAAAACTAAGACGACTATTTGCTATTGCAGTGAGATTTCGAGTTTACACGATATCATTGAAATCACTATTAAGCAGAATAACAGTTAAGCAAAATCAGCAACAAAATTAAGATTACTAATTGCAATTGCAGTAAGATTTCGAGTTTACACGATATCATTGAAATCACTATTAAGCAGAATAACAGTTAGAGAAAATCAGCAACAAAGCTAAGACGACTATTTGTTATTGCAGTGAGATTTCGGATTTACACGACATCATTGAAATCACTTTTAAGTAGAATAACAGTTAAGCAAAATCAGCAACAAAACTAAGACGACTTTTTGCTATTGCAGTGAGATTTCGAGTTTACACGATATCATTGAAATCACCATTAAACAGAATAACAGTTAAGCAAAATCAGCAACATAACTAAAACGACTTTTTGTTATTGCAGTGAGATTTCGAGTTTACTCGATATCATTGAAATCACCATTAAGCAGACAACAGTTAAGCAAAATCAGCATCAAAACTAAGACGACTTTTTGTTATTGTAGTGAGATTTTGAGCTTACACGATATCATTGAAATCACTTTTAAGCAGAATAACAGTTAAGGAAAATCAGCAACAAAACTAAGACGACTATTTGCTATTGCAGTGAGATCTCGAGCTTACACGATATCATTGAAATCACTATTAAGCAGAACAACAGTTATACAAAATCAGCTACAAAATTAAAACGACTATTTGTTATTGCAGTGAGATTTCGAGTTTACACGATAACATTGAAATCACTATTAAGCAGATTTACAGTTAAGCAAATTCAGTATGAAAATAATAATGCATTTAAATATATATTATGAGTATGCTATTCTCATCCTGTTATTCCTTGGAATTCTTAAGCAAGGAAAAAATTTCAAAAATTTTGAATTTTAGTTAAAATGTATTTGAATTTTTATGCCGCCAATAAATTAAAAATTGCATTATTAAACAAATTTTTTTCAGTAACAGGTATTTGCGATTTTCGGTAACAGATTGTTAGTGTTATTTTCCAATACCTGTTACTGAATACCTGTTACTATATTTTTGACCCATCCCTGTCGGCGTCTGATATTAAGCACTCTAAACTCTTCGGCTTCGTTGAGTGAAGTTTTAAAATAAACCATACCAAAATCTTTCGTGAACCTCATCCACTTTACATTCTGCCAACAAAATTTCTGCCCGTCACTGTCCACCTTGCGCCACATAAATTTTTCTTTGGAAATGCCCGAGAAACTAAAAATATCATCTTGACTTATTTCCTTTACATCAAATTTGTGTTTCACGCCCACTGTCCTTACAAACTGATACCAATCACGGGGATGGTGTATTTTGACAGTTGTTAATTTTTTCTTTCTTTCGATTAGGGCATGATCAACATCGCACTCCATGTGCGTATGGCCAGGAAGAAGAAATTTGTGATCAATGGTTTCCACATTGTTTTCGAGTTGTAAGAAAGTCGCAAACATTGAAGCAATATATGAATTTTTATTTTGTCCTGGACAACAATCGCTATATAGGATAACATGTTTAGTCTCAGATGGAAGGTTTTGAAGGTGGTTAAACACACATGAGGCGATCTCATTTCCACCACGATTTCCTATCGCTTCATGCCACATATAACATATTGGCTGTCCCGTCTTACAGTCATGAACTGTTAGATTATATGTCCACAATGGTCGTTTATAAAAAGAAACCGAAGATCTTAAAAACGGTGTTGGAAGGCACTGTTGTAAATCAAATGTAAGAACTTTTATAAACGTAGAGTTATCAGCTTTTAATTTGTCTGCCGCTTTCGATTTATACGCCAACTCAGCTTCAAGATGGTGCTTGTCTCGTTCCTTTTTAAGATTATCACGTTCTTCCTCAGTAGCAATATCAATTTTCATTTTAAGAACTTCAGACTTATGAAAAGTATCTAATTTAGGCTTTTTAAATTTTAGATTTAGTGTGCTGAAAATCTTGGAAAACTTTGAAAGCGAAACTGGCTCATACTTTTCAGAATAGAGCCGAAATAATTCTGCAACAGATAAATCGCTTGGCAAGTATCTTTTAGAGGTATCCCGCCTAGTGTAATGTGATTCGTAGGATGGGAAGCTTTTTATAAATGCAATTATCTCATTTTCTTTTTCCGCACTGAACCAAAAAGGTACGTAGAATCAAGCAAAATATTTATTGTCACAATAAACCGTTTCTTAAAATTCAACCAATAATCTCGTTTGTTGATACAATAAAATGTCGTTTATAGAATTGATAAACGATTGTTAATTTAACAAACCGTTTGTTATTTTCATTCAATTCGATTCAACCATTGCACATTAAACAATGAGTTTATAAAAACAATAAACCAGTCATTTATTGATATAATAAACTCGTTTATAGAAACAAATATTCATTTATTATTATCATTTAAGAAAGTAATAAACCTATTTATTAAACTGATAAATGCGTTTATAATGACAGTGAATAGAAATGCTTGGATTTAATAAACCGTTTATTAAAACAAACAACCGTTTATTATTTTGTTTTATAAATGCAATAAACCCGATTATTGAATTGATTAATGCGTTTGTAACGACAATAAACGGAATTTATTGATTTAATAAACGTGTTTATTAATACAAACAACCGTTTATTATTTAATTCTAAAATGCAATAAACCCGTTTGTTAAATTGATAAATGCGTTTATAACGACAGTGAACGGGAATTTATCGATTTAATAAACGTGTTTATTAATTCAAACAACCGTTTATCAAATTGACTAATGCGTTTGTAATGACGATAAACGGGAGTTCATTGATTTAATAAACGTGTTTATTAATTCAAACAACCGTTTATTAAATTGATGAATGCGTTTGTATCGATAATAAATGGGAATTTATTGATTTAATAAACGTGTTTATCAAAACAAGCAACCGTTTATTGAATGGATTAATGCGTTTGTTACGACAGTAAATGGGAATTTATTGATTTAATAAACATGTTTATTAAAACAAAAAACCATTTATTAAATTGATAAATGCGTTTGTTACGACAGTAAACGGGAGTTCATTGATTTAATAAACGTGTTTATTAATACAAGCAACCATTTATTAAATTGATGAATGCGTTTGTTACGGCAATAAACGGGAATTTATTGATTTAATAAACGTGTTTATCAAAACAAGCAACCGTTTATTAAATTGATTAATGCGTTTGTTATGACAATAAACGGTAATTTATTGATTTAATAAACGTGTTTATTAAAACAAGCAACCATTTATTAAATTGATAAATGCGTTTGTTATGACAATAAACGGGAGTTCATTGATTTAATAAACGTGTTTATTAATACAAACAACCGTTTATTGACAACAAGAAACGGGAGTTTATTGATTTAATAAACGCGTTTATTAATACAAACAACCGTTTATTATTTTCGTTTATAAATTCAATAAACCCGTTTATTAAATTGATAAATGAATTTATTGATTTAACAAACCAGTTTATCAAATAAATGGATGCATTTAATAATTTGGTTTGTTAAATTAATAAACCCTTTATCAAAATGACAAACGGGCTTATTGAAATAAGCCTGCCTCCTTTTTGCTGATTTACACTACTGACAAAATGTCATTATTTCTGCAGAAATAATGGCGTTTTGTCAGTCCCATAAATCAAACATAATGTTGTACTAACACAATTGACAGAAATCCATTATATCTGCGATATATTAGCCATTCATTGTCATAAACTTGATTTATGACAAAAATATGGAATTATAATGGCAGACATTACGGCGATTTGTCCATCGTGTACGTTCAGCATTAGATTCACCGGAAGCCTACAAAAGAAATCGCATTATTAGTATTGTTAAAATTAAAGGGGATTCAAAACTTCCAGTTACAAACCTGTTTACAGTACCAAAGAGTCATCTTATCTTGCTTCTCAAACTGAAACCATATCTCTGCTCAAAATATAAACTTTATGCTGAAAATCGAGAAGTCAGAACTGAAAAAGAGATTAACTTGTTTGTTTTGCTTTTAACATTTTATTTTGTATCAAATTTGCGTAAGATTGTTTTTATCTCGTTTGATTTTATAATAGAATTGTTTTTATGTCGTTAAGGAACATAGTAAGTTTTTATACGTAATACTTTTTTTAGTATTTCGTTTCTTTAAAACCCCAAAATGAGGAACAGGCTAATGTGTATTGAAGATTGAAGAGATACAAAATTTTAAAATAAATTATTATATATGCATTGATTTTATCTCGCTCAGCAAGATATGAGTTTTTGTACAAATTTCTTTTTTATTTTTTTTAAAATATCTTGTTTCTATAAAACCCCAAAATGAGGAACAAGCTAAGGGATATTGAAGATTGAATAGATAAAAGATCTTAAAACAAATGTCTACTGCTCTTAAAAAGCTTTTAAATACAAACTTTACCCCATCAAAATACAGGAAAACATCATTAAAGTCCAGTATTGAACTGCCATGCACAACGATGAAGGGTTGAACATTTTCAGACTTTTCGTTTAAGTATCCGATATGGTCCTCAATCTCCTGGATTGTTGAACCGACCCAAACAAATGCATTTTGTGAGTCTTTGATACTAAATCGTGTCATGCTTTTCCTTCCTTCATTGCTCTTCCTTGCAACTTTTTGATATGGAACGAAATATCCGTGTAGCGCCCACAATATAGCTGCATCGTCGCAATCTGGTAATATAAAAACTTTATTGAAGTTTCAAATTAAATTGATTTTTCATATAATCAAGAAAATTTAAAATGTAATAAAAATAAACAGAAATTTGGTGTTCAGTGTGACCTTGGGCCAAATTTCTGTGTTTCGATTAAACCCCAAAATAAAGAATAACCAGGTGGCTAGTGATAGATAGAACAGAAAAAAACTTCAAGCAAATCTTAAAAAACTTTTAAATAAAAACTTTACTGCGTCAAAATATTGGGATATAATATTTGAAAATCATGATGAAAACCAAATTGCTAACAATATATTTTTACATTGACATGCAAATATAAAAACATATTTAGTTACCGACAACTTACTATTGGCGGTTCTGCTTGTATCTGTTTGATTTGATGACAATTGTGTCAAAACTTCGAGAGTACTTTTATCCTTCACATGGTTATCAGTCAGAAGAAACTTTAAAATCTGCTGTTTAAGTTGCTCCCAATTATCCAAAAATGAATCGGCATTTTTATATAAGTAGCTAAAGTCCATGTCAATCTAATGAATTAATGTATTTTTTTTATAACTATTTTAACGGCATCCAACAAATTTCAAACTTACGAAACGATAGCCAGTAGGACATTTATAGTTTGGCCACTTGAATAGTATTTGAGAAGTAGAGGAAGAGTTCTTAATATCTAAAAGCCTTGTATTTGTACACGCTTTCCAGCATCGGTCTAATGCTTCCCCCGATAATTTGTCATATTTCAAGGATCTAATAGTTTGCTCCGAATCTTCTTCGGGAACTAAAAATTAGAATTCGTTATCAATGCAATTATCTATGAAAAGTGTGTTCATCATAATGAAAGCTGTTCAATTTGGAGTAAGAGAATGACAAAAAAAAACGTTTTTAGTTGTAAAAATGTTCATGCAGGGAATCCCGAAAGAAATGGTCATCTTATAAAAGAGTTACTTGTACATACCAAACCTAAATAGTAAGTAATCGAGACTGGGAAATATATTTTTGGTTCCTTAGAAAAGCTATTATGGTTTTGTACCCATCTGATAATCCAAGATCAAGCCTTAGAAAAAACAGTTTGTTTTAAAAACACTGATTGTTCTTAAAACAATGATTGTTTTTAAAACAATATTATAGCTGTTTATTATCTGTGAACTAAATAAGTTTTGACCATTACTTTTGTGACACCTATCATATCAAAACAAATCTAACGAAGAATTGAAATGCACACCCCTGTTCTGACTTCCAGTCAGATTCAAATCCGTACGAATCTAAACGAAGGTCAGAATTGGGGTGGCTGTCTTACTCAAAATTGAACAAACCTAGATCCAAACTGTAATCTGTTGTTTCGGTCTTGCTTGTTGAAGGCTTTAAAGTTTTCTCCATCGTCGTCTTATTTGAGAATTTCAAGTTGCAGAATTTATTATAAATTTTTCCTCTTTTACCAGTGCGATAATATACCTTATAATATTTAATTGACATTAAAAATAAGAGAAAGTAACAGAATAGAAATAAACAGTTTACCAATTGCTCAGAAGGAAATCTTTCCATTATTTCTTTTTCAATGGCGTAACTTGAATGTAAATCTAAATGAATTTTGTTGTGATCAAAATAACTAGCAATTGCTGTAATCAATTGTGTTCTTTGCTGATTGTTGAATTTTTTATTTTGTTCATAAATTTCAACCAGTGAACTACTTTTTAAGTTACTGTTCAAAATTGTTGCTAGGGAAATTGAAGAGGCAGATTCGAAAGCACTTGTTGGCGAACTTGGACAGCTGCGTGTATTCGATCTTGTTGAAAGGTGATAAGGTGAGGATGCTTCTGATAAACAAGTAGTGATATTACGAAATGGACCACATTCCGAGTTGGAATACATGAAAAGGGGCATTCCAATCAACTCTCGCCATTCTCTTAGCTTTGATTCGAACATAATTAAGGTTCGGTATTTGAAGGGCTTTAGAATTTGAGCAAGGTGGTGACACTCCAAATTTTTCAAAACTTCAATATCTATTTCTTGAGCTAAAATTGAATTTTAAATAATTTGTATTGTCAACAAGTTTTCAATAAATTTTTTTCCTTGTTTTTTTTTTTAATTCTAAAATAGTAAAGGTTCTCTTACCACTTCATAAATTTTATAAAGTTTTAAATTAAATTATTACTTATGGATGTATTGTTCTTATCTCGAAGCTTAGACTTGAATGACTTAGAAATTTGTTCTTGAAAAAGACTTAGAAAAATTTTCGAGAAAAAGACTTAGTAAAAAAGACTTAGAAAAATGTTCGAGAAAATGACTTAGAAATTTTTTCTTAAAAAAGACAGAAAAATTTTCGAGAAAAAGGCTTAGTAAAAAAGACTTAGAAAAATTTTCGAGAAAATGACAGAAATTTTTTATTAAAAAAGACTTAGAAAAATTTTCGAGAAAAAGACTTAGTAAAAAAGACTTAGAAAAATTTTCGAGAAAATGACAGAAATTTTTTATTAAAAAAGACTTAGAAAAATTTTCGAGAAAAAGACTTAGTAAAAAAGACTTAGAAAAATTTTCGAGAAAAAGGCTTAGTAAAAAAGACTTAGAAAAATTTTCGAGAAAATGACAGAATTTTTTTATTAAAAAAGACTTAGAAAAATTTTCGAGAAAATGACTCAGTAAAAAAGACTTAGAAAAATGTTCGAGAAAATGACGTAGTAAAAAAGACTTAGAAAAATTTTCGAGAAAATGACTTACAAATTTTTTCTCATAAAAGAACAATTTTCGAGAAAATGAGATATTTTTCTTAAAAAAGACTTAGAAAAATTTTCGATAAAATGACAGTTTTTCTTAAAAAAGACTCAGAAAAATTTTCGAGAAAATGACAAACATTTTTTCTTAAAAAGACTTAGAAAATTTTTCGAGAAAATGAGACATTTTTTCTTAAACAAGACTTAGAAAAATTTTCGAGAAAAAGATTAAGTGAAAAAGACTTAAAAAAATGTTCGAGAAAATGACGTAGTAAAAAAGACAGAAAAATTTTCGAGAAAATGACAAAGTTTTTTCCCATAAAAGAACAATTTTCGAGAAAATCACAGAAATTTTTTCTTTAAAAAGACTTAGAAAAATTTTCGAAAAAATGACAAAGTTTTTCTTAAAAAAGACGGTAAACTTTTCGAGAAAAAGTCTTAGTAAAAAAGACTTCGAAAAATTTTCAAGAAAAACACTTAGGAAATTCTATTTTAAAAACAACTTAGGAAAATTTTCGAGAATGACTTGGAAATTTTTGCTAAAAAAAGACTAAACAATTTTGGAGAAAAAGAAAAATGTTTGCCCGCAAAAAACTTTTTAGTATTTTTTCGAAAAAAAGGAAGAAAAATGATTGATATCAAGGCAAAAAATGTTTCCAAAAAAGACTTAGAAAATTTGTTTGCAAAACATTGATGAAAATAAATTAATTATTAAAAAATTAATTTAAACTTACTTTTGAAATGCTCAAGTAATTCTAATAGGCCCCATTTTGCCAGTAAATCCTTTATTTCCTTGCATGGATCTATGTTAACATTCGTTGGTATCGTTTTGTCGCCCAAAAATGTTTGAAATTCTGCTTCTGAAAATGTCGGAATGCTTTCCCTTTCATCAGTTGATTCAACCTGCACTTCACTGAGCTGTAGTTCATCAACCTCCACGTCATCTACCTCTAATTCATCGACCTCTAGTTCATCGACCTCTACTTCATTGACTTCTAGTGCATCGACCTCTGCTTCATCGACCTCTACTTCATCGACTAATACTTCCTCCAACCCATTTTCACACACAGATATATCAAGCGTTGCCATTTTTAGTTTTAAATTCTGTTTTCGTATAGACAACTATTATTAATTTATTAAAAACATTAAAAAATTACAAGACATTCAAAATATTAAAATAATTTACAAAAAATATTACATATATCTTCTAGACAACTAAAACTAAAGCCCAGATCTCAAATCCGCAAAATGATTTTAGTTAGATAATTATTCTATTAAATATCAAAATATGAGTGGTTTTTGAATTGGTCAAGCATAATTAAATGTTAATATTTTGAAAACGAAAATATATTTAACAATTGTATGTGTACACAGAGTAAAATCAGACTTGCGGAATTGGGACCTAGATACCTATATACATTCTCTAATAATACTTTATCTTATGTTAGTAAAAAATTTGAGATGATTTTTTTGCCTATTGTGAAAAATAATACTCTTTAACTCTTAGTAAAGTTTTTCCGGTAGCCGTTTTTATCAAATTAGTTGGTGGGCCGACAATTTCATTGCCAAAAATTATAGAAAAAGCACCCAACTGTTTTTCGTCAACTTCAAATGATAATATACTTGGGTTGTACTGGATCCTATTTAGTTTTTGGCAAAACAAAAAAACTTGACTTTTTTTCAAAAGACCTATGTCAACTATAACGTATAACTCGATATCAGCTCTAGATCGCGCTATATAAAAACTTTGTTGGTATTTATAACCTTCGATTTTTGCTTTAGAGAAAAATTCTATATCTGTTTTAGAGACTCTTAGTATTTCTGATACTAAATTCGTAAAATCACTTTCGATTTTATGTTTGTCATATATTTCAAAGTAACAAATGCAATTATTATCAATATTTGATAAAAACTTGAATGCAGTCTTAAGTTGGTATTTTTTCGCTAAGGTCAAACAAATGTTCTTACGAGATGTGATAGCATGGGAATAAAGCTTAAATTGTTTGTGTTTAGCTTCAAATTTAAAACACCAAAAACTACGAACAGGCCCTGACTGTTTAATGACACTGGGATAATGAGTTAAATTATGATGCTTTGGTTTCAAGTTGTCATTAAAAAGACGAACATAATCTTTGTTGTGGTTTTCAATTTTTAATTTTAACATTGGGATGATTTCATCGCAAATTTCAAATGCAAGCAATAAATCAATTATTTCAATTAAATTAAGAAGGAATTGCCACACTTCATCATCATGTGGCACTAAATCTTCAATCATTAAGTGAAAAAAAGAAACAAATGTCATCATTTCTCGTGCAGTCATTTTTAGATGTTTACATTTTAATTGGCCGATTTTTATTTCACCTGAAATATTGTCAATCTCAATTGCACCATACTGAAATGTTCGTTTCCTTAAATTAAGAGTTTCCAGGTTAAAATATTTAGCTTTGTTAATGAAATATTCAATTATATGGCAAATGTCGTAATGACAAACTCCTTCAAAAACATCATGCATAAGATCCACGCAATAATTTTCTACGACATGAAACGATGGAATTTCATTAAGTTGTGAATAGTTTTGTATACCCGTTTCAGAAGGGTTGTTAAGAAGAAGATCTTCTTCGTAGTTTGAACGATTTCTCAACAAATCATTTCGTTCAATTGCCAACGACTGCGTTTCTATTTTTTTTACTTTACAAAACCTGCAAAAAGAGTTGCTTGAAAATGATTTATTAAAATCCAAAACAGTATTTAAGCCCAAATTATCCCCTAACACAAGACCTAAGATAAAATATACTTTTATTTTTATCTCGTTGCCTAAGCTTATCTCTACACCATCAACTTCAAGACTCTTTAGATCATTTATTAATGATTGAAAACATTTTTCGTTGCCAAATGTTTTGAGATCCTTTGTTTTAATAACTCCTGCTAAAAAAACACTATCCAACTTTGATTCTTTCCAAGGAAGACAAGGAAATGAATAGTAAATATTACATATCGAGTGAACACCTGCATGAGAGCTTAAAGGGTTATTAATTTCAAAGTCATCGGTATATAAAAAGTATGGAATTAGAACTTTTCCCGGATACTTTTCAATTTTTTTCTTCCAAAGCTCACCTTGAACAAAATTTGAAATTTTTTTTTCTTTACTTAATGTTTCCATATGAAGTTTCGTTTTATTTAAGATGTTTTCGACCTCAAAAAATTTTTTAAATTGAAATTTTAGAGGCATCAATATTCCTTTAGTGTTTTTCTCATCATACGCAAGACATCCGTTCTTAAAAACTGTACTGATTTCATTGTTTACCGAAAATTCATATAAACTGCCCAAAAAATTTTCTTTTTTAAGCCATTCAAATAGTTTATACTCGGTGTTGCAATAGTTAAAAGGGTTACGACACTTTGATAATAGACTGACAAATTCATTATGAACTTTCATGTTCGTTTTTGCCAATTTTTCGTTTGAAAATGATCTAAATAATTCAAGCATTGGATTTAAGATACATTTTTGTATATCCTCTTGAATTTCTAAAATATTTTTTCTTGAAAAACTATTATTATCATGCATTTTCAATACAAAACGCGTAGCAGAGGTGAACATATTATTAAGACTGTCTTCTATAGGTAATTCTTTGGTTTCAACGCTTTCTGCTTCATGAATATAACTTTCGCGTGATTCTGAGCTTTCCTCTAAACTATTAGATATTTGGTTTTTTTCGCAGAAATGATTTTGAGGTGCATCATTTTGTTTATCAAAATTATCTGTACTATTCACGTTGGGTATTGAACCTCCGTCATGTTTTCTGATTATATGTCTCTTAAAACTACTTATATTTTGAAACTCTTGTGAGCAACTACTTTCCCTACATTTAAAATTACTATAAGTACTCAGATCATGTGTTTTTTTTAGGTGTTGTATAAACAAGTTTACCGATGAAATTCTAACCTTACAGATAAAGCAAATCATTTTGTTAAATTTGACTACTCTTGTCTATAGTTTTTGTCTGAACTAAAAATAATTAAGTAATATATAAGTATTTTTTAATATAATATTATAACATTATTAAATAACTATCGATGCTGTAGAATATAGATAGGTTTTAATGTCAAACCTTATATCTTCTTGAATGGCTTCGGTTACATGAGAATCATAAGCTAAAAATAAAGAAACAAATGAAAAAAAATTGAATTGAAGCGTTTTTCCTAGTTCTCTTTACAATATTATTTGCAAAAATCATTCAAACATCTTAACTACTGAATATCTTGCTCTTCTATTAACATCTGCATTTTAGACAAAACTGCAAAAGTACACTGACACTTTTTTTCAAACAACACACATTGAAGCGTTAAGAAGATGAAGGTGCTAAGTGACATTTTTTGACATATCGTTTTTTCGTACAGATGAAGGCCCTATATTAAAACTTAAATTTCCATCTCATCTGCACTTCTCGATTCAAATTTAGCAAAGGATGAAAGTGTTATATATGCAACTCAACAAACTAACTGGAAAAATGTTTTGAGCGTGCTTAAGACCTTCATTTATATGCAAAAACAATTTTACTTAAACGTTTTATTTTACTTTATTATGTGCACGAAGGTGATATGTGAGCAATGGATACAATTACCCATTCATATTATATGAAATCTATAAGTTTCTCAGTTTCTAAAATCTAAATGAGCAAATTAATTTCATTCCAGTGGAGGTAGATCATATTTCTATTCCAATGCTAATTTAACAGGTGCTGATGAAAATTAAAGAGAAAAAACAGGTCAAAATAAATAAATCATAAGAGTTATATGGAGGGCTCATAGCTGAACCGAACCAAGTCAGAAAAATAAAATTCTAAAATAATAAGAGGATTAGTAAATAAACTGCCATTGATTCATGAATATTTTACTCATAAAAGGATAATCTAAGGTTTGTTCTTTAAATTAAATTTTAATTATTATTCTCTTATTTAAAAATGAAAAACTTGAATTGGAAAATATTCACAAAAATTTGCAAAATAAAAATTATGGCTTGGTTCGGTACAGCTGTGAGCCCTCCATATGTACATAGATGCCACATAAGACCTCTATGAGAAAAATAATTAAAAAATCACAGTAAAGTTCGTCGATAAAGATATTAACTACACAAAACCGTAAATAACTCGCAAGTCCTTTGTTTTCAACAAAGAAGAATATAAGTATTAAAAACACTTGAGTTATGTTACTTTTAAATTGGCCGTATATTATTTTTAAGGTTTTTACCAAAAATGTTATATATCAAAAGCTGATTACTCAAAACTTTGAAAATGTCACTTAGCGCCTTCATCTTCTAAACGCTTCATTTGTTTTTTTGACCCATTTCCGGTGGCTACCAGTTCTAGTTAACTTAGAAACTTGAAATGTTACATACAGTCTGCTCTTTGTGCAATTATAGGAAATCTTAAACAAATTTGGAAAAGCTTTTGGTGTTCCAGAAAATTCACATTGTGTTTTCGCAACGCTATCCTTCGTACTTCGAAGGTTTTAACAGCACATGAACATTTTTTTTACAAAAAAGTCCAAAAACAGGTCAATTAGATAGTTCAATTAACTCACAAATTCAATATTTAGATTATTTGAATTTATCATCAGTTAAGTTCCAAACGTCGTTAAATGTGACGTTGCGTCAACACTAACCGGAAATCGGTATAGTTAGCAATGAAAAATTTTATTTATTCAATAGTCTAAAACGCTTTTAAAATGACAAAATTAGAGAATTTTCAAAAAAAGACTACGACACTTTTGAACTTATAATTATTATTACTATTACTATTATTATTATTATCATTATTATTATTATTATTATTATTATTATTATTATTATTATTATTATTATTATTATTATTATTATTATCATTATTATAATTATTACTATTATTAATACAAAACTTAAATACTCGTAATATATATAAATTATAATGACTTACCTACGTTTTAAATGTTGATTTGACAGCTGCTGCAACACCTCGCTTGGACACCTCACTTTTCCATTTATAAAAATCTGTAAATTGTATAAAAGTACTTTAAGTTACTTGTATACAGATATTTGAACTTTAAGAGAGACCATGAGGAGCATAGCAAACTACTGGATTTTGTTCACTTTTCTAAAAACGACAAAAACTATACTATATCTAAAAAAAATATTTTCTTTAGATATAGTAGATAGCTATATGATACTTCAATTAATAGAATTATCTATTTCAAAAACAAAAAGTTCAATTTAATCAGCTAGGTCATCTTGTTCTCATGGTTTCATATCAATTAATAGTTCTATAATCTTTGTTTAAATTTGATTATTTATAACATTCTATGCTTTTGTTTAAATAAGTCCTACTTTTCAAAGGATAAGAATAGGATGATACTAAAGCAAATTCGGATGCAAGGCAGACTAAGTCTGATGAATGCATGTATATTAAAGTTTGTGAAAATTTTGTTTTAAAACGCAAGTAAAAGGAAAGTAAGCTTGGTAGGTATAACAGCAAACCACGCAAAAGAATGTTGAAAACTTTTACAGCTTGCTGCTATACGATTTCAAGAGAAAAAGACTTTTTTTCTTAAAAAAGACTCTAAAAATTTTTCGAGAGAAAGAAAAATTTAGTCAAAAAAAGGCTTAAAATTTTTTTCGAGAAAATCTGACCATCACGAATTGAAAGCCAGCAAAAATATTTTATATGTTAATGTAATATATAAAAAATATGATGACTTACGGACTAAAAAACGGCCTTTAGCAATAGACTTAGCTTGGATTCGATCTTGTTACTAGGTAGTTATATGTTTTCAGTGAAAAAAATGCCAGATTTCAGTGATTCAGCCAAAATCTTCACATCTTTGCATTAACTTTTGAGATTTCTCAGGAGCAATGATTTTGACAGCTGCTGCAACACCCCGCTGAGACACTACGCCTTTTCGTTAAAAAAATCTGTAAAAAGTTTTAAAAGTACTTTTAGTTACTTGTATATATTTTATCCTATCATATCGTTTAATAGTTTTCTATTCAGGTCTATTCTGCAAACATTTTTAATGTTAGTCATATCATTTTGCTTCAAAGGTGGCAAATGGTGACCAATATTAATTTGTGGAATTTTCATGACCGTAATATTTGTTTAAATTTGATTTTAATACCAATAATAACAATTTATACGCTTTTATTTAATTAAGACCTACATAGTTTCTTTTCAATGGATAAGAATAAGTAAGATACGAAGATAAATCCGGTATCAAAGCAGAAATTCTCTTACTTATTTCTTACGTAATTGGGTGGCAAAATTAATTTTTTTGGGTGGAGGTCTCCACTAGGATTAAATGAATCCTGTTAATTTTGTATTTAACTTTTTTATTTCACTTGTTCGGCTTTTTAATATTTTATTTCACTTGTTCTGGCTAGCTGGAGGATATGTTAGTGTCTGCTTGTTTTTTTTTTTGGATAAGAATATTGCCGTGTTAAGAAGGAAAAACGTAACTGACATTTTGGCTGTTTTTAGTTAGGGCCAGTTTTGACATCTTTGATATGTTTGCTATTTTATTCTTTAAAAATAAAAGCCCTAACTCGCTTTTGTAATGGTCTAAAACGCTGCAAAAAATGATGTTCGCTCAAAGAACCCTGCAATTTTTAAGAAAATTTGCCGTCTTAGCACTTATTTTAAGAAAAAAAGTGACTCCCATACAAGCATTTGTACATCTTAGAAATAATCTAAGCAAAAAAAAATTGATTTATTTGTAAATACGACAGAAAAACATTCATCAACAAAACAGAAAAGATAGAGATAAAAACAGAAAAACGCGATTATCTCGAAATGTCAAAAATGCAGATGCGTTTTTTCTTCTTAACACAGAAGAATAGTATACGAAATTAAATCCAGTATCAAAGCAAAATAAGTCTCATTTTATGTTAAGGTTTGTTGAAATTTTGTTTTAAAAATTAAGTAAAAGGAAAGTATCGGTTGAGTAGGTATAACAGCAAACCACGCAAAATAATGTTGAAAACATTTACAGCTTTGCTGCTATACCCTACCCCTTGATATTGTAAAAGATATAAAAATAATATTTGTAATAATCATACCAATCTATTGAAAAATGATTTTTTCAGCAAAGTACTCTTTCAATGGCCTACCTTCCTGTAATGATTTTGACTCATCAGTTAATTATTTTGAAAAAAAAAATTATTTTTGCATTCTAAAGCTCAATTGGTTAAACTTTTCTTAGCATAGAATAATGCTGATCCTTGTGAAACTTAACATGGTTGATCAATTTTATAAGCAAAAAAGTTTTAAATCACAAAATTTTAACCATTAATTTATGTACCTACCAAAACAGGTACATTTGATGATGAATATAAGAAAAACTCGTTTAAAACACAGACATTCTAAAACACCCTGCACATTCCCATAAAGTTGAATCTTATAACTTGTACCAGAAACTTATTCTGGTACAAAATTAGTCTCAATGCATATAAAATTAAACGGCTATAATGAATAATCCCGTGTTAAAGCGATTTTGGAAGAAATTAATTTAGTTTAATGTTTGCTTTTAGAATGAAATGTTATGAGCGATATTTTTTTATAAATTAAGGCAAATACAGGATACATTAATTTCAATCAATGCTTTGGAAACTTAATTTAAATGATTTAGTTATATTTGAAGGAAATTTACTTTCTTACTATGCATTTGACTAATAAAAGAAAATTTCTTTGTTATATACAATATTTCATAAAACACAGATATAAGAAAGGAATTCTTTGGATTTTTTGACTTTCTTATATCCGTCATCAACTGTATTTTTAAAAGGAAAATTTCAAATCTTTTTTACTTATTTATGTATAGGGTTCAACTTTCTTTTTATTGTCTTATTTATTCCAAACGAAGTTGATTAAATATTGTATTTTGTTCAAAATCTGTCTTTCCAAAAAAATGACTCAGAAATTTTTTCTTAAAAAAGACCTAGAAAAATTTTCGAGAAAAAGAGAGAGCAAATTTTTCATAAAAAAAGACTCTTTGCGAGATAAACACTAAGAAATATTAAGCCAAAAAAGACCAAGAATTTGTCAAAGAAACAAATTTAAAAATTTTGTCTTAAAAAAGAGGAAAGGAAGATTTTGTCACGAAAAATTTATAATGTGTTCGTAATATATACAAATTATAATAACTTACGCTTTAAATAACTTTGATGACTGCTGTGCAACACCTCGCTGGGATACCGTACTTTTCCGTTAAAAAATCTGTAAAAATGTTTAAAAATACTTTTAGTTACATGTAGGAACATATATGTTCTTTCAAATTTAAATGAGGCCATGAGAAGCAGAGCGATCTTATGATTTATTTGCATTGTTTTTTAAAAACGTGAAAAACTATTGTTGAATTTTTTGCAACTAGTAGCTACATATGGAGGACTCACAGCTGAACCGAACCAAGTCAAAAAAAAGAAAATTCGACGGTAATAAGAGGATTAGTAAATAAACTGCCATTAATTAATGAATATTTTACTCGTAAAAAGGACAAGTTTATTCTCTAAACTAAATTATTATTATAACTCTTTTATTTAAAAACGAAAAACTTGAGTTGAAAAATATTCACAAAAATTTGCAAAAAAAAAAAATTATGACTTGGTTCGGTACAGCTTCGAGCCCTCTACCTATATATATGATACTTCAATCAGTTAGATAGAATAATTATTCCAAAAACGCAATATTTTAATTTAATCAGCGAGATCATCTTGGTTCTCTTGGCTTCATATGGATTAGTAGTATTACTTTAAGGCCTATTCTGCAAACATTTTTAATTCACGTGAAGTCATTTTATTTCAAAGGAAAATTAAAATTTTGTCAACCCTGTTTCCGGTCGGAATAAATCCGTATGTATTCAAAAAATAATTTTTTATAAGCTCAGAACATTTATTTTTGTTTTTGAATTGGTAGGGATTTGACTCAAAACGAAAATCTGAAGGTTCTATTATAGTTATAAGTCAAATCCGTACGAACGAAAGTCAGAACAGAACAAAGGTGAATGTATTTTGTTCCAAGTCTGACCTTCATGCCCGTGCTTTACGATCCGAATTATAAAGAAGATTGATTTTCATATATTTTATGAAGTTTCTTTCCCACGAAAATAATACTGACCGTGGTGGATTGAAATAAAAGTCATAATAATGAATAAAAAACTTAGTGCGGTCACCAATAAAAACATTTTATCTTCGCGAGTCTTGGAAATGAACTTTTAGGTATATTTTTTCAATTTATTAACCTGATTAAAACTTTATAGTTTGATTTCACAATATCTCGGACCGAAAATATTTATAAAAATAGGTCGGCCGCCAGTAATACGCAACATGGAAGCGAAAGTGAATTTTTGTATAGGTATAACATAGAATATATAAATATATTAGTTTCATATAATGACTTAAAATGACTTACGTGATTGGGTACAAATTTAAATTTTGGAGGCAGGCCTCCAAGAGGATTAAATTAATCCTTTTAATTTTGTATTTAACTTTTTCATTTAACTTGTTCTCCATGGCTGGCGGCAGCGGTTGCTTCTTTTTGGTAACTAAATCGTTGTTCGTTGCAAATATTTTTAATTTACGTGAAGTTATTTTGTTTCAAAGGAAATTTTAACTTTTATCACCCCTGTTCCGATTTTCGGTTGGAATGAAATCCGTATGTATTCGAAAAAAATTGTTCGTAAGCTCAGATTTGTTTTTATTTCTTAGTGATTCAACTCAAGACGATTTGATTCCTATCAAAAGTCAGAACAGGGGTGAATGTATTTTGTTCCAAGTCTGGGGTGCCAGCAAGTAACTTGTTACAATCGAGTTTAATCGATACAATCGAGCATTCGCAGCATCTATTTTGGTTCAATCGAATGTCCTCAATTGCATCGTCAGATCCGACAGCACACAAACTTGAGATTGACGCTTGAAACAAAAGTTTTCACTCGAAGAAAATAGTTATCGTTGGCAGTGATTTTTTTAAGAAAAGCATGGACTGATATTTTGACCACTTTTATGAGTTTTCACGAATACTTAAAGCTGCCCAAGGGAGCAAAAACAGCAATTTGCCTTGGAAAAACTTGCGATTTGGAAAAAGGTAGGTTGTTTTTAATTAACAAAATTATCGAGTGCACAGGTTCGTAAGCAGCGGTTGATGGTGATCCAACAGCAAAATCTTTTGGAGTCGGACGCATTAATTTTGTTACCAATAAAAACAACAACGGCGACGATAAAAGCTAAATTAAATGTGATTTAAAGTTATATGAATTAATTTTATTTTGAAGAATACCAATTTGACATTTCACTTTATAGTTCACAATGACATTTTTAAGTGGAAGTCACAATGAAACTCGTTTCAAATTACATGCTACCAAAAATATTTTTTTTAATCGAATTATTAAGATTGATTTTCATATATTTTATGAAGTTTTTTTCCCACGGAAATTGTGGCGACCGTCGGCGTCGTGGATAGAAAAAAAAGTCATAATTATGATTAAAAACGCAATGCGCTCACGAATAAAAACATTTTATCTTCGCTAGACATGGCGGCCATTTTGATGGAGTCGTCTTTTCAGCACCGAGTTTCAAGTTTTGGAAATTAAGTTTGGAAAACTTTTTTTCAATTTTCAAGTTTTTTTCCCATGAAAATAATGCCAACCGTCGTGGGTAGTAAAAAAAGTCATAATTATGATTAAAAAACACAATGCGCTCACCAATAAAAACATTTTATCTTCGCCAGACATGGCGGCCATTTTGATGGAGTCGTCTTTTCAGCACAGAGTTTCAAGTTTTGGAAATTAACTTTGGAATAACTTTTTTTTTCAATTTAAAAACCTAATTAAATCTTCAAATGTGATTTCACAATATCTCTGACCGAAAATATTTGTAAAAATAGATAGGTACTTACATTAATTTTGTCGCCGGCCGCCATAGTATTACGCAGCACATGGCAGCGATATTGAATTTTTGCTTATATAGGTATAATTTAGAATAAATAAATATATTAAAATGACTTACGTGACTGGGTGGACAAATAAAAATTTTCGGTGGAGGCCTCCAACAGGATTAAATTAATCCTGTTAATTTTTCATTTAACTTTTTTCTTCACTTGTTCGGCTTTTTAATTTTTTTTGTTCACTCACTTGGTCTGGCTTGCTGGAAGATGTGGCGGCGGCTGCTTCTTTTTACTAACTGAATCGTTGTTCGTTGCTATGGCCAATTGCAAGTCGGCGTCATTTAACTTGGTTCGTTAAGTTCGTCAAAAAATGTTCCCTCTATACGAACATTGCTGAGCTCTGTTCACACCATGAATGAAAGAATACAAAAATACGGAATAGGGACGGGAAGTTTTTAAGTTAATTAAATTTGGTTTTATGTTGATTTTTTTCTTGTCTATCTATCAATTCAGTATTGTGTACTTTATGTTCTATTAATTAAAACAATAGCAAAAATAATAATACTTTCTACCACACTCTTGATTTTTTTTTGGATTATTGACGATTTAGATTATTTAAAACCATTTAATATCAATTTGAAAATATTTCCCAGTGAAAAATATCTTCTTTTAGGGCCAGTTTGTTCTCAGCTTATCATCTTTAATCAATGATTATTGTGACCGATAAAGCCGCAAAAGTGTTTTTAATCAACAACATTTGAGTCAATGAACCCATAGTTTGAGTTGTTAGTTATCGAAATCGTTAATCAGCCAATATTGGTTGATTATCTCCATTTAACCAGAGCCTTTGAAAAACTTATTACAATTTAACCCGATGTAAACAATCTGTTGTTGAGAAAATAATATCTTGTATTATTTCATTAATTTTTAACTAGCCACGAACTTGGCAATTTATAAAAGGTTTATTAAAATTAATTAACAAGATAATTACATAAATAAAAGGGTTTATTAAAATAATAAACAGTTTACTATAACAATAAACGATTAATGAATTTTAATAAACAAGATTATTATTACAAGTCAACAGTAAATTTGTAAGGCACGCTTCGTTACATTTTTGTAATAAATAATAAATACGTTTATTATGACAATAAACGATTAATTAATTTTAATAAACAAGATTATTATTACAAATCAACAGTAAATTTATAAAGCACGCTTCGTTAAATTTTTGCAATGAAGAAGAAATACGTTTATTATGACAATAAACGATTAATTAATTTTAACAAACAAGATTATTATTACAAATCTACAGCAAATTTTAGAAAACACGCTTCGTTAAATTTTTGAACAAACCGTGTTGGGAAGATTAAACAATTTATTGATACAATAAACAGTTTATTGTGGCAGTAAATGGGATTATAAAATCGATAAACATAAACAACAATTAACAATTATGCTGCGTTTTCATTTGGGCAAGTGAAAAAATTTAGTTGTTTCTTTGAAAATGAGCATGTTTTTTTTTCTAAACTATCGTTTTTGCAATACCAAGTATGATTTCCATTCGTTTTTTTGGTAATCACTAGAAACATTTACATAGTAAAAATATTTTCGGAGTTGGGAAAATTTTGTTAATTTTTGTGTTTCTCTGTTATTCATCTAATAAAAGCTATTATAATTATAATTTATTGCCTTACTTACTTACTTACCTTTTTTAAGCGACCGCCATGGGACGCACACTGCACAGCACAATTTATTTATTGTTTTTTGATTAACATTCTTTGTTATTTTCTTGTTCTTCAGAAAGTAAAACATTTTTAATCATCAAATTATTCACTCACAAAAAACACCTTCTGTTAAATTTTATGCTATGATGGTTTTTATTTAGGTGATGGCCAACTAAAATGATAAAAGTGTACTCGATATTTCTGTCACTCGGAATCGATAATAGGTGCATTGTTTCCAAAGGTCCATTCATGAATGAAAGAATACTAGATTACGCTGTAATATTTTTTCCACAACATTCCTGATAATTTTTCGATTACCTACTGACGATTTAGATAATTTAAACCCATTTAATATCGATTTTAAAATATTTCCTTGGAGAAAAAATGTATTTTAATAATAAACACACATTTTTCACAGCTAATCATCTTTAATCAAAGATTGTTATGACTGGTTAATCCGCGAATCTGCTTGTTAACCACAGTTTTATTTAATGAATCCATAGTTTGAGTTATTAATTATCGAAACCACTAATCAGCCAATATTGGTTGATTAGATCCATTTAACCAGAGCATGTGAAAAACTTATTACAGATTTAACCCAATGTGAACAACTTAGAATTAATGTTGTGGTAATGAAAGGGCAGTATGAGCAGTAGGATGTACTCCAAAATATAGGAAGGCAGGGATGATTGTAATTCAAGAAATTATGTTGAACAACAAAACTTTCGTTGTCGCTCCAAATTCTTTAATAAATTTTATCATTCAACATTATATTATGTATGTTATTGTTTTAAAAAGCAGACCTTCGTAATAATTTAATATTCTGTAACTACTCGTACATTTGAGTATGCAGAAAATGAATTTGTTATTAATTTATGTAAAGTAAGTGTATTTATTATAATTTTTCTAAGGAGAGAAAAAGTGTGAGTTCTGCCTTAATGAAACTTAGAAATCCAAACAAGGTTTTTTAAGAAACGATTTATCATATTTAATAAATTTGTTTTTGAATTCAGTAAATTGTTTATTAAAATCAATAAATTGTTTTTTAATTTAATAATTTGTTTATTAAAATCAGGAAATTGGTTTTTAATTCAATAACTTGTTTATTCAATCAGTCAGAAATCAGTCAGTAAATATATTTGAACCACGGATCAAAATTTGAACCACGTTTGTACAACAGTGATAATTTATGGGCTTTACAAAAATACACACAAAGTGGACCATACTTTGAGTTTGGTTAAATATGATCGGAGCTTAAAGTCAAATGATAAAGAATTCTCGTATTCTTTCATTCGATACATATAGAGACGTCAATACGTGGTGGCGGACAGGGAGTTAGAAATATAAGTGTTTTTTATTCACTGATACATATTTTTTCAAATATAATACAAACCTAAGCTATTTTTCAAAGCTAGTAGGTATGACAGCCGAAGTTTGGGATCGCTTTACATAGTTTGTTTGTATCTTGATGTATTATAATGTATATAATGCATAGATTTAGCTTCTTGTTTCTCTTTTGGTTTTTTTTGTTGCCTTCCAAAGAGTGTGCGGGCCAACGAAAGGTTGGTCAATTCTTTACTTTACTATTGGAAAGTAAGAACACGACAGTCAAATTAAGTTTGCAAACTTTTTCAAAGATCACTAGTCCGCACTCTGTTGGACCAAGCGGATAATATTTTGTATATATGTATCTCTACTTATTATTTTTTATTATTGGAGAATGACAAGTTAATTAATCCATGGACTATGAATGTTCTGGACTGAACTGGAACACTAAACACTTTGATTGTGGAAAATTCTTAATCCATGGATTAGTCAGTTTGAAAATAAGACTTAAAATTAAATTGTGGTAATGAAAGGGCAGTAGGAGCAGTAGTATGTAATCCAACAAATAGGAAGGCAAGGGTGACTGCAATACAAGAAACTATGTTGAACCGCTTATAGCGTTACAGCAAAACTTTCGTTTTCTCTCCAAATTCTTTGATAAATTTAATCATTCAACATTATATGATGTATGATATTATTTTAAAAAGCAGAACTACGTTAAAATTTAATATTATGTAGATACTAGCACATATGGGTACGCAGAAAATGAATTTGTTACTAATTTATGTAATGAAAGTATATTTAGTATAATTTTTCTACGGAGAGTAAAAGTGTGAGTTCTGCCTTAATGAAACTTAAAAAACCCAAACCAGGTTTTTAAAAACGATTTATCATATTTAATAAATTTGTTTTTGAATTCGATAAATTGTTTATTAAAATCAATTAATTGTTTTTTAGTTCTATAATCTGTTTATTTAAAACAGTAAATTGGTTTTTAATTCAATAACTTGTTTATTAAACACAATAACTAGTTTTTTTTAATTCAATAACTTGTTTTTTAAAAACAATAAATTGCTTTATAATCCAATAACCTGTTTATTAAAAACAATAAATTGTTTTTTAATTCAATAACTCGTTTAATAAAAACAATACATTTCTAAAAAAAAATCAATTTTGTATTAATTCAATTTGTAAAGGTTTCATTGATAATTGATTACATTGATTGTTGACATTATTTCTTTTGTAAGATGTTCATAATCGCATCATACAATTAAATAATAATAAATTTTAATAATTGAAATTCATTGTTTCAGTTAAAAAACTATAATATCCATATCAATTTTAGAATTAAGCTCATAATAATGTCGTTCGTTATCAAAACAATCAATTTCTAAAATTTTAATAACGAAAGTTAACTGGTTCAGTAAAGAAAAATTAAAAACAATAAAAGCAATACCATTTTAAGATTTAATAGCTAAAATTATTTATTGCATTTAAAAAATAAAAAAATAATAAATCGTTTGCAAATTTTAAAATTCGGCTTTTAATAATTGTCGTTCATTATCACAACAAACGGTTTATTAAATTTTAATAACTCAAATTTACTGTTTCAATAAAAAAAATAATTAAAACTATTAACCGCTTATCAATTTCGAAATTCAGCTCTTAATAAATATCGTTTATTGTCACAACAAACGATTTATTAAATTTAAATAGCTATAATGTATTGTTTCAATTTAAAAAAAATTAAAAACAATAACCCGTTTATCAATTTTAAAATTCAGCTCTTAATAAATTTCGTTTACTGTCACAACAAACGATTTATTAAATTTTTATAATTAAAATTTACTGTTTCATTAAAAAAAAATATAAAAACAATAAACCGTTTATCAATTTTAGAATTAAACTCTTAATAAATGTCGTTAATTATCACAACAAACGATTTATTAAATTTCAATAACTCAAATTTATTGTTTCAATCAAAAAAATAATTAAAACTATTATCAATTTCGAAATTCAGCTCTTAATAAATATCGTTTATTGTCACAACAAACGATTTATTAAATCTGAATAGCTAAACTTTATTGTTTCAATTTAAAAAAAAAAATTAAAAACAATAACTCGTTTATCAATTTTAAAATTCAGCTCTTAATAAATTTCGTTTACTGTCGCAACAAACGATTTATTAAATTTTAAAAACTAAAATTTATTGTTTCATCTAAAAAAATTATAAAAACAATAAGCCGTTTATCAATTTTAGAATTAAACTCCTAATAAATATCGTTTATTATCACAACAAACGATTTATTAAATTTTAATAACTAACATTTATTGTTTCAATAAAAAAAATAATTAAAACTATTAACCGTTTATCAATTTCGAAATTCAGCCCTTAATAAATGTCGTTTACTGTCACAACAAACGATTTATTAAATTTGAATAGCAAAAATTTATTGTTTCAATTTAAAAAAAAAAACTAAAAATAATAAACCGTTTATCAATTTTAAAATTCAGCTCTTAATAATAACGTTTATTATCACAACAAACGATTTATTAAATTTTTATAATTAAAATCTACTGTTTCATTTAAAAAAATTATAAAAACAATTAACCGTTTATCAATTTTAGAATTAAACTCTTAATAAATGTCATTTATTATCACAATAAACGATTTATTAAATTTTAATGACTCAAATTTATTGTTTCAATAAAAAAAAATAATTAAAACTATTAACCGTTTATCAATTTCGAAATTTAGCTCTTAATAAATGTCGTTTATTGTCACAACAAACGATTTATTAAATTTGAATAGCTAAAATTTATTGTTTCAAAAAAAAAAAAACATTAAAAACAATAACCTGTTTATCAATTTTAAAATTCAGCTCTTAATAAATTTCGTTTACTGTCGCAACAAACGATTTATTAAATTTTAAAAACTAAAATTTATTGCTTCATCTAAAAAAATTATAAAAACAATAAGCCGTTTATCAATTTTAGAATTAAACTCCTAATAAATATCGTTTATTATCACAACAAACGATTTATTAAATTTTAATAACTAACATTTATTGTTTCAATAAAAAAAATAATTAAAGCTATTAACCGTTTATCAATTTCGAAATTCAGCCCTTAATAAATGTCGTTTACTGTCACAACAAACGATTTATTAAATTTGAATAGCAAAAATTTATTGTTTCAATTTTAAAAAAAAAACTAAAAATAATAAACCGTTTATCAATTTTAAAATTCAGCTCTTAATAATAACGTTTACTATCACAACAAACGATTTATTAAATTTTTATAATTAAAATCTACTGTTTCATTTAAAAAAATTATAAAAACAATTAACCGTTTATCAATTTTAGAATTAAACTCTTAATAAATGTCATTTACTATCACAATAAACGATTTATTAAATTTTAATGACTCAAATTTATTGTTTCAATAAAAAAAAATAATTAAAACTATTAACCGTTTATCAATTTCGAAATTTAGCTCTTAATAAATGTCGTTTATTGTCACAACAAACGATTTATTAAATTTGAATAGCTAAAATTTATTGTTTCAAAAAAAAAAAACATTAAAAACAATAACCCGTTTATCAATTTTAAAATTCAGCTCTTAATAAATTTCGTTTATTGTCGCAACAAACGATTTATTAAATTTTAATAACTAAAATTTATTGTTTCATTTAAAAAAATTATAAAAACAATAAACCGGTTATCAATTTTAGAATTAAACTCTTAATAAATGTCGTTTATTATCACAACAAACGATTTATTAAATTTTAATAACTAAAATTTATTTTTTCAATAAAAAAAAAGAAATAAAACTATTAACCGTTTATCAATTTCAAAATTCAGCTCTTAATAAATGTCGTTTATTGTCACAACGAACGATTTATTAAATTTTAATAACTAAAATTTATTGTTTCAATTAAGAAAATTGAAAAAAACAATAAACCGTTTATCAATTTTAAAATTTAGCTCTCAATAAATTTCATTTATTATCACAATAAACGATTTATTAAATTCATTAAAAAAAGTTTATTGTGACAAGTAACAAGTTTATTGAAACAATAACTCATTGCTTATTTTGAAGAATTTTCAATCGCAAAACGGCTGTTTATTGTAACAATAAACGATTTGTTAATTTTAATAACCAAAATACCCCTATAAACGGTCAATAAACGGAATTGATAAACGGTGATTAAATTTTCAAGATTTTTTTAATAAACCGTTTATTGTTACAATAAAAAGTTTATTGTGACAATAAATATCCACTTAATAAACGCCGTTTGTTAAAATTCTGAAAATTTTTTGGTTCAGTGTAGGTACTAGTTACACAAAACAATAATTATTACTCTCCCACCATTTTTATCACAGTGTAAATGTTAATGTTTGTTGTATAATATTTTAAAAGATAAACAATATCAACAATATTATTCATGCTTTTATTGCTATTTTTCTCACATGAATTCAAAAATATGCACGTGGTGTGCTTTGAGTTACTAAGCAAACAGATCATGAAATTATCTGTGAATAAATATGTAGATACTTGATGATTATAGAAGACACAAAAAAAAATACAATTTAAATACTTCTCTCGCTGTGTGAATTGATGCGTAAGACTTAAATGTTTTATTATGAATTTTCCGCCATTGCGTCTGGGATTCTATATACATTATATACTGTTGTGCGAATTATTTTTATTTTTATTTATGTCTGTCTACTTTAAGATTTTTAATAGCGCCGGCCGCGCCGAGACAATGAGCACACGATCGATGCATGGCGTCGAAAGAGAAAAATTCTTCTTCGCTTGGTTAGAAATGGGATATTTTGCATACAAGTCATTCCGAATGAATTTGTGATTTTTTTTTTTTTTTTCAAAAATTGTGCTAATGCCAAATAATAGTCAAAGACATCGACATCAGAAGGAAATTTTTACGAATTCTATTTTCTTATTCAAGATTTCTAAGTGACAGAGTGTATGTAGTTGCTTTCAAATACACAAACTTAATAGACCGAATAACTTATTTGGACAAGTTATTAAATCAAAGAGTTACCGACTGTTGTATGTAGAGGATCAATCGTTAAACTTTTCTATGCAGGGGGTCAATTCTCGATCTGTGAAACTGTGAAATGAAAACAAAGTTATCATTTCAGTTTTCACAGAGTTTTATCATTTTATCACTTCACAAACACGCGCAATGCGATTCCCGAACTAGTTATGAAAAA